>OY856412.1:704357664-705566414 GCA_963693085.1 Alisma plantago-aquatica | reverse complement strand
GAAATTGGCAGGAATATCACTGGAAAAAACCAAAGCTGGGTGAGCTAGGGATCCTACTAGAGTATTTCCCTAATTCCACACAACAGAATGCCACACGATAATGCCTTCCCTTCACATGAACGAAACAGATTGTTGCTAAACGTCACTGAGTCATATGCGCTGAGTATTCAGCACTGAGTAGAAAAATAAAATGAACCAACAAATAGAGAGGATGTAGAAGGTAGAAGTCCTGAAGGGGAGGATTAGATCGAGATGCATGTGAATATTTGTATGATTTCGGTGGTAAACATGATGGAAAGGGCTTTACATAGTAATTGCAAGTAGGACATATAAATTAAATGGCTGGTACAAAAAGTAACAACAAGATACAAAAAGTAATTATCTGACACTAAAAGTAATATCAGGACACAAAAAGTACCTATCTCATACTGAAAGTAACACCATAACACAAAAGTGATTGTATGGTATGACAGCACCCATCTGACACCAAAAGTAATACCAAGACACAAAAAGTAACTATATTGTAAAGAAAGTAGCTATCTGATACCGAAAGTAACACCATGATACAAAAAGTAACTATATGGTATGAAAAGCAACTAATTGACACTAAAAGTAATATCATGACACAAAAGTAACTATCCGACATCGAAAGCAATAGTAGGACAAAAAAGTAACTATATGATATAAAAAGTAATTATCTGACATCAAAAGTAACATCATGAATTAAAAAGTAGCTATCGGACAGAAAAAGTGACACCACGAGACAAAAAGTAACTAAATGGTATGAAAAGTAACTATCCAACACAAAAAGTAACATCAAGACACAAAAAGTAACTATATGATATGAAAAGTAACTATCTAACACCTAAAGTTACTTTTGTGTTATGGTGTTGTTTTGAGTGTCAGATAGGTGATTTTTATGTCCTGGTATTACTTTTGGTGTCAGACAGTTAGTTAAAATTAATCTGTATCCAAATGCATGCTTCAATATTGTAAGGTACCTCTAACATGCTTAAAATTAATTCAGCAGGTGCATACACATTACACAATTTCGATCTCTTTCTTGGAACCATCCTCATCAACCACAATACTTCCATCTGCATCATTGCTTCTGACCACCCTGACGTCGTCCCTCCCATTGCACTATCGCCTGCACAACCGACCAAATGCCTCCACCACGACGTCCATCCCACTCAATGTCGCATGTGACCCGACACCGGCTATGATGGCGTACGTGATGGAGTACGTTAGAGGCGTCAATGAAAGGGTCAAGAAAGCCAGAACGACTTGGCTGACATCACCCCACTCGACTTCCCTCACGGCTGGCATCATCCTCACCCCAACCAGAACTAGTGGCGGCCCGACGGCCTAGGGCGGGATTGACGACAATAGAGTTGCGAAGGCCAGGTTGCACGCAAAGCATACAGCTGCAGCCGATACCGACATGCCCGTCCACCCACCTTCTCATATCCCCGTCAAATATTCCAGGTAGGCAGTCACCGGTGACGTTCCCAGCACAGCTCCAATTGTGATGGCTGTGGCGTCGGATGCGAACGCATTGTACTGGCCCTTGAACGACCCCATGGTGTCGTCGGCGAACCTGACGAATCGAGCCATGGAGTAGAGTGTACCAGTCGTATCCACCGCATCCACGTACAGGAATGCCACCAGCACCGAATGAGCATCTTTGCCTCTGCAGCCACTAGAGGCACCCCAACCTTCACCCTCAACAACAACCCTCCTCCGAACCCGCAACAACAGTAGGACCAGCACCATTTCTTATCCTCGTCTGGCTCTAACATCGCCCCATTCTGTCCCACCATCACAATCGTCGTAGCCGTCCTCACCACCATGTTCTCCATCACCTTCTTCCTCCTTTACGACAAGCACTGCAAGTGCAACTAGGGAGCCCGGAATGATGCCAACAGCGGCAACGAGTTCTCCAACAACAATCTCAACGGTGGCGCGACACCCCCTAGCAACTCTGACATCCACAGGTGCGTCTTTGAGTCCCTCCCTCTGTTCTGATTTGGTGTCCTACTAGGCTAGAAGGTGGAGTCGAGTGGAGGTGGCATGGAATGTGCAGAGTCCCAAACCCCACATCGCGGTGTGCAGTGAGACAAATTACATTGACAAGCGTATGTTCAGAAGAAATACTGACTATTTACAAATGATGCGACCGTGTCCTCGAAGGGATAGTTAAGAAAAGATACCCGTGTGGGCATTGAAAGAATCCCCATATAAATTAATATATATATATATATATATATATATATATATATATATATATATATAGAGAGAGAGAGAGAGAGAGAGTCAGGCTAGTGTACACTCGAGTGTACCATAGACACCGTATACTTTAGTCATGTTCAAAGATGCAGTATTGGAAAATCTAAACCATTGATCTTCTTAAATATATTAAGAACATACTATATAATAAATTTCATCTTATTTGGGCTTTTATAGATCATGCATTTAAAGGAGACAAAAATCATACATTTCAAATGAGTTTTGTGCGTCAATTTTGTTGCCCTTGGATGAGTGACTTACACTCATCCAAATGAGCTCAAATTTTGTATGTTGCCTATTATTATTGTAACTATGAAGATCAATGGATTAGATTTTAGAAAAATATGGTCTAGATAGGTAAACACCATTGGGGTGTACAACATGATCTGTACACTCGAGTGTATTCTAGCCAGACTCTCTCTCTCTCTCTCTCTCTATATATATATATATATATATATATATATATATATTCACTACCCATGCGGGTAACTAACTTTAGTTGCCCGTAGATCTATTTTGTAATAGAAACATACCTATTTGTAATGGGACAGACAAAGTTTGTAATGAGATGACCAAATTTTTAATGCAAATACTCGATTTGTATACCAATGTAAATTGTTGTCATAAATATATTTTTACTGTAATCAGACGTGTAATACAAAACGAGTGTATGTATTACAAATTTGGTCATCTCATTACAAATAATGTTTGTCTCATTACAAATATGTATCTTCCTATTACAAAATAGATGAATGGGTAACTAAGGTTTGTTACCCATGTGGGTAGAGAATGAATGGGCATATATATATATATATATATATATATATATATATATATACATATATATATACATATATATACATATATATATACATACATATATACATATATACATATATATATATATATATATATATATATACATATATATATATACACATATATATACAAACATACACACACACACATATATATATATACATATATATACACATATATATACATATATTTATATATATATATATATATATATATATATATATATATATATATATATATATATATATATATATATATATATATATATAAAGGATAAAGGGGCGAAGGAAGTCAAATTAATAAAATCAAGCTCAAGCTTTTGCTAGAGGATGGGTCTTTCTCCCCCACTGTGAATGCTATTATATCAGAAGCTCAGACTGTTGCAGGCCTGACATCTTAGATTGGATCGTAGATAGAACCTTAAAAACTTCACAAACTATACCTCATATTCATTAATTGTCATTGTTCTCTCCCTCAACTACTTAAACTGTGTGATTTTCTCATCTAGGTTGGACTGAGGGAAATATTAATTCTTAAACTATCTTATAAACTCTACTCAAGTAGTTACCTCCTCAGACTATTTGTCCTCCTTGATGGTCCAACAGTGGCTATTGTTACCCTTCAACATGTAAATCACATGCCCCACCTTGTCCTCATCCAGTATGTCTAGAAACTGAAAAGCATTTTATAACTCTATCACACACATTTTTATCTATGGGATCTATTGTACCTGAGTACTCCATGGCTTCCACATGCTTCCACCTTTCAAACATCTTGATGGAACTTATAGACTCGATGTTTCAAGAGTGTACCTTAGAAATGGGAGTTGGAATATTCTCAGCAAACTGAGAGAATCTGGACATCATTTGTCTGAACATAGCCTAAAAGGCCAGATGAACATGCAATGTATGGTTCAAAGGTGTTTCCTTGGGTTGTTTTGTCCCCATCTATGGTACTTTTTAGATACACACTGCCTTCTAGAACCTCCTAGCATGCCAAACTTACTCTTTGCATTTCCTTCACAATGTCCAATTATATCTGCATAACCATAACCAATGGTTAGATATGGTGGACACATAAGAACAGACACAACAACCTAACCTATATCCATGTAAACCTAAGCTTTGATACCGAAATAATGTGGTGTTCCACCATTATAAGGTTTATATTACTCCAAACAAACCTTGATTTAATCCAAAAATCACCATCAAATAATCATGCTAACACACTATGGGAACCAAGATTTCAAATTTCCATAGAGAGAGGTATGAACATAACCTTTCACTTGTATAAAATTTCATAAACTTAATATATAATTCCACATATTATGGTAACCTAAGACACACCTATTACATAAGAAATGATATACAAGGAATAAACACATTTCTAATAACATGTATAGATGTAGCTACATGTAGAAGCATGCATGCCAATATCTCAAGCCAGATATACAATTTTTTTGAAAATTCCCCCATTTCGTACCTAAGTACAAGGATGACTATATAAATACCTATGTCGAATACACAAAAGTCATGTATCTCTAGGTGATGTTAGGAGGAGCATGATCCCTATTATAACCACATTTGAGCTTAATGGGTAAACTAGGGTTTAATTGGATGCTTACATTCTTAGTTAGATTGATTATTGCTTAAGCATGATTAATGATGGTAGCCCAATTATGATATTTTAAATTTAATAAAAAAAATATAAATATGCTCTCATTTTGAATAATTAGGGTTTGAGGAGTGCAAACCCTAGTCAGTCAAATTAGGGTTTTGATAGTATATGAATACATAATTTGATAAGTACAATGGTGTAGTAAATTATTTTAGTATTTTATATATAACTTGGATTTATTTGAAATTTTATATAATTTAATAACTTACTTATGTGTGTTATTGAAAATTTTATGAATTTTTTGATGTTCTTTGGTTCTTCCGGTTGGTCGGATTGTGATTTGACTGACCATGCTATTGACTACAACATTAAAGTATAGTGTTTGATTTTTAGTAATTTATTAGTTACTTTAACTGACTTATTTGATCTGAAGATCTAAAACTTGATTCCAAACAACATACTAATTGTAACAATTTTTAGAGGAGTTGTGATTGATTCAAATAATGTTTTCAGTAAATGGTTAATGATTGAAAAATGTGTTGAAATATTAGAAAATGATGGTTCATGATAGGTTGGATAGAACTTTTTCAATTAAACTAAAATGTATATATATACACATAGTGACACACAGACATATAGATGTATATATGTGTGTTCTTTGGTTGACCTAGGTGTGATGCACTCATGTATCATAAAAGAGGTGATTATACATCGTTGATTTCCTACTAGTAGCCAATTTTAACGTCTTTTCCTTGAAACCCCGATAGTTAGTTATGCAATTTTGTGAGAGGTGTGTCCATATTGCATTCTTGTTTTCTCTAGGTCCAACATTCAAGTGGACCGCTTCCCACTTGATATGAAAGGACTCTATGTGATCCTTTGAATGGATACCGTAGAGAAGTATAACATGGTATTGGATTGTACGTCCAAGATTTTAGAGGTTAGGGAAGGGATGTCTTTTGGACTTTCCAAGGAGATCGGAAGATTATCCCTATATGTCTTGTATCAATAGTTATAACTAAGAAGCTAATGAGATAGGATTGTGAAACTTTCTTACCACACTTGGTACATAAAGAGGTGACGTGTCCTAGTATCTAATAAGTACTAGTAGTGTGTGAGTTTAAATATGTCTTTCCTGGCAAGTTTCCTCATGTTCCAACCTCTCCAGTATTGACTTTGAGATCAATTTAATTCATCGCACACAACCCAAAGCGCAAGCACCATATAATATGGAACATGTGGACATGAAAGACTTCAAAAAACATATTTAGGAACTAATAGGGAAGGGATTTATACAATCGAGCAAGACCTTGTTTGGTGCTCCAATTTCGTTTTTTTTTTAAAGATGGTTATATGATGTTATGTGTAGGTTATAGACAGTTAATAAGATTACAATGAATAACAAGTATTGGTTGTCAATGATTCATGAAATGTTTGATAATTTTTAATGTACTATAGTGTTTTTGAATATATATCTAGGGATAAGATATCACTACTTGAAAATTAGGATGGACATACCTAAATATCCTTTAGAACTAGGTATGTTCATTATGACTTCGTGGTTATGCCATTCATGATAACCAATGCACTTGCATCTTTTATGGGCCTAATCAAAAGGGATTTCAAACAATACTTGGATCAATTTATTTTAGTCTTCATATATGACATCTTGATCTACTCCAAGGATCAGTAACAACATGAGAAGCATCTCCCTTTGACATTAGAGTTGTTGAGATGATATATGTTATATGCAACATTTAGCAAGTGTGAGTTTTGGCTGACAAAGGTTTTTTTCCTTGGTCATGTCATATCCAGCAACGAGATTCTTGTAGATACTAAGAAGTTGGATTTTTTGTTGATGTGGGAACATCCCAAGACACCAACTGAGGTACAAAGTTTCCTTGGTTTAGATGGATGTTATAGGTGGTTTATCAAAGACTTTAATTCTATAGCCTTATTGTTGACATGACTAACCAAGAAGGATGTATCTTTATGTGTACCAAAGAATCTCTACAAAGTTCCCATATGTTGAAGAAGAAGTTGATGTTGACTCCAAAATGTTACATAGTTTGTTTTGAGGCATCCAAGGATGGTCTTGGATATGTGTTGAAGACATATAAGCACTTAATTTCTTTTTCTTCTCATTATCTAAAGAGGCATGAGGAGAACTACATGATGCATGGTCTGGAGATAGTAGTAGTGGTCTTGGAATAAAAAAACAGGCATTATCTTTATGAGGAGAAGTTCCAAATTAGTAGGGATCAAGAGAATCTTTAGTATATCTTATCAAAGAAGTAGTTGAATATGATACAAAGGAGATGGATTGAACTAATAAGAGATTGTGATTGCAAAATATAGTATCACATGAAGGAGGCAAATTTGGTGGTAGATACATTGAACAGAAGACCATCATCATTTTCTTCATCAAATGTGAAAAGTCAGGCATGTTAATGTTGTTACATTCGATGAATGTACAGATGGAAGTCTCCATGATTGGTTGATTGTTGGCTTAGTTACAAGTTAATTTGACATTAATACAACAAACTAGTGATGTGTGGTTGGTTGATATTGTGATATAGAATATTATAGTAGAGCTTGGTAGTGGAAAGCAATATAGATTTGATGAGTCATAAAATGGGACAATGTGTTTTCCTAATAGGATGGTAGTTCCTGATCAGGATGATTTGAGGAATGTTGTGCTTGAGGAGGCACACACTTCAATGTATGCAATGCATCTCGATAGTATGAAGCTATATCATAATATCAAGGATCTGTATTGGTGGCCACTTTTGAAGAAGAATATGGTAGAAGTAGTAACCAAGTGTCATGTCTATCAAGGGTCAAAGAAGAATATCAAAAGTATGTGAGAACATTCCCTTGTTGATTCTTGAGTGGAGGTGATATCATATGACCATGGACTTTGTGATTGGTCTACCTAGGATAGGTAAAGGTAATGATTTCATTTGGGTGGTAGTTGACTTTTTAACAAAAGTTGCTCATTTTTTCCAATTTAAAACTAATTATGTTGTAGAAAAGTTAGCACATATCTACATTGACAAGATAGTGGGCTTGCATGGGATACACAATAATAATATCTAATAGGGGGCTACAGTTCACAAGTTATGGGATCGTATGCATACAACTTTGGGCACATAGTTAAAGTTCAATACATCATTTTATTTGCAAAAGATGGTTACAAAGGACTATACAGACTCTAGAAGATCTATTGAGATCTTTTGTACTCTTGTTTCTTGTGAGTTGGGATGTTCCACCTCAGCTTGGTCAAGTTAGCCTACAACATTAGTTACCATAGAAGTTTGATCATGGCATTGTATGAGTATTGTTAAAGATGGTGGTGTAGATCACCTCTTTGTTGGTAGGAGGTAGGTGAATATCAACTACTAGGTCATGAGTTAGCTTAGCAGACTATAGAAAAGATCAAAGTGATCAAACAGTAGTTGAAGGAATCATGGGATAGAAAGAAATCATACACAGATAAGCAATTAAACATGTTGGATTTTCACGTGGAAGACAAGGTGCACCTCAAGGTTTCACCATAGAAAGGAGTTTTTTTTGTACGGTAGAGAGTTAAGTTGGAACCTAGGTTAATGGGGAGTTTCCCTATCATCACTTGTCTTAGAAAGGTGGCATCAAGTTGGAGTTACCATTAAACTACATAGGTTACACAATGTGTTTCATGTATCCATGTTGAGAAATCGCCATCCAAAAATAGACTACAATATCCACCTAGATGAACTTTATCTTGATGATGATATATCTTATGTTGAGTGTGCATTGATAATTTTGGATAAGTGTGTAAGAAAGTTTAGTGATAAGGACATAGTGTTAGTGAACATGTTGTGGCATCTTCATGGTGTAGAGGAGGTCACGTGATAGCTTGATGAGGAGATGCATAGGAAGTACCTAGCTTCTTTTTCATAGGATTTGAGAGGAAAAGTCCTTGTAGGGGTTTATAGTTGTAAGACCCTCGAGCTAGATTAATCTCTTTAACATGGTTTTTAGACTTAATAATGTGCTTGGGTGCCTTAATAACATGCTTGGTAATGATATGTAATTTTGTTTATGTTTTTTTGTGAGGGTCTAAGTGCAGATTCTCCATGCTTGGAGATTCCTCTTGTAATTTGCACATATCATGATCTCTCTCTCCCTATATATATATATATATATATATATATATATATATATATATATATATATATATCTTGGAACTGGTTGGGGGAACTTAGATCACCTAATCAATGATCCTACCTTGTTATCAGTTGAGGACTTATGGAGGTACTCTTCCTTGTCTTCCTTATGTGTTTCAAGGATGTTTGGGTCCACTAGATTGAAAATAATGGAGCATGGTTGTCATCAATGGATGAACCTTAGATTGGTCGTCCATTTATGAGTCATGCGGTTAGATGACCATTCACTCTGCATTAGTTGGTAACTCATAGAGATGCTAGCCATTTGATCATTGGTGTTTTATTGGTTGAGAACCTATGGTATTTGACACCAATAAAGAATCTAATCAATGATAGTTTTGAGCTAGAAGATTGATGGAAAGCTAGTGCTGGGAACCTGTTGGGATTTTGGTGTGCACCTACCAATGAAACTCCAACATGTTTGGACCAATGATGGATATTGATGATATATACCTATGGATTCAAGATGTTCAAGGACCAATGAGAACCTAACCTTCTCTCCGCCAGTGGAGTTTTTATCATCACCAAAAATGGGAGTTTAGAGTTGTCCAAGTTTTAGATGTGAAAATTGATGGTTTTGTAGCTTTGACCACCTTTTCTCTCTCCTTTAGGTCTATATATATGCTCCCACAATCCTCCTCCCTCATCTTAATTGTGTAAGTCATTCTTGGGGATATAGATAAATGGCAAGATTCCATCGATTGATGCCAAATGATAAGAAGTTTACTTTGATTGATTCCTATTTTTTTGTCTTTCTCATCTATCTTCTTCTATGGAAATTGACGCCCTTCTTAGTGTCTTTTGGACTTGGAGTCATGTAAATGAGGTTCCTTTCCTTCTTGATTTTTATGATCGGTCATCTTCTTCCACCTTTTCTTGTGTTATTGACAATTCCTCTTTTAGTGTTTGACTATCATCATCTAATGCCCTATTTTCCCTTTTCATCCTTTTCCCTAGTTGTTTTTAGACCATGGGGATAGTGTTGTGACTAGCTTTAAGAGTAAAAATCCCATATCTCTTGAGAGATCATATTTTTCTTAAGGTAGGATCTTCTTGGAGCTTGAAGAGTGAAGTTTGAGGTCTTCCCAATGTCTTCAACAAGTGTACTCATTTCCACTATTTGTAAGGAGAGCGATATAACAGATGATACATTTATTACTAACATGATACATGTGAATCATTATTTTTTTGGTTAATCTATTTTATACACTAAAAGTTGGGTTGTGTCATCATAAGTCTGTGTAAGAAAGTACAAACTTACATGTTCTGTTTAGACCTTATATAGATCTTCTTGATGTTAGAGGCATGATATTTCACATGCATATATGTATATTTAGTCCATGATGTGAAATGAACTTAAAAATGTTACCTTATGGGTTAATGATACCCTATGTTAATGGAAGTAAACTACATGTTATTCATTCCAATTGAACATTTTTTGTAAGTTGTTTTAAGAATTTTTACTAGTTGTTAAGTTGTCAAAATCTATGTGGAATACATATTTACTATGTAGAGATGAGTTATCCATGGTTGGAAGTATCTTTGTCTCAAAACAAAGTTTTTCATTTTTTATGTCTTGGTATGCCATCCTTGTGATGTATTTGGACCTTGTTATGGTCCTTAATGCATATAGGGCCTTGTAGTGCTAGATTTTAAATAAAGGGCCTTGATGTAGCCAAACAATGTTATAGTGTGCCATGTTTTAGAAGTTTGAGTTATGTATTAGTATGTTTTCATCTTCTGAAGTTGTGATGTCCTTGGTTTACTTTGTAGTCCTTCTAATGTCAATTATATGTAACTTGATTGAGGCAGTATTAAAACATAATGGATCTAATTAATCAAGTGGAATATTAGTCTTAAGAGCCCTAAGTCCGCAAGCCTATTTAACTATATCATTAGAAGAATTTGTAAATTCAGTTAATCTTAAGACAATCTATGAATTGCAAAAGTTGTGCATATCCATGTAATATATGGGGACTTTTTGATCTGGTATACCCTGATGTGTTTAAATTCTATTTAGGACTCAATTATTATTGATGGTCTTACTATATATAATATTTGATATGTAATGGATAATGACTAGAGATGTATCTTATTTCGATTTCATAACATATGTATCTTGGACAAGAAATGTAGTGTGTTGATCCACTTTTGAGAAATTATTCATAGTAGATGTGGTTGTAACCATTCTGCCATTTGTGGCCTTGATTTGACCCAAGGTTAAGTGGAGAGATCCAAAAGAATATAGATATCCTTAGATATTATACAGATGTGTAGTATGCCTTTGTAACATCTAGATAGTGGTTTGAATGGTATGATTCAAACTTCCTATGACATAATTAAATGTATATGTCAGTCATGTAGCATATCTATTTATACTTAATTGGAGAAGAACACATAAGTGCTAATGTTGTGTAATTTCTTTACTGCAATAACACATGTTTCATCTTTGATCAAGCTTTCAAGGTGGAACCTATATAACTTTGTAAGAGTATGCTTTTACAAACATTGCTTATTAAGTAATCTAAATGTTCACTACCTCATTTGAATTATTCATAAACATATTATTAGTAACAGATGTTAACAGATGTTTCAGCTATTATATTATATCGCTAGGACTTGGGGTCTCACCCTATGGTTTTCTTCATCCTTTTTGGTTATGTATATAGCTTTCTAGGAAGGGGTGGTTAGGTACTAGTTTAGTGGTAGATTCCAATCACCTAGAGGTAGGTGATTTGTGTGTCACCAAAATCTTCTTCTTCCTAATATCATATGGAGATTAGTGATGTTGCTAGTTCAAGTTAGGTAGTTATAGAGTTGTTCTTGTACTCAAGTCTAGGTTGGGATCTATTTAAAATGTTTTTATACCTAGCTTGAGATTTTAGCGTGCGTAAGTTGTACATGCAGCTATAGTTATATGACTTGTAAGCTATTTTTTTATGCCATGTATCTCACTCCTTTTGTAATAGGTGTCACAAAGATCACCATAATTGTAAGGACCCTGACCTTCATTTTGGGATTACCCTGTTTGCTTTGCCTAAACCTTGTGTTTAGATGTTTGCTAATCACCTGAGTTGTGGTTAGGGCTAGTTTGTGCTTTGTTGAGAGGTTGAGGTGCAACTTGCAAATCACCCAAGTTTTAGGGTTGGTGTGCAAGTTTTCACCTTAAGAGATGTCTTTCTCTCTCCTTGCATCCTCTAGAGTTGAGAGGATGGGTTGGGAACCTTGCTTGAGTTGCTTTGGGCGTCATTTGAGCTTGTTGAATCTTAGGCTTGTTGTTGGGCTTTCTTGGGCCTTGTTTGAGCTTGGTGCCACCTCCTTTCTTGGTGTATATGGCAAGGGTGTATCGACCAAGAGTGTGTCGGGTAGTGGTGTATCAGACATGGCACCATGTTGGGCGATACACACCCTTCTTGACCTAGCATCGTTTGTGTCACCCTTGGTGACACTTGTTGCTCTTAGCTAACAAAGTGGCATAGCTTGGCCAAGTGGTGGTTTAGACTAGCACATGTGGAGCAGCCCTCTAGTGGACACCCACTTGACCCCCTTGTATATATACCCCCTCCTTTGCTAGCTTGTAACTCCTTTAGTTTCCTTAGTTGCTTCCCTTCTCTGTTGGTGGCTGATATCATTTGGTGGAGCTTGGAGGGCGACATCCGTGGCAACCATAGCTCTAGTCTTCTTCTTCCTCTAGTGGTGGCCGAAACCCTAGAGTGTCCTTGCTCCTTCTTCTCTTGTGGTGAGTATCTTTTTCTCTCTCTCCTTGGCACCTTCTCCTTCTTGGTTGTCTTTCGGCCATGGTGGTTATGATCTTCTCTTCTCTTCTTATGATGGCCGAAGGTGGACCCTTGGTGCTTGGAGTGTGGAGCTTGGAGCTTTTGAGCTTAAGGAGTATGCTTAAGGTAGGTTACATAACTCTTAACCCTAACTACACTACTTCCTTACCATGTTTCTTTGTTATATGCTATCTTGATCGGCCATGTTATCTTGCTAGATATGTTACTTGCTTTAATGGTCATGTTGTTGCCCTAGATGTACCATGGACCTTGTTGGCTGAACCTTGGATTAAGATTCCTTGGGCAAAACCCCTCTCTCTTAGTTGTTGAGAGGTGAGCCTAGGGTCTCCTAATTCAATGGTGTGTTGTGGCGTGTTCTTGGGGGAAAACCCCTTTCTCTCTTTGGTCTTGAGAGGTGAGCTTAAGCTCTAGTTGTGTGGGAAAAACCCCTCTCTCCCTTAGTTGTTGAGAAGTGAGTCTACACTCTAGTTGCTTGAGCAACACCTCTCTCTCTCACCATGGATTTGAAAGAGTGAACCTTTGGTTTGGTGGTGACCTAGTTGTTGGCTGGTTGGCCGATATGTGATGATCGACCTTGCTACCTGATATGTGATAGAGTTTGTGCAAGACCCCTCTCACTTAGTTGTTTAGAGGTGAGCCAACACTCTTGATCTTTTAGGGTTGGGTGGTTGTCTTGAGGTTGAAGATGAATAACCCGATAGGTGGTATAATCTAATATCCCTCTCCTAAGGTTAAGCTTGGACGATATGCTAGGTGGTTGTCTGTTGACCCCTTGACTATTATGAGTTCTGGGAGAGTTGACCATTGGGTGATATGTAGTGCTGACCGATACACTACTGAGGTCATTATCGGATATGACCCTTGTTATCGTTGTGTTGTGCATGTTATCGGTCTGATTAAAGTGCTTAGCCTGTTATGTTGTTCTTTGAGGTGTTGCCTGATATTGTGATAAGTGGTTGCCTCAGACGATATCAGTTTAATCCATAACAGCTGGATGTTAACCTGTTATGGTGTTGTGCTACCCAATATCGGCTTGATAGGGTGACGTTGTGTTAGTTTGATGTGCTTAGGGAGTTAGCCCGTTATGAGTGATAACCCGGGAAGGGTGTTAGCTGTTAACCATTATGTTGTTCTTGGGTGTTACCTGATATTGATGTTATAAGAGTGCTAGGCATTATTGGCATGACCTTGAGTGTTAACCCGATATGGGTGTCAACCCGAGATACATGTTGCTCGATATCCATGTCATCCCCTTTATGCAGTGTTAACCAAGACAGTGATGGACATTACACCTTTGGTGAGGGTTGATACACCTATAGTGAGGAACATTATGGGCTGTGATATCTTTGGTGAGGGTTGTCCCTTACCCGATATATCTATAGTGAGGGTTGTACTTTGTGTTCGGTTGATAACCCTAATGCTTGATTGAAAAGTTATATATGATAATGTCATGCATAGATATGTTCATCCAATATCATAATTATATCTCTCTTGATATATGCAATAAGTTTAAGATGTTCCTTGTATGAGTACATTTGTACCTCAATGCTTATGCTAACCATGCATGTACCATTTGTATGATGAGGCCATGGTGATAGCACGACAATGATATGATGTGGAACATCAAGAGTTAGGATGAACCCAGTGACATATGACATGTGTGATGTACCTGAATGGTGGGATTGAATCCCTGAGATGTTGATCCTTGAGATGGATCTTGATAATTGGCAAGAGGCCAAGTGGTAACATGTAATGTTGGATCCTTGTGATGGATCAGGATGATGTTGATGGCTTTGATAATAAGAGTGACAATGTAACACATGATAATGAGATCTATGTTGTTAACTTGTGTTATAATTTACATGTTACATAACTTGGTTGAATATTGCAATCCACTTAAAATATGTTAATTAATTACAAATGAATCTTTCATGTAGTTTTCCCTGTCCATAGATCCATCATCGTCAGGAGTTTGGTGATGGTGAAATAGGTTCTCCTAAGGGATAACCTGAAATGCATATTGTTGAATATGCAGGGTGCGCCTACGCCCTAAGTAGTAGTGCATGTAGAACATGGTGAATAGGCCCAAGGCTCAGGATTAGAGCACAGTTTTAGGCCCATGGCTCAGTGTGGTTAGAGCATGGTGAACAGGCCCATGACTCAGGATATGTTATAGAGCATGGTGAACATGCCCATGGCTCAATGATGATGGAGCATGGTGAACAGGCCCGTGGCTCGATTTTCTAGCATCGATACCTGTACCAAGTTGGGCTAGGCAGAGGGTAGCCTGACCATTTGTGGCTGAGGCCACTTAAGCATGAGACTGCGGTCCTACTTGTTGGTTGTTGTGCAATGACCACAAGGGAAAGAGGTCGTGGAACCCGACTCTCCCATTGACCTTGTATGGCAATCGATTGTGACCAAGTAGTGGTCGGTTTGGATCTGAGTGGTATGACTCACTTCCTCATGGAATAATAAACCGTAATCCAACCATATAGTATATTTTCTTAGGGTAAACACAGAACATTGGTTGAGGCCTTGTTTGTATAGTTGTCCTATCTTGCAGTTAATTACATGTTCCTCAGATGTTATGATAAGATCCTATAAGACTTGTCTTGTCCATCATGTTCCATATATTATATATTTATATGCCTCCTTGATATCCTCGTAAGATGTTATAGAGATAGTTCTACTCAGTATGTTGCATATATGATCTGCTTATATCAGTTACCTGCTTTATCTATTCTAGCTTTCCTGAGGTTTTATAGTTCGGCGGGGAGTTATGTTTCTCGCGGGGACTGTGTGTCTCACCCTGTTGGTTTAAAACCCTTTTATGTGGATGTTTTAGACATGGTGATGATCCTGGTGTTGCAACTGAGCAGCAAGAAGAACAGTATAAGGCAAGAGATCGATATGTTGCTTTTGTGGTTGTTTTATAGTAGAGTCCTAGAGTCATCATTGATGTACTCTCAGGTCCTTAGAGGTGTTTTGACAAGGTTTCATGATGTATAGTTGATATGGCTTTCTTATCCTGTTGTTGACCTGGCTAGGTCTGTTATGTACATAAATAGGTGGTGAACTCTTATGCTTATGGGACAACTAGATCTTATGAGCAGTGGACATGTATCAAGTTTATGTATATTTATATAACATGTTTCTTTATAGGGTGTGGATCTGGTTGTAATAATTCCTTCCTTAACTACTTTTTGCAATTGATTTAATTAACCCGTGTTTTTGGTAATATGATGTTTATGACAGTTCTGCACGTTTTCATGTGGTGTTTTGCTGTCTTTGTGATGGTGGGATGTCACAAGAATGTTGGTATCAGAGCTCTAAGCTCGCTGAGTCTACAGAGATCTAGGACTAGGCTTTGTGTCTGTTCTTGTGATTTCTTTAGATTTTCTCATAATGACCTTCTGCCCCCAACAGAAGATAAAGCTAAAAGATGTTTGGAGATCACAAAGAGCATGCTGCCGAGAGCAGTGCAGCTGCATCAGTTGATGGAGCGAGTGTGTAGGCACATGAAGATCGGGTGCCTGAGGTCCCCCAAATCGACCCAGCCATTCTTGAGAATCCTTCCTACCAACACCTCATGGGAAAGGTAATGGCAACGATGAATCTCATGGTGGAGAGATTACTTGTGCCTCTGCCAAAAGCACCGGTTCCCCGTGAAGAATCATCGAGTATTGGGAAGACCTTCGAGCGGCTTCACCAAGTCAGAGCTTCAGATTATGTTGGGATGGTTGATCTAGAGGATGGAGATTTGTGGTTGACAGGTCTTGAGAAGGCCTTCTGGATCCTCAACATCCTTGAAGCAGACATAGTCAAGCACACTATCTACCTTATGAAGGGTAGTGTTGGCCACTGGTGGGCCATCGAGGAAGAGAAGTGACCCAGTGAGGTGATCTGTTGGGATGTCTTCTGACATGAGTTCGTGAGTCGATACTTCCCAAAGATGTATCTGGATGAGAAGATCAGTCAGTTTGAGTGTCTGCGCCAAGGATCTATGAACATCATCGAGTATGAGGCTAAGTTTATGGAGTTGTTGAGGTTTTTTTCTCACATGGTGAAGACAGATGATGAGAGGATCATACATTTCGAGAAGGGTCTGAGTGATGAGATATCGATGACATCTGCTATGTTAGGGAACAGAGAGTGGTTTGTTATGTTTGTTGAGTCGGTTCGGAGGATCGAGCGATCGGCTCGGGAGAAGAAATAGGTGATGTCCAAGAGAAAGTCTGGTCAGTTTCAGAGGCAAAGGTATGATGGATCCAAGAAACTGAGATTTTCTACACCGTCTACTGTGCAAGGTTCCATGCACTGTCATAGCGGACCTCGAGTAATGGAAGAGGGCATGGTTTTTCATTGTTGAAGGCATACAACACAACTTCAGTGGCAGTCACAGGGCCATCTAGGCCGCAACCGAGAGACCCGTCGTGCTTTCTCTATGGACATGGTGGGCATATCAAGTGGAATTGCCTGATGAGAGAGGTTGAAGTATCACAACCGCCGAGGCAGAGTCAACAAGTTAGTGGTGCTAGAGGGCGAGGATGTGGTCAAGTGTCACAAGCTAGATCGTCTTCTTAAGGAAGAAGAGGGCATAGATGACATCAGGCAACAACTCGATTCTATGCTATGAGTCAGCCGGAGGCGACAGTCAACCCACGAGTGGTGGCAGGTCATATGGAGTTATTTCATTCTGATTTGTCTTCTTGCTTTGTATCTATTCTGGTTGACCCGGGTGCTACACACTCTTTTATTGCTCATAGTATGCTTGATAGATGTCTTTTACCTATTACCTTTTAGAAAGATAGCTTGTTGTTAGAAACCCCTCTTGATGGTTCCTCGATGCTTCGAGAGGTGTGTCCATATTGTGTTCTATCCTTTTCAAGACACAACATACAAGAGGATCTCATACCACTTGATATGCATGGATTCAATGTAATCCTTGGGTTGGATACCTTAGAGAGGTATAAGGTTGTGCTGGACTATGGTTCCAAACAAGCAGTGTTCGCTAGTAATGGTGAGAAGTGGATCTTCCATGGAGATAGGAAGATTCTTCTGACGTGTTTGGTGTCAGCAATGGTGGTGGGGAAGTTGTGGCGGAAAGGTTATAGAGTGTTCTTGGCTCATGTTTTGGATACCGAGGCAAAATGTTCGAGTCTTCAGGACATGACAATTATCAGAGAGTTCGAGGATGTGTTTCCTGATGAGTTTCCCAATGTTCCCCCACCTCGAGAGATTGACTTTGAGATCAATCTAGTGTCAAGGACACAGCCAGTTGCTCAGACACCGTACAGGATGGCTCCAGCTGAGATGGCAGAGCTGATGAAGTAGTTATAGGAGTTGCTAGACAAAGGTTTTATCAGACCGAGCACATCGCCGTGGGGTGCTCCAATTATGTTTGTGAAGAAGAAGGATGGAACGATGCGTCTGTGCATATATTATTGACAGTTGAACAAAGTTACAATCAAGAACAAGTACCCTTTGCCGATGATATACAATCTGTTTGATCATTTGCATGGTGCTACAGTGTTCTCAAAGATCGATCTATGATATGGATATCATCAGTTGAGGATCAAGGACGATGACATACCGAAGACAACTTTCAGGATGAGGTATGGTCACTTTGAGTTTGTGGTTATGTCGTTTGGGCTAACCAATGTACATGCTTCTTTCATGGATCTGATGAACAGGGTGTTCTATCTGTTTCTAGATCTGTTTGTCGTGGTCTTCATAGATGACATCTTGATCTATAGTCAGGGCAGTCAACAACATGAACAACACCTTCGACAAGCATTGACTCTCCTTTACCAGCATCAATTATATGCCAAGTTCAGTAAGTGTGAGTTCTGGCTAAAGGAAGTGACTTTCTTGGGACATGTGATATCGGAGGAAGGAGTCAGAGTGGATCCTAAAAAGGTGGAGTTAGTTACAGAGTGGGAGCAACTGAAGACGCCGACTGAAGTTCATAGTTTTCTGGGTTTAGCAGGATACTATCGGAGGTTTATAAGGAACTTCAGTGTGATCGTGTTGTTGTTGCCAAAGTTGACCAGGAAGGATGTACCTTTTGTTTAGGGTGATCATTGCTAGCAAGCTTTGCAGAACTGGAAGGAGAAGCTGACTACTGCTCCAGTGTTGGTGTTGCCAGAGCCTGGGAAAGGTTATGTTATTTTCTGTGATGTTTCCAAGAAAGGATTAGGTTGTGTGATGATGCAGGAAGATCATGTGGTTTCTTTTGCTTCACGGAATCTTAAGAAGCATGAGGAGAGTTATTCGACACATGATTTGGATCTAGCAGTGGTGGTCCATGCGTTAAAGATTTAGAGACACTATCTTTATGGGAAAGTGTGTCAGATCTTTATGGATCATAAGAAATTGAAGTATATCTTCTCACAAAGTGAGTTGAACATGCGACAACGTCGTTGGATGGAGATGATCAGTGATTATGATTGCACCATTGAGTATCATCCTGGTAAGGTGAACGTAGTATCAGATGCGCTTAGCAGGAAGTTTTCTTCTCTTCCTACAAAGATGGCACAGTTGAGTTCTTTGATATGATATAGGAGGGATATGTTTGTCTCTTTGTGGCAGATGAATGTGTAGTTGGAAGTCTCCTTGTTGGTAGGACTATTGACATAGATGCAAGTGAAGCCTACGTTGAGGTAGCAGATCAAAGAAGCACAACATGCAGATGTTACAGTTCAGTTGATTAGGATAGAGTTTGTCAGTGAGAAGCGTGATGTCTTCCATGAGTTCAAGGATGGACTAGTTTGTTATCATAACAGGATGATGGTTCCCGATGTTGATGATCTGAGGAAGTTAGTGCTCGAGGAAGCGCACACATCGATGTATGCTATGCATCCATGTGTCACCAAGATGTATCATAGTATGAAAAACCTATATTGGTGGCCTAACTTGAAGAGAGATGTGGCCGGGTTTGTGGCTTGGTGTGCGATATGCCAGTAGATTAAGGCTGAGCATTAGAAGCCGACATGTACATTGCAACCCATGCCGATACCACAATGGAAATGGGATCATGTAACCATGGATTTTGTAGTTGGTCTTCTGAGGACAACTAGAAATCACGATTCCATTTCTGTGATAGTGGGAAAATCAACGAAGTCTACCCATTTCATACCTGTAAAGACAACATATACAACATAGAAGCTTGCTTAGGTATATGTGGATGATATAGTGTGTTTGCACGGTGTGCCTGCAATGGTAGTCTCTGACTGAGGTCCTCAGTTCATGAGTCATTTTTGGGAACAATTGCACAGAGCGTTGTGAACACAGTTGAGGTTTAGTATCGCTTTCCACCCACAAACAGATGGACAGTCTGAAAGGACTATTCAAACTTTGGAGGATCTTCTCTGGGCTTGTGTTTTGCAGTTCTTAGGTAGTTGGGACGTGCATTTCAGATTCATAGAGTCCACCTACTACAACAGTTACCAACAGAGTACTGACATGGCACCTTATGAGGCTTTATATGGCAAGAAGTGTAGATCTCCTTTATGTTGGTATGAGTCCGGCAAGTATCAGCTTTTGGGTACTGAGTTAGTGCAGCAGACGACAGAGAAGATCAAAGTGATACAACAACATTTGAAAGCGGCACTGGATAGATAGAAGTCATATGCAGATAATCGTTGATGACCTTTGGAGTTCCAGGAAGGAGACAAGGTGTATCTCAAGGTTTCTCCATGGAAAGGCATGTTGAGGTTTGGCCGAAAAGGCAAGTTGGCTCCCAGGTATATGGGTCCATATCCGGTGATAGCACGTGTTGGCAAAGTGGCTTATAAGTTAGAGATATCGCCAGAGTTGCGCATGTTGCATCTAGTATTCCATGTCAGTATGCTGAAGAAAAGTCATCCAGGCATAGATATAGTGATATAGCCGGTTGAGGTTGAGCTTGATGAAGACGTGACCTATAAGGAAGGTCCAGTGTTGATCCTTGACAAAAGAGTGAAGAAGTTGAAGAGGAAGGACCTGGTTCTTGTGAAGGTTCTTTTGCATCATCTTGGCATTGAGGAAGCCACGTGGGAGCTTGAGGAAGAGATGAGGAGGAAGTATCCCTTGCTTTTCTCTTCGGATTTCGGGGGTGAAATCCTTTTGTAGGGGTTTATGGCTTGTAAGGACCCTGACCTTCATTTTGAGCTTACCCTATTTGCTTTTCCTAAACCTTGTGTTTAGATATTTGCTAATCACCTGAGTTGTGGTTAGGGCTTGTTTGTGCTTTGTTGAGAGGTTGAGGTGCAACTTGTAAATTACCCAAGTTTTAGGGTTGGTGTGCAAGTGTGTCGCCTTGAGAGATGTCTTTCTCTCTCCTTGCATCCTCTAGAGTTGAGAGGATGGGTTGGGCGCCTTGCTTGAGTTGCTTTGGGCCTCGTTTGATCTTGTTGAAGCTTAGGCTTGTTGTTGGGCTTTCTTGGGCCTTGTTTGAGCTTGGTGCCACCTCCTTTCTTGGTGTATTAGGCAAGGACGTATTGGCCAAGAGTGTGTTGGGAAGTGGTGTATTGGCCATGGCACCATGTTGGGCGATACACACCCTTCTTGACCTAGCATCGTTTGTGTCACCCTTGGTGACACTTGTTGCTCTTTGCTAACAAGGTGGCATAGCTTGGACAAGTGGTGGTTTGGGTGTGCACATGTGGAGCAGCCCTCTAGTGGATGCCCACTTGACCCCCTTGTATATATACCCCCTCCTTTGCTAGCTTGTAACTCCTTTAGTTTCCTTAGTTCCTTCCCTTCTCTCTTGGTGACCGATATCCTTTGCTGGATCTTGGAGGGTGACATCCTTGGCAACCATAGATCTAGTCTTCTTCTTCCTCTAGTGATGGATGAAGCCCTAAAGTGTCCTTGCTCCTTCTTCTCTTGTGGTGGGTATCTTTTTCTCTCTTTCCCTGGCACCTTCTCCTTCTTGGTTGTCTTTTGGCCATGGTGGTTATGAGCTTCTCTTCTCTTCTTATGATGGCTGAAGGTGGTGCCTTGGTGCTTGGAGCATGGAGCTTGGAGCTTTTGAGCTTGAGGAGTGTGCTTAAGGCGGGTTACATAACTCCTAACCCTAACTATACTACTTCCTTACCATGTTGCTTTATTATATGCTATCTTGATCAGCCATGTTATCTTGCTAGATATGATTCTTGCTTTAATGGTCATGTTGTTTCCCTAGATGTACCATGGACCTTGTTGGCCAAACCTTGGATTAGGGTTCCTTGGGCAAAATCCCTCTCTCTTAGTTGTTGAGAGGTGAGCCTAGGGTCTCCTAATTCAATTGTGTGTTGTGGCGTGTTCTTGGGGGAAAACCCCTTTCTCTCTTTGGTCTTGAGAGGTGAGCTTAAGCTCTAGTTGTGTGGGAAAACCCCCTCTCTCCCTTAGTTGTTGAGAGGTGAGTCTACACTCTAGTTGCTTGGGAAACACCCCTCTCTCTCCCCATGGATTTAAAAGAGTGAGCCTTTGGTTGGGTGTTAACCTATTTGTTGGCTGGTTGGCCGATATGGTGATGATCTACATAGTTGCCCGATATGTGATAGAGGTTGTGTAAGACCCCTATCACTTAGTTGTTGAGAGGTGAGCCAACACTCTTGATCTTTTAGGGTTGGGTGGTTGTCTTGAGGTTGAAGATGAATAACCCGATAGGTGGTGTAATCTGATATCCCTCTCCTAAGGTTAAGCTTGGACGATATTCTAGGTGGTTGTCTGTTGACCCCTTGACCATTATGAGTTCTGGGAGAGTTGACCCTTGGGCGATATGTAGTGCTGACCGGTACACTGCTGAGGTCGTTATCGGCTATGACCCTTGTTACCGTTGTGTTGTGCACGTTATCAGTCTGATTTAAGTGCTTAGCCCATTATGCTGGTCTTTGAGGTGTTGCTTGATATCATGATCAGTGGTTGCCTCAGACGATATCGGTTTAATCCATAATAGCTAGATGTTAACCCGTTACAGTATTGTGCTACCCAATATCAACTTGATAGGGTGACACTGCGTTATTTTGCTGTGCTTAAGGTGTTAGACCATTATGAGTGATAACCTGGGAAGGGTGTTAGTTGTTAACCGTTATGTTGTTCTTGGGCGTTACCCGATATTGATGTTATAAGAGTGTTGGGCATTATTGGCCTGACCTTGAGTGTTAAACCGATATGGGTGTCAACCTGAGATACATGTTGACCGATATCCATGTCAGCCCCTTTATGTAGTGTTAACCAAGACAGTGATGGACGTTACACCTTTGGTGAGGGTTGATACACCTATAGTGAGGAACATTATGGGCCGTGATACCTTTGGTGAGGGCTTTCCCTTACTCGATATATATATAGTGAGGGTTGTACTTTGTGATCGGTTGGTAACCCTAATGCTTGATTAAAAATTTATATATGATAATGTCTTGCATAGATATGTTCATCCAATAGAATAATTATATCTCTCTTGATATATGCAATAAGTTTAAGATGTTCCTTGTATGAGTACAGTTGTACCTCTATTCTTATGCTAACCATGCATGTACCATTTGTATGATGAGGCCATGGTGATGGCATGACAATGATATGATGTGGAACATCAAGAGTTATGATGAACCCAGTGACATATGATGGGTGTGATGTACCCTGATGGTGGGATTGAATCCCTGAGATGCTAATCCTTGAGATGGATCTTGATGATTGGTAAGAGGCCAAGTGGTAACATGTAATGTTGGATCCTTGTGATGGATCAAGATGATGTTGATGGCATTGAGAATAAGAGTGACAATGTAACACATGATAATGAGATCTATGTTGTTTACTTGTGTTATAATTTACATGTTACATAACTTGGTTGAATCTTGCAATCCACTTAAAATATGTTAATTAATTACAGATGAATCTTTCATGTATTTTGCTATGGCCATAGATCCATCACCGTCAGGAGTTTGGTGATGGTGAAATAGGTTCTCCTAAGGGATAACCCGGAACACATGTTGAATATGCGGGGTGCGCCTACGCCCTAAGTAGTAGTGCATGTAGAGCATAGTGAATATGCCCATGGCTCAGGATTAGAGCACGGTTTCAGGAACGTGGCTCAGTGTGGTTAGAGCATGGTGAACATGCCCATGGCTCAGGATATGTGATAGAGCATGGTGAACATGCCCATGGCTCAGTGATGATGGAGCATAGTGAACAGACTTGTGGCTCAGTTTTCTAGCGTCGATACCTATACCAAGGTGGGCTAGGAAGAGGGTAGCCTGACCCTGTATGGTTGAGGCCACTTAAGCATGATATTGCAGTCCTGCTTGTTGGTTCTTGTGCACTGACCACAAGGGAAAGAGGTCATGGAACCCGACTCTCCCATTGAACTTGTATGACAATCAATTGTGACCAAGTAGTGGCCGGTTTGGATCTAAGTGGTACAACTCACTTCCTCAGGGCATAATAAATCGTAATCCATCTGTATAGTATATTTTCTTAGGGTAAACACGGAACATTGGTTGAGGCCTTGTTAGTATAGTTGTCCTATCTTGCAGCTAATTACATGTTCCTCAGATGTTATGATAAGATCCTATAAGACTTGTCTTGTCAATCATGTTCCATATATTATCTGTTTATATGCCTCTTAGATATCCTGGTAAGATGTTATAGAGATAGTTCTACTCAGTATGTTGCATACATGTTCTACTTATATCAGTTACCTGCTTTATCAGTTCTAGCTCTCCCGAGGTTTTATAGTTCGGTGGGGAGTTATGTTTCTCTCTAGGACTGTGTGTCAAACCCCGTTGGTTTAAAACCCTTTTTAGGTGGATGTGAGAGACGTGGTGGTGATCGTGGTGTTGCAGCTGAGCAACAAGAAGAATAGTAGAAGGCAAGAGATGGATATGCTACTTTTATGGTTGTTTTGTAGTAGAGTCCTAGAGTCCTCGTCCCTATACTCTCAGGTCCTTGGAGGTGTTTTGACGAGGTTTCACGATGTTTAGTTGATATGACTTTCTTATCCTGTTGATGACCTGGCTAGGTCTGTTATGTACATAAACATGTGGTGAACTCTTGTGCTTATGGGACAACTAGATCCTATGAGCTGTGGACATGTATCAGGTTTATGTATATTTATATAACATGTTTCTTTGCAGGATGTGGATCTGGTTGTAATAATTCCTTCCTTAACTGCTTTCCGCAATCAGTTTTCATTAACCCATGTTTTTGGTAATACAATGTTTATGACGGTTCCGCACATTTTCGCGTGGTGTTTCACTATCTTTGTGATGGTGGGATGTCACAATAATTTTTGGAATGTATATAAAACTATGACAAATTTTATATATAAGTGTAATACTTTTTTGATATCTATCTATGAAAATTTGAAATATTTGGTCCCATATTGTGATAGCATAATTATTTGTTGATGATCATTATTTTTTAGTTATCTCAACCTTGTGGTAGTGGGATGCCACATTGTAGCTCATGATTAATTCCATACGTCTTCTCCAAGAAATCATATTCAGTGAATCACACAAGCAAAGTCACAATGACAAAATAAAGCTACTTCCACATAGTAAAGAAGTATGAATTATTCAAAACTGAAGCTTTCTCTTGTTGATGGAGCATGTACCAAGAGCGAATGATATTCTTTAGAAAGAACAATAGTTGACCAAAATAGTAAAACCACTTCATATGTGCAGTAGAACTCCCCTGGTCATCCATCATGTTGTGGTTGACTAATTGATCCCAATATTGGACTTCATCAACCCCATGAGAGGATCAAATGGGATATGTCGACCTCTTTCCCATTCACAAGCTACTCGCTCACTTATGAACAATATAGTTTATGATAATAACTCAAATCAGATTCTCTATGCATTCATGTACAAGGAGTGGAAAAAGGAAGAACATGGTGCACTTTTCAAATCAAGATGAAATGAGGAGAATATCCTAAATTGACATAAAAAATACAAACAAGTAGAAGATTAGCTAAAGAAAAAAATACATACCTGAAAGTATCAAAAGGCACAATGCTTACCTCTCTAATTAGAATCATCTCTAGATCCTCTCTCCACTACTCATAAGAGGACCAACTATTGTATCCATTCTAATAATGACAAGTAGATAGAAGAGAATACAGACGATCGTGTGAATTGCTCTGAGTCGATGGTCTACTGAGACAAATTTATCATTCAACAAAGATGAAAAAGTCAAGATCAATAAAATTACTCACACAACATTGAAGTTGAGAAGAAAACAAATGGTAAAAGCTAGAAAAGATACATCTAGCATGCCAAAAAAATTGTCACACTCTTCAAAGCTCAAATGTGTCCCCTACTAGAGAAGCCACCAGTGAGACATCTCCTTAGACAAGTCAATATGTGGGCATATAGACCACCACCCTAGTCAAGGAGGAAATGGTTTCAAAACATATATGAAGAAAACCAATGAATTTACCCTTTGTTCCCAATATTGTTGCCAAAAATGCAAGTAGTGAAGAGGAGCATTTCAACTCCAAGCAGAAAAAGCATTATGTACACCTATGACTTCTCCCTATCTAAGGAATACATGGAAAAACCAAGTGTATTTGTCCTCGTACCTCAAGGACATACTTTCTGTACATGGGTCCACTCCTAACTCTTGAGAAATACGTGAATGTCTCCAAGACTACATATGTAGCTATTGATTAGGACTCTTCTAAAATCCAACCCAGTAATCCCAGTCAATCACTAGGGTAATAAAACCACCAAATGGGTACATAAGAACTTAGTGTCTAGTCAAGAATACTCAATCAAAGTGATAAAATAGCATCTAGATACAAACATGCATCTAATAACATTGCCAAAACCATTCATCTTTCAAAATCCTAGGTCTCATGGAACTTGTTCTGAATATAAACATCCCAATTCATCCTAATGAGCTCTCAAAATGAACATCTTGAAACATGAGCCTCTAAATTAAAAGGAGAAACATGAACACAAGTGTCAAAATCACTAACAAAGAAATCAAAGCATGATCCCAAAATTGGCATTCAATGGAATAATAATGGCTAATAGTTTAAAGTTATACCTTATCACCCACTCAACATTCTAGGTGATGAAACTTACTCCACAATGAATCATCCCCATCATTAAATCCTTATAGAGAAGATTCTAACCATGAATCGTGTCCATTCCGCATGATGACTATCCAAAGCAAACAAATATCAAAATTTTACTAGAATTGTGGAAACATGATTAAATTATCAAAATGCAAGGCTCTCTTAGAATAAGCCTCAACTCCCACACCCCCATCAACCAATTCTTGCTCAGGATCATACAAAGTAATTTTTTAGACCTAGTTGCACTAACTACTTGCCATCTGTGATCAAAAAATTAAATCCACAACTACATCAACTTGGCAAGACAAGATGAATCAACACAACCGGGTGCCAGATGCTCACAAAATTGTAAAAAATCCAAAGGCAGTGAGTTACAAATAAAAACATGAGATTATTCATCTTCAACCTCCAGAACATGAATAAGGTTGGGAAGTTGAAAACCAAAAATCACTAAAGAAAGCATATACTACATATTAAAGGAAAAATGTTGAATATTATACCTACTTGAAGCTAATCAAAGTATGAAAACTATCACAATATTACTAAAGTATGTTGAACCTGCAATTGTTCCATTGATTGGGAGTAGCTAGCTAGGCTTTCCAGACATTTCATGTGAAATATTTCCTTTTGTGATACAAACCTATTGTAAAATGTCTCATTCTATGAGCAATAAGTTTCTTTTCAACTGTTGTCCCCTCAATCAATCTAGCTCAAGCTCCTTGCACCCTCAGTGGCTTTGAAATGTTCAGAACTGAGTGTTGTGCCTAACATCCCCTCATTATCCACTTTAAAATAATGTTTTTGAATAATTGTAAATATATCCCTACATTTTAATAGATTTTCCATATACCCTCTAGTTCATAAAATTTTCACTAAAATACAAAAAATGTGAAAATTTCATAACTTTTTTACAGATATTAAGATCTGACATCTTTCCTTAAAAGACAAAAATTCATTAAGAAACAGTAAAATATTTGACCACCCATGAGGCTTAATCACCTTCTGGATCTAATCCAAGACCGTGGTTTACATTACAAAATTTTTAATCTTTTGATCTTAACCAATCTCTAAGCACCAAATTCCATAATCAGATCTGACCATATCTAAAGACTCAATCTTTATGGTCAAATATTCACAAAATAATATCAGAATTATAAACTATATGTATTACAATCATACTTTTAGGTTAGAGTAGCAGAAACTTTAAACATAATATTACAACATTAACAATAAGCATTTATTCCTATCTAGTCTTCAACGGGGGACAACTCCTACACATCTCTTCTTGTCCTTCTTCGTATCACTTGTCCCTGAGTTCTTCAAAGAACAAAACCACACATGGACCCCATTGAAGGGAAAAATAAAGGTCACCTAGGCTAGTTCTAAATTAATGATTGAGCTATTTAAAAATAAAGAGTTATGAGATCAAATCTAGGTAAGATTGGTTGGTGGACTATGGGAAGAACAAAAGATAATCTAGTTACCATGCTATTTTAAAATGGTAGAATAATTCTTCAAAGTTGTAACCAGAAAATAATAAAGAGATTGTCAAACGAATACCAAGATTTTAAAAATGAAACGATTATTCTCAAAACTAGTATCAAGATATCAAAAAATTGCAAAGATTTATCCATTGGCACAATCAATCTAATATTTTATATTTGCAAGTGGCTAGGTTCCTGTTGTTCTCCCCTCTATGAGAGAAGGACACTTTATCCTGTGGGGGTAGCCAGTACTGTGGGACCTCTAATTGTCCATTATCCATTGCGCAGGGTTGGGGGTCGTGACCCTCCAAATGTAGTGAGCCAAAGCTCTTAGTCCATATTTCAATTTTTTGTTCCAATATCAAAAGCAACCAACATTTCAATCTATAACATACCAGATCTAGAACCCTACCCTAAAAGTTTGATCTTTTGGATGTAGCTAATCAAGGTTGAGGTTCGACCTAAAAGATGATTATTATATCCCTAATGAGCTAATGTATGTATAAATTACCTTAATGAAACCTAATGTTCTCACATTAGTCTTAGGCCAATAATGGACACATAAAATATGTATGATGGAAGGTTTCATAATATCCCATGCAAAATAATCTTACATAATTCCTTTGGTAATAATATGAAAAGATGAAGCATAATTGGATGAATAATGGTAATAATAATAATAGTGAGCCACGAATATTATAACTTGTTAAAATAAATCTCAAAAGTGGAATCTAAGTTAAGAATTGTGTTCCTTGGGTCCCAACTGCCTTGGGAGTCAAGTTTCCATTATTCACATAATAATAATAAATTTAATTCTTTTTGAAAATAGAATACCTAAGTTTTTTCAAAATATCAAATAAAATAGTAAATGACTCCAAAAAAGGAAAATAATCTTGGATTTGTAATCTACATAATAAATATAGCCTTTGGGTGAATTTTCATCCAATTTGGAAGATGTTTGGTTAAAAGGTGAAATCATGAGAGAGAAAGTGTGTAGAATCTTCAAAATATTAAATAAAGGTACAACCAACTCTAATATGTAAAATTGATGTCAAACCCATATCCAACACATTAATTATGATTTGTGGGTGAAGTTTCATAAAATTTGGTGAATCTTAAAGTCATTAATGCATGAGGAATGAGATAACATGACTTGCTGAAATTATACATCAAAAGTTTTCAAACATGAAATCGAATTGCATAATTGGAATCTACACGCCTTAATTGTCCTATGTGCAAAATATCATTTAATTCAGATAATGTATACACCCTCAATTTAAGAGAGAGAAAAAGTAAATAAAATAAAATTTTCACTTTTATTTGAATTCAATTGGAATAAGGTTATTTGGTCACATGTTTATTTTATTTGACTTATGCACAAAGATTTCTAGGCTGTTGGATCTACAGATCTGATAGTTACGGTCTTCTCCCCTACCTCCTGACTCATTTTTGTAAACTAGGTGAGTGAGCGCTCTTTCCTTCTTCAATTTCTCCTTCTCCTATCCACATTTCTTCCCTATTTCTTCTCCTATAGCTTTTTCTTCTAATTTCGAACCTCTTGGTCCCATATTTCATAGGGTTTTAATACCTCGAGTTCTCAAACCCTGAGTGCCTCCACCGGTACCCTGTTCCTCCCCTGTTCTTCTCTCCTTTTCTCTCTTCTGGCCTACCTTCACCTTTAGACCTCTGGGAAACGCGTCCCAGATTTTCACCACACCCCATGTTTTCATTTTGATGTGTTGTTCCATCCTCATTTGGCCCGTGGGAGTACTACCGCAACCTCGCCGGCTGGCATGGGGAAAATTGAGTTCGTCACCCTATCACCGACGACTTCCAGGTCTAGAGAGGGATCATAACTCTTCCTCAGTCCTCTACGATGAACTTCTAACCCTCAAAGTCAGCTCTTGTGGTGGCATCCCTTTTTCCCCCTTTTTGTCTTCCAAATCACTGTCTAACTCACAAATAATAATCAGACTTATTCCATGTTAATGTTACACCCCGATCTCACAATTTCCTCAAATCATGAGATTAGGGCATAAGATAGGATTTATATGTAACACAAAGAACACCCTTAACTTTTTCTTTTCCTTTAAACTCTTGATTCTCCGCAAAGAACCACATAACATCCTAACAAAGGAATATGAACATTTCTTTTACTAATCAGACTTTAATAGTAAAGATACATGTATAAACATTCATGATGTCTCTCACACCTTATGCACATAAAAGTTGCTAATTAGCATACATATCAAAAGAGGAACAATATTAAACATCGTAATTACAACTCTCTCTCTCTCTTATCTCTTACTGAGGACCTAGAGTGACAAGGACCGACTGACTCAACTAATCTTGTACTTAACTCTTGTAGCAGATCTACACTGATGCTCTGACCATCTTCAAGTCCACGCGGTTAACCCTAAAAATGTTTGAGTAGAGGGGTGAGCCTACTCACTCAGTGAATGAGTACTTCATGGAAACAGACTAATGCACTAATGTGATTACAGATATAATTTGAGTAAACAATATGAAATTTAACAACAATAAATACTACACTGAGCAGTTCTAAAACAATATAATTGAAATAACAAAGAATGTAAATATTGCATCCAAAGAATAACTACTAGAAGACTATGCTCTTGTCTTCCTTAACTCTTTCATTTATAAGGAACTCTGTGAACCTATATGATTATATTTTAAATTATGCCCTAATCTATGCAGTGTACTCTGCATAGAGACTCGCAGTGCACTACGACCACACCGTACAAGACTTAGTGACACACCCGGGAAATGCTAAGTATGACTTCCAGCCCTGTTCTGCTACAGGACCCACAGGCTCATCGGCCTTCAGGCTCATCGGCCTCACTGCACTAACATCGAGTGCTCTGGACTCCTCCTCTAACCTGAGTACACAGGCTCAGGGGTCTGGGTTACCACCGTGACATCGCACGCATTGTTGTTGAATAACACCTATTTACTCCAGTGCCACCGTGACATCGCACGCGTTGTTGTTGAACACTGTCTCTCTGTCCTCGTGCCACCGTGACATCGCATAGTTATTGTTGCAACACGAGTTTCACCCCTAAGGCGCAGACCTCCCAAAGGGGTTCTACGGTGTTCAGGGCACCTAAGTCTAACATTAACATTATAGATACATTTTAAACAGAAATCATAACTCATTTAACATTTCTCACAAGGCTCACACGGCCTGCCATATCATATCATAAGAAACATCATAACTCATGTATTCGACATATATCATGTCTCAGTAACATCCCTTTCTAGGGCATGTCATATCTCATTCACCTGCAATTTACGAGATATGTATTGAAAATAAGAAGCCCTGCAATATGTAGATATCAACTCAGAGAGAACAAGCATATAAAGTTAAATGCACTAGAAACATACAATTCAACAATTAAGCATCACCACATCTCATATCGAAACCTTTCATATCACCTTAACATGATTCATTGAACACCCTATCCTTAGGGTTTAATTTGCCTTATTCATTCATCACACGCCATCACCCTACTCTTAGGGTTTCATTTGCCTCATCACTTGTCACATGGCTCTCATAAGGATTTCATAGGATATAAGCATTCACTAAATAAAGATTGTTTCCAACAAATCATATACAATCAATATAGATGTGAAACCATGGAAATTTAACTAAATTTAGGTTTTCCATACCATTCACTGAGATATTAGGTATCAAGAATAGAATTCAATTAAGATAACCCATGAGGTACATCCTAACCACTTATAGGATTACTAGTCCCTTTTCAATAAGGTTGAAACTCTAGTGATGTCTCAATTAGGTTAAACCCTAATCACATCATTTGATATAAATCTGAAAATCACTCTCACTAGAAAGTGTTGTATACATTTCTGATATGAATCTACCATTTAGGAATCATTCAAACAGAGAAGGAATCCATATCATATCAATTTGCAACAATCTTAAATCAAACAAACATTTTAGGTTTTAGAATCACATACTAAGCAATTAGGGATTTGGATGCTATATTCAAATTCGTGCATTACACTGTTTGAAGGAAGAACCCACTCACCCTAAGGTGTGAAAACACCTCAAAACTGTAGCTCAACTCAGGGAATCTCGAACTCATATCAAATCCCTAGCAAATCTCCCAATTCTTCTTCCATTCAACTCGGGAACCTTGAAAATGAGGGATTATGAAGAAAGGGTGAGAAAAGAGGGAATTTCGACATCATCTTGGATCAAATCAGAGCATGGACGGAATCTTGACATGTGAGAGAAGATTCACCATAAAAGTCTATGCAAAGGATCCAAACTTACTTGATTTCACCATCCCTCGGACCGCAAAACCCTAATTCAGCAATTCCTCCTCTTTCTCCACTCAAGCCCTAAATCTCCCTCTCTCTCTAAGAGTTCGTTTCTCTGGAATGGATGACGAAGAATGAGAGCTGTGTGTGTGTGTGGTCGATCATATAAGTCAATTTGAGCTGCTTGGGTCAATTGCATATTGACCCAACACTCAACTTTAATTATATTGGCTGAATATTCAGTTATACAAAGTTACTGTAATTCGTTTATTTAAGAGATCACAAATTCTCAAAAAATTATGGGAATTTAGAAAGTTGTTTATAATTGATCTATAAATATTCAGTTAAAATTTAAGATCATTTGGAGTTACCAATAAATAATTAAAAATCGAACAGTGCACTACTATATTGCAGTCTGCAATATATTCGGCCGAGTTTGTCCTGCACAGAACTCGACCGACACCCTTACTGTAGAGATCAAAAAGTCATCCAAAAATTACGCCAATTTAACAAAGTATCTAAAACTGTGTTTTTCAAGCACAGTTAAAATTTGAGATCAATTGGATATACCAATAAAAAGATAAAATTCAATTACCACACTGCTATATAAATCTGGAAATATGATCGGGCGAGTTTGAAACTCGGCCGATAAACAGGTCAGAGAATTCTTTAAAATTTCTGATATTTTTCAATGTTGTTCACATTTTATATATACAAATCATATCCAAATTTGAAGTAAATCAAAGTTACACATAAAATACTAAAAATCATTTAGTGAGACATTCTACTTATCAAATTCTGTATTCATGCATCATCAAAACCCTATTTTTGGACCGATTAGGGTTTATGTTTCTCAAACCCTAATTCTCAAGACAAAAGAACATTTAGACTTCTTATCATAGTTAAAACATCCTAATTGTGTTATCGTCATTAATTAGATTTCAAGAATGATTATTCCAATTAATCTTTGTAATTGTCTAGGTAAACCCTAGTTTACCAATTAAGCTCAGATGGGGTCGTAACAACTCTCCCCCCCTTAGAATGTTTCGTCCTCGAAACATAAACCTACAAGAATGATACATTCAAGGTTATTATAAGCTTCTAAAGCCTTCCATGTCATTATACTCTTGTATTTCATACCTGAATGTAGTTTTCAACATTAGATCTTTTAATTCTTTACTAAATCACAACATATTTCAAATAGTTCTCAATGATATCAAGCAAATTCTTTATGCCACAGTCAAACATAGAATGCAAAGATAAACCACCACGCTTTTGCTGCGCAACTCTGATACTCTGATACAATTATCTCAACTTATGCGGCTCAGAAAGTTCTATTGTTTTGTATCACCTTTAAGTGACAAAAGCGAGTTCACCATGCTATTTTAAACTTTAATCAAGTGCTATTCAAATAGCAAAATAGTCTTGAATTAAAAGACTAGATTCAACAATCAATTGCACAATACTACTCTTGGCATCCCCATTGGGTCATGGATGCATGAGGTGAAGCATTACCACCTCATTCCATACTATCCTGTTTCGATCCTGGGATCTGTGGGTTATGGGCCCACACACAATTCAAAGTGTAACCATCGCATTATATCATTTTAGGGTTTCAACAACAGTAATAAGGTAATCCACGATTGTATCAGTCATTCAAGCATTAATCATACTCAATTACCATCACTCTGTTATATTAAAGCTAGGTATAACAAGCTACACCTCATTAGGGTTATTTGTCCAGACAATCTGATTATCATCCCTTTCTATTAATATGAGTGAATAAGTATGACTACCTTGTTCAGGGTATCTCTACATATGTTCTGACATCATCCAAACCGTATCACCATGTCACAAATATACAATAGTAAGATGCCTATCAGGTATGAATTACTACAACTATCATACGCCTTTAATTTAACATATAGCTTACACAAATACCCTGAAATCATATGTAGAACCAACTTTCATACCTTAATATGCCTTCAACAAATCATTCATGTAAAAACAAATTCTCATATTACACAAAGCTAGTGTTTTCCCATATCTCTCTGCTCATTCATTACTTCTTTACTTTTTGCTACCTATCCTTTTCATATGATTATATACAATAAACATCATTAACATTGAAGTATTTAAGATAGGAATAGCTTATTCATCATTCTTGCTATCACACAAGAATTTATTTCTTATCACACTTCATCATATTGTATGTCACTATTACATTCACTAGATGACCCCACCAAGGTAGTTATGCACCATATATGACTCATTTTCTCTTATTATTTCATACTTATTTCACATTCTAGACATCTCTTGAAAACACATATATCATTTGTCATCTTTAAACATGACTCAATATCACATATCCAGTTTCAATACTAAACATCCATTTTAATCAACGTATACATTGCAACTGTAATACAGGAAATTCCATCATTTTCATCAATCATATTACATATTTCAAGTTCCAATGAATCTATCATACTCTATTGTATGTGCTACACTATTTAGGAGTTATACCAACTGATACTGAAGCAATTAAGCACTTAAATTGAGTTAAATAATGATTTCTGAATGAACTGCCACTCACAGCTCTGAAACTCGGCCGATTGGTCAGAAACTTGGCCGATTGCTTCACAACTCGGCCGATTCACTTAAAACTCGGCCAATCAACTTGCTGTTTGATTTCTTGTAAAAGAAACTCGGCCGAATCACATACAACTCGGCCGATCAGTTTGTTGTTCGATTTCCTATTAAGGAAACTCGACCGAATCACATACAACTCGGCCGAATCGCGTACAAACTGAAAACTAAAACGAACCTGCTGGTGTCGTTTTCACTCGAATCGACGGGCAAAATTACCGATTTCATGTATACCATGTTGCACATATTTCCTCCTTTATCTTTATACTATTGTGAAGTTAACATTCTAAATTAATAGTCCTTTTATTGGTTTTTCCTCATGTTGAATACAATACATATTCTTCATTTTTAAATCAAGTGGATCATGCATGGGTCAAACATAGTTTCTCTTTCAATCAAGTTTTTCTCTTCTGAATACAATCCACCTTTGTATGACTTATTCATGCGTTAAACTACACCTATGTTCTTTGCTTAGAAACTAGTTTGTTGTTCTAGTCTTATGAATTACATGTTCATACGATTCTCTTTACTTTTATGGACCTATTGAATGCTCAACCCTATTCTCTACTTAGCCTTTGCTTTAGAGTTCATAAAAGCATTATACTCTATTATATGATTCATTCTTCATGATTGATTCTTGTTATCTTGAACCATGCATACATTTCACATATCGTTTCTATATTTCATATGTATAGTTCATGTAATATTAATCAGTAAATTGATTATGGACTTCATATCATGTTCTACTATTCCCAATTAAGGGTTTCACATTTGAGACCCCAAAGTTGAACTTCAGATATCAGTTTCAACAAATTCTTAGTTGTTCTGATCTTGCCCATATGTTTCAACATCTTACTGTATGTACATTCTTACTCTGATGTGAGTCTAATTATCCAGAGTCTATTCTTATTATACTATTAATAGGAGTCATTAGATCCCAGTAACGCATCCTGCCAGCCGGACCAGGCCAAACCTGAAGTCATGAAGCCAAGAACTACAAAGGATTACTCAACTCCTATTCATCTCAGAAGTGTGGAAGAAAACTTATCCACTAACAAAAGCTCATTCAAAGGTCAATTCTAGTCTACTTGTTACAAAGAATGAAATCAATAAATGCTACAACTTCATAGTGTACAACAGATATTAAAGACCCATATTTCAAAGTATTGAATATTTCAATTCAAACATATAAGAGAATTTCTATACATTTCCAACAAAAACAACATTATGAAATGTAAGTTCTATCTCCTTTTACATTTATGCTCTTAATTCTTGTTTCTTTTCTCGTTTTCTAACCCTAACATTTCTAGGGTTCCTCTCTAGCCCATTCTTCCACTGTATACCTGGCCAGGGTATACGTGAAAGAATAGACAGAGTAGCTTGTACTGGTTGATCCAAGTACTCAGATATCGGGCCAGGATATCCAAATACTCAAATCCCCAAAGCTAACATCAAACATCTCCTATCTGCCACACATAGGACTCTAACTTACTAACTTAATGGTCCTTGACAACTCACCCTAAGCTCTGATACCAAGCTGTTACACCCCGATCTCACAATTTCCTCAAATCATGAGATTAGGGCATAAGATAGGATTTATATGTAACACAAAGAACACCCTTAACTTTTTCTTTTCCTTTAAACTCTTGATTCTCCGCAAAGAACCACATAACATCCTAACAAAGGAATATGAACATTTCTTTTACTAATCAGACTTTAATAGTAAAGATACATGTATAAACATTCATGATGTCTCTCACACCTTATGCACATAAAACTTGCTAATTAGCATACATATCAAAAGAGGAACAATATTACACATCGTAATTACAACTCTCTCTCTCTCTCTTATCTCTTACTGAGGACCTAGAGTGACAAGGACCGACTGACTCAACTAATCTTGTACTTAACTCTTGTAGCAGATCTACACTGATGCTCTGACCATCTTCAAGTCCACGCGGTTAACCCTAAAAATGTTTGAGTAGAGGGGTGAGCCTACTCGCTCAGTGAATGAGTATTTCATGGAAACAGACTAATGCACTAATGTGATTACAGATATAATTTGAGTAAACGATATGAAATTTAACAACAATAAATACTACACTGAGCATTTCTAAAACAATATAATTGAAATAACAAAGAATGTAAATATTGCATCCAAAGAATAACTACTAGAAGACTATGCTCTAGTCTTCCTTAACTCTTTCATTTATAAGGAACTCTGTGAACCTATATGATTATATTTTAAATTATGCCCTGATCTATGCAGTGTACTCTGCATAGAGACTCGCAGTGCACTACGACCACACCGTACAAGACTTAGCGACACACTCGGAAAATGCTAAGTCTGACTTCCAGCCCTGTTCTGCTACAGGACCCACAGGCTCATCGGCCTTCAGGCTCATCGGCCTCACTGCACTAACATCGAGTGCTCTGGACTCCTCCTCTAACCTGAGTACACAGGCTCAGGGGTCTGAGTTACCACCGTGACATCGCACGCATTGTTGTTGAATAACCCCTATTTACTCCAGTGCCACCGTGACATCGCACGCGTTGTTGTTGAACACTGTCTCTCTGTCCTCGTGCCACCGTGACATCGCACAGTTATTGTTGCAACACGAGTTTCACCCCTAAGGCGCAGACCTCCCAAAGGGGTTCTACGGTGTTCAGGGAACCTAAGTCTAACATTAACATTATAGATACATTTTAAACAGAAATCATAACTCATTTAACATTTCTCACAAGGCTCACACGGCCTGCCATATCATATCATAAGAAACATCATAACTCATGTATTCAACATATATCATGTCTCTGTAACATCCCTTTCTAGGGCATGTCATATCTCATTCACCTGCAATTTACGAGATATGTATTGAAAATAAGAAGCCCTGCAATATGTAGATATCAACTCAGAGAGAACAAGCATATAAAGTTAAATGCACTAGAAACATACAATTCAACAATTAAGCATCACCACATCTCATATCGAAACCTTTCATATCACCTTAACATGATTCATTGAACAGCCTATCCTTAGGGTTTAATTTGCCTTATTCATTCATCACATGCCATCACCCTACTCTTAGGGATTCATTTGCCTCATCACTTGTCACATGGCTCTCATAAGGATTTCATAGGATATAAGCATTCACTAAATAAAGATTGTTTCCAACAAATCATATACAATCAATATAGATGTGAAACCATGGAAATTTAACTAAATTTAGGTTTTACATACCATTCACTGAGATATCAGGTATCAAGAATAGAATTCAATTAAGATAACCCATGAGGTACATCCTAACCACTTATAGGATTACTAGTCCCTTTTCAATAAGGTTGAATTCTAGTGATGTCTCAATTAGGTTAAACCCTAATCACATCATTTGATATAAATCTGAAAAGCACTCTCACTAGAAAGTGTTGTATAAATTTCTAATATGAATCTACCATTTAGGAATCATTCAAACAGAGAAGGAATCCATATCATATCAATTTGCAACAATCTTAAATCAAACAGACATTTTAGGTTTTAGAATCACATACTAAGCAATTAGGGATTTGGATGCTATAATCAAATTCGTGCATTACACTGTTTGAAGGAAGAACCCACTCACCCTAAGGTGTGAAAACACCTCAAAACTGTAGCTCAACTCAGGGAATCTCGAACTCATATCAAATCCCTAGCAAATCTCCCAATTCTTCTTCCATTCCACTCGGGAACCTTGAAAATGAGGGATTATGAAGAAAGGGTGAGAAAAGAGGGAATTTCGACATCATCTTGGATCAAATCAGAGCATGGACGGAATCTTGACATGAGAGAGAAGATTCACCCTAAAAGTCTATGCAAAGGATCCAAACTTACTTGATTTCACCATCCCTCGGACCGCAAAACCCTAATTCAGCAATTCCTCCTCTTTCTCCACTCAAGCCCTAACTCTCCCTCTCTCTCTAAGAGTTCGTTTCTCTGGAATGGATGATGAAGAATGAGAGCTGTGTGTGTGTGTGGTCGATCATATAAGTCAATTTGAGCTGCTTGGGTCAATTGCATATTGACCCAACACTCAACTTTAATTATATTGGCTGAATATTCAGTTATACAAAGTTACTGTAATTCGTTTATTTAAGAGATCAAAAATTCTCAAAAAATTATGGGAATTTAGAACGTTATTTATAATTGATCTATAAATCGTCAGTTAAAATTTAAGATCATTTGGAGTTACCAATAAATAATTAAAAATCGAACAGTGCACTGCTATATTGCAGTCTGCAATATATTCGGCCGAGTTTGTCCTGCACAGAACTCGACCGACACCCTTACTGTAGAGATCAAAAAGTCATCCAAAAATTACGCCAATTTAACAAAGTGTCTAAAACTGTGTTTTTCAAGCACAATTAAAATTTGAGATCAATTGGATATACCAATAAAAAGATAAAATTCAATTACCACACTGCTGTATAAATCTAGAAATATGATCGGTCGAGTTTGAAACTCGGCCGATAAACAGGTCAGAGCATTCTTCAAAAATTCTGATATTTTCCAATGTTGTTCACATTTTATATATCCAAATAATACCCAAATTTGAAGTAAATAAAAGTTACACATAAAATACTAAAAATCATTTAGTGAGACATTCTACTTATCAAATTCTGTATTCATGCATCATCAAAACCCTATTTTTGGACCGATTAGGGTTTATGTTTCTCAAACCCTAATTCTCAAGACAAAAGAACATTTAGACTTCTTATCATAGTTAAAACATCCTAATTGTGTTATCGTCATTAATTAGATTTCAAGAATGATTATTCCAATTAATCTTTGCAATTGTCTAGGTAAACCCTAGTTTACCAATTAAGCTCAGATGGGGTCGTAACAGTTAATGTCTCATTGTTTTCAAAACTTGGTGTCTTCAGTCATTCAATTCAACCTAGTTTATGCCTTTGATGCAGCCCAGATTTATCCCCTTAGTACGAATGTGCTTTGTCCTTTTTGGTAGCCATGGAAATAGAGCTCCTTTAATTACTAGACGTTTTGCAATATTGTTCTTGGCCTCGCTAAGATCGGCAAGCCTTGGGAAAGGTGTGGGGATCATTATTTGGGTATGGTATAAAGTGGTCAGAATATGTTTTATGCCATAAATGGATGCACTCGGTTGTTTGCAGACTAGGTGATGAGAGGAAGAAGATAACTACTGATAATATCTCTATTTTAACCCTCTCGCTACCTTCACTTCTTTGTTTTCTAGCTAGGGGTAGTATTGCCATTTCACACATGATTATTTGTTACGATTTTGAGTCAATATGACAGGTTGGCTGAGGGGTCGACTGAGTTGGCCAGTGCCCATTCGGCCAACTCAACGCGCACAAGCACTCTCCTTCTCTCCTTTCCTTTCCTAATGATTGTTGCTGACACGGAATTTTACGATCGGTCGATTTGTGAAAATCAATAACTAATTATTTATAGTTCAATAAAATAAAATAATATGTGTTTTGAAATAAAAAAATATGATCTTTCTAATGGTACTTATTTGGTTTCCTAAATCCAATTTTGTAAATATGTGATTTTAATGGATTTTCCTAAATAGGTAATAACTTGCAAAATTCATAACTAAATATTTAAAAGTAAAAAAAATAAAATAAAATATGTTTTGAACTCTGAGAAAGATAATTTAAAACATAGCATGGTTTTGATAACCTAATTCACTAAAATTAAAAAGGTGATTTTTAGGGTTTTGATAAATTATGAAAACCTAACCCTAATTCTACATATATGCAATATTGGTGCTTTGCAGGCCTAGTCTTGGATCTAGTATTGTATTTTGACCATTTAGATTCTTAAGTAAGGTATGATTTCATCCCACATTATTTTTATATTGAGAAATTTCTAATTCTTCTCTCTTATAGTATGTTTGCATTCCCAATTATACTTATTGAGCAGTTAACCTATGTTTCTTCTTTCTCTTGGTCCTATGGACATTAGCCTATACACAATGTCTTTTTCTTTTGAAATTATGCTTCATGTGAAGTAACCTACTTGTTACTGATATTGTGATCATGGATATTCTTTTGGACTCTTTTCATATGCTTTGTACATGATGGAACTCTATATGATGACATGTGATGTCTTTTGCCCACTTGTAAGGTGGATGAATATGTGGGCAACTTCTATGGCGATTTTGTAAGATTTGACTATACTTTCTACTTGCCTCTACATTAAACATGTTATGTGATTTAGTAGCACTAGAGTAGTATACTTGCATTGGTTTTTGGGAAGATGTGTATTTCCTACTCGGGGTTGTATGCTCCTGTTATTTTTGGGATGGAGGTGGCCCCATACATGGGTTTCAAGGTTTGGTCCACTTTTATTTTTGGGAGTTTTTAATTACATCATTCTCTATCAGGTTTCAAATTTGCGAGACTTGTCTGACTTTGTTATTATATTGTTGTAGGTCTATGTTTCTCTCACATGCATGCATGTTGTTATGGGTTTTGTGCCCAAAAAGATTATGTGTGCTTATGTGGCACAACTTTATTATTTTATTTATTGGCAAGTATTCTTTGTTATCATATGTTGGCAATTTATTCCTCTTGATGCCCACTTGGGTAGTCCCTATCTTTTCTATGGGAAGCATTTTGTATTTGTTGTCCTTTATTCCATACATATTGCTCAATTTCCTTTTTAGTATGCACATACCAACCTTTGCTGATGTCTTCTATTTTTCTCTTCTTGCTGGGGTATGCTTCCAACCCTAGGTGAAGGACAAGGAGGACATGGCATAAATATATGGACCTAGCATAAGGAGTTAAATCTTAGAGACAAAGTTGTTACAGTTTAGATTTTCCTCAACTAGATCCTTATGTTGTGTCATACATGTAAACCATATGTGGGAGATTAAGACATACTATGTAATATTTTGGAAAGTTGATAATAGTCAAAAAATTTATTCCGTTGCTAAACTTTAGTTTTTTTTAATACCATTAATTAGATTTGAAAATTTTACACCCACTCCAACATATCTTTTGTGTGTGTTTGGACTGGAGGTTCTATTCTTCAAATTTTTAGTAGGGAGTGGTTCCCCTATGGGATCTTACTCCTTACAACATGGTATTAGAGCCCATGGTAGTCAGAATCTGACTATTTCAATTTTGTCTCCCTAGTTCGAACCTTTGCAATGCATAGTCATCCTTTAGATGAGATGTTTTTCCTAGAATTGCCTAAGTGCACCCTTTTGAGATAAGGTTTTAGATGATCTTACCCTACCATCTAGATTGATTATGAGTTGTATCTCTTGATGTTATGATGTTTGACTTGGGCATGCAATTAGGTTATGAGGATGTAGCAAGATGTATATGTCTTGTATGGAAAATTGTGACTTGGTTTTCACAATTGATTTTGGATCCATATTTTGTTTCATCTCGAATAGATTTCATCGCCAAAAAATATTTTTAATTATACTACTATGAGTACAAATTTTTCTAGATTTTATTGAAGTTTTCTTGAACTAAGTCACAATGAAGATGTTTAAGGTATGGATACTAAAACCCTAGAATTAGTTAGAATAAGATCTTAACCATAGTTTTGGCTATGGAAAAATGAATAGGAATATGTGAAATTATATAAAGGTGTAATGTACCTACCCTTTGTACCCTATGACTTTTTGGATCTTAGGGTTGATAGGTTAGAGACACGAGGACCCAAAACTCAACCCTCGTTGGTTATGGCTTTTTAGTTGGATACATGACCAACACAAATATAAAAAATATTCACAATAAAAATATATGTGGGTAACCCTAAATGTTGTTTAGTTTGACTTGTTTGGTTAAACCTTTTAAGGGGTGGAGGGTAGTTGGTTGTTGATGTTTGGATCAATAGATTTTGAAGACAAAATCCATTTAAGGGGTGGAATGCTATAACATACCAGATCTGGAACCCTACCCTAGAAGTTTGATCTTTTGGATGTAGCCAATCAAGGTTGAGTTTAGACATAAAAGATGTTTATTATAACCCTAATGAGCTAATGTATGTATAAATCACCTTAATGAAACCTAATGTTTTCACGTTAGTCATAGGACAATAATGGAAACATAAAATATGTCATACGATGGATGATTTCATAATATCCCTTGCAAAATAATCTTACATAATTCCTTTGGTGATAATATGAATAGATGAAGCATAATCGGATGAATAATGGTAATAATAATAATAACGAGCCACAAATATTAATTGTGACATAACTCATTAAAATAATTCTCAAATTTTGAATCTAAGTTAAGAATTGTGTTCCTTGGCTCCCAATTGCCTTGGGAGTCAAGTTTCACATTATTCACATAATAATAATTAATTTAATTCTTTTTGGAAAGGGAAGATCTAAGTTTTCTCAAAATATCAAATAAAATAGTAAATGACTCCAAAAGAGGAAAATAATATTGGATTTGTAATCTACATAATAAATATAGACTTTGGATGATTTTTCATCCAATTTAGAAGATGTTTGATTCAAAGGTGAAATCCGGAGAGAGAAAGTGTGTAGAACCTTGAAAATATTAAATAAAGGTATCAACAACTCCTATATGTAAAATTGATGACAAACTTGTATCCAACACATTAATTATGACTTGTGGGTGAAGTTTCATAAAATTTGGAGAATCTTAAAGTCTCTAATGCATGAGGAAAGAGAAAACATGAGTTGCTTAATTTATACATCAAAAGTTTGAAAACATGAAATCTAATTGCATAATCAGAATCTACATGCCTTAATTGTACTATGTGCATAATTTCATTTAATTTAGATAATGTATGCACCCTCAATTTAAGAGAGGGAAAAAGAAAATAAAATACAAATTTCACTTTATTTCAATTCAATTGGAATAAGGTTCTTAGGTCGCAAGTTTATTTTATTTGCCTTATGTGTGGGCCTTGTTGGGCCGTTGGATCTATAGATATGACAGTTACGATCTTCTCCCCTACCTTTCGACTCATTTTTGGAAATTAGGTGAGCGGGCGCTCTTTCCTTCTTTAATTTCTCCTTCTCCTCTCCACCTTTCTTCCCAATTTCCTAATCTATAGCTTTTTCTCCCGATTCCACACCTCTTGGTCCCAGATTTCCTAGGGTTTTAATACCCCCGAGTTCTCAAACCCTGAGTGCCACCAGTGATACCCTATTTCTCCCATGTTCTTCTATACTTTGCTCTCTTCCGACCTACCTTCACCTTCGTACCTATGGGAAATGTGTCCCAGACTTTCATCGCACCCCATGTTTTCATTTTGATGTGTTAATCTGTCCTCATTTGGCCCAGGGGAGCGCTATCACAACCTCACCGACTGGCGTGGGGAAAATCGAGTTCGTCACTCTATCACCGATGACTTCTAGGTCTGGAGAGGGATCATAACTCTTCCTCGGTCCTCTATGATGAACTTCTGACCCTCAAAATCAGCTCTTGTGGTGGTATCCCTTTTCCCCAATTTGCCTTCCAAATCATTATTTAACTCATAAATAATAATCAAACTTATTCCATGTGAATTTCACATAGTTTTTTCTATGTCGGTGTCTTCGGTCATTCAATTCAACCTGGTTTAAGCCTTCGATGCAGCCCATATTCATCCCCTTAGTACAAATGTTCTCCGTCCTCTTTGGTAGCCATGGTACTAAAGCTCTTTTGGTTACTGGACGTTTCGTAGTACTATTTTTGGGCTCGCTGAGATCGGAAAGCCTTGGGAAAGCCATGGGGATCATGATTTGGGTCTGGTATGGAGTGGTCAGAATCTGTTTCTTTCCATAAACGGAGATGTGCTCGATTGTTTTACAGACCAGGTGATGAGAGGAAGAAGACAACTACTGATGATATCTCTATTTTACCCCTCTCACTGCCTTCACTTCTTTATTTTCTCGCCAGGGGTAGTATCATCATTTCATGAATGATTGTTTGTTACGACTTTGAGTCAAGATACTAGGTTGGATGAGGGGCCGACTGAGTTGGACAGTGCCCATTGGGACAACTCAGAGCGGGCGCCCACTCTCCCTCTCTATTTTCCTCTCTTGACGATTGTTGTTGATGTGGAATTTTATGATTGGTCGATTTGCAAAAATCCATAAATAATTATTTATAGCTCAGAAAAATAAAATAAAATATTTTTTGAAATAAAAAAATATGAGCTTTCCAATGGTACTTGTTTTGTTTCCTAAATCCAATTTTGTAAATATGTGATTTTATTAGATTTTCCTAAATAAGTAATTACTTGCAAAATTCATAACTAAATATTTAAAAGTCATAAAAAAATAAAATATGTTTTGAAATCTGAGAAAGATAATCTAAAATATGGCGTGGTTTTGATAACCTAATTCACTAATATTATAAAGGTGATTTTTAGGATTTTGAATAAATTATGAAAACCTAACCCTAATTCTACATATCTGAAATATATGTACTTTGGAGGCCTACGCTTGGATTTAGGACTATTTTTGGACTATTTAGATTCTTAAGTAAGTTATGATTGCATCCCACATTATTTCTATATTGAGAAATTTCTAATTCTTCTCTCTTATAGTATGTTTGCATCCCAGATTATACTTTTTGAGCAATTAACCTATGTTTATTCTTTCTCTTGGCCCTATGGACATTAGCCTATACAAAATGCCTTGTTCTTTTGAAATTATGCTTCATGTGAAGTACCCTACTTGTTACTGATCTTGTGATCATGGATATTCTTTTGGACTCTTTTCATATGATTTTTACATGATGGAACTCTATATGATGGCATGTGATGTCTTTTGTCCACTTATGAGGTGGATGCATATGTTGGCCACTTTTGTGGTTATTTTGTACGATCTGACTATACTTTCTGCTTGTCTCTACATTAAACATGCTATGTGATTTTGTAGCACTAGAGTAGTATAATTGCATTAGTTTTGGGCAGATGTGTATTTCCTACTCGGGGCAGTATGCTCTTGTTATTTTTGGGATGGAGGTGGCCCCATACCCAGGTTTCAAATTTGTGAGGTTTGGCCCACTTTTATATATATTGGGAGTTTGGAAGCACATCATTCTCTATCAGGTTTCAAGTTTGTGAGACTTGGCCGACTTTGTTGTTATATTGTTCTGGGGCTATGTTTATCTCACATGCATGTAGGTTGTTATGAGTTTTGTGGCCAAAAAGATTATGTGTGCTTATGTGGCAAAATTTTATTTTTTTATTTAATGGAAAGTATTATTTGTTATCATATGTTGGCAATTTATTCCTCTTGATGCCCGCTTGGGTAGTCCCTATATTTTCTATGGGAAGTCTTTTATAGTTGTTGTCCTTTATTCCATATATATTGGTCAAATTCCTTTTTAGTATGCACATACCAGCCTTTGTTGATGTCTTCTATTTTTTCCCTCTTGCTGGTGTATGCTTCCAACCCTAGGTGAAGGACAAGGAGGACATGGCATAAAGATATGGATGTAGCATAAGGAGTTAAAGCTTGGAGACAAAGTTTTTATGGTTTAAATTTCCCTATACTAGATCCTTATGTTGTATCATACATGTAAACTCTATGTGGGAGATTAATATGTACTTATGTAATCTTTTAGAAAGTTGATAATAGTCATAATTTTTATTCCACTACTAAACTTTGGTTGTTTTGAATACCATTAATAAGATTTGAAAATTTTATACCCACTCTAACATATCTTTTGGGTGTGTTTGGACTGGAGGTTCTGTTCTTTAAATTTTTAGTAGGGAGTGGTTCCCCTTTGGGATCCCACTCCTTACACAATCATTCAAAAATGTCCAACATTCAATGTAGTCATGGTGATCTTCAAGCAAAGGGAAAGGATAATAACAACATTGGTTAACCACTTTTGTAAAAAAATTATATAAATGAGATTCAAGATATATTATTCATTAACATGCATATTATTCCTTTGTCATTCTAATTAAAAATAATCATCAAATCATGGTAATATTAGTCAATAGGGCCAAATAGATTTAAAACAAAAAATATGTTGGAAGTTCATAATTCTTCCCAAACTACTTTTAAATATAGTTATCTATAGTATTTTCTTTGTTAATTAATCTTAAGCATGAAATTTATTGTCATTATCATGGTATAATAGCCAAAACTTATCAAAATCAAATATTAGCATCACCTTCTAGATTTATTTTCTATCTACTAATTTTGCATATCACTATTCCTATATGTTACATTTAAAATGTGTAGTCACTGATCAATATATAGTCATGTTGATGATTATGATTGAACTATCCAAAGTATGTCATTAAATTAGGAGAGTTACCTATTGTGAAGTAGGGGCGGTGACCAAATTATGGGTTCATTGGTTCTCTAGCCTTACTGGCAAGGAGTGAGGTGGCTTTCAGACATCTAAGGGCTCGTTGGATCTATCGATAGTGTTGAGGGAAGCAGCTGAAGCATCTACACTAAGTAGGCTCTCACCAGAAACATCACCAAAGTTGGCTAGAGATTTAAGGATTGCTATGAAGAAGATGTGGGTTGAGGAGTGGCGTCTAATGATCCATGAATTTGGATGGAGGGTGGATGAAGGTAATGGTGGTGTCTAGTAGTCATGGTGAGACCTACAAGTCATAGGTGAAGTCTAGATAGTCGGTGAGGAAGTGCCATTGTTTATGGTGGCAGAGGCAAATTTATCACCAAGAAATAGTAGGGGAAGGCTTGGCAAAGCCATTGGTGGTAGAGGCTCATGGTGGGGGTAGTCTTGGGTATAGATTTCAAACTCAGAGTTGTAGGTGTTGGAAGAGCTCTTAGAGGGGGTTTGGGGAATATATAGGTTTGTCTAGCCTTGTGTTTTTATTCTTTGGTTAGGGGCAAAGCTTTTGGAATATCCAATTTCTTATGCGGTGGTGTGATGCACTGGTTTTAAGCTTACTATTGATTTAATTTAGATGGGATCCATAGGTTTGGGCATTTTTTTATAGAAAGAATGGGGTGAGTCAAGGAGGTAATGGTTAGATAAAGGAAAAGCACACAAATTGAAAGGAGGTGAAATGAGAGAGTGAGGTGGAGTGAATGAAGATAATTTGCTCCTCATGGGCATCTAATTGCCACATGGATTGTGAAAGATGACATGCCAACACCATGTATTCCTCCCTCTCAAGTGTACGGCCCAGGTCGGTGGGTCTATAAGATGAGCAAGTGGCATTTAGTTCAAATCTTTTTTTTGTTCTATAGGCTACATACTAACTCCAATAGATTTGAATTTTTTACCATGGATTTCTATTAATGCCTAGTATTCTCTAAAATATAAAATCACATTTTATCATTTCACTTCCCCTTATTCCATTAATGATTCAAAATGCAATTTCTGGTAATCTAATATGTAATCTAAATCAGTTCCAAAGACAATGACTTGCATTTGAATAAACCTAGCTCAAATTGGATCATGATTTGATTATATCAGACTAGATCTTTAAGAATTCGATTATGTGTACAACTTATAAGATTATTTAAAAGAAAAAGAAATTAAATACTAATTGGGTAAAATTAATTAAGATTTTTCAATGGTTGACAAATGAATTGTAGCTCAGATAAGTCTAGAGTTCAACATTTGATAAGTTATAGGTTGTCTCACTAACCCATCCCTAGAGGAAAAAAGATCATCCATGCTACTTGCCCTCATGATTTAGCAGAAATTCCTTGATGAGTCTCACCTTTTGGCATTTAGTGACCAAAAATAGGGGCAAACTTGGATAAAGGATGTAGTTCGCACTCTTACTCAAACCTTGTCCTGAGAGGGGAATACAATTGGCATCCCATTTCTTCACTCAACTGGTGATCAAGTGTGTGTACTTTTATTAGGTACAATCTCATTTGATATCACATACATACATATGATGTTGTTCATGAGGAACTTGATTACTTGTTGAGCCAAAGATTTGGTAATGGATACACCTTCTACCCACATTGTGAAGTGGTTCGTTGTTACCAGGATGAAACAATTCATGTATGGTGCTTTAGGATTAAGATGTTCCTCTAGATAATGATATATTTTATCTATATATTTCAACCAATGTAATTCACCCATGTTCACCCATTTTCCACTTACTGACTGTTCAATGGATACGAATTCTTTCTCTAAAGTTAAGTAAAATTTACCCTAACATTGATAGTTTATAAGCCATTTTTATCAAATTGCCCAATTGATCATCCTGAATAAAATACTCAATTCTGAATGCAATCAGGATAGTCTAGTAATTTTTGACAAAAAAAAAAGAAAGGGAAGTTTTGTTCTTTTAAGGTTTTATATCTTCTCTTGCCCTTTTCTTAATCAAGTTTTATTCCTCAAATAGCACATTCCAGCAATCAAAATTCATTTCTTGTTTGAGATATCTCCTAAATCTTCTAGAAAATTGCAAAACTTAATTATGAAAAGACTTTGCTTCCAACACATCAAATCCACTATGATGGATGGCTATGGAGATGGTGTGAAGGAAATGTGTTCCTTTGATTTAGTTGTTAGTTGTCTATTTTTATCTCAACTTGTTCATATCTACTTTTCAATGTGCTTAATGATCAAAATACGCATTGGTTACTTAAAACTTGATTAATCATTGTCTTATTCAGTAACTTCTCACTTAAATAAGTAAAGTAGATATCACCTTTCTAGTCTAGTCATTTTTCACCCAATTTTTTTAACTAGATCTTTACCATGTAAATCTAGTCATCTTTCATATTATTTTTCTTGCTCACATGAACAAAAGTAGCTCATATTGAATCCCTCTCTAATTTTCCGCTCATCATCTTCCCACATGTCATCTCAATCGAACGAGATGGAATTTTGTCAGTAAAAATCCTAGGCGGTTGGGATCACTTGATAAAAATTAGAGTTTTGGGGGATGATGATAAAAGATCATGGTCATCATGAGTCCCCAAATACTCACAGTCACAAATATTATTTCTATCTTTGTTTTATTGTTTTATTTCCTTAACCAAATCCAAACAAAACAATTTTCATGAACTTGAGACCTTGAACCATAATACGAACGTTTGGGTGAAGTTCGGGTACCTATTATCTTCTCTAGGCATAATATGTATGTCAGTCATGATCTTTTTTCCATTCTTTCCATCCTTTATCCTCCCTTGAGTGTATTCATCATTCATATATTTATATTTTTTCCAATTCTCTCTCTCTCTCTGGAAATCGCTCTGCCTTCTCTCTAACCCGCGCTAGGGTTTCTCCGCCTGGGGGACGGGCGTCGTCCCTTGGCGTGCCCTCCCCTTGGCCCTTCTTCTCCACCCGATCTGCCTCTCCCACCTTCCTCTCTACCCTTCCCCGCCCTTCCCCGTCCCTGGTCTCTCCCCCCGGTGGCCCTACTGGTGGCCGTCGCTGTTCCTGGCGACCTGCGGCTCCTCGGCGTGCGGGGGTCTTGCCTTGGTGGATCTGCTACTCCGGGGGCTCGTGGCTCCCTGGTGCGCTGCTCCGTGGTGGCTTTGTGCCCTAGATCGTGCCTTCCGTTGGTGGTTCCGCAGGCTGCGGGTGCTTCTCCGTTCCAACCACCTCGGCGCTTCCCCTCTCCGTCTGGGCGCGGTGCTCGCCTTCCCTGTGGCTGGCCCGGTGGCTTCCCTGGTGGTCTGGTCTGGGCCCTCGCTTCTGCTCCAGGCTGTTCGTGGTGAGCGGTGGGTCTCCTGGTGACCTGCTTCTCCTTTGGCGCCCGCCCGATGCTGCTGGCCCCGTGCTGGTGGCCATGTGTTTCTTGGCGAGGTTCTGCTGTTCGTGTCTCTCCGACCCTACTCGGTGGCGGTTCGTGCTTCTCTGGGCTTCCTGTGTCGTGTCTCAGGCGGCGTCGCCTTCTGTTGGGGGGTGCTTCACCGCGCCTGAGCTGCGGGTGACGCCGGGTCCTGTTGTGGTGCTGCCGGTCGACGGCTATGTGGTGGTGTGGTGAATAAAGAGAGGTACTTGCTCGTATCAAGTAGAAGCCTGTTTTCCTTGTTTTTACACAGTTCACATTGGATACATATATATAGGATGGTATTGGACCTCTTCTACATATGAAGATATTTACAAACGAATAAACTTGTTATTGCTTGCATTCTGTTAGGTTGTTGCGTAGCTGACGGAGTCATGGCGGAGCACGTTCCGGGCATGGCGAATCTGTTGGGACACGAAGCAGTGATTTGGTCTCACGATTGGTGAGACTGTTGAGATATTTTCTGTCATGTGTAGCTTCTGTATTAGTGACTTTAATACACCCTGTCAAACTAGGCATGGTAGCATTGCAAAGGCCGAGTTTGAGAATTGTGGACTGGATTTGGGGACCATTAAGTGGTTTTGTGAAAATGTCTGCAAGTTGTAGGTGGGAGGGAACATGACGGGTGACTAAATTATGTTGAGCGACTTTCTCCCGGACATAGTGGTAGTTTAGTGCGTGCATGAAAGCGTGGATTGATGGTAAGATGTAGGGCACCAATATTGTCTGAGAAGAGTATGGGTGGCTTAGACAGGGGTATTCCTAGATCTTTAAGGAGTGCAGTGAGCCACGTGATTTCAGCGGTTGCGGCTGCCATTGAGCAGTATTCCGCTTCCGTACTCGATCTAGCTACCGTTGGTTGCTTTTTAGAAGACCATGTGATTATGTTGGTTCCAAGAAAGGTGCAGTACCCCGTGGTGGACCGTCTGGTGGTGTCAGCGCAGCCTCCCCAATCTGCATCGGAGTAAGCGGTGATTTGTAGGGATTGGGATTTGTGAAGTTGAGAACCAAGGTGTATGGTGCCAGCAATGTAACGTAGGATGTGTTTGAGTAGAGCATAATGCTCTTGGGTGGGTGAGTTCATGTATTGACATGCATAGTTTACAGAGAAGGCAATGTCAGGGCCCGACAATACTCCGGTAGTAGGTAGGGTCATGGAAGGGAAGCGTGTTGCGAGTTGAGGGAGATTTAGCGGCCATAGGTGTGGTGACAGGTTTTGCAGCAAGCATGTTCGCTCGAGCAAGTAAATCAGTGGCGCTTGAGATAGAAAGAGCGTGGTGGGTGTGCGACGAACCTCAATGCCAAGGAAGTGGTGTAGGTCGCCTAGGTCTTTGAGGGAGAATTCATTGGCTAAGTAAGTCAAAAAGCGGTGTAAGTGAACTGGAGAGTTGCTGGTGAGGATGATATCATCAACGTACAACAAGAGGTATATAGTATGAGTGGGTTGGCGAAGAATAAAGAGGGAAGGGTCGGCGGAGCTGCATATGAATCCACAGGAGAGGAGGAGGAAGTTGCTAAACCTGTTGAACCAAACACGAGGCCCCTGTTTGGGAATGGACCCGATCCGGATTGGGAGCCGTCGTCTAGCGCCAGCTCGGCATAACCCGGTCCAGTTTGGGCCAAATTTCTGTTTGGTTCGCAACCCCATTCCACCACCGTTTTGGGATAACGGAATCCCCTAATCCGGACTAACCCAGTCCCGGCCTAGGCGGGATTGCAAATCCCAGTCCGGTTTACGCCCCCCCCCCCGACACCCCCTTCGACCGCGACTCTCCCTCTCACTCGCGCGCCTCCCTCTTCCTCTCGCCCCTCTCCCTCTCGCCCCTCTCCTTCGCTCCGGTTGTTTCCCTCTCCCTGTGCCGGCTCAGTGTTGGGTCCGTGGGTCTATGAGTTAAAGCGATACCTTGAGCAGCTCGTGGATGGAGGACAGCAGTCGTCGGGCGGAGCGTCCGCCGCCTGGTGAGGAGTCAATGCAGCCATCTGCGACCGCCGGGCTACTAGGGCGGCTACATCCTGCAAAGACAAGGTACCCCAGTGCCCTGTCCTGTCCTTCTGAGCATCCATTGTCTGCACCGTCCACCTGATTCAGCCATCGTCCCATCTTGTCGACGCACAGGACAAACCCTAGCAAGGGAAAACAGTGTCTGTGTTCCTACATATTGGTCACCTTGTGCATCGATCTGCTTCACATCCACCCACGCATCTTGGAGGAAGCTGGTGTTCATCCCTGGTTCTCCGGCGGTGCTTCTCATCCCGTCGATTCTGGAGTTGCTTCTCACTGTCATCTTCATCCCTGCTTCGGCGGTGCTGCTCGCTGTCGTCTTCATCCCTGCTTCGGCGGTGCTGCTCATCCCGGCTCTTCCGAAGTTGCTGCTGGGGATTATCCACTTCTGAATAGGTTCGTGATGATAAATAGTTAGGCCTATTTTTTGTACTGAATGATTATGCAAAGGGGTTAGGCCTATTTGTGTACTGAATCATTATGCAAAGGGGTTCCTCGTGTTCCATGGTGTGTGTTGGATCCCCTGTGTGTGTTTTACATTGATAAAATTATGTTTGGAATCTGTTTGCATGCGTGGATGTTGTGTTCTGTTCTATTGTCTAGTTCTGTTCTATAAATTTAATTATCCAGCCTCCCTTACAAGGCATCTCTTTGGACTCTTTTTATAAAAACCTAGAGAGGACTATTCTCCTCTGCCTTTCTGTGCCTCATCTCTTTGGACTCTTTTATATTCCCCCGCTTTGCCAATTTCATGCATATATGATCATCTTACTTGTCACCACTCTTGCTAGATAAGGAAGGCAAGTGTAGCTAAACTGTCTTAACAGTTATAGTAATCAAGTTGACGTCCTAGTATTTCACTCTCTTAATAGTTAGGCAAGTGTAGCTAAACTGTCTTCATTTTTAAGAGTAAGAGTCATGACCCATACCAATAGCACATGATAGCAAATTGTTGTTGCTCACATTGAAAAAGATCATCAAGTAATAAATCTATCATGTAAGTTATTATTCACCTCATGAATACATGTTGTTCTTACTAATATATACCAAATCAGGAAATCATCCAATAAGTATCTCTTTCATGTAAGCACACCCCAAAACCATAGTCATTTGCTCATTTATTGATGTGTCATGGGAATAAACAACCAAGATTGTAAACAAACCACTAGAATGACAGACGTCAAAAATGATCCCCTCAGAAATTAGACTTAACTGACATTGGTAATATTTTTTTTATAGGGGAGGCGTTTTCAACTTTTAGGATAATTGTTTAGCATGACACACTTGATATCATCTATTTAATATGAAAAGAAATTGAATAGCTCAAAAATATTTCCCTAATCAGTAGAAGTCTTTTTTAACTACCTTAGAGTTACCAACCCTAAAGTCCAGTCCTTGATTCAAAGGGAATCTTATACAATCACTGGTCTTTTTTAACTATAACTAATATTTTATCTTTTTTACATTTATTTGTCTAGAAAAAAAAGCATAGTCATTGATAATAATTAATTAGAGATATTATTTTTCCCTTTTCACAACTATGAGGAGTTCATTTCCTCTCTACATGATTATATACTCTTTGTCTTTCCAATATCTACATTTTTCATTGATAAATATCTGCTTTGTGTGATAAGAGGGGAAACATAACAAAAAGAGCTAAAATGTTGCATATATGGCAATACTATTTTCAATTATTGTAGAGTCCAACAAACCAACTTAGCAAAAATTGATGTTTCTTCGATGCAAAAGTTGTATATAGACATTCATAGTGATGAGACGTGCAAATCATTTCTAGAAATATGCCTACAAAAAAAACATTATAACCAATACTGTGATAGCTTGACAGTGGGTCTGAATTTAGGATCAAATATTCTATTTTATACTTTGAAATTGAGTCCATCATTTCCACTCTGAGACAAATTGAGAAGTCGGTGTAAAATCATCTAATTCACTACTAGGTTCACTTCCTCTTTCCCTAAATAATGTTTAGATTGAGCACTTCTATTGGATGGCTTTCCACATTTGGTCACATTCCCATCTTCTTATCATGAAGCTAAGAAATTGATTCAGGAGTTAGAGCTTGGATATCAAATTTTCTATGTCTGTAAAAACTAGTGTTTCTGTATAGAATACCTAGGTCTGTAAAATAAATGATTTTCTTGACCCAACTTCCTCTGTTTCAACTCATATAACAATTATGTTTGTATTGCTATAATACAACCTTTTTGGTTGATATCTACCCCAAAGTTCCTTCTTTCTCTCCCTTTTTGGTTGATATTATTGTCGAAAAAATAACTGTACTAGCTGATTATGTGCATCTATGGAATAATAAAATGATAAACAATACTTATAAATGGAATCAGTTTCGATTTAATAGTGTTTCTGTTATAGAATACCTAGGTCTGTAAAAAATGGAATCAGTTTCGACTATGAAGAGATAATCTGTAAAATAAAATGATTATTGTTTTGGATTCTACACAATGGTTGAATTACATTGAGTCTATTTGATGACCATAACATTGAAATGATATCATTATATCATTATGTAACATTGAAATGTATTATAGGTCTTCATTGTTGTAATAAGGGGGAATAATTTAATCTACAGATTTAATCTATGATAATACCTAGCATGTGTCATGATTTATAACATTGAAATGATATCATAATATTTATTTTGCTTGAAAGCATCAAACAAATATGCTTGGATTATCCTATGATGGCTTGTTGTTGACTTTCCATGCACTGAAGATGTACATTACACTGAAATAGAACTGTTTTATACATACATGTGCAATTTATCAGTGTTGCTGTTGTACATACATGTGCAATTACACATCATTTTGGCGACCTATTTTATTATTATAGCTAGTAATATTTTTCAGTGACCCAACTTCCTTTGTTTCAACAGCTAAAATAGAACAATTTTATACCGACATGTGCAATGTAGCAATGATTGTGTTACAGAATCAATTTTGTTGTATAGAGTAAGTTTAGTTACAATCACTGGTCTTTTTTAACTATAACTAATATTTTATCTTTTTTACATTTATTTGTCTAGAAAAAAAAGCATAGTCATTCATAATAATTAATTAGAGATATTATTTTTCCCTTTTCACAACTATGAGGAGTTCATTTCCTCTCTACATGATTATATACTCTTTGTCTTTCCAATATCTACATTTTTCATTGATAAATATCTGCTTTGTGTGATAAGAGGGGAAACATAACAAAAAGAGATAAAATGTTGCATATATGGCAATACTATTTTCAATTATTGTAGAGTCCAACAAACCAACTTAGCATAAATTGATGTTTCTTCGATGCAAAAGTTGTATATAGACATTCATAGTGATGAGACGTGCAAATCATTTCTAGAAATATGCCTACAAAAAACATTATAACCAATACTGTGATAGCTTGACAGTGGGTCTGAATTTAGGATCAGATATTCTATTTTATACTTTGAAATTGAGTCCATCATTTCCACTCTGAGACAAATTGAGAAGTCAGTGTAAAATCATCTAATTCACTACTAGGTTCACTTCCTCTTTCCCTAAATAATGTTTAGATTGAGCACTTCTATTGGATGGCTTTCCACATTTGGTCACATTCCCGTCTTCTTATCATGAAGCTAAGAAATTGATTCAGGAGTTAGGGCTTGGATATCAAATTTTCTATGTCTGTAAAAACTAGTGTTTCTGTATAGAATACCTAGGTCTGTAAAATAAATGATTTTCTTGACCCAACTTCCTATGTTTCAACTCATATAACAATTATGTTTGTATTGCTATAATACAACCTTTTTGGTTGATATCTACCCCAAAGTTCCTTCTTTCTCTCCCTTTTTGGTTGATATTATTGTCGAAAAAATAACTGTACTAGCTGATTATGTGCATCTATGGAATAATAAAATGATAAACAATACTTATAAATGGAATCAGTTTCGATTTAGTAGTGTTTCTGTTATAGAATACCTAGGTCTGTAAAAAATGGAATCAGTTTCGACTATGAAGAGATAATCTGTAAAATAAAATGATTATTGTTTTAGATTCTACACAATGGTTGAATTACATTGAGTCTATTTTCAATTATTGTAGAGTCCAACAAACCAACTTAGCATAAATTGATGTTTCTTCTATGCAAAAGTTGTATATAGACATTCATAGTGATGAGACGTGCAAATCATTTCTAGAAATATGCCTACAAAAGACATTATAACCAATACTGTGATAGCTTGACACTGGGTCTGAATTTAGGATCAGATATTCTATTTTATACTTTGAAATTGAGTCTATCATTTCCACTCTGAGACAAATTGAGAAGTCGGTGTAAAATCATCTAATTCACTACTAGGTTCACTTCCTCTTTCCCTAAATATGATCATCTTACTTGTCACCACTCTTGCTAGATATTATAGTTGGTTCTCTTCTCTGTCTTCTAAATTGCCTCTATTGCAGATAATTTAGCATTTACCAATGCTCTAAATTGCCTCTTTTGTAGAAACAGGACATTGGTTTGTTGAAATTTGTTAATCAATATTCACGGGATTATTGAATAAGATGGGAACTCGTATAATGCTCTCATTAATACACTGTTCCAGCTTGCTTTTTTTTGAATTAATTTTTATGGTTGCTGGAGTGCCAATATTAGATCTGAAGACCTTATAAAATAAGAGGCGGGTTCTTCATTTGTTACTGAAAAGTTTTGAATTCTTTTTTATGGATGTTTAACCTAAAATTTATATAACACGGCTTGAGATCGTTTTTTATTTTATTGGAACTAATATACAGAAAATATATGCAACTGATGAACAAGAGATTCTGATAAACTGATTAACTAATATCATAATATATTGCAGCACCTACGGGGGTATGTCTTCCGCTGACCCCAAGTTTCTTATTGTTTGGGCACCAGATTCTGATGCCGCTCTAGTATCTGCATTGCGCAGACAATATGACCTAGACAGGTGTGTCGATGGTCATTTCACTAGGGAGGCTTGGAGGGAGGCAACTGTGGAAATGCAAAATAGGATGGGGAAGACGGCCTGCAATACAGACCAGCTCAAAACTCGGTGGAAGAACTTGAGGATGGACTATGCCTCTTTGAAGCTTGTGACGAATAAGAGCGGCGTTGGATGGGATGACACAAGGCATAAGCCAACGCTGCCCGACAACCCTGAATGGAGGGAGAGCCTTGCGGTATATCCAATAACCAGTCCCTTAATTAAAAAAAATGTCATCTATTAACACTTTAATTTCATAATAAACATTTTTTTATACTTAGGCAAACAAGGACCTTGCTAGGTTGCTTAACAAGCCGTTTCCCCACTACTATGACATTGAGATGATGGCGGGGAGGAACATTGCTAGAGGACATCATGCAATGTCTTCAACGGACACACATATCCCTTCTGACGTTGCCTCCGAGGATGATATCACTGTCGACTTAGATGGCCCAGACACACCCATGAACACTGGAAGCCAATCTGGGGAACCTAATATGGGCACATTTGCGATGCAAAGTGAGGGAGAAACTGGGGGAGGCGAAATAGATACAACGAGTGTTGGCGGGAGGCCTCCTGTCGTTAGGCGCAAGAAGCGGCCATCAATGCCTCAAGATCGATGTGGGTTATCAAATGAAGTGTTATCCGAATTCACACATGTTTATGCAAAGGTTCATGAGTTAGGCAGTGGTGTGGCAACTAGAGCCTTTGAAAAGAAAGAATTTACAACCATCTTACAACATTTCCAGGACACTTACCCAGATGCCCCCACTCCTATGTTTACAACACTTGTGAATGCCATCAAGGACTCAACAAACCACACCATCTACCTCAGCCTTATAGACACACCTCAAAAGATAACCATACGGTTGCAAGACCTTTGGGAAAGGTCCCATGCGCCAATGCAACACCAACACCTTCAATGCCATCCTCGTTCCAAGTTGCCAATGCAACAGCAACACCTTCAATGCCATCCTTGTTTATGCCATCTCACCATGCATTTTTCTCGCAATCCCCAACACCCAACTTCAGCAACAAACCAAGTATGCCATCGTCGTTTGCGTCATCTCACCATCCATTTTTTCCTTCGTCCAATGATGCTGGGCCTTCCGGATCACCAAACTTTGCGTCATCTCACCGTCCATTTTTTTCTTCGTCCAATGATGCTGGCCCTTCTGGATCACCAAACATTAACAGCCAGACATTTAACTCATCAAATCAGTAGAAAGTCTTTCGTTGTTGTAATAATCTATTTCCCATCCAAACATTTTCGTTGGGCTTAATCTTATTTGCTGAATTGTTGTAATATTTTTATTTCCGTCCAGACATTATTGATTAACTGTTGTAATAATTTATTTCACTGCCATGGTTTTATTTTGCGATCAATCTAATTCGCTTTGTATCCTGGAAGCCATTATTTTATGTGTCCATAGTTACATATGATTGTAACCTAGTTATTTTCCTTGTCCTTGCCATGACAACGTTGCTATGCTTCCACTTGTAGGCATAATGTCAACCACTGACCAAACATAAACACCTGACCTCGTCACGCACATTCTACATACATTGTCTGGTCCATCTAATCACATTGCTGATACAATAGCTGAGTCCATAGCAAACTCCATCATTGACGACATTTTCGACATACCACCTACAATACCTAGGTCAGTTAGCATTAGGAGTGGCCACCAGAAGGTCTTAGAAATTTTAAACGGTCATGAACAAAGGGCTTATGACCTATATCGAATGAGACCACATTCTATATTGGCCCTTGTAGACAAGCTTGAGAGTCGGGCCTTGTTACGAAGCACTAGAGGCGTCAGTTCGGTTGAGGTTGTGTGCTACTTCCTACAAATGGTTGGCCATGGACATACAAATCGTGCTTTGACTGAGGACTACATTCACTCTGGTGAGACCATAAGTAGGAAGTTCAACGAAGTCTTGGACACTGTGTGTTCGTTGTCCAATGAGTACATTGTCATGCAAACTGCAGCAACATGCACGACAACACATTCTCGTATATTGGACACCCCAAGGTTCTACCCTTACTTCAAGGTAATAGTTAGCCCCTACAATCTTTAATCATTTGGAAATATTTTGTATGTTGACAACCTATTTTAGTGTTATAGAATGCCATCGGGGCAATTGACGGAACACACATCCCCGTCTTGGTTAAACGAGACAAGCAAAATCGCTACCGAGACAGAAAAGGGAATGTCTCTCTTAATGTCTTGGTTGTAGTTGACTTCTCCATGGATTTTACATATGTCCTAACTGGGTGGGAGGGATCGGCTGCTGACCAACGGGTCCTACAGTCAGCAACGACCACAGGCGTGTTTAAAGTTCCGCCGGAAATTTTTTACCTAGTAGATGCAGGGTATGCCAACACTCGGCAATTCCTTGCACCGTATCGCAACACAGCTTACCATATTTCTGAATACCGAGGAAACAGACATGCCTACACCAGCAAGAAGGAGATGTTCAACCACTGCCACGCACAATTACGTAATGTTGTAGAAAGAGCATTTGGGGTGCTGAAGCGGCGGTTTGCCTACCTTAAAAAGGGGGCGACATATCCCATACATTCGCAGTGTCGCCTCGTAATGGCTTGTTGTATCCTCCACAATTTCATACGCCGCCAACATGATGGCGACAGTATAATGGACGAACTCCCAGATGACATTTCAACATCTGTCGTTCCCCCTGCTGGGGTTGACCTGAGTTCCCTCCAACAAACAACTCAGGCCGATTCAAGGGAGGGCGAGCGTTTACGTGAATCCATTTCTAATTTGCTATGGGATGCCCGTTGACTTACAATTGTATCTGTAATAGTCTTCGACATTATTTGAAAAATTGTCCACGACATAACTTTGTAGGCTTTAGTTGTTTTTTTTTACAAACTTTTTTTTGGATCCTAATAATATACATGACATAATGAATCAGTAGGTTGTCTTGAAATGGATAATGGAATGCCTCGTTGTACATGCGACCTTCAATGCATTGTACGTGTGTATATGGATGAAGCGGACGCGACAAATGGACGTTTTGAAAACAACAACCCCCACAGACCGTATTTTACATGTGGTAGGGGGCTTGTTTCGAACAGATGTCAGATGAGATTGCCTGCGCAGCGTGTACCACCCACAATTGCCACACTTACTGCAGTTAGGGATGCTATGCTAACACAACTTGCATATGCCCGCAACGAACGCAAACTATGGTCTGAACAATGTGACTTTGTCAGTTCGACAAGAGCAGACATCGATAGGCTTGAACAAGGTATTACCACTCTACGTGAGAGGTGCCAATATCTTCGACAACTACTTCACATCACGAGCAGTAACGACTCTTCAAACGAGGACGGATACAATACATCATAGATGTAGAACAAGCACTTAGGCCTATTTTATGTTCGGAAAGTTGTATTTGAAATCTATGTTCAGAATCTGACAATGTTTTTACTAATCCTCAATTATGTTTTAGATGTCAATGGATCCATCTGGAGTTCCGAGGTGTGATTGTGGGTTAGATGCAGCCTTGCGGCTTAACACAGAGGATGCATGGTTGTATGATTTTGGCATTCTGAGTGAAAGGCCGGGCGAAATGTATTACATATGTCCTTCTCGTGAGGTGCACTAGTAAATACATACATAATAGGTTGTCGTTGTGTATGCTGCACATTATTTGTCATTCATTAAATTTGATTATACATTGTAGGGAAAAGATCGGTGCAGATACTTCCGTTGGGCAGTCGATCTCCCCCCAACAATTGATTCTTTGAAAGTTGAGATTATGTTACTAACTGTCGAGTGCAAGTCAGTGTGGGGCCAGGCAATGAACATGAAGGACTGTGTTGAAATTCATCACAACTACGATGATATATACACCCAAAAAAGTATGAGCATGACGGTGTAGAACGCTACGTTGCCAGTCTGGAGGAAGAATGTAGTCTTCTTTTAGACATTCCTTCACCAACGGTGACGCCATAACGTTTAATGGCAGAGAACTACATTTAGTTTGGTGTGTCGATTTACATTGTCCAGCATTCGATGTTTTTAACATTACATCTTTCTGAATTCATCCGACATCAACATGCTTTAGTTATTTATCATAATGTTGGTGTATGTTTTATGGAGGGTGTATGTTTTTTCACCGTTATGTTGATAAATGTTAGCTAACACTGAATATGCATTTTATATTCCCTTAATTATGCGATACACACTTACATCTAAAACATATTACTTACATAATTTGTAATATGGCTGGGTCTCAAAGGACGCCTTCCTTTATGTGGTGTAGGGAGCTTGATATGGTTCTCAGATCCATGATGAGAAACCAATATGAGTTGGGGAGATGTGTTAATGGAGTATATACTACACACTTGGATGGAGGCATGGCGTCACTTCCGAAACATAACTGGGGAGCCTTACATATCTTTGATTGAGTTGCAGATGAGATGGCAACACATAAGGAGAGAGTTCATAACAGACAATCTTTTTATTTTGGGAGATGTATTGCCTCCCCCGCCATTGGCCGTGCAACGCAACTTCATGACGACTCGTCGCATTTACCCACCCGGCGTTGCTCAATACCCTATTAACCCTGATGAGTGAATCAAATTACCACGTTAGACGCCACAAATAACACATTAACCTGTAATATATTTCCACGACTTTATAGTTGTTTGTGTTTACCTCGCAACATTTATTTGTATGCATCTAAGTTTGTTTGGACCTTTTTTTATGTATTGAATGCATAAATCACGTTCTTACTTGTTTGTAGCTAAGTTTGTTTGGAGCATTTATTTTTATTCAATATTGTCACAGTTATCTTTCTATTATTGATATTTGCTAATACTAAAATTTGATTTATTCACTATAGATGTCTGTTGGATAAATTGGATATTATGATAAATCCCTTTGTTTCGATGATGACAAACATTTCATTCTTATTAATCTAACGAGCTACTTGAGTGTGCAGGATGACAAAGTAGCAAGGGAAAATCCAAGAGCTTACTTAGTTATATTTTCATGCAATGTAATCAATGTTGTAAAACTTGTACAAATATATAATGTACAAGTACTTAGATTTGCATGTAAATCAAGCGTTAGATTTTCCCTAGCCAAACACCATAGTTAGACATGTCATCCCATTTGAATAGAATCACCTTTGCACACTCACACATATAATTAGTGCTTAAATTGAAACCTTGAAACAGGATCATTCTCGGTCGACGAACTCCTCGACCGAGACACTCTCGGTCGACCATCTTCTTGACCGAGAAAGATCCAAAGTAGCCGTTAGACACAACAGACAAGTTAGTTGGTAGTTGAAGAAAGACGTTGCAAATCACTTGTTCCAGAGAGCCTGTCGGTCGACAAAACTTCGACCGAGTAGGTGTCTCGGTCGACCATTTGTCGACCGAGATGGTCTCTGACAGCAACTGCAGAATAAATTAATTAGCCGTTGTTAAAGCAACAACTTTGTACCTAACGGCTAGTTAAGCACTTAGAAACCCCTAGAAGTTGTCTAGAACGTCCTTAAGCATACTTAGGCCATTCCTATAAATAGGACAAGCCATAGGACACTAGAATTCACTTGTTACACTTGAGAATACACTTGAGCATACTTGAGCAATCTTTTGCAAGCAATTTGAGCACTGTGATCATTGGCCTACATTCATCTTAGCTCAATCTCGTGTCCTATAGGCTAGATTCTCCTACCCACAGCAATCACAAGTTCACATACTTGGCTAGGAGATCTTACGCTTGATCTAGGCATATCAAGCCTCGGGCTTAAAGGATAAGTTGTAATTTCCTTTTCCTTTCTTGTTCCTGTTTATCTTTTGTACTCTCCTTGCTACTCCTAGGGTTGGAGGCTGCGGATTGGAGAGGGTTGACTTCTCAGGTGGAGAAGGGGACTTCAAGCTACTTCAAGAAGGCTATCGCAAGGGAAGCTACTTCAGAAGGCTGGTGCAACGGGAGTTGGTGCATCTACTTCAAGGGAAGGCTGCTTCAAGGTTGGCGATTACTTCTAGGTGAAGGCTGCTTGAAGGGTTTAGGAAAAGAGATTGTATTTTATGTAAATTCCTTGAAGAGGTAATAAAATAAATTTCTTTTCAAATCCCGGTTGGGTAAGCAACCGGGTAGTGGATTGACGGCTATAGTATTTGCTATAGTTGGAACCACTCTAAACCTTGTGTCTCCTTGTCCAATATTTTCATTGTGGTTGTTTGAGTTCAATAATTGTTAAATTATCTATAAAACTCTATTCACCCCCCCTCTAGTAGTTTTCAATGTCATCATCGCGGTCACGGTCAAAGGCAAAGACAAAATTTGAAAAACGATTGATGTCTCCGTCGAAGATTAAAAAATATGTAGAACAAAACCTTGTTTGCAAAAAATCATGTTGCGAGCCTCCACGCGATGAGGGCCCAAATGAGAGAGACGAACAAGCCAAGGGAACAAGCCAAATGAGGGCCCAAATGTTGCGAACCTTGTTTCCTCCTATTCACCATCTGCCGTTGCTGTTCGAGTGGCCAAAAGACGCCAGCAAACAGGAAACAAATCAGGTGTTGGACGAACCCTGTCTTGTGTTGTGGGAAGAGTACGACGAGGCCATGAAGTTGGTCGACGAGTCCGACGAGGCATGAAGTTGGTTGCTTGCTCACCAACTTATTAGATTGTGTAGCTTTGTCTTTGTCTAGGTCCAGGGCAGACCTCTCGTTTCAGTTTGTATTTATTTGCCCGAGAACCAATATAATATTATCTTTTTATTTATGTGGTATTACATTCTTCTACAGACATGCTACGCATGTTTGCTACTATTTCATTTAAATACATTAATTATATTATGTATTTGTTATTTAGTATATAATACACTTCGGCCAACTTCTTCTTAAGCGACAACACAACTACACATTCATTATTCTTGTTAAAACAGTTCTACAACATCAGGACATAATCAGCAGATACTGACTACATTGTCAAACAAAATCATACTGAATCCAGTCTAGTAGCCAAACAGAATCAGACTGCAATCAGACTGGGTTGCCAAACAGAATCAGACTGGGTTGTCAAATAAAATCAGACTGAATCCAGACTAACCCTGTCTAATCCAGTCCAGACTACAAAATCCCAGTCTGTTTCCAAACAGGGGCGAGGGGCTTGGCAGAGTCCGTACAGAGCTTTGCGTAATTTCCACACATGATGAGGGTGGTTTTTGTCACTGAAGCCCGGAGGTTGTTGAACGTAGATTGTGTCTTGCAAGGTCAAGTTGTTTGAGAGGCCAACCATGCATGACAGCCAAAGAAAGGACAAGACGAATAGTTCCGGTCTTGATGACCGGAGAGAAAGTTTCGTGAAAGTCCAGGCCAGGTATTTGGCTGAACCCCTTAGCAACATAACGAGCCTTGTATCTGTCGATGGTGCCATCGGGTTTGTATTTAATGCGCCAAAGCCACTTGGTGCCGAGAATACGCATGTGTGGCTGACGAGGAACAAGTGTAAACGTTTCCTGGTCGTGGAGGGCTTTGAGTTCTTGGTGCATGGCTGAATACCACATGGGATCAGCTAGAGCCTGACGGATGTTGGTGGGAATAGGAGGGCTATGGGACGTGGCGTGGAGGTACTTGGGATTGGGCTAGAGCCTGACGGATGTTGGTGGGAATAGGGAGAGGAATGGAGTCCAATAGTCGTTGGTGTTTGAGGGGAGAGATGGTAGCTGGGCTTTCGTTGATGGGGGGAAGCTGCAACCATTCATTGTAGGTGGCAGGCGAAGCGGTGGAATATGAGGGAGGATTAGGGGACTTGTACGGGAAGTTGGTTTCATCGAAGACTACGTGACGTGATATAATAATCTTCCTGGTAGATGGATGTAGGCAGCGGTATCCCTTGTGATGGTCACTGTAGCCGAGCATGATGCAGGGCAGTGATTTTGGAGAAAATTTGTTTGTGGTGGAGTCCCAGATATATGGGTAGCAGTGACAACCAAAACTGCATAGGGATGAATAGTCCGGGTGGCGTCCAAAGAGCGCAAAGTACGGAGTTTGGTGGGAGATGGCAGAGCAGGGAAGCCGATTGATGAGGAAGGCAGCAGTTGTGAAGGCTTCCACCCAATAAGTCTTCGGGACACCACTGTGAAATAATAAAGCCATGCCGTGTTCACGGATGATTCTGTGACGACGCTCCACTCTGCTATTTTGTTGCGGCGTGCCTGGGCAAGACATCTGAAGTTTAATGCCTTGGTTGCCAAGATGAGCGTCAAACTCTCCTCCGCCATCGCACTGGAACGTACGCACAGTTGCATTGAATTGTCGAGATACATATTTTTCAAATAAACAATATTGATGGAAGAAATCAAATTTATTTTTGAGTGGAATAAGCCACATATAGCGGGTGAAGTCATCCACAATTCATGCATAGTAACGAAAATGGTGAGAAGATGTGACTGGAGCTGGCCCCCAAAGGTCACAGTGTAAAACTTCAAACGTTGCACTTGAGCGCGCGTTGACCGGCGCAAAAGGGAGTCGATGTTGCTTGCTAAGTTGGCAGCTCTCGCAGACTGAATCTGTGGGACGCCATTTATTCACGCTAAGGGCTAGTTTGGTTGGGTGTAGTAGGGTGTAATTATGTGAGTTCGCAATGTAAAAATGTACATAAAACATACACTTTGTCGTCGGGCTACACCCTACCAAACAGGCTGTAAGGAGACGTTGCTGATGAAGTTGACGTAAATAAGCAGATTGGGGATGTCCCAACCGGTGGTGCCAGACCTCGTCGTCAGCTGGTAACAAAGAAAGCATGCTTGGTGGACGAGGAGGCAGGGAGGTAGTACAAATCACCCCTGCGTTTGCCCTAAGCAATCACCTGTTGGGAGGGAAAGTGTTTGAGGAAGAAGCCGTCAGAAAAGAATTCAAAGGAATATGGTGAGTTACGGGTAAGTTTGCTGATGGATAATATATTGGTGCATGGTAAGTTTTGGAACCGTCAAGACATCGGAGAGGGAGAGCGGACGGTGACCGGGGATGGAAATTTTAGTATTGCCAATATGGGTTATTGGGAGCCGGCTGTCGTCTCTGATAATGACAAAGTCCGGACCAGTATAAGTGGAGACTGACTGTAGCATACCTGCTGAAGGCGTCATATGCACACCGGCTCCTGTGTCTGCCAGCCAGTCAGCGGGGTTGCTGGTGTCATCCTGTAGGTGAAGGCTATGAAGGGAGGGTGGGGTATCATGTGCTTGGTAAGCATGGTCAAAACAAGAGGGGCAAGCTAGTGCGTGGTGTTGTAGGCTGGAACAAATCTAACATGGATGACAATTGGGTGGTGTGGGAAGGAGCCCGAGACGGTAGTTGGGTGCTTGATTGTGGGGATGGAATCCACGACCACGAGAGGTGAAAGGGGAGTAAGCTGGGCGTTGGGTGGGGTTGGGGGGAGGACGGGGATAGTTGGTTGAGTTTGAATGGGGAGGGTTATTTGGGGAACGAGATTGATGTGCAGGATGGCCACGGCCTCGACGCCCACCCCGTCCACGCTGGGCGGTGAAGGCAGGAGCGGCCGTGTCTGTGGCTGGGGAGGGGTGACGGGTTTCAAAACTTAGAAGTTGTGGGAGTACAGATTCGAACGACGGGACATGAGGTTTAAGCATCGAGGTGGTGAAAGGTATATAGTGGGGGGCGAGGCTGTTGAGTAGATGGAAGACTTTTTCACTGTCTGTAAGGGGTTTGTCCATCCGTGCAAGGGAGCACAAATGGACTTGAATTTGGTAACGTGGGTATGAAGGTCGGTGGAAGGGGATTTCTCAAGCTGCTGCCACTGTTGGCGAAGGAGGAACTGCCGTTCCACAGAGGCTTGAGCGTGCGCCATTTGGAGAGCTTTCCACACCTCATGTGCTATCTCAAGGAAGATGACTTCAGTCAGACAGTCCACAGAGATGCGACTAAGAAGCCACCCACGGACCAGTTGGTCCGTTCTTCGCCAGGCGCCATGTTTGACATCAGAGATATCGGGGGACGGGACGGTGCCGTCCAGGAATCCAGTAAGGTCCTGACTGTTTGTAAGGGAGAGGATTTGGGAGCGCCACATAAGGTAATTATCTCGAGTTAAATCCAGACTGACAAAGTTGGCAATGTTCAGCGTGGAAGGATATGGGTAGGAAAGGATCGTATCAGGAGACATGGTGGAAGGGGGATTGGTTTCAGCCGTGGATTAGGGTGGCTCTGATACCATAAAGAGAGGTACTTGCTCGTAACAAATAGAAGCCTGTTTTCCTTGTTTTTACACAGTTCACATTGGATACATATATATAGGATGGTCTTCTACACGTGAAGATATTTACAAATGAATAAACTTGTTGTTGCTTGCATTCTGTTAGGTTGTTGCGTAGCTGACGGAGTCATGGCGGAGCACGCTCCGGGCATGGCGAATCTGTTGGGACACGAAGCAGTGACTTGGTCTCACGATTGGTGAGACTGTTGAGATATTTTTTGTCATGTGTAGCTTTTGTATTAGTGACTTTAATAGTGAATAGGGGCTTCGTGCCCTTGTGGTGGCTGTGGTGGTGCTTTGGTGGCTCCGCCTGCCTTTGGTGCCTGTTCACCCTTGGATGACGGTGTGGCCCTTGGTGCGGCGTCGGATGCTCCATCCTTGGCATGTGGTGGCCTTCCTGGTGTGGCGTGGTGCTGGTGGCCCTTGGCGCTGCTGCCTGCTCCGCCGGCTTCGCCCTCGGCTCATCCATCGCGTCGGCTTTGTGCTTCACCGGCGGGGTTTTGTTGGCTTTTCTTGTGCATCTTGCAGGTACCCGACCCCTTAGGGTCTAGCTGCGTGCCGTTGTGGCGGTCGTCTCTCCCGTGTGGGGTTGTGGCTGTTCTCTCGGCGGTGACGCTACTAGAGTCCTAGGTGCCTGTCTGGTGACAGCAGTACAGGGTCAGGTGCCTCTTCGTAGCCAAGTAATCGATCGCCCTCAAGGTGTTCGACAAGGGGTCCCTGTGCATATAGGGGCCTTAGGTGGGATTGGGTTCAGAGGGAGGCATGGTGCTCTTCTTCTCCTCCTAATCCTTGCAGCAGTTGCGTGAAGTCGAGCTTACAGGATTCTGGTTTTCAGTTGTTTGCCGACCTATGAAGAGGGGCTGGATTTCTACTTGGATCCCACACATTCAGGGAATGTTTTAAATGCCAGTGGGGGAACGGTGGTTGTGTATCTCAAGGACATAAATCGGTAGTCAGCTAAAGGATGAACCCTGTTTTGCTTCTTGGCTCCTCTGCCACAGCTGGATTAGAACACCTTCAAGGTGTTGGATGATATGCAGTCAAGTGCATCATGAGGGTTGGGCTTAAGAGGGGGGTTGATCCCCTTTTTCTTCCTTAGTCCATGCTGCTTTTGTGTGTAGGTTTTACCTTCGGGTGATTGCTGATGGTAGAGGTCCTTTTGGATTTTTGCCCATGAGAGACCTGGTCTTGTGTAGCTAAGAAGACCAGAGACTTCATGGCTAGTTACTGGCAGGATTGTTAGTTTTTGTTCTATGTCAGCTTTGCTGTTACTAATTGTGGGTAGGCTGAATGCATGTAATAGTGGCTTGTATAGACTTCTTCTAGTAGGATTGTCGGGTCCTAGCTTGCTTAGTTGATTAGTCTTCTTAGTCTCTTTTTGGATTAGTTTCTCGAGTGTCCCCCTGCGTGGGGATTTTGACCCTTGTTGAGCTTCTTAGCTCCTGGCTATGTAATGGGGTACCCAGTGCCCAAAGTTTTTTGGTATTAATAGTAACACGCTTTTTGACCGACCAAAAAAAAAGTGCACAATTACATTTTTTTGTATCATATATTTTAAATATAGTGGTGACTCAGAATCCTTATCTTTTATGTTTTTACGAGTTTTACAAGGACCATAGAGATTATCTTTCACATATTTTCTCTTGCAAGTAAAATAGAATTGTTTTGGCTCTTTTACCCAATAACTACTTCTCAATCTTTTCTTCTTTCCTCGAACAACTCATAGAAAAAATGGATATCACTTTGCCTCTAAAGTGAGGAGGCACATACACCGGTTGTGCACATTCTTCTAATCTAGTTGTGTTTGCTTTGCTTTTGAAACTATCAATGTATTTGGGGATTTGTTATTCATGTATCTTGTTGCCATCTTGGTTGATTATATTATCTGGTTGTTTTCCCATTCATTTTCTTTTCCATCTTGGTAAAATTAGTTAAATCAAATAGTGTTGACATGTGGTTGTGGGTTCAATCAATATTTCGTGAAAGTGTTCCCATGTTTCTCTTACCCACTTCCTACTAAATCTAATTTCCCTAATTGATGTTCTAAACCTTTCATTGATACTTCTTGGCATAAGAGTAGGAGATCCATTCATGAATAAGTAAATAAAGCCTTCAAGTTGTAGATCCTATTTGAGTACTCTATATGATTGTCATTATGACTTTTGTACTGCTATTGTTTCTCATGTTCCGTCCAATTCCACTCAATTATGTACGTGTCAGAGTAGGGACTGCTCCTTTGGTATTGTCCAACACAATTAATACATTCTTCACTCATTCCAAATGGTGCAACAACATCCCAAAATTTACAATTATATGGGGCCACTACATAAGATGCACCTTATAAATTGATTCACTTAGTTATAATGAAAATAAGAAAGTGATTATTGAAGTGAATTATTCCATGAGCCAAGATCACTATCATTGGCATGGCCTTGAATACAACCTGGTCACTAGATTGGGGATGAGTCATTTTAGAACCTGATAGTAGTGAAACTGACCTGGTGATCTAGAGAAAGAAATCATGTGTTTCTCACCTTGTCCCTTTAACAAAGGACATTGGATGCTTGTTCATAGGAGGTTGAAGTGTAACAAATCAGCATAACCTCCAATAATCTTTGAGATGGCTTAGCCAAGGTGCAGCTCAAAAACCAAGGGGAAGAGACTCTTTATACTTGGCACCACCCCACCCACATCTCCTAGATTTTGGTACTCTTGGAACAAGGATGTAAAGGTAGGAATACTACCACATTTAATTCATGTGTGGCAACTATAGTTTCGTTTTCAAATGCATGTCATACACGAGGACAGTGGGATGATAAACTACCTCATGACCTTCGATGGAAATATATGTGATGGGAGAGTATTACAACTTTTTATGTAAATACAATTTAATAGAAGAGAATGTTTAGTTAGTCTAAGCACAATAAACTCACATAATATATCAAACGGGATGCATTAAAATAAAAATAATTCCCACTCTCTCTCCATGTTTATGCAACAAACAACTTTGTTAAACTCATATAAGAAAGTTGGTTCTCATATGTTTCTTTTCCATTTCCATTACCCTTACTTTCCCCTCATAACTTTTTCTTTATTCTCTCTCTAGATAAAAATTGTGTGGCGTTGATGGGTGTTCCTTCCGTATGCTATATTTTTCCTTCTTTGATGACCTATATTTAATTTTAGCGACGAACTTTTTTTTTGAGGGAGGGCGGGAGGTCCTATGATTGGGACTTCCTGCAAGAGAAACCATACTAAATTACCAAATCAAGGTTTACAATGGACATCAGACTGTGCGGAAAAAACTGGTAAGAAGAAAAACTATCTACTAGACCTCTACGAGCCGAATTGGCCACCTCATGTACGGCCCTATTACCCCTACGATTGACATAATTTAAACTACAAAAAGAAAACGAACTACAAAGTGAGATAATGTCTTCCGCCAAAGCTCCCAAGTAATCCCTCCTCTTCTTCTTGCTTTTGCATGCGTAAAAGACCTCCAACGCGTTTGTTTCAATCTCCACCTGAGTGTAATCTTTCTCCCTCACCCACAGCAGTGCTTATCGAACAGCTAGAGCTTCGATAATGGTGATGTCCTCCCCCCACTCTATCTTCCTTCCCAACATTCCCATAAGTTCGCCAGCCTCGTTTCTGGCCACCACGCCTATACCTGCCCTCCCATCATCCCCAAGTGAGCCGTCCACATTTAGCTTGATCCTTCCCCGTACAGGTTTCACCCACATACTCGGTCTTCTCTTGTTCAGCTCGCCACCCTCCACCTCCTCCGTCATTTGTTCCTCGGTCCCCTCTCTTGCCTGGTGCTGGATGTTGATCGTCACTTCTGGTGGCATATTGTTGCTCCCTGTCCCGCGTTCATGCATGCGCTCGGCGAGGCGTCTGCTCGTTTGGTGACGTGCTGCACCGAGGTAGTCCGTCAGCTCTCCATTCTCCCAGTTCGTATATGCTGTGTTACCGCCTGTTTCCCTCCTGCATGGCTGACGTGAAGCACAACTCGTTTCCGTAGGATCCCCCTGCTGATTTCCTCTTCTCTTTCCCGCCCTCACCACCGTTAAAGCCTCTCTGTAAATGTAACCACACTGAACCCCAGCCTCCTGGAAAATCCGCTTACACCTAGCCCGCCATACTGCCCACATCGCAGCCACCGCGACTTCTGCTTCCATTGTAGATGGTTTATCTAACATGGTCTCCATAATCACACCAACATCCTCATCTCTATACTCCTCCACGCACTCCTGAATTGCACGTGGCATTTATTCCCATATTTCAGTTGCATTGGGACAGCGGAGAAGCATGTGTGTGATGGATTCTTTTTCCAACCCACACAATGAGCATGTGCCGTCGTCTATACAATGTCTATCAAAAAGACGTCCTCGAGTCGCAAGACATCCCGTGTAAATCCTCCACATGAAGTGTGCTATCTTCGGACACCATCCCGCATGCCATATCTTTTTCCATAGTGTATTGTCCCGACTGGCTTTGTACCGTCTTGCTTCCTCTATACTTAGAAAGCCCAACCAATACGCAGACCGAACCGAGAACGTTCCATCCTTTGTAGGCCACCACATCCACGTATCTTTAGGTTTTCTTACACTCAGCTGGATGTCGCATATTCTCCTAGCTATGTTGTTCAGAAAGCATTCCCGGACTTTATCACCATCCCAGCAACTGCCCTCCTCCTTCATAAGATCTCGGACCACCACAAAATCTGGACAATTTTCCTTATTATGGGTTTCCAGTACATCCTTCTCACCTGACAGCCATTTGTCATTCCATATATTTACCTCCGTCCCCTCCCCCACTCTCCATTGTGTCCCTTCTTTTAGTAGAGCCTTCGCCCCCCATAGACTCCTCCATGTGTAGCTCGGTGTGTGGCCTCTTCTAGCCTCCCAAATAAATGTCCTCGGGAAATATTTGGCCTTTAAAACTCTGGTCGCTAGAGCTTCTGGGTGAGTGACCATCCTCCATAATTGTCGTGCTAGGAGTGCTTGGTTAAAAATCTGAAAATCTCTAAAGCCAAGTCCTCCTTGACGCTTTGGCTTGCACATCCGGTCCCAGCTCATCCATGCTATCTTCCTCTCCTTATCTTTTGCCCCCCACCAGAATCTAGCTACCATCTTCTGGATCTCATCAATGGTTCCTGTTGGCAGCTGGAAAATGCTCATAATATATGTGGGTATAGCCTGCGCCACTGCTTTAATCAGGACCTCTATCCCTGCTTTGGATAGTAATTTCTCCGCCCATCCTTGAAGCTTCCTCCAGATTCTTTCCTTGATGAAACTGAACACCTGCTTTTTAGACCTACCCATGGCTGTTGGCAGGCCTAAGTAGCTGGCATGTATGTCCACGTCTTTGACGCCCAACAACCGCTTCATCTCATCCCTTCTTTCCGCCTTTACTCCCTTTCTAAAGACCACCTCTGTCTTAGAAAGATTGATTTTTTGACCCGATGCCTGTTCATATTGGCTGATAATTTCAACTATCTTCAAGCATTCTGCATTGGTAGCTCTAGCGAAGAGAATACTATCATCTGCGAAAAAAAGATGTGAGATAGACGGCGCTCCCCTATATGGTCTAATCCCATGTAGCCAGGAGTCGCGGGCAGCAGTGGAAAGTAATGTAGAGAAAGCTTCTACGCATAAGACAAAAAGAAAAGGAGAAAGAGGGTCACCCTGGCGTAGGCCGCGTGAAGGCGTTGTGCTTTGGTTCCTGTCTCCATTTATGGCAAAGGTGTGCTGGACGGATGATATGTTGTCTTCCACTCTACTCCTCCAAAGAGACCCAAACCCCACCTTCTTCAACACTTCGTCGAGGAAAGACCACTCTACTCTATCATACACTTTGGACATATCCAGTTTCAGGGCCAGACTGCCTTTTTTCTATCTTTTATCTCTCTTCATGTAATGGAACACTTCATAGGCAATGAGGGCATTATCCGTGATTAATCTCCCTGGGATGAAGGCACTTTGATTCTCAGAAATGATGATGTCCATAATTGGTTTCAATCGTTTTGTCATCACTTTTGAGGCTATTTTATACACCACATTGTAGAGACTGATGGGTCTGAACTCCCCCATGGACTTAGGCTGCTCGGTCTTTGGGATAAGAACAACAAGGGTGTCATTGAACTCCCCAATACTTCTTTCACCTTTCCACCATCCTTTAATGTAGCTCGCCACATCTTTCCCAATAGTCACCCAATGTTGTTGATAGAACATTGCCTTGAAACCATCTGGCCCCGGTGCTTTATTTGGGTGCATTTGTTTTACCGCTGTCCAAACCTCCTCATCCGTAATATCCCTTTCCATCTCTTCCCTTTGAGCTTTCATGACCAGTTGCCGCAGACCCCTTGTTGCTTCCTCAAAACCCGTATGCCTACTCGTTTGGAACAACTTTGCAAAGTAGCTCAGAATGATAGATTCGATCTCCCCTTCCTGCGTATGCATGACTCCCTGCTCATCTTCTAAACTTGAGATGTGATTTCTTCTCTTTCTATTTGAAGCTTTCTGATGGAAATATACATTATTCCTGTCCCCCTCCCTCAACTCCTTGATGCGGGCCTGCGCCGCCCAGTATTTCTCATTCTTTTGCAGCCAGTACTGGAGTTCCTTTGACTTTTCCTCCTCCTTATCAAGATTTATTTGCGTCGGATGAAGAGATTGCAGCCCTTTCAATTCGTTTTCTAGATCCTTTATTTTCCTTTTCCTTTCCCCAAACTTTTCCGTTGCCCAGTCATATAAATTTTCTTTGCATTTTACTAGCTTTGTCTTCAAGACCCCACCTTTAGTGGTCCTCCATGCCTCCTTAATGGTTATATCATAGCCCTCTTCATCAACCCACATCTGATCAAACATGAACTGCCTTTTCCTTTTCTTTGGTTTTTCCTTTCTATTGTCCGCCTTCAAAATGATGGGAGTGTGGTCCGATTAATGAATGGGGAAATGATACACCTTGAAGAAATTGAACAAATTTCTCCACTCCATCTTGGGTAGGAACCTATCCAGTCTTTCATGGACTAAAGTTTTTTCTGTCAGTCCTCGTTTCCACGTGAAGACATTACCTTCAAAGCCCACGTCCACCAGGTCACAATCATCAATGACATCACGAAAATTCTGAATAAACCTCTCATCCTTAGGGGGACCACCCTGCTTCTCAGAATTTGAAATTATCTCATTAAAGTCACCAAAAAAGATGATCGAAATCTCCGACTCCCCTTTTAACTTCCTCATAAGCTCCCACGTCTTCACTTTACTAGCTTGTTCCGCCCACCCATAGAGCCCCACCGCTCTCCATGCCTTGTTATTTGCATCATCCTTGATTAGAGATGAAACATGTCTTTGAGAATAGTTCTGGATTTCCACCTTCAGATCCTTCCACCAAAACCCTATGTTGCCTACCCTATCATCACTAGAGATACACATCCCCTCTGTGAACCCACAACTTCTTCTGACCTCCTCGAGTTTCCTCTCAGCAATCATAGTCTCCATAACGAAGACTATGTTCGGACGTTCTCTCCATATCCAAGACCGGAGAGCTCTGCACCTATCGGGGTCGCCCAATCCCCGACAGTTCCAGCTAAGGATTTTCATTGTCCTTCGCGGGATTGGACTCTGCCAATCTCCGCTGCTTGGGTCATATCACCCTCATATGCCATTGTCTCCACCTCGCCCCGTTTCTGTCTCTTTTCCTCCCCTGCCTGTGGAAGTTGCTCATCCACCTCCATGTCGCGTGTCTCCATACTCCTCCCTCTTTTCCCCGTATTTTGTTCCCATACCACATCTGCTTCTGCAATGCCCAATCTTTGACCTCTTCTCATCTTGTATACACAGGGGATATGTTTCTTCTTGCCCTTTTTTCCTTTGTTCCCATGTTTCAGTTTAGTGGCCGCTGCCTCTTTTTTTTGTGCTCTAGTAATGGCTCGTTGTCCTTCTTCATTCTGGGATTTCCTGAAGTAACTTGGGTTGGATGCTTTCCTTTGTACCTCGCAGTCCTGGTAGTTCTTTCCTTCCTTTATCATCGTCAGCCACTGTTCAGCTGGACCTGGGTTTTCCTCTTGGTACAGGTATTCATCTTCTCCTGCTTCCGGTGCCTCTTCAGGGATCTCATCAATTCGCAATGAATCTTTTATCTTTCTCAGCTCCTCCGCTGTATACGTGATTGCAATCTGCTCACGTAAATTCCCCTTCATCTTTCCCATGTTCTCCTTCTGTTTCGTACTCCCGTATCTGCCTTCCCGCATAGCCTATCCTCCATCATCTGGATGAGTCGTCCGCTCGTTGTCCATCCCCTCCCGCTGGACTCGACCTCCCAACCTTCCACCCTTCTCCGACCCCGCACCACCGCCCAGTCTTTGTTTACTCCCTCGGTCCCCTTCTCCTGACCTCCCACCGGCCTGTGTGTTAGTATATCGGTCCCCCCGATCACTGTCCCCTGTCCTCCCATCAGGGTTTTCTCTCGTAGCTCCATTACTTTCGTCCGTATGCTGTTTCCCGCTGTTACCCTCCTCCTGTCCCTCTCAATTCCCCCCCACTGATATTGCTATTCTCCCCTACCTCCTCTGTCTTCCTCAACCCTTCCTCCACCGAACTCCCACTCGCCCTGAAGGTGAGTTTCCTCCTCGTTTTTCCGCCTTCGTCCCCTCTACTGCTGTCATGTCGTCATTGTTTCCATGGAGATGCCCGTAACCAGCCGCCCCATCGATGCTTCTCCTCCCCTTGTTCTTCCAGGTATTGGCAGTCCCGATCAATATGTCCCAATAAACCATAGTTGAAACAAAACATCACCAACCACTCATATCTGACATCAATGTCGACTACTGTGCCGCTCTTCATCCTGATTCTCAACACCCTCTTCAGCGGACGAGTAACGTCCAGCATGATGTGGACTCTAATGGAGGAGTCCCATCCCAACTCATCCCTGTCGGTAGCGATGACTGCGCCTATTCGACCCGCCACCTCACAGACGGTGTTATCCCCTCTGTATCCCATCGACAGACCATATAGCCTCACCCAGAAAGGGGATTGGTTAATGGAGAGCCTCCCCGACTGTTCTTCCTTGTTCACTTCCTTGAATAATAGAAGTCGACCAACAAAATTCCATGGTGCTCCTTCCAACACTCGCTGCTTATCCCGTCAATGCAAAAATTGCATCACAAAGACGTCACCTTCGAGTTGTTTGAAAACCACCGACTCCTTGAGACTCCACGCTTGCGAGAGCATCCGCTCCATGGCTTTGAAATTGTACGCATGATCAGTCAGTAGCCGCCCCACTAGGGCCAGTTCCGTATGATCTCCTTCCCCATCATCGTTTCCTATTGGATTAACGTCGATTGGATCCTCCTCCTCCTCCGATAAGCTCAGACCTGCATAGCGCTCTGCCAGTTCCGCTGCCATGAGCCGGGACCCAAAGCACTGCCTAAATCACGCTTGAACCTACAAGAGCAAATCCTAAACTAAGGGAGGAAGACGACAACGACTTGCGAAACCCTAGTCGCCAGAGCGGTAGGGAGAAAACACGGGCCGGGAACTTTTAGCGACGGACTTGTTTATAAGATATGTTGTATCTTCAGTTGTGAACTTCTTTTATTGATTGTTCAACTTCAAAGTAAGATCTTAATATATAAATTAACATCTTACAAATGCTCAACAACAATAGCATCAGTGGTCTAGTGGTAGAATAGTACCCTGCCCCGGTAGGGTTCGATTCCCGGCTGATGCATGTTTTCTATTATTAGGTGTACTTGGTAAATCGAAATAATTCTATGTGTGATTCCCGGATGATGCATGTTTTTAGGTGTACTTCATAAATCGAAATAATTCTATGTGACTGACGACTTGAAGTTCGATTCCCGGCTGATGCATGTTTTCTATTAATAGGTGTACTTCGTAAATCGAAATAATTCTATGTGTGATTCTTGGCTGATACATGTTTTCTATTATTAGGAAAAATTCTACACATAACCGCTGCCCCACCTGGGCGTCTACCCGGTCCTCGGGACTGACTACTGCGCCCCACTACCATTTAAAGTATACATGCAAAAGCCACATGGGCGCCCCCACTAACTATTGTGCCCTATTAATTGTTGCACCCCACTAATTGTTGCGCCCAATAACTGTTGCGCCCCATTAATTGTTGCACCCCACTAACTGCTGCACCCCACTAACTGATGCACCCCACTGTCATTTGTTCATATTGAACCAGTTCCGCCCAGTACTGAGTAAGTACTGTACGTACGATTTTATTTTGAGCCAATTTCGCCCAGCACTGAGTAAGTTGTTTCAAATTATTTGAGTAAGTACAGTACCCCACTATGACATTCATTTCTATAAGAAGTAGAAGTACAATACCCAACAAACCATTAATCAGTAATATAATTCAACAATAAGTACAATACCTAATTATTATTCTCATATCAGTAACAAACCTAATTATTGCTAGGTATTGTACTTATGGATTAAAATTGGTAGGTACTGTACTTATGCTTGAGTAAATGAGTTAAAATTAACAAGTGAGTACTGTACTTGGCGGAAATGAATAGGGAGGGAGAGTGAGTATTGTACTTGGCAGAAATGAATAGATTTGTTACTGATATGAGAATAATAATTAAGTATTGGACTTATTGTTGAATTGTAAAATAGTGCTGGGCAAGTACTCATAAAGCAGTGCTGGGAAAGTACTCATAAAATAGTGCTGAGCAAGTATTGTACTTGTACTTCAACTCTCTGACCATCGCAACCTTTACATGATGTACTGTACGACCGAAGTAGAAAGATTGATGAGAATTAGGGAACGAACGTATTGTACTAACGTGCAAATGTTGGTGGGTTGATATTAGGGCTGTAAATGGATATGAGTATACCCGCTTACCCTTGAACCCATACCCTCTAAACCTGTCATGGGTATAAATTTTTATAACCATATAACCGCTTACCCTTATACCCATGTACCTGCCTCTCACTGGGTAAGGTTATGGTTATACATATACCCATATCATGTATATGTTGGATTTTACGGGAGGCAGAGAAGCAGCGGAAACAAAAATTTTCTCCCAAAACCCAGAACAAAAGGAATCGTGTCAACGTATATATAATAGGAAAGATGGTTTGTGGATGCATACCTTGTCCCGAGGATTGCTCGGCAACAGTACCTCGCGCCTTGCACGGTCTTCACCTCCAATTTTGGACGGTGTCTGTGCAGCTCCTGGTCGCACTGGGACTGAAGACTCCTGGTCTCACTGGGACTGTTGGGATTGACAGTTGTCCTCCGAGCGGCAGAGGTCTCCCGCCTCTGCAGTCATCCACACGGACTGCCTAGAACTCCGATCTCCTTGTCCCACAAGGAATCGGAAGGAGTCACACCCTCCTGTCGGCGTACTAGTCGCCAACACACTCTCCTGCCACCAGTCGCTTTCTGCAGTTGTGTTTCCCTTGTTGTGCCTCCCTTTTCGGGTAGCACTTGCTCAGGATCTCTCTTGGTTACCAAAACCAGAGAGAACGACAACTTCACAAAGCAATTGGTTGCACTGGGTTGTACTTTGAGAAGCCCCCAATACCCATATATATAGGAGGGTCATGGGACATGGTTCGCTATCATGGGCAATGCGGGACTAAAGCAGGAGTAGAAGGTTCGAGATTTTCCACAAAAACAACCAACTCACAACCTGAACCGATCGTTTCACAACTGAAACGATCGGTTGGGGATCTGAGCCGGTCGTTTGACACCTATACCGATCGGTTGGGACCCATGAACCGGTCGGTTTACTTCTGAACTGGTCGGTGTGTGGTCCTGATCAGTTCCTGATTGACTTTTCTTCTTTTGTTTCCAATTGGTATCGAATACCAATCCTTGTTCCAATCAAATTGGGCAAGTGAAACGAAAAGAAATTTCTCACCAATCTTACTTTCCCAACTTGCCCGGTTGCAACAGTTGAACCGATCGTTTCAACAGTTGAAGCAATCGTTCACCCTATCCATGAGTCGATCGACTCACCAGTTGAGCCGATCAGTTCACCAAGCTCAGCCGATCGGTTCATCACATGAGCCGATCGGTTGGGAGTATAGATTGTGCAGAATTAGTCAATTGTGGTTTCAATCAATCTGATACTCTAATCAATCAGTCCAACACCTTGAACACTATGATATTGATCTATCGATTAATTGAGTGTTTAATTGAACTACTAAACTCCTTTAGTAATCAATCTAAACATTGTTTGTGGACAAACTCCTATTCCAGGTTAAATCCTATGTGTGTGACCCTGTAGGTCCATTTCACGTTGGCAGTGAAAGTCCATAACATTTATGACTTCACAAGAAAAGAGCGGTGCCTAGTCACACATCAGTGCTACCCAAGTGAAATAGAAAGTTGGAGAACAACTTTCAATCCTACAATCCATGAATGGTGTTACAGTGAATGTATAATTCCTTTGTCACTGATATCCTGAATGAACTCGAGGCATGGAACAGTCATTCTGTCAATGTTCATTCATTTCCTTGATCTCAGAGCAGACTGGGTGAGATGTGTATGATATCAATATCACATATTGATTCACACGTGCATGCGCATGCCTTTCTCAATCCTACTCATCAAGTGGCCAAGGAAATCAAACTCCCTTAGGAGGGACAAATCCCATATCTATCACTCACCCCTCAAAAGCCACATGTGTCAAAGCCACCCAATCATCACCTTTATAACAACCCATGTTTCAGGACTGCGTTTGATGATGTCAAAGTGTACCCAACGACATGTGTTGAGTGTAGTGATTTCAGGTCTAAGAATCACACTCACCACCATCACTGTGAGAGCTGACTGTGACTACCAAGTCATGGTTCCATGTGTCACTCTCACAGTGGGTCTGTCTGGTACCTTGTTCTCTAACAAGTACCTATGTGCTTGGTTTGATATCACTATATCATGACTAATGAGATTTTGTCATCAACCAACACACAATCTAGTCTTTAGTGTTATTGATGTCTATGGTTATTTCCACAATAACAACCGACTAGGGACCAAACAAGAATGTATACTCTTGACATCCGCATGATCTCATCATTTAGGTCCTTAACCTAAAAGCATACGTCATTGAGTAAAATCATTCTTTAGACATCTATCATGTTACACCATCATCTCAGAAACAGATTAAACATATAGATCGGAAATTTCCTTTATTATTATTCAAATCATTTACAAAGTATCCCATTACAATCATCATATGACTTGCTCTATGGGCATACATACCAACAGACTCCCACTTGCACTTAGAGCCAGTCACCAAAGAACCTCAGTCCTTGTGACCTAGCATGACCATCATGCTTCTGCTGAGAAAGGGCCTTAGTCAGTGGATCAGCTATGTTGTCTTCAGTTGGTACTTTGCAAATCTTCACATCTCCTCATTGTACAATCTCTCGTATGAGATGGAAGCGCTGCAGTATGTGCTTGGACCACTGATGTGATTTGGGTTCCTTAGCTTGTGCAATAGCTCCATTATTGTCACAATAAAGCTCAATTGCATCACAGCTACTGGGAACTACACCAAGTTCAGAAATGAACTTCCTAATCCACACAGCCTCCTTTACTGCATGTGAAGCAACAATATACTCGGCCTATGTAGTAGAATCGGCAGCTGTTTCTTGCTTGGAACTCTTCCAGCTCACAGCTCCATTATTAAGGCAAAATACAAATCCTGACTGCGATATGTAATCTTCTTTATCAGTGTGGAAGCTTACATCAGTGTAACCCTTTACAACCAGCTCTTCCTCGTCGATGTAAACAAGAAACTGATCCTTAGTCCTTCGCAAGTACTTGAGGATGTTCTTTACGGCCGTCCAGTGAGCGTCCCCGGGATCTAACTGGTACCTTCTCGTCATGCTTAGAGCATACGAGACATCTGGGCATGCGCACAACATGGCGTACATGATGGATCTGATGGCTGATGCATATGGGATCCCATTCATACGCTCCCTCTCTTCACAAGATTGGGGACATTGAGCTCTAGAGACGGTGACTCCATGTAGCATGGGGATGTTGCCTCTCTTTGAGTTCTCCATGCTGAACCGCTTCAGCACTTTGTCAATGTACGTGCTCTGACTTAGTCCGAGAAGCCTTCTAGATCTACCTCTATAGATCTTAATTCCTAGAATGTAGGATGCTTCTCCTAAGTCCTTCATTGAGAAAGTATTCCCAAGCCAAGTCTTTACATTCTCTAAGGCTAAGACATCATTCCCAATCAAAAGTATGTCATCCACATACAATATGAGGAATGTGGTCGAGCTCCCACTAACCTTCTTGTACATACAAGGTTCATCTTCATTTTGAGTAAAGCCAAACACTTTGACTTCCTCATCAAATCGAAGATTCCAACTCCGAGATGCTTGCTTCAATCCATAGATTGACCTTTGTAGCTTACAGACTTTATTGGCGTTCTTTGGATCTACAAAACCTTCAGGTCGTGTCATGTACACATCCTCATTTATATTCTCTTTAAGGAATGCGATTTTAACATCCATCTGCCAAATCTCATAGTCATAATAAGCTGTAATAGCAAGCATGATCCTGATGGACTTAATCATAGCAATTGGAGAAAAGGTTTCGTCATAGTCAACACCTTGAACTTATCAAAATCCCTTCGCAACCAATCTGCCTTTATAAGTTTGCACATTGCCATCCATGTCGGTCTTTTTCTTAAAGACCCACTTGCACCCTATGGGTTTTACCCCTTCGGGTGGTTCCACCAAAGTCCATAGTTTGTTGGAGTACATGGATTCCATCTCGGATCTCATGGCTTCAAGCCATTTCTCAGAATCTGGTCCCTCCATAGCCTCTACGTAGGTAGTTGGATCATCATCTATGATCAACTCTCCACCTTCCTGAGTCACAAGGTATCCAAACCTCTCAGGTTCAAGGCGGGTCCTACTAGATCTATGAGGTCCTTGTGTTACCTGAGGAGAATGAGTTTCCACAACACCTTGTGAATCTCCATTTTCCTCTCGTACATCTACCGGTTCAATGTTTTCTTGTTGGGCTTGAACCTCTTCAAGCTCTATTTTCCTCCCACTGTTTCCTTTGGAAATAAATTCCTTCTCTAGGAACACAGCTGTCCTGGAAACAAACATTTGTTGTTAGTAGGGTGGTATAGATAGTATCCCCTCGTTTCCTTGGGGTATCCAACAAAATAATATTTATCGGATTTGGGTCCAAGCTTATCAGGAAACATTTTCCTAATGTAATCCTCACACCCCCAAATCTTCAGAAAAGACAAATCGGGACGCTTCCCAGTCCATATCTCATATGGTGTCTTTTAAACTGATTTAGATGGTACACGGTTAAGTGTAAATGTGGTGGTTTCAAGAGCATGACCCCAGAAGGAAATCGGAAGATCAGCAAAACTCACCATTGATCGCACCATATCCAACAATGTGTGATTCCTTCTTTCAGACACACCATTATGCTGTGGTGTTCCTGGCGGAGTCCATTGTGATACAATACCACGGGCTCGCAGAAGGTCCTCAAACTCCTGGCTTAAGTATTCTCCACCTCGATCGGATCGAAGTGCCTTAATACTTTTACCAAGTTGGTTCTATACTTCATTCATGAAATCCTTGAACCTTTCAAGGGTTTCTGACTTATGCTTCATCAGGTACACATAGCCATACCTACTGAAATCATCAGTGAAGGTAACGAAGTACTGATACCCATTTCTAGCATTAGTTCTAAAAGACCCACATACATCAGTATGTATGAGTCCTAATAGATCACTAGCTCTCTCACCTTTACCTGAAAAGGGAGTCTTGGTCATCTTTCCCAACAAACAAGATTCACATGTCTCTATTGATTCATAATCAAAAGAGTCTAGATAACCATCTTTATGGAGTCTAGAAATGCGCTTCTCATTTATGTGCCCTAGATGACAATGCCAAAGATATGTTTCGTTTGAGTTGTTGAGTTTTTGCCTTTTGGTGTTTACGTTGTATACATTTGTCTCTAGATCTATCAAGTATAGACCATAAGACATTGGGGTACTGCCATAAAAGATCCCATCATTAGAAATGGAACATTTTCCATTCTTAATAAGAAATTCAAATCCATCTTTGTCCAAACAAGAGACAGAAATGATATTCCTATTTATGGCATGTACATAATAGCAGTTCTTCAACTATATTATTAGCCCACTTGGTAGAGTTAACTCATAGGTTCCTACATCACTGATGGCAACCCTTGCCCCATTGGAAACACATAGTTCAACCTCGCCTTTCCCCAAAGGCCTACTTCTCTTAAGATCCTTCACATTTGAAAAAATGTGAGATCCGCATCCGGTATCAAGTACCCATGACAAAGAAGTAGTAAAGTTAATCTCTATCATGTATACACCAGAAGTAGAGATCTCTATCTCTGACTTCTTCTTCCATCATTCCTTCCGTCCTCTCCATGTAGAAGAAATTGGTTTGGTGAGAGAACCCTTCTCTTACTTACCATTCGTTCCATTGATCTCTATCAATGAACTTTCTTTCCTCTTCACCAACACATTAAGCGTACATAGAGTGGATTCAAAGGCTACTGGTATATCTAGATTGTGCATAACACTTCTCACAGTCCTCAATCAGTTATGGAATTTGTTCTCAATTAATTTGCCCATTTTAAAAGATGATTCCTTTTCCATTCTACAAGAGAAAATTACATTTTGCCAAAACTTTTTTGATTTGATTTGAATAAAATTTGACGATAATTAATTATACCTTTAATTAATTACCGCTCCCACTATTTTGACTCAAATTGACAGCCTCACCATCAATTCGGAAGATTGCAGCGTACAATCTTCTAGTGGGTCAAGATCCTAAAATCCTCTGAGCCATGGACCAGCTTGGGTTGTCACCCACAACTCAGATCTTATAGGTAGGAAACTCTTGCCAATTGCATCATATGCAACTCTTGAAAGATGTCATATGCAACTCCTTGACATGATCATCTACATGACTCAAGGTGCTAGATCCTATCTAGGTCACCTTGTTAAGTCTGACCCAAAGCCAACACGATGAACATGCACCCTGCTTGGGCAGACCCACACATTCATCTTTCACGATTCGACAAGATAGACGGTGCACCACGCTTGGGCGTGCCCACACTTGGTCGATCAAGCTTTTCACGTGTGTCGCATTTAGAAGGCATCTAAAACTTTAATATTTAATGAGAGATTTGGTTTTTATATACATATACATATCCAATCACCACAATATATAGTATGTATCATATACATGCTATATCCCACAGAAAACATGCAAAATGATAAAAGCAATGATTATGGCCATCCTATTGTGATTCCTCGAGCCAAGAGGAATCCCGATCATCTAGGTCTACATCACATACAACCTGTACAAGATGAAATCTGTGCCTGCCTTTCTGGGTTTGATCAGCTCATCTCCATGACTGATTGTATAATTCCTTTGTCACTGATATCCTGAATGAACTCGAGGCATGGAACAGTCATCATGTCAACGTTCATTCATTTCCTTGATCTCAGAGCAGACTGGGTGAGATGTGTATGACATCAATATCACATATTGATTCACACGTGCATGCACATGCCTTTCTCAATCCTACTCATCAAGTGGCCAAGGACATCAAACTCCCTCAGGAGGGAAAAATCACATATCTATCACTCACCCCTCAAAAGCCACATGTGTCAAAGCCACCCAATCATCACCTTTATAACAACTCATGTTTCAGGACTGCGTTTGATGATGTCAAAGTGTACCCAACGACATGTGTTGAGTGTAGTGATTTCAGGTCTAAGAATCACACTCATCACCATCACTGTGAGAGTTGACTGTGACTACCAAGTCATGGTTCCATGTGTCACTCTCACGGTGGGTTTGTCTGGTACCTTGTTCTCTAACAAGTACCTATGTGCTTGGTTTGATATCACTATATCATGACGAATGAGATTCTGTCATCAACCAACACACAATCTAGTCTTTAGTGTTATTGATGTCTATGGTTATTTCCACAATAACAACCGACTAGGGACCAAACAAGAATGTATACTCTTGACATCCGCATGATCTCATCGTTTAGGTCCTTAACCTAAAAGCATACGTCATTGAGTAAAATCATTCTTTAGACATATATCATGTTACACCATCATCTCAGAAATAGATTAAACATATAGATCAGAAATTGCCTTTATTATTATTCAAATCATTTACAAAGTATCCCATTACAATCATCATATGACTTGCTCTATGGGCATACATACCAACAGTATACCCATATACCCATTTAATTATATGATTTTATAGATAATTCATATTAGAATGTAATAATGCATATTGTAGGACTCACAACTAGATGGTATAAGGACCTTATCATAGTAAATATTTATATTAGAATGTCAGTTCCATATCATAGCAGTCACATCTAACATATATAAGTACCTTGCAATAATAAAATAAACAAACCCACCAACGCACCCTCATAGCGACACAAGTACATTTCATTAACTTGAGAAGGTCATAAAGTTATTCTCTCATTCTGCTCTTCTCTCCTATATTCCTTGAATGATATTTTTCCATAACCTACCCATTTAAGTGTGGTAGTTTGGTATATCTCAAAATTTGTAATGTATTATTATAGCATGTTTGTCAATAACCGTATACCCAATTACCCGTCCATATATCCAATGGTTATGTGGATATGGGTATGATACGGGTATAGATTTTGACAAAGTAGGTATATACCCATACCCGCTTAACTAGACAGTTATGGTTATGGATATGACCATAATCGCACCATACCATACCCATTTACAGCCCTAGTTGAAATAGAGTCGGAAGGAGGAGTAGCAAGAGAGAAAAAAATTAGTAAAAATGAGGGCTAGAGAAAGAAGTGGAGAGAGTTAATTGCTGGACAATAAAAGTCGGCTGCATGGAGTTAATTGGTGTTAATTGCTGGACAATAAAAGCCGACTGCATGGAGTTAATTGTTGGACAATAAAAGTCGGCTGCATGGAGTTAATTGTTAGACAATAAAAGCCGACTACAAATACTGTTGGTGCATTTTCCCGAGACCCGGGTGGGCAGCCGGGTGGGACTGCCGGGTGTGAGTAGCGTGACTCATTATTAGGTGTACTTCGTAAATCGAAATAATTCTATGTGTGACTGACGACTTGATAACAACGGCATCGGTGGTCTAGTGGTAAAATAGTACTACTTGTGAAGTTGTTGCTATATGATGCGGTGGATTCATTATCTTTTTAAGCTCACTGTCGGTATGTAATAAATCTCTTGACTATGCTCATATTCACAAAACATGATTGATGATTTGTCATTTGGATCTTGCTCAAACCAGATGCATTGGCATTCCCGACCCAAATATCTATCCAAATATGTATATTTTCGGTACGAATAACATGCATAAAGGAATTTACTCTAAAAACGAAAATAGCAAATACAACTCAGATAATATGGGCATATGCAACCAAAAATGCACGTGGTCGACGTGAATGCATCTCTTCATAACAATAATTGAAATGCCTTTTTTATTGAGATATAGGACAAAAGATGAAGAAGTCTATGGAAGACCCTTAAAGAATTATTCCAACACATTAGTATAAAATGTGGTCATCGCATGGTGTTGAAAGTTGAAATGTTGATGAAGCACTGAAAGAACTAAGTAGCATCCTCTTACAAGTAAGATGAGTGTCATATATTCATCACCTTTGGGTTGAATACTAACATAAAAACATCTATAGTAGCTATCCATAGAGCCCCACCGTGCCAAATATTCAACATTTGATGGATAACCAAACATGGAAAATACCCCCGCTGCAACATTCAAATATCAATAAGCAAACATGGAAAACATCCCTATCACATTTAGTTGATGTATGCTTTATCGTTGACATCGACATCATGGATTTGTTCAGGTTTTAGCACATCGAGGATACAATCCAACTCACAAATCTCTTTTGGCCAGCCAAAGCGGACTGTGAATTCTACTCCAACCTGAGATTAAGACAAAGATGGTATTTCCCTCGTAATACTTGTAGGCTGCAAGATAATCACTCTTGGAGAGGAAGACTATATTAGGGATTGACATTGATTACTATTCTCAAGATCTTAGACATTTCAATATGCAAACCCCTTGAAGTCATCTCCGCCTATAAAAAACGCTCTCTTACAATTATTTTGATTAGATAAATATTACGGTTTGAGATTCTCTGTTCCAATTTTACTGTTTCCGTACTATTCCGACAAATCTGAATCATATATTTATCCCAAAAATTTATCCCTAAAAAGATTAATGAGGGGTGTTAAGGACACGGATTAATTGTAATAGGGTCGGAAAATACAGAACAATGAATTCGGATCCAAATATTACCGTAGAGGGACAAACCATCATGAAATGATGGGAACTGTCATGATGATCACATAAATTATCCATTTACCTCACCTTGTTATTTTGATTGTATCTCACAACACACTTCTAGAGCTAGCAAATCTGAGGTACATGATTTTTTGTTTACAGATTATTCATGCACGTCCAACTTGTTGGAATAAAATACGGCCATCATATAGTGTTGCTACGTTGATGGAGCATTACAAAGGCTAAGTAGCAACTTACTACAAGCAAGCATGCCAAGGGAACAAATGAGTGTCATATTTTCTTAGCTTTGGGTTGCATACCAACATAAAAACATTTAAAGTAGACATCCATAAGCCTTGTCGTGTCAAATATTCAAACATTTGACAAATAACCAGACATGGAAACTATCCCCTATAGGACATTCCAATATCAACACCAGACATAGAAAATATACATTGTAGGAAAATATGGGCACAAAGTAGGTAGATGAAATAAAAAATTATCTATCCATATTTCCCAAAATAGCAAGATCGCGTCAACAACTATATAATGAGAAGGATGGTTTAACGAGCTCATATCTGGTCCTAGAGCAAGTCCAGTGACCATTCCTCATTGCATTACTCGTGCAGTTGTCTTCCACTTGCATTGGGTCAACGCCTGCGGTAGCTCCTAGTCTCACCATAGACATCGGGCTGACGTTGTCCTCGTAACGGCAGACAATGACCTCCACGCCTCTATAAAGTTCACACAGACCACCTAAAATTCTTATCATCCTATTAGAAGAGTACAGAAAGGACTTGTCCCTCTCATTAGTGTACTAGTCACTAACTTACTCTCCCACAGTTGTTCTCCCTTACTATCCCTCCCTTTATCGAGTAGGACTTGTTTGGGCTCTCTACTAGTTACCACAACTAGAGAGGACAACAATTGTCATAGATAATTGAGTTGTTGTGTCTAAGAAGCTCTCATGACCCCTCTATTTATAGGAGGGTTAAACTCAGGGTTCCCAGTCTGAGTGGGAGCAGAAGGGACCAGAATTTCACAAATTTTCACAACCTGTGACATGTGAAATGATCAGTTCACCAATGAACTGACAGTTGGCATGTGAGCCGGTTGGTTCACCCAGTGAACCGTTCGTTTCATCAAGTTTCCCAATCACAATTATATTGACAATTCTTATCCAATTAATGCACAATATGATGTCAATACTAATCCTTTACAATCAAATTGCTCTTGTGAATTAGGAAGTTCATCTCTTAAACCGGTCGTTTCATGACCATGAGCTAATCAGTTCACATAGTGAATCAATCAGTTCGTGCTTGGTTCATCTAGAATTTAGCAAATGCAATGTCCAATCAACCTGAAACTCCAAACGATCATTTCAACCCTTGAACCTGTCAGTTGGGAGTCCGGCTAGTTGATTTGTTTGCTTAAATTAAAAATGTAAACACTTTAGTAATTAATGTAGTTATCATTCATGATTAAACTCCTCTTCTAGATGTATCCTATGTGTGTGACTCCATAGGTTCCTATTTATGTGGGAAGTAAATGTCCATAACTAGTTTATGACATCACAAGCATAGATCGGTGCCTAGTCACACATTGCTATCCAAAGAATCAGGAAAGTTGGAGAAGAACTTCAACCTATGATCTGTATCAGGTGTTATGATGAGTGTCTAATTCCTTTGTCTCTGATATTCGGAATGAACTTGAGGCATGGAATAGTCATCCTCTTAATGTTCAATCCATGCTCCTTGATCCAAAGCAGACTGTCTAAGATATATATGACCTCAACATCATATATTGATTCACATGTACATGTGCATGATTTTCTCAGTCTCACTTATCAAGTGGCCAAAATATCAAAATCTCATAGGAGGGACAAATTCCATCTACATCACTCATAGTCATCATTGTGTATCACAGTGCACCCAATCATCACCTTTATGGAAACCCTTATTCAGGATCATAGTGGATGATGTCAAAGCACACTGAATGATATGTGATGAGTGTAGTCATTTTAGGTCTAAGAACCACAATCACCACCTTCACTATGATAGATGACTATGGCTGCCATGTATGGTTTACATGTGTCATTCTCAAGGTGGGTCTTGTCTGATACACTATTCTCTAACAAGTATTTATGTTCTAGGTTTGATATCGCATATATCATGACCGATGAGATTCTATCATCAACCAACACACACTCTAGTCTTTAGTGTTACTAATGTCTATCTTCCTTCCAAAGTAACATTTGACCAGGGACATAATAAGAATGTACATTTTCTTAACATATGTATGATCTCATTGTCCAAGTCACATACTTAAAGACATACGTCATTAAGTATTGTCATTCTTTAGGCATTCATTATGTTTCCTTATTATCTCAAAACTGAGTGAAATGAAATGAATTGGAAGCTTGCTTTTATTATTAATCAAATCTTTTATATGATATGCCATCACAATCATCATATGATTGGCTCTCTAGGCATACATACAACAAACTCCCACTTGTACTTAGAGCCAAAAACCCACAAATCTTATTCTTAGTGATTCCAAATATATCTGTCATATTTCTATTGTGCAAGTGCTAATCCAACATGTCAGCAACATTTTTCTATAGTTGGTATATTTCATATTTCACATCTCTTCGCTATGTGATATCTCGTATGAGATGGAATTTCTATAATATGTTATTTGATATTCCTTGCCTAACCAGTAGCTCCATTTTTTGTCATAGTATTTCTACTATGTCATCAATGGTTGGAACATCCATAAGTTCACTCATACAAACTTTTAGATCCATATAGTATCCATTCTTATGTTCTCAACGCAAGTATACTCAGCTTCTATTGGTAGAGGCTTAAATTAATGGTCTATTACTTTGGAACTCTTTGCAACTAATAACTCTTCTATAAGATTAAACACAAACTTTTGCATTGTGATCATTTTCTATCATTTTGGAAGCTTCAATCGATGTAAACCTTTCCATCCAACTCTTCCTTATTACCATTATGTAGAAACAAATCATTTAGTGCTTCTCGATTACTAATGGATGTTGTTTATTCCATTACAATGACCTTCATTGGTTATGACTAATATCTTCTTGTCATGTACAATACACACAAGATGATGGGATGAGTACACTATATTGCAGATAGATCCAAATGTGAATGCATATGGCATCTCTTCCATTCTTCATAAGAATTGGAACATTAGATTCTTGAGAAATTGATCCCATCTACATGGATAGATTCTCTCTTATTGAGTCCTACATGTTGAACCCTTTCAACATTTTTCCAATATATATCCTCATATTTAGGTTAGAAAACTTTCCAGAACAATCTCTATAGATATCAATTCCTATCACATAGGGTGTTTCACCTAATCCTTCATGTTGAAGGCTATTTCCATGCCAGGTATCAATACTTAGTATTGAAATGGTATTCTTCATCAATATGTGGAATATTTATATATATGCTCCCTCTAAATATTTTATAATCACATATTTCATCTTTTATATTGACTCAAGTCAAAATATTTGAATGACTTGTCAAATCAAATATTCCTATTCTGAGATGTTTGTTTCAATCTCTAAATTGACCATTGTATCTTGTTTTGCATTAATGGAAGTATAAAATCTTCAGGTCATGTCACATGCACTTCCTTTTGTTTATTCCTATCAAGGAAAGTGGTTTTAATCTTCATATGCCAAATATTATAGTCTATTCAAAATTCAATGGCAAGCATGACAATTGGTGAAAAGATTTCATCATGTTCAACAATTTGAACTGATTTGAAAAACCTACTTTAGTGTTATCCATGTTAGTCCTCCTTATGAAAAGTTTTACCCTCTGGGTGATACCATCAAGGTCATATCTTATTGGTGTTCACAGATTCCATTATGGATACAATGGCCTCAAGCCATTACTCAGACTTCAGTCCCTCATTAGTTCTTATTAACTATTGGCTCATCATCTTATGACCAACTCAAAACTTATATGAGTTATAATATTCAAAATACTTTAATCTCAGACAATTATAGATGGAACTTGAGATTCGAAAACAATTTGTGATTATCTATGCTCTAATTGTACCTCCTTAGGTTTACATGTTTTCTTTGTTGATCTCAAACTTTTCACGTTCTACTTCACTTCCGCTGATTCTAATGGAACTTAGCCACCTAGCAACAAACACATTAGTTATTGGTTTGAGATAAGTAGCATTCAACAAATTTGGGGATAAAACTTTATCCAAGAAACAACTTTCTTCATATAGGTTTCAATCCTTAATACATATCGAGACATTCCGATATCATATCTCATATGATGTCCTTAAAGTCATTTTGGACGATACATTGTTTTATTGTAAAGCAAGTTTCTAAAGGAAGTTAGAAGATTAGACTAAATGATAATCATGTCATGACTCATCATGATGTGATTCCTTCTTTTGGACACATTATCATGTTCATGTGGACTTAATTGTGATACACTCACATTTACTCCAGAAGGGCTTCAAACTATTCTTGTAAAGTATTTCAACTTTTGATCATATCAAAGTATCTTAATACCTTTTAGGAATTTGTGTACTTCATACATGTAATCTTCTTGAACATCTCAAGAGATTTGTATCTTACTGAACACATATCACCATATTATCAATAAATAAATGAAGTGCAAACAACTATCTATAGAATTTATTCCAAAGGCCTTTGTACCTCATTATGTACATGTCCTGGTAGAATTTTTATTCTCCCATTATACCTAGTGAGAGATGGTTTGTCATGTTGCTCATATATAAGACTTGCATGTCTCTTATTGATTCAATAACCAAAAGACTATAGATAAACATCAATATGAATTCTAGAAATGCATTTGTCATATGTGTGCTTTAGATGACAATGTTATCCATTGTTGATTGTTTGAGTTATCAATTATAATCCTTTTACATTATGTGCATTCATATTTTGATCCAATCACATAAAGATCATAAGACATTTGGGGCATTGACATACAAGATCACATCATTGAAATAGAAGCATTAACAATTCTTTATTTATAATCATCCATGTCCATACAAGATACATAAAGTAAAACGTTTCTAATTATTGGCATGATGAAATATCAGTTCAACTAACTCTATTACATGCCAAATAGCTAAGATAAATTCTAAAAGTAGATAGAAGTTGCAAAAACTCTTTCTCATCAAAATACACCATTGCCCTTTCATAAAGGCTTTACTTCTTATCAGATCTTGCACATCAACGTATGTTAGATCTACATCCGGTATCACATACCAAGATGAAGAAGTCTTCAAATTTATCGTATAATGTTTATACCTAAAGTAGAGGCATATGTCTCTTCCTTTCTCTTCTTTAGTTCCTCTAGGAAGAGAGGGCAATTCCTCTTCCAGTTTCCATCCTGGTGACAATGGTGACATTTGCCTCCCTTCTTTACTCCTCCTTCTGTCTTGAGATATGAAGACTTGGGCTTTTGGCTAACTTTAGAACTCTTTTTATATTTTCCTTTGTCTTATAATTTTCCTTTGTCTTGTTGATCGTCATGACAGCTTAGGTTTGTCTTTCTTCATTTGTGCCTCAACTATCCTCAACATTCCTAGTAACTCTGTCAACGGTTTCTCAAAGTCATTCATATTGTCTTTCATGACAAACTGACTGTATGACTCTAGAAGAGCCTGCAAAATCACAATAGTGGCCAACTCCTAACCCAAGGGGAATCCTAGTCTAGATAGGTTCTCTACATACCCAATGATCTTGAGCACATGAGAACCTACTAGATCTCCTTCTGTCATGTTAAATTTGAACAATGCCTTGGAGACATCATATCTCTCATGTCTTTCCTGATCGTGGAACATGTTCTTAAGATGTGTTACCATCTCAATAACATCCATATTCCTTTCCAGATTTGATTTGATTTGATTTGTAAAATTTGACAATATTCAATTAAGTCTTTAATTAATTATTGCTCCCACTATTTTATTCAAATTAATAGCCATTACATATATTCAGAAGATTGCAATATACAACCTTATAGTGAGCCAAGATCCAAAATAATTCAACTATTACCCAAAAAATGCTAGTGTCCATAGTCAATTATTTAGGTAGGCAACCTTTGATAATTGCATCATATGAAATTCTTGGATAGATGATATGCCCAACTCATTGCCATAGTCATCTTCATTCCTCTGGTGCTTAATCCCATTAAGTACACTCGTTAAGACTAACCCAAAAGCTGACACGATAGATATGTACCTGCTTGGGAAGAACCTACATATCTATCATCACACTTCCACAAGATGGATGGTGCACCACTATTGGGTGTAACCTACACTTGTCTGATCAAGCTTTTCATGTGTGTTTCTTATGGAAATCATCTAAGACTTAATATTTAATTCAAGGGAGTTTGTATTTATAAGTACATATACTTTATCCAATTACAATATATATAATATGTATCATATACATGCTATATTCTACAATGTAAACATGCAATATAAAAAATTAGTGATGGTTATGGTCATACTACTGTAATTCCTTAGAGCCACAAGGACGTACTACCACCAAGGTCAACATCACATGCATGAACTTGTTGTTGGTGTAGATCTATGCTTGCAATTTCTGGTTGATTGGTTCAACCCTTGAACCGATCAGCTCGCCTCTTGGATGGTTGGTTGGTTGGTTGTCTGAAGCGGTCATCTGGCCTCCTATCCAATTGATGTCTAGGAACCTCCAAATAGTCTATTGGGTCCACTAGGAAGTTGGTTCACTTTCCTACATTCTGCCCTCCTTGGACCTCTGGTCGGTCAGCACGTCATGTGAAATGGTCGGCTCGCCCGACGTTGATCGTCATATTTGCAAAAGAAACTACCCTATTGCTATTAAACTTATTACATGGTAATGAGAAACCTCGAGTTACATTTAAGGAGACAAAAGGTAGGAAAGATTAATACTTTTACATTTGGAAGAAGAAAGTAGAGGCTTGATATGCTAATTGAGATAAAATAGGAAAACAAATTAACCATCTAACCACACACATATATATGGGTTATATAACCATGCTACAAATCTACCATCAAAAATTGCTTACACACACACACACACACACACACACATATATATATATATGTATATATATATGAATATATATATATATATATATGAATATATATATACATATATATATATATATATATATATATTAGTTTGAGATCATGTGTGGTCTATAATCCGATATGAAAATTAAGTAGTTTAAGTAGTTACATCGTATGCGATAAATAAATGGTGAAAATAAAAAATCTAATAATAATGATTATCCCAAAACATAGTAAATTGATGTGGCTCTGATACCATTGTAGGAAATATAGGCACAAAGTAGGTAGTATAAATAAAATTGTATCTATCTATATTCACCAAAATGGCAAGATCAGTAAACAACTACATAATAGGAAGGATGGTTTAACGAGTTCATACCTAGTCCTGGAGAAAGTCCAGGGACTATTCCTCAATGCAGTAGTCGTGCATCTGTCTTCTAGTTCTAGTGGGATAGTGTCTACAATAGCTCTTGGTCTCACTACAGACAGTAGACTAATGTTGTCCTCCTAGTCTAAGACAACGACCTCTATGCCTCTATGGAAATCCACATGGACCACCTAGAACTCCTATCATCCTGCTAGAACAAACATGAAGGAGTAGTCCCTCTCATTGGTGTACTAGTCACCAACTTACTCTCCCACAATCATTCCCCTTGCTATCCCTCCCTTTATTGAACAAGACTTGATCGGGCTCTCTATTGGTTACCACAACCAGAGAGGACAATAATTGTCAGAGGAAATTGAGTTGTTGTGCCTGTGAAGCCCCAATACCCCTCTATTTATAGGAGGGTCAACGTCATGGTTCCCAAACTGAGTGGGAGTGGAAGGGACTGGAATTTCATTAATTTTCACAACATATGACATGTGAAACTATTGGTTAACTTGTAAACTGATTGGTTGGCATGTGAGTTGATCGGTCCACCTAGTGAACTGATCAATTTATCATTTTTCTCAATCACAATTGTATTGGCAATTCTAATCCAATTAATGCACAACATGATGTCAGCAGTAATCCTTGATGCAATCGAATAGCTCTTGTGAATCAGCCGGTTTATCTCTTGAACCGGTGGTCTCATGACTATGATTCGATTGGTTCACAAAGTGAGTTGGTCGGTTCTTGCTTGGTTCATCTAAAATTTAGTCAATGAAATGTCCAATCAACCTGACACTCCAACCCGTCATTTCAACCCTTGAACCGGTCGGTTGGGAGTCCAGACAGTTGATTGTTTTGCTTAAATTGAACTAAACACTTTAACAATAAATTTAGCTATAATTCATGATTAAGCTCCTCTTCTAGATGTATCCTATATGTGTGACCCCATAGTTTCCTATTTATATTGGTAGTGAATGTCCATAATTGGTTTATGACATTACAAGCAAAGAGTGGTGCCTAGTCACACATCATTGCTACTCAAATAATCAGGAAAGTGGGAGAACAACGTCAACCTATGATCTGTATCAGGTGTTACAGTGACTGTCTAATCCCTTTGTCTCTAATATCCAAAATGAACTCAAGGCAAGGAATCATCATCCTCCCAATGTTCAATCAATGTTCCTTGATCTAGAGTAGATTGTCTGAGATGTATGTCACCCCAATATCATATATTGATTCACATGTGCATGTGCATGCTTTTCTTAGTCTCTCTTATCAAGTAGCCATGATATCAAATTACTATAGGAGGGACAAATCCCATCTCTATCACTCACAGTCATCCCCATGTGTCACAGTGCATCCAATCATCACCTTTATGGCAATTCTTATTCAAGGTCATCGTGGATGATGTTAAAGCACCCCAAACGACATGTGTGAAAAACCACTAGAGGGGGGGTGAATAGGGTTTTATGATTATTTTAAATTTATTTAACTCAAACAACCACAATTGAAATAATAAGAAGGAGACAAGGTGTTTAGAGTGGTTCCAACCTTAGCAAATACTAAGGCAGTCAATCCACTACCCGGTTGCTTACCCAACCGGGATTTTGAAAGTATTAAATTTTATTACCTCTCAAGGAATTTACATAAAATTACAATACTTTCTACACCCTTTGGATAGCCTTCACCTTGAAGTAGTTGCACCAACCTTGAAGCAGCCTTCTTGAAGTTACTTCAAGCTCCCCCTTGAAGTAGCCTTCCTCTTGAAGTAGCTTCCCATTGCAACAGCCTTCTAGAAGTAGTCCAAAGACCTCCTTCTTCACCAAGAAGATCAAACCCTCTCCAATCTGCAGCCTCCAACCCTAGGAGTAGCAAGGAGAGTACAAGCAATAAGAAAGAACAAGAAAGGAAATGGAAATTACAATTACCGCTTTGAAGCACAAAGCTTGATTTACCTATATCAAGCGTATAGATCTCCTAACCAATGAATATTGAAGTGTAGGTATAGTGGATAGGAGATGCTAGCCTATAGGACACGAATTTGGAGCAAGGAAAAGAATAGCCAATGCTAGTGTTGCTCAATTGCTTAAAACAGATTGCCAATTGCAAGTGTAAGCTCAAGTATTGCACAAGTGTATATTAGGGTGTCCTAAGGCATGTCCTATTTATAGGAATGACCTACAAGTGCTTAAGGACGTTCTAGACACTTTCTAGGGGGTTCTAAGTGCTTAACTAGCCGTTAGGTATTTATTAGTTGCTTTAACAACGACTAGTTAATTAACTCTGAAAAGTGCAGACAAAACTCTTCTCGGTCGACAATTTGTCGATCGAGAGTCCTGCTCAGTCGACAATTTATCGACTGAGGGACTGTCTGGAGCAAGTGTTTACAACGTTCTGATCCAACTCCCAACTACTTTGTCTATTGTGTCTAACGACTACTTGGGTCATTCTTGGTCGAGGAATTTGTCGATCGAGAGTGTCTCGGTCGAGAAGTTTGTCGACCGAGAATAACCCTGTTTCCATATTTTAAACTAAGTACTAAGTGTGTGTATGAGTGTGCAATTGTGACACTATTGTAGGGGATGACCTATCTAAGTGTTGTGATTGTCTAGGGAAGATCTAAACGCTTGATTTGCATGATATCTAAGTACTTGTACATTATATACTTGTACAAGTTTTTACATTTGATTACAATCATGAAATAAAGCATTTTTTAGTGTATAGATCTTCCAAGTTGTGTCATCCACTTTGTTCCTGCAACACTCAAGTAGCACGTTAGATTCACAAGACTGAAATATTTGTCATCATCAAAACAAAGGGATTATACTATGTCCAATTTAGCAATGTATGTTAAGGTGTTTGTAATAGGATCATGGGGTAGGTTGTTAGGAGGAGGTGGTGGAGGTATGTCTTGGGTGGATGTCTCTCCTTCAATCCTAGCCCTTTTGTGGCTAAAGTCAATTCCCATCTTCTCCACCGTATTTTTACTAATCTTTTGAGGTTTTCTATCCCATGTGTAACCTAGGTCCTCAATATTCTTCTTAAGAAAATGTTGAGTGATTTGGCACACAAAGTCAGCATAAGGTGGATTTCTAGAAACTCAAGCATATTCTTAAGGATGATACGAATGAAATTTATGGGAATACTTTTTAGAATGGCATAGATAAGGTACATACAAAAAGTGGGTACTTCATATTTGTTTGCTCTAGGATGGATATTGGTGGCGACAATGAGATTTATGATCCTAGCTTTAGGTTTTAAGTTTATGGCATAATAGGTACCCCTATCTTCATGACAAGTGGTATTGGATAGAAAAATGGCTCTTTTGATGTCACTAAGGCTAGTGGTAGTGTCATCTTGGGAGAGTTTATTTAGTGGATTTCCCGTGGTGAGGTCAAGAAAATCTTTATAGTCTTAAATGTCTATGTTAAGCATATTAAGAATGCCCTCTTCAGTAAAATGGAATCTATTCCCATTAACCTTAGAAGAGAAAGAATCATGGTCAGGATGTGGGGTTAAATTGGAATAGAATTCATTAACTACTTTGGAGGAGTAGGAATGGAAGGAGGGATTCAGAAAATCAGTCAAATGTTGCACCTCGAAGAGTTCCTCCAGATCAATGATGTTGTGGAAGTCCATGACGTCGACTGGCCGTCGTGGAAGAGGAGTTCTTGAGGAGAGCTTGAGGTAGCGATCGCCTGCAGCTGCGTCGTTGAATGGAATGTCATTGATGAGCGACAACACTGGAGAGACCGTCCTTCCTTTCCTAGCTGCAACTTGCTTCTTTCCACACATTGATGAGGAAGCCATCTCATTGCTTTGAAGTGGAGAAGTAGCAAGCAAGACTTGGATGTAGAGAAGCTAAAGATTTGCACAAGAATACACTAGAGAGGGGCTAGAGAAGTGAAAATGTGAAGGTGTGAAGAAATGGGTCGTTTTGGGCGCTATTTATAGCAAAACAGAACCTATTTCGGTCGACAATTTGTCGACTGACGACTGCAACGGTCGTTTCTTCAGACGCGCCTCTCAGTCATCCAACGGTCGATCGAAAACTAGCCGTTACGATTTTTTTAATTTAATTTAATTAATATTTTAATCATGATATTGCCTTTTAATTCAAGCAAATGAGGGTTCACAAGGTCGGCTTCGGTCGAGCATTTTGTCGACCTACGTGGGCTCGGTCGAACAATTTTGTCGACCGGAATCATGTCTGAGTTCACCTGTACATCATTTACTTGGTGAGTATCGGTCGAGAAGGATAGCCAACTGAGATGTTTTTGGTCGACGAATTCGTCGACCGAGTTTGTCTCGGTCGAAAAATTTTTCTGACCGATAAGGTTGTTGTGAATAAAACTTTGAGCTGGTTTTTAATTCTAGTGAGAGACTGAATTTGTAGAGCATATATATGTCTTATAGGGGAGTAATCTTTTGAGCATATAATTGTAATCATTGTCTAGAATATTTGAGCAATTCTAAGGTCATAACTAATTTTTAAGATTTGATTTTGACCTGTTAACAAAAGCACATTTTGAAAAAATGATACTAAGATCAAGTACAGTAAAATGATGTTCAAATAAGCATTTTGTCAAGCTTATTTTAGGTCGACCTTGACTACGACCATAGCACCCCTTGGTCAAATTTAATTTCAACCAAGAGGCAAATTCTGTAGATTTCATATTTGAACATTCATTTGTGAAGTATAATTTCTGCAGGTAGCTTGATTAAATATCAATTTGAAGAACATTAAGAGATACCCGTTATGAAGCCGTTTTGCTATGGGTGCATGAATTTCAATTCCTTTAATTTTTAGATTAATCATAGGATTATTTAGAAGCATGTATCCTTGAAAGCAAGATTGATATTTTAAAGTCAAGATTGTGATTTAGATTTCTTATCCAGTATGTTATACTTTAATTCAAAAAGATGAATATGTCTTGTTTCAAAGATGGTCTCCATGATTTGCAAGTTAAGTCAATCATTAATATCATATTAGATTAATTGACAATAGGTTCAACATATTTGTTGCAGATTTGAAAACAGTAACCTCCTCGGTCGACTATTGCTCGACCGACAAGTCTCTCGATCAAACAGTTTCTTGACCGAGATAGTTTTTGTACTATTTTAGTACTGTTTTTAGTAATTGTTCTTAAGTAAGACATAGACTATTCAATTATGAATTTTGAAAACTTAGTTTATCTGAGATGAAACGTTTGGATATTAAAGTAACATTTAGGTTAAATCTCAACTGATCATATACAATTTTCTCTATTTTGAGAGTCCAAACTAAAACAAGTAAGTATATTTAGAAATTTTAATTTCTTGGATTAACTTGGTGTTAAGTTGAGATAGATAGAGAGATATACAACTTAGGGTATTTGATCACATCTCAACTTAATTTTATTCATTTAGTTTGGGGGTTTTGGAACCCATACTAATTCAACATCCTTTTTCTTGTAGGAACATGAGAAAGAGTAATGTCTAAGACGTAAACAATAATGACAACATATGGAATCAACCTCATATCTCTTTCTATGATTTTGTTCTAGGTTGTTCTTGGGTACATATGTATGTTTTCCTTTAGGTACATACATAGATTGATTTTCTAGTACTTGTGTCTTTCTCCAACTAGGTTTTTGATAAGATTTTTCTTTAGGATTATAACCTAGTCCTCTCCTTCCAATTTGATGATAAGAATTATTTAAAATTTTATCAAGGGTATCATTGTTATTCAAACTACTAATCTTTTGTTGCAGCTTGATAATCTCATCCATTCTCTTATTGATGTCTATCTTTGCTTGATCTAGATTAGATAATAAGGATTCTCTTTCTTTCACAATAGTATCATAATCTAGATATGTACACAAAACAGGTTGTTTTTTAAGATCATTTACTTGAGTTTGCAAATTTATCTTTTCTAGGGAAAGAAGATTGCAATCTGATTCTATTGATTTTAGTTTAATATTATGATCTTCAATAACCTTTTTAAGATCTTCATTTTCAGATGTGAGAGCAAGTAGTTTAGCATGTAACTCATCATTTTCCTTATTAGATTTCTTTAATTTCTTCTTGCACTCAATATATTTTTCATGTGTTTCTTGAAGACTAGCAATTAAATCTTCTTTAGGTAAATAAAAAAGGCTTACCTCTTCTTCTTCTTCACTTGTTGTAGCAATAAAGCACCCTTTATGCACATCTTCCTTCTTTTTCCTCCAAGGGCAGCTAAGTGTTGTGTGGCTTGTTCCTAAGCACCAATTACAGCTTGTTGAAGGTTGGTCCAAGCTGCTCCTTTGATTGCAGTTGTAGGCACCACCACCCTTCATTCTTCAAGACTCGATTAGAGCTCCTTGAAGCCTGCTTTGATACCAATTGAAAAACCACTAGAGGGGGGTGAATAGGGTTTTATGATTATTTTAAATTAATTTAACTCAAACAACCACAATTGAAACAATAAGAAGGAGACAAGTTGTTTAGAGTGGTTCCAACCTTAGAAAATACTAAGGTAGTCAATACACTACCCGGTTGCTTACCCAACCGGGATTTTGAAAGTATTAGATTTTATTACCTCTCAAGGAATTTACATAAAATTACAATACTTTCTACACCCTTTGGATAGCCTTCACCTTGAAGTAGTTGCACCAACCTTGAAGCAGCCTTCTTGAAGTTACTTCAAGCTCCCCCTTGAAGTAGCCTTCCTCTTGAAGTAGCTTCCCATTGCAACAGCCTTCTAGAAGTAGTCCAAAGACCTCCTTCTTCACCAAGAAGATCAAACCCTCTCCAATCTGCAGCCTCCAACCCTAGGAGTAGCAAGGAGAGTACAAGCAATAAGAAAGAACAAGGAAGGAAATGGAAATTATAATTACCACTTTGAAGCACAAGACTTGATTTGCCTATATCAAGCGTATAGATCTCCTAACCAATGAATATTGAAGTGTAGGTATAGTGGATAGGAGATTCTAGCCTATAGGACATGAATTTGGAGCAAGTAAAAGAATAGCCAATGCTAGTGTTGCTCAATTGCTTAAAATAGATTGCCAATTGCAAGTGTAAGCTCAAGTATTGCACAAGTGTATATTAGGGTGTCCTAAGGCATGTCCTATTTATAGGAATGACCTACATGTGCTTAAGGATGTTCTAAACACTTTCTAGGGGGTTCTAAGTGCTTCACTAGTCGTTAGGTATCCATTAGTTGCTTTAAAAATGGCTAGTTAATTAACTCTGAAAAGTGCAGACAGAACTCTTCTCGGTTGACAATTTGTCGATCGAGAGTCCTTGTCGGTCGACAATTTGTCGACCGAGGGACTGTCTGGAGCAAGTGTTTACAACGTTCTTATCCAACTCCCAACTACTTTGTCTGATGTGTCTAATGGCTACTTGGGTCATTCTCGGTCGAGGAATTTGTCGACCGAGAGTGTCTCGGTCGAGAAGTTTGTTGACCGAGAATAACCCTATTTCAATATTTTAAACTAAGTACTAAGTGTGTGTATGAGTGTGCAGTTGTGACACTATTGTAGGGGATGACCTATCTAAGTGTTGTGATTGTCTAGGGAAGATCTAAATGCTTGATTTACTTGATATCTAAGTACTTGTACATTATATACTCGTACAAGTTTTTACATTTGATTACAATCATGAAATAAAGCATTTTTGAGTGTATAGATCTTCCAAGTTGTGTCATCCACTTTGTTCCTGCAACACTCAAGTAGCACGTTAGATTCACAAGACTGAAATGTTTGTCATCATCAAAACAAAGGGATTATACTAATGTCCAATTTAGCCAACAATGTGATGACTGTAGTGATTTTAAGTCTAAGAACCAAAATCACCACCTTCACTATGAGAGATGACTATGACCACCATGTATGGTTTCCATCTGTAACTATCAAGGTGGATCTTGTTTGATACATTGTTCCCTAACAAGTATCTATGTGCTTGGTTTGATATCACATATATCATGATTAATGAGATTCTGTCATCAACCAATACACACTATAGTCTTTAGTGTTATTGGTGTCTATCAGCCTTCCACTGTAACATCCAACCAGGGACATAATAATAATGTACATGTTCTTAACATCATATGACTTTATTGTTCAAGTCATGTACTTGAAGACATATGTCATTGAGTATTGACATTTTTTAGACATTCATTATGTTTCCTCATTATCTAATAACTGAGTGAAACAAAAGGAATTGGAAGTTTGCCTTTATTATTAATCAAATATTTTATATGATATGCCATCACAATCATCATATGATTGGCTCTCTGGGAATACATAACAACATACACATCATCTGATATTTTATGTATGCTTCATCATTGACATCAACATTATGGGTTTGTCCAAGTTTCAGCACATGGAGGATATGATCTTACCAAAAAATCTCTCTTGGAAACCTTGGATGGAACATAAAAATGCACTCTCCCTTGCAAAACTTATAGGCGGTAAGATAATGACTCTTTTGGAGGAAGACATTTTCACTATTTTAGGGATTGACATTGGTTCCTAATCGAAATACCTTTATGTTTCAATATGAAACCCTCTTGATGTCATCTCCACCTACAAAAACACTTGATTACAAGTATTTCCATCAGAAAAATATTATGGTAGAGGGTAAATCATGCAGGAAAGTATGGGCACTCTCATGATGACCCCATATATTGTCCCTTTAACTTATCTTGTTGATTTGATTGTGTCTCACAACATACTTAGAGCTATAAAATCTGAGGTACCTGACTTTTTGTCAACAATTATTCATGTATAGTTAAGAAAAATCCCTATAAGTTGTGCTTAGTGAAATGATGGGTTTTCTAGATAGTATGCATCCGTATGCAGTCTTTATTTGATTCGTCATATTCTACTACTCTAAAAAGTCTTTTACATGGCTCATTTTTAAAATTGATCGCAATACATGAAAGATGGGTCATATATCATCTATTTCATACTTTTGTGATAATATTAACCAAAAGGCTATAAGTTCATTAACTTGAATCATAAGCATTGTTTATGGATTGTAAACTCTTGTTGTTATCCTCTTTAGAGTATTTGTAAACTTATTATTGAACAAGTGTATGACATGCAACTAAATAATGAGAAACATAATAAACAAATTGTGCTTTCAGATGGGAAAGTGGGATCCTTTGAAAACCATGGGATGGAGCTGGTGGATGGGTTGTTTTGACAAAGAGACAGAATTGACACCATGTTTATGCAGAAAAATGAGGAAATTTGTCAAAGACATGCTTCATAAAGTAGAGTTGATAAGGAAAACAAGGATAACTAGAGAAACAGTTAAGGTGTGAAGTTATGCATGAGGAATGTTTTAAACACTCCCACAATATTGTCCTTGTGATATTGTGGTTCACCATAGGTTATGGCATTTTGTCTTCTTTGTAAAGGGGCTTGTGTGAGCAAGATATAAGAAAAAAAAATAAGAAAATACCACATGCAAATCAAATGTTAATACTAACATGATTATATTGATGATCATCAACCTCATATGCTCATATCCTTACACCACTAAGGGGTTCATAAAGGGGAGAAAGGATAAGGACGAGATACAAGAATAAACAACATTGTGCTATAAATAACAATACAATATCGATTATCATCAATCCTAGGTGCTCGTATCTCACACCAGTATGAGTAAGTAAAAGGGAGAAGAGAGAGAGCACATGTGGAACTAAAGGGAGGCCACATGGGGCCATTCTCCCCCCACCCAGACAACCCAAAATGTGATATATATCAATAGGCATGTTTTTATTAATTAAATGAGACACTGGAGTGAAATTAGATAATGCAAAATGTGTGTTAGCTGGATTGGTCTTCTTTCCAGAGTTGCACTCATGCCACCGAATTTGACACTGACTCCCAATAATATTTTTTACTTTTTACAATAACCAATAGAATTTCACAAATACCCTCAAATTATTCATATATCTCAAAATTCCTTGATACTTAAGTATTTCTAGATACTCCTAATTAGAAACTACAATTTTACAACATTTTTAGCTAATAATTACAAATAAATCTTTCATACTAAAAAAAGTAACACTAAATATTGATTTTGGAAAATTGTTATAATTAAACCTTCTAAAAACTTATTGTACATTTGAATAACCAAAGGAATTCCATAAAAACCTCTATTTATTCATATATCTCTAAAGTCCTTAATATTTTAGTATTTCTATATTTTCTTATAAGAAAGTACAAAATTTATAGCCATTTTTTCTTCATAATTACAAATAAGCATTTCATACTAAACTAAGCGCAACACTAATTATTACTTTTGTGAAATTGTTGAAAGGAAGCCTTCTAAGTACTTTTGTTATGTTTTTTTATATCCCTTTTCATAGTCATTTTCCCAATAAAAATCTTTTAGTGTCTACCTTGTTAAAGTGTTTCTTACTCTTTATCACTCCGTACTTTCAACAAATCTCTTTTACATGAAAAAGAAAACAAAGATTATGATATCTATTTAACTCATTGTAATCAAGACTAGTTGTCTCTTTGTTTTGGTCATGGATAATCGACTCTTCAAAATGAAAAAGATACGATCCAAACCAAACATGGTATATATTTATTTAGTTCAAAGTGAATTTTCATCATCAGACTTGGTGAAATCCCCAACTTATGCTTGTAAAGAATAAAAAATAAAGACCATATGTAACTAAAACTTTGCGTCAAATATGCAGTTAATGAATAAATGAGAAACATTATCATAGTCTTATAACCTATGCAACAACATGAAATAATGTAGAAGGGCCAATTAATAAGTATTCATGAACATGAATATTTTGTATCATCTAAATGCTTGAATGATTTGATGCCAACGCCTTAGTATTCTCAAAATATAGGATACCATACAAGTCTTAGGACCTTTATCCTTTGATTTTTCCATCATAACTAGATATTAACACAATTGTGACTACTAAGAAACAATCCATCTCATCTTCCTAATGCTAGGAAGTCATTGTAAAAAGTAATTAAGATTTTGTAAGCCTCTACAACAAATTTTTTCATAAATCAAATTTTGTTTAGTTGTGTCTAGGGGACATAAAGTGTATTTGGTGTGATTGAGAACAACTTGATCTCTAAGAATAATAGATTTAAGAAAAATACACATATTATTTCCTAACTAAAGGTATCCACCCATAGTTCAAAGGATGAGTCGTCATCATTTATAAAGTGCAATTTCTTTAGGATGGTATCTAGACATCTGAATCACTAATTTCCAATTTTTAGGTGGCATATTCCTATTAGTAACAATATTAGATCAATAACACTTATTTCTAGATATAAATTTGTACAATTATAGATGATCATCGAGTACCAACAAACTTGAACAATTAACTATACAAATTATAGTTATTATTGTCTCTGAAAATATTAATATGTATTCAGTTATTGTGTTTGTTAATGAAATTTTTAGTTTTTTATTATCAAATTTTCAAAATAGAATTTAGTATTTATCCATCATGAGAAGACAAGAACTTGTTTGATTAAAATGTCATAATGAAATTGCAGACATTACATATTATCAAGTTAAGTTTATTATCCTTATCATCACATTTTCTTTCATTATTAAAATGTAAGTTATAATTTAATATCTAAATTTCTGATGATTTTTAATATAACATCAAGAAAAACATTTATACAATCTTAAGATAATAATGATGAAACCTCAAGATATTACGAATAAGTGATATTTTGTTAGATATTTCTCTTAAATAGATTATCAAATTCATATTCAAAGAATATGTATTTTTACTACTATAATATATAATTGTATTTATAATAAAAATGATTAGTTGAACCTCCATATTTCACCAGATTGTATTTTAAGGTATCCTTAGAATACTATCATTGTTTTATATATTACAAACATTTCATATTTATTATTGTTGTGTATGTGCCTACGTGTTTGACTCACATTAAAAATATAAAGTAGATATTTTATTTTGTTATTGTTAGAAATATAAGTCATATCATATATGTCATGGAGTTTATAGGACCATATAGAGTCTAGTCAAGACTAGTCAGGCATGGAAGTCTCTAAATTCATATCCACCATCCCTATATAAAGTATTGGACTCTCTCTTGTATCACACACATCGTAAAGACATTGTGAATATATCATCCATCCATTATTTCCAACATTAGAAACATAAGTCATTTTCTATATGTGTTGGCATCTATAGGCCCATATGGAGTCTTGTCAAGTCCAGTCAGGTGCAGAAGTCTTTAGACTTATATTCACCATAGCTTACATAATGGAGAGGGGTCTCTCTTGTATCAAACACATTGTACACAACATTTTGAATGTATCATCCATCCATTATTTCCAACATGGTATCAGAGCCTTTTTCAGGGACTCTAACCCTAGATAGAAAGCAATGAGTCTCCGCCTATAGGTGACAGCCACCATCATGGCTAGATTCTTGTAGGGACATCTCCATTACCCTCTTTGTGGGTGATCTTAGTTTCCCTCTCTCTCTGAAGGGCCCTCATAATCTAGTTCTCTATGTCATAGATCCAACTCTAAAAAGCACTATCATCGGCATCATCTAACAAAGTCTAGATATATCATCCTTTTGACTTTTATCTTTTGTCTTCTCCAAGCACAAAGTCCAAAAAAGTCCATATTCAAGATGTCACCCTTTGTGCATCACCAAGATCAACAACTCCATCATGGTCTTTTTCATAGATTATGTTATCTCCACCATTAGTGTCATTTTCTTCTTCAATGTGGAAGTTGTCTTTGTCGTCTGGATCATCATCTTCATCTTCTAGATCATCATCTATGGTGGAATTCATCTCCATTCAAATTGTCATCTCCATCATTTTGATCATAATCAATGAGGAAAGTATATATATCCACCCATATTTTCATCTTCATCATTCATATTGTCATCTCAGAGGCTTATTTTTAGAAGATGGGTCATCTATGAATCTATGATTAAATGTTTCTAGCATTTTTCACATAAAAATGCTCTAGAGGCATGAAACATGGTGTGTTTCATAATCAACACATTGTGTGTCTTCACCAAGAAGTGTAGGGCTTCATCCATGCCGCAAGTAACACAACATGTCAGTAACCAACATGACATGCTGACGGAAGCTAGTTTCACGCATGCTAGTGTGTCAGCAATCAACACAACATGTTGATATAAGTCAATTTTGTTCCTACATGGTGTTTCAGAAATCAACACATCATGTCAATGACAGTTTGTTCAAATATCTTCAACAATCAAAGATGTGTCTCACCATTAGGGGTTTGAATTCAATCAACAGAGTTGGAATCTTCAAAGTCCATGTGTTATATTAGTTCTCTAGGCATCTTTAAAGCATAGAACATAAGCTATCTAGCAAGGAAATATCAATCTTTATCAGATCTATTTTTCAACCTAGTCGGGTAAAAAAATCCATTTATTTTCTTATCCACATCTTGTAATCGATTCACATACTACATCAAATTTGGTTGTCAGTTCATCTATTTCAGCTTCCTAACCAAGTAAAACTCTCTGAAGCACAATGAATTCCTATACTCACATGTGTGAATCACTTTTCTATCAGGCACAACATCCATCTTTCTCATGTGTGAGGATGCATCCCTTTCAAGCACAATGTTAGTCTTTCTTAAGCATGAGGTATATTTTACTTAAGCTCGTTGAGTAATCCACCACATCACTTCTTGGGTGATATCAAGCCAATCCTTCTCTAGTCATTTCTTCCCTCTCCACCCCATGTCCCCTAATATCACAAGGGATTTTCTCTTTGTCTTTGTCCATGTCAACCACTTTCATCATCTCTTTATGTTTGGTTTGCAAGGCAGAGATAGAGTAGATGAGAAGATGGGGATGAGAAGAAGAGTTGAGGTTCTCATAAGAGGAAAGAGGAATAAGAACATTGTATACATATGGAGTTTGTGTGCTTAACGTGTTGTCTAGATCCCACTCCCTAGACCAAGGCCAATGTCAATCCTTACTACTAAAATCACTAATTTCCAAGCATTAATATGTCATTCAAAATTAATCTTCTTGTATCCTCATCAACTAAAGATGATGATTCATCAAATCAACTGAAATTCATTGGTGCTCTACATCAACTGAATATGTTTCTTCATCAGACATGTCTTTGTCATTCTCTCTAGAAACACTTTATCCTTCTAGTATTAGAATTGTTTGCACATTTCATTGTGTGTCAGTCTGACACACCTATCTTTCGTAGAAGATCATTCAGTTGGATACACCATCTATGTTTCCTTCATATTTGTCCATGCCTTGTCAAGAGCGTTGATGTTTATCTACGCCCATCTAATGTTTGTATGTGCCATGTCCATCACGTTGATGTTCATATGTGCCCACATTATGTTCATTTGTGCCATGTCCATCACATTGATGTTTGTTTATGTCCAGTTGATGTTCATCCATGCAAAGCATGTTGATGTTATCATGTGCCCTATGAAGCATGTTGACAATCTTGGATACCACATGGTGGTCTGCTCATGGAAGCTACTTAAATAATAGTAGCAACTAATCTTGAAATTTAGATGATCTTTGCATGTTCCTTGAGAATACTCCAAGATACAACCTCCAACCTAGTCAAAGCTCCAGATGTTCCAAAGATTCAATTATTCTCAATCTCTAGGGAAGCTTCAAAGTAAAAAATGCCAAGATATTAAAATGTGGAGGAGTGCACATGTCTTGCTAAGTCAGGGATATCATATTTTATTCAAAACTTTTCTTTTCTATGTCTTATTTCTATCTGTCATCCAATCTAGGCATGTGATTCTCACATGCTCTAGCTTGTGGGGGGAGTGTTAGAAATATAAGTCATATCATATATGGGTAGAAGTCTATAGGCCCAAATAGAGTACAGTCAAGTCTAGTTAGGTCTAGAAGTGTCTAGAATCATACCTACCTTCTCCTATATAAAGGAGAGGGTTCTATCTTGTCTCACACACATTGTACACAACATTATGTATATATCGTCCATCCATTATTCCCAACAGTACATACTTGAGCACATAAGGGCCTACAAAGTCATAGGTAGACTCACCATTACCTCTACTATATTTCTAAGCTCACCAATTAAAGCTAACTTGTCCCCTGCCAACTTCCACAAGCGTTTGATCCTGGATGCACCCTTGGGAGAGAGGGGATTACATTTTGGTTGATTCATGTGCTTACCTTGCTTGATCATTTCTTGGTAAAAGGAGGTTGTTATCTTTCAAGGGGTGTGTCTACTCCGATTGAAGGACTAGGTCATAAATATCTAGGTTTTAGCCTTTTGTAAAATGGTAACGTGGAAGTATGAACCTTATTTGATGAATATTTAGCCCTTCTAAATTCTCATCCAAGTTTCAAAAAGCTAGCCCTATGAATGATAGACGAGGATCTCTATTTATAGTGTCTAGGGTTTTTTTAGCATTTTGGTATACTTTGGAGTGTTTCTCAGTCTTGGAAGGCAATTAGACACAAGATAGGTGTTTAGAGTTCTTCTATTCTTCAAGATGAGATACTAGTCAAACCAATTATGAAAACAAATGTGGGGTCCATATTTGACGCAAGGCCTGCCTTCTTGAGTTTTTTTTGACATTTCTATGTATGACATAAAATTAACTAGTCAACATAGGAGGGAGAGACAGGGAAGCATGTGTCTGATGCACACTCTACCTCATGGGGTTTCTTATGATGTTTTACATATGGTATCAATTTTACCAATCAACATAAGGGAAAGAGAAGATGAACACATGTCAAATGTGTGTCTCACCTTCTAGCTTCTTCACCACATGTATAGTCAACACTCATATGGGCCTAGGTTAGGAAAGAAAAAGAGGTTGTGGGTTAGATGGCACCCCTCCTCTTAATGTTTGGTTTGGTTTAGGCTCAGTTTGACTAAACTCATGTCCAAATTGAGTTGGTATTCAGTTTGAGGAGCATGTCTGGTGATGCATGTCTAGGGATGCACTCATACATACGGGGATCAAGAGATTGGACTATCACAAGTTGGCACTTGTATTATGGAATCAAGTGAGGCAATCAAAATGAAGTGTTCATGCATTGGATGTTTATCCCAGTCTGTGAGGACTCCCCATTAAGGAAACTTTATATTTGAATCCAACAAAATGACCACTAATCATGATAAAAATAGTACATCATTTTATTAATTCAAATTGGTGACTTTTCACTTGAGTTGATCGTCCAATCATGTCATGGTATTTGATCATGAACCTAGTCACAATTCAAATAGTCTAATTGGATAAGTTGAGCTTTGCATCGGAATTGTCTTTGTGCCTCCTACCAACCCTTAGGATGTTACTAGAAGATTTTAGACATTCATACTACTTTTATCTCATTCCATGGTGATTTTAGTGCCTTTCGGTCAGATTTAGATGCTTATGTGTCAAGACCTCTCTTTTTATCATCATTAATGCCAACCATTAGAGAGAATCCCTAAACATAATCATTATTATGAAACAATACAACTACTTCCCAACAAACACGATTAATATAGTATAAGAAAAAAAAGGTAAATTCTCATTTTTTTTCTTTCTTCACAATTTTCACAAACCAATGTCACATCACAAATATCACATTAAGATATCATGAATCATATTCAACTCCAATAAAATTGGAATCAAATCTTATTCTCATATGTGGTTCGGTTTACATCAAATGCATGTACATGAAAGAACAAACTCAGTATCCTACCCATCTTGATAAAGAGAGAGTATAGGGACATTCTAAACTATCTACATTATTCTATTTACATCTTCTTTTTCATAGCCTCTCCATCAGATAGTATATACCTAAAAAAATTTAAACAACCTCATGAGACTCATATAGAACCCTCAGTGAGTGGATAACTCCCACTCAATGTGAGTGCATGCATAACATCATATTAAGTATAACAAACTCAAAAGAAACTTGTAGATATTGAAAGGTTTAGGAGGTAGTTCTAGCATAAGTCAAATCTAGTTTACGAAGGTAGTCTAATCCATAAATAAGGTAATCACATAAACCAATTATAACTTTAAAACATCTTTTAGAGTGTGGTGATGCAGCCCTATTTTAGGGCTTAATCTTGTGTCTTTCTTCTCTTCAATCACATCTATACCTGTTAGATTGCATGTCGTTCCCCCTAATATGCTTATTTGTATAAAATGCACTTATGGACATTATTTGCATGTTTTTCAGGCTTTTGGACCACACTTGATGGAAGAGAGAGAGAAGGGGCGATCCTAGGGTTCCTCTATACTTGGGAGAGGCCCAAAGTGAAGTCTGATGCTCCCTCAACCTACCCCTAGTGGCCAAAGATCAATTGAAGCAAAGAAGTCCAAGAAAAGCCAAAGATCCAAGTTAAAGTGCTGATCCAGGACCCAGCACGGCCGTGGTACCACAGAACGACCGTGCTAGATGACTTAGAAATTAACATCCAAGTGAAGCAGAGAGCACCACGGCCGTGCAGAGCACCACAGCCGTGCAATGGGAAGACGCCACGGTCGTTCTCCACAAAATGGTCGTGGTGCAGCAGAGCGAAACGGTCGTGAAGCAGTACCACGACCACATCAACCAGGACCACCACGGCCGTTCCAGCCACCACGGCCGTGGCACACCACCTCCACCACGGCCGTGTTAACCCACCACGGCCGTGGGCATTTTGACCACCAACCTGACATTTAGCCATTTTAATTCCCACGACCATGCTCCTACACCACGGTCGTGGCCTACCCTACCCACCACGGCCGTGGTACCCCACCACGGCCGTGCTACTCACAGAATCCAGCCACTTTTTCACTGCTTTCCCCATTTTGCCCCTAACTTGACCTAGTGCTTCCCCCACACCTATATATACCTAGGTGGTGGCTGGGGCACGGGGTTGGCTACCTTCTACTCCCATTTTCGCCCCCTTGTCACCTCCACTCCATTCCATTTCACCTCCACCTCAAATCCACTCCATTTCACCATTTCCACCACATAACCCCCCATATCTAAGCCTTCCATCCACTTCCCACCATCATTCCACTCCATTTCATCCTTGGAGGAGGGAGGAGGACGTCCTGCAACTGCTAGAGAGGAGGATTGCTTCATCTACACCGAGCTCAATGGCTACTTCTTCCTCTATCTTCTCTCTTTTTGTATTTTGCTTTGTTATGAGTAGCTAGTCCCCTTGGGTGGGCTGTTTGGGGGAAAATATGTTACTTTGATACCATGTTGGGGGGAAATGACATGTAAATTTTGTAATTTCATTTGTTAATGATTATATTCTATTTCTATCTCTTTCTCCATGGATTGCTTGTTGGTTTGTGTGTGAAATCACCTAGGAATTTAGGCAAATTGCTTGTATGTGTGAATTTTGGGATTTGCCCCTAGGTCCAATTCTTGGATCCCTAGGTTGCCTCCCATCTTCCTACATCCTAATCAATCTCCCTAAACATAAGTGAGAGATCTAAGTAGCTAGATTAGGTGACTCTAGTGCAATTAGCATGGAGCCTTCTCAAGGCTAGAATGTGGGGGAATTGGGGTCCAAAACCCTAATCTCACCTCCCCATTACTACCCTCGGCCCCTAATTGCCCTAGGAATGCCTAATCTAGAAACCTAGACTTGATTAGACTCTAATTGAATTGAACCTAATCCCTAACCCAATTGAGCCTCGTAAGGGTAGTAGGGGGTGTTAGGGAGTAGTTCCCCTATACACAACCTAGCATATCCGTGGCCAGTTAGTAGCTTAGGTTAATTCATTAGACTCTAACTTGTTGTTTGGTTTGGATAATCTAAATGGAATCATAATGTTCACATGTCACCCCCCAACTTAAGTGATAAGTTCATACCCCTAAACAGCCCACACATCTCTCTACTGCATAAAACCCTAGTTCTGTGCCTGCTTAGCTTAATTAGTTATTTTCTTGCTTAGTCAGTTGATTGCCTTGTTCTTGCCTTGCTCATGTTAGTTTAGTTCTTTAATTGCTCTTTTGCTTTTCTCTTGCTTGCCTTAGTGTAATTTGCCTTTTCATACCTAGCTTAGTCTTTCCTTGCTTGCTTAGTCTTAATCTAACCTAGGGTTAACATAGGTTTTGTTCTCGCCTTTAATTGCTTGCTTGTTCATCCTTAGTTAACAATCAAAACAACCTTTAAACCCTTAACCCTAGTCTCCGCAGTAGGAACCCAGCAAAACTAACCTAGCTCTAGTGCCCCCTCTTTTCCCTGTGGATCGACCCTTTACTTGCGACCTTCCTATACTACGACACGACCCTGTGCGCTTGCGGGTGTAGTGTTTTAGTAGACGTAGGTAGCTAGTTTAGGTTTATAAATTTTGAAAGCATAAGATCCCATATCATGTGCGCTCCGACCTCGTGGGGTGTAAAAGCACCACTAGCGGGGGCGCACCATGTGTCTATTAACAAATAAGTAGATACTTCTTAGTTCATATTAACAATCAATTTGTATCAATAACTATTGCATCCAGCTGGAGGTGCACAAACTAATCAATTAGACTTGACTAGATGTGCCTCATGATCTCAAAACATAGAAGTATCTTTGAAAATTTATGAAGGACCTACAGGGACACACTCACATAAACTAAAACACTATGCTCGCAAGCGCATGTGACATGTCATAGTATAAGCAGGTGACAAGTATAGGGTCGATCCACAAGGAGAAAAGGGGGCACTAGAGAAAGGTTGGCTTTGGTATAGGTTCCTACTACGGATTATAGGGTTGAAGGTTTTGATGTTGGTTTGTTGATTACACTAACGGTGAACAAGAAAGCAATTAAAGGAGAACAATAAGATTAAAACCTAATTTACCCTATACAGTTAATCCTAATGAAAAAGAAACGAAAGGCAAGTAGGAAAGGGCAAGAAAATAGAAAGATACACTAAGGAAAGCAAGAAGATATCTACACTACACTAAGCTGGCAAACTAGGCAAAAGAGCAATTGAAGACCTAAACTGGAAAGAGCAAAGCAAGAACAAGGCAAGAAGCTAACTAAGCATGTAAAGAGCTAACTAAGCTAACACTAGCTAAGCAATAAGGAAACTTGGGTTTTAATACAATAAAGGGGAAGGTTTTATGTTTTAGGGATGCACTTATGAATTAGGTTGAGGGTGATGACATGTGAAAAATATTATTTCATTTAGATAACCAAACCAAACAAGAAGCTAGAGGCTAATAAATTGCCCTAAACTACTAACTGGCCATGGATAAGATAGGTTGTGTATAGGGGAACTAGTCCCTAACACCTTCTAACTACACTTATGAGGCTCAATTGAGTTAGGGCTTAGGGTAATTCAATTAGAGTCTAAACAAGTCTAGGTTTCTAGGTTAGAGGATCTTAGAGTGATTAGGGGCTGAGAGTAGAAATGGAAGTAGAAGTGAGGTTTTAGGCCTCACATCACTTGCATTCTAGCCTTGAGAAATCTCCATGCTAATCACACTAAATTCACCTAAAATAGCTATTTAGATCTCTCCAATAGGGTTATGGGAATTGACTAGCATGTAGGAAGATGGGTAGCTAGCTAGGGATCCATGAATTGGACAGAGAAAATCCCAAAATTCACACATATAACTAATTTCCATAAGTTCTGAGGTAATTTCAAGAACAAACCACAAATCAATTAATGAGGAATGAAATAGAAATAGAACATTATCATTAGAACACAAAATCATAATGTTTACTTATCATTTCCCCCTAACATGGTATCAAAGTAACATGTTTGTCCCCAAAAAAACCCACCAAAGAGGCGTAGCTACTCATGGAAATGGAAAATACAAAAAAAGAAGAGAAAGAGGGAGAGGTAGACATGGAGCTCGATGTAGATGGAGTGGTCCTCCTCTCCAGCTACTTCAAGGTCGTCCTTCTCCTTCCTCCAAGGTTGAAGGGCATGGAATAAAGGTGGAAAGTGGCTAAAACACTAAGAAACTAGGGTTTTGGTGGTGGAAATAGAGAAATGGAGTGGAAATGAGGTGAAGTGAAGGAATGGATGGAATGTAAAAATGGGGAGCTAGGAGGGAATAGAAGGTAGCTAACCTTATGCCCCAACTGTAAACTATGTATATATAGGTTGTGGGTTTGATGTTGGTTTGTTTATTACACTAATGGTGAAGAAGTAAGCAACTAAAGGAGAACAAACAAGATCAAAACCTAAATTACCCTAGACAGTTAGTTCTAATGAACAAGAAAAGACAAGGCAAGAAGGAAAGGGCAAGAAAAGAGAAAGATACACTAAGACAAGGCAAGCAGGAAAGGGCAAGAAAAGAGCAAGCTACACTAAAGCAAGCAAGAAGAGATCTAAAATAAACTAGGATATCAAACTAGGCAAACGCACAATTAAATATCTAAACTGGCAAGAGCAAAGCAAGAATAAGGCAAGAATCTAACTAAGCAAGTAAAGAGTTAACTAATCTAACACTAGATAAGCAAGAAGGAAACTAGGGTTTTAATGCAATAAAGGGGAAGGTGGGATGTTTGGGGGGTGCACTTATGAATTAGGTTGGGGGTGATTACATGTGAACATTATGCTTTCATTTAGATTAGCAAACCAAACAACAAGCTAGAGGCTAATGAATTGCCCTAAACTACTAACTGGCCATGGATAGGATAGGTTGTGTATAGAGGAACTAGTCCCTAACACCTCCTACCTACCCTTATGTGGCTCAATTGAGTTAGGGTTTAGGGTAATTCAATTAGAGTCTAAACAAGCCTAGGTTTCTAGGTTAGAGGATCTTAGAGTGATTAGGGGTTGACGATAGTAATGGAAGTGGAAGTGAGGTTTCAAGCCTCACATTACTAGCATTCTAGCCTTGAAAAAGCTCCACGCTAAGCACACTAAATTCATCTAAAATAGCTACTTCGATCTCTCAACTAGGGTTAAGTTGACCAGCATGTAGGAGGATGGGTAGCTAGCTAGGGATCCATGAATTGGACCTAGGAGCAAATCCCAAAATTCACACATATAACCAATTTCCCTAAGTTCCTAGGTGCTTTTAAGCATAAAAAACAAATCAATTCATGAGGAATGAGATACAAATAGAACATAATCATTATCAAATGAAATCATAATTTTTACATATCATTTCCCCCCAACATGGTATCAAAGTAACATTTTGGTCCCAAACAGCCCACCAAAAGGGCCTTGCTACTCATGGAAATGGAAAATACAAAAAGAGAAGAGAAAGAGGGAGAGGTAGCCATAGAGCTTGGTGTAGATGGAGTGATACTCCTCTCCACCTACTGCATGGTCGTCATCCTCCTTACTCCAAGGTGAAAGGGCATTTAATGAAGGTCGAACGTGACCAAAATGCTAAGAAACTAGGGCGTTGGTGGTGGAAATGGAGAAATGGAGTGGAAACAAGGTGGAGAAGTGAAGTAATGGATGTAATGCAAAAATGGGGAGCTAGGAGGGGGTAGAAGGTAGCTAACCTCATGCCCCAGCCGCCACCTATGTATATAAAGGTGGTGGCGAAGCACTAGGACAAGTGGGGGTAAAAGTGGGAAATACAGTGGGAAATTTGTATGTAGCACGGTCGTGCTGGGCAGCATGGTCGTGGTGGGTAGGGGTGAAAATGGTCGTGATGGTGTGTAGTAGCCAAGGTGAGTAAATGGCAAAAATCACAGCAACAATTGGGATTTTGAACTAATGATGGCACGACCATGGTGGTCACCACAGTCGTGGTGAGGCAAGGGTAGCACGGCTGTGGTGGCTTGGAGAAGCGATGGCTGTTCTGAGTGTTGTTGTCATTCTAATTGAGCTGCAACATAGTCGTGCAAGGTGGCATGACTGTTCTGGATCCATGTGGCATGAATATTCTTTATGGAATGACCATTTTGGTATCTACAATCCTTCAAGCTTGACTGTTGATTTTGAGTGAGCTAGCATGGTCGTTTTGTGACAGCGCGACTGTGTTGGTCTCTATATTATCACTTTGAGCTTGTTCTTGGTTCATTCTTGGACCTCTTTTCTTTGATTTCTCTTTTCTCACTAGAGGTAGGTTGAGGGAGTCTTAGACTTCACTTTGGTCCTCTCTAGGGGTAGAGAAACCCTAGGATCATTCTTTCTCTCTCTCTTCCATCCAAGGGTGGTCCAAATACCTGAAAAACATGCAAATAATGTCCATAAGTGTATTTTACACAAATATGCATATTAGAGGAAATAATATGTAATCTAATAGGTATATATGTGATTGAAGTGCAACATGACACAAGATGATGCCCTAAAATAGGGTTGCATTAGTAAGAAATCAAGATCTAGCATTTTGAATCAATACATAACAATAAATCAACTTTATGACACCCAACTAGCCAGACAGGAACACATCATGTAGTCCTAAAGCTAAAGTACACATAATACATGACTACCAAATAATACTATCAAATTAGGAGCACCAATTATATTTAGAGTGGATATAAATCACAACATTTACGACTTGTCAGTAAGACAAATCAGAATATGAAACAGATAATCTCCATAACCAGACTGATTATTTTCCACAACAAGAAACATGATCAACAATGGAAAATTATCAACTAGAATTATAAGGAATGTAAAAAACATTCAAATAATACTCTACATGTCTTGTCATTTTTTATTCATCTTCCCTAAAACTACTGGGCATGTACCTCACCAAGTAGAAGTCCCTATGCTTGATTCTCGTGTCAATGACTCACTGTCACTATCTTTTGGTTTAGCCCAAAACCCTAAGATATAAAAAACACACCCTAGCCACCTCAGGGTTGACTAAAGAGAGTCACCTCCTCATCTTGGGTACATGAGATAGGAATCAACAAAACAATATATCACAAATCACAACATTTCTCATATTTTCATATTTCACATATTTCATTTCATGAGTCTATTCCACATGGACATAGACTTTCATAGTAAGGATTTAGGACCGTAGCCACTCCAGATGACTCACTCTAAACCCTGGTGATCAAACCTTTAAGGTCTCGATCCACACTCTAAAAATCCTTCTCATAATTCATCGATTACTACAAGGAGATTCATTTTGTTTCCCCAATGCGGACCTCGGGGGAAACTCATAGATTTCATGGCACATAACTAGATGTATCATCATTTTACTTGTTATTAATCCTTTTTACTCATATTAAAGAAGATTCAATAATCATTTATCATGTGTATATTTTGCACAACTAGCATGACATATAGCAAATTTAACTTATCAAGAGAGAAAATGACTAAAACAAGAAGCCTAAAAATCTATAATTTGCAATGCATATGATTCCCTCCTTTTCCACATCATCTCATATCAATCATCATCATTGGGCTTTCAGCTTGAGACATCATCTTATTATCCAACATTTACGCTTAGTCAGGTTTCTCAAAAGTAACCAACTAGCAACAATATTAGCATATGGACATCTTGTGTCATTCATCATACACAAGACATGTTCATCATGAAACATATATATTCCATTCCAATACTATAGATATAAATAATCTCAAGCATAACCATGCATAGGACAGTTAATACTCTTCATTTACTATTTACCATTTTTCAACTAGGGTAACAATCCATCACATGTGAAATCATTTGAAATCCATAAGATAAAGTCATCCTTAGAATACAAGTGTCTACAAACAATTACAGTCCAAATGTGAACTCTTATGAATCAAATCATATCCTTGAACTTCATCTTTTATTTTAAGTATACTATACATTCTTACATTCCTTATTTCCTCATTTTAGAACATAATTCATTATTGTTACATAGCTCATCGTATTAGGGCTAGGGTTAGGATATTAGATCCAACTATGAGTTTTCTTCCTTTTTCCTTCATTTGATAATCATTAGTCATAACTTCATTCATATGATGATCCCTACTATTCTTAGAATCAATCATTCTAAATTTACTTAATATATAAGGTTTCTCTCTCATTAACATCCTTCATAATCTTATTTTAATATAAATCATGCCATTTGGGTGACAGGCATATAATCAGAATACATAGACTATATACTTCATCATACACATTTTATTAGTTTCATTTTTAACTTGTCATCACCATTCAGTCATTCTTGTCCTCGTCATTCTAGTAATTAGTTGAGTGTGCCTTGTCATTGACTTTCAATGGAATTCTTGTAATTAACAAAGATCATTTCTTCCCTTATAATACTACTCGATTTAGCTTAAATGAATGAATTAGGTTACATATTCTTACATCATAATCTCTAATCATCCTTCTCGATTCATTATTATGTAGCTTGTATAAGGACCCACAATCATGTGAAGGCTACTCATTATTCCATAATTATACTAAAAGTAGATGCATTAGGATTAAATCATATTAGTAAGACTCATCATATTCAACTGAAGCATAAATACCTACACTTCAACTTTTCATCACATTTTTAACATTATATACAAGGTCTAGCTTTATCACTCATACTCATCTTAATATTAAACTTCTAGGGTTGTCAAGAATTCATTCTTATTTCAACATATCAGAAGAATCATATCATTTAGTAACCTCATAATGGTGAACATGGGTTCATTAGGGATATTCACACACATGGAAACACTAGTTTACATTTTCACATATAACATTTATCAATCATAAGTACACATTGATTAATTAACTGATTTGATTCAATCTTGCAACACAAACCCTAAATAGGTAATATCACCACCTTCTATTGATCCTTATGTATATATAATATTCAATTTCAGTAAGATTCAACAATACACTTGTATAATATATTCTAATCCAATTCAATTATGATTCTATAAATATCAATTAAATTACCAAGCATATCAGGCAATGGACTGGATTTTAGGCAATGTTCTCATGAAATAGAAGAGTAATATATCCATAGAATTTTCCATGGGACGTCCATTAATATATCAAGAACCAAGCAAGTTAAATTTAATGAGAAATAACAAAATTATTAGAATTTGATTCCCTAATATCTTTCCAAATTGTACCCAATCACATACAGATACAAGCAAGGTTTCTAATTATTTTATCCAGATAGAATTAGGCTTTGAACATTTATACAAAGATTAAGAGGGAGATAAACACTCACCTAAGGTGACAATCACCTTAAGAACGTAGTTCAAACTCTAAATTTCTAGAAATCCACCAAGGTTCTACCTATTGAATCCATTTCTTCCTCCTCTCAACTCAGAAACCCTAGAAATGGAGAATAGGAGAGAAAAAGTGAGAAAAGAGGGTGACTTGATATCATTTCGAATAAAATAAGGAAAGTTATGGAATCTTGACATGTGAGAGAAGATTCACCATGAAAGACTATGCAAAGAAGCTAAACTTACTTGATTTCATCATTTCTTGGATGGTGAAACCTTAGATCAACATCTTCACCACTTTCTCCTCTCAGACCCTAACTCTCCCTATCTCTCTAGGATTTCATTTTTGTGGAATGAATGATGACATATGAGAGATCCTTGGGTGCTAGGTTTCTCATATAGATCAGTTAAGGTACTTGGGTCAATTGCAAATTGACCCAACTTTACACTTTCTTCTATTTTAGAAAAAATTTCTATCATAAAATTGTTACTGAAATTGTTTACTTAATTAGTCAAATCTCTTCAAAAAATTACAAAAACTTAACATGTTGTCTCCAATAATATTTTAGAACTTCAAAAAATTTCAAGTTCAAACATAATTACATATAAATAAATAAAAATCAAATGCCACACTGCTATATTTTATCCTGAATACATGATCGACAGAGTTTATCCTGGAGAAAGTCGGCTGAAAACAAGGTCATAACATCATTAAAAAAGTTTTATACTTATCAATAACACTTAAATTTGGTTTTACAAATTATGTCCAAATTTCAACTAAATCAAAGTTGTATAAGAAATACTAAAAACCATTTGTGTGCCACTATATTTATCAAATTATGTATCTATATTCTACCAAAATAGTATTTTTAGTTGATTAGGGTTTTAAATTCTCAAATCCTAATCATTTGAAATAAAAGTATATTTATAATTTCTAATTAGATTTAGAGAAACATGATTTGTCTAACATCATTAATCATTCTCTAAATAGTGATTAATTTAGTTAATCATGTAATCATCAAGTAAACCCTAATTAGATGGTTAATATGAAAATGGGTTGTTACGAATTCTCCCCTCCTTTTAGGATTTTGTCCCAAAATCCATGAAAAGATCTTGAAGAATATGACATAATCTAATCATTCATCTCTCTTGGCACTAAATTAGACTAATTTCCATTTTATCTTTCTTTTAGATGACCTCTTTTTTTGACATTAGATGGATATTTCATCCCATGTCATCATCATATCTCTCTTTGAGTATTACAAATACTTCACAAATCGTAGTGATACATCATTTATCATGATGTGATTCACATCACCTTTCATATTCTTTTGAAATTTGATTATGTATCTCATGGGTTAAGATTATAATTCATTTTGCATTATTATATGTATTCATCAATTTTCCTCACAAAGAAGATCATTTAGTGAGGTTCATCCTTAGTTATCTACTTTTTCTTATAAATTTTAGGTTCATACTCATGTTAATTTTTTTTAGGTATTATCATCATAATCCATTACAATTTCATCTTTCTCATATGAAATTGCATGCTTATCTTAGGCATCATATTGAATTATATAATCCTTTCTCTTTCACCATTTTATCATTTTATTAAAGTCATGCATAGTCTTATACTCCCAAATTGTGTTCATATGAATGCTTGGCCAGGACATCTAGAATAAATACAGTCAGGGGTTCCATACTAGCTTATCTCAATACCCAAATACTTAACCAAAGTATCTTGATGCTGAGTTCAGTTAGTATGCATATCATTTTAGGTTATGTTCAACATCTATATTATCATTTAGCCCTAGACCCTATTGTCCCTATAGACTCATCTAGCCTAGGGCATGATACCACTTTGTCATTAACTCTATTTTGATAAGCATTAATGCCAACCATTACAGAGAATCCCTAAACCAAATCTTCATTATGAAACAAAATAACTAATTCCCAACAAATGTGATTAACACAGTATAATAAAAACATAGGTATTTTTTTCCTTTTCTTTCAACACAATTTTCACAAACCAATGTCACATCATAGATATCACATTAAGATATCACAAATCATATTCAACTTTATTAAAACCAAAATCAAATCTTGTTCTCATATGTGGTTAGTTCACATCAGATACATGTACATGAAAGAACAAATTCTAATACTACCCATCCCAAGAAAGAGAGAGTATAGGGACATTCTAAACTATTTAGATTATTCTATTTACATCTTCTTTGTCACAACCTCTTCTTTGGATATCATTATACCTAAAAACATATGAAACCACCTCATGGGATTCATATAGAGCCCCAATGCGTGGATACCTCCAACTCAAGTTGAGTACATGCACTAGCATCATATTAAGTATAACAAACTCAAAAGAAATTTGTAGATAGTTCTAGTATAACTCAAATCTATTTGACAATGGTAATCTAATCAATAGATAAGGTAATCACTTAAACTAAATATAACTTTAAAACATATGTTAGAGCATGTCTATGAACAAATCAGCAGATCTTTCTCAGTTCACTTTAATAATCCTTTAGCATGACTAAAAAATCAAGATATAAGAATTTTGAATCAATACATAACAATAACATCATCATTGTGACACCCCACCATCTAGACCACGAACACATCCTAAAGTCTTGAGATGAAGTACACATAAGACATGTCTATCAAACAATACCATAAAATGACAAGCAATCCAAATCATATTCAGAGTGGATATAAACTCAACATTTACTACTTCTCAACAAGACATATCAGAATATGAACCAGATAATATCCATAACTTGATTGATTATTTTTCACAACAAGAAACATAATCAACAATGGAAGATTATCAGCTCACGGTACAAGGAATGTAACAAACATTCAAATCATATTCTACATGACTTGTCATCTTTTATTCATTTTCCCTAAAACTAGTTGGCTCGTACCTCACCAAGTAGAAGTCATCATGCCTGATTCTCATGTCAAATACTCATTGGTCACTATCATAGGGTTTAGTAATCCACCCTAAGATATTAACAACAGACCCTTGCCACTTTAGGGTTGCCTAAAGAGGATCGCCTCCTCATCCCGAGTATAAGAGATAGGAGTCAACAAAATAATATATCACGTCACAACATTTCTCATATTTTTCATATTTCACATATTTATTTCATATAAGTCTATTCCTCATGGACATAGAATTTCACTATAAGGATTTAAGGCTAAAACCACTCCAGATGACTCCCTCCTAAATCATGCTGGTCTAACCTTTTAGGTCTCGATCCACACTCTGAAAATCCTTCTCATTATTCATTGATTACTACATCGAGATCCATTTTGTTTCCCCGGTGTGGTCCTTAGAGGAAACTCATGGTGTTTAAGGTGCCTAACTAGATCTATCATCATTTCACTTGTTATTAATCCCTTTTTACCGATCTTAAAGAATATTAAATCAACATTTATCATATGTATATTTTCACACAACTAGCAGGACATATAGAAAATTTAACTTATCAAGTGAGAAAATGACTAAAACAAGAAGAACAAAAATATATATTTTGCAACACATATGATTCCTTCCATTTCCACATCATCTCATAGCAATCATCATCAGTGGACTTTCATTCCGAGCCACTATGCCATTATCCAAGTTTTACCCTTATTGGGGTTTCTCAAAAGTAACCAAAGAATGTTAATTCCATCTCAAAATATTTCTTATACGTTCATTGCATATCATACTTCTCATTCAATATTCTCAAAGACATTATAACTAGCAATACTATAAGCATATGGACATCTTGTGTCATTCATCATACTCAAGATAGGTTCATCATGCAACATTTATATTCCATTTCATTTATGTGGTCATGAACAAATCTCAAGAATAAACATCCATCACACACTTAACATGCCTCATTTTCTATTTACCATTTTTCAGTTAGGGTTATTGTCCATCACATGTGTAATCATTTAAAATCCATTAGATTAGGCCATCCGTAGATTAGGCCATTTACAAACAATTACAATCTAAATGTGAACTCTTACAAATCAAATCATATCGTTGAACTTCATCTTGTAATTTAAATAGGCTATACATACGTACATTCCTTATTTCATCATTTTAGAACATACTTCACTATTGTCACATAGCTCATCATATTAGGGTTAGGGTTAGAATATTAGATCCAACTATGAGTTTTCTTCCTTTTTCCTTCATTTGATAATCATTAGTCATAACTTATTTCATATGATGCTCCCTACTATTATTTGAATCAATCATTATAAATTTACTTAATATATAAAGTTTTTCTCACATTGACATCCTTCATAATTTGATCTTAATATAAATCATACAATTTAGGTCAACAAACATGTAATCAGAATATATAGACTATATACTTAATCATACACATTTCATTTATTTAAATTTTAACTTGTCATCACCATTCAGTCATTCTTGTCCATCCCCTTTTTAGTAATTAGTTGAGTGTACCTTGTCATTGACTTCCAATGGCATTCTTGTAACTCACAAAAATCATTTTGTCTGTTATAATACTACTCAATTTAGCTTAAATGAATGGATTAGGTGATATATTCTTACATCATAATCTCTAATCATCCTTCTCAATTCATTATTATGTAGCTTGTATAAAAGGGCCCACATTCACGTGAGGGATACTCATTATTCAATAATTTATATGAAAGTAGATGCATTAGGATTAGATCATATTAGTAAGACTCATCATATTCAATTTGAAGGATTAATACCCACATTTCATCATATTTATAACATTATATACAAGTTCTAGATCTATCACTCATACTCGTCTTAATACAAAACATCTAGGGTTTTCAAGAATTCATTCTTATTTCAAAAGAATCATATCATTCAATAATCTCATCATGGTGTACAGGGGTTCATTAGGGATATTCACAAATATGGAAAGCCTAGTTTCCATTTTCACATATTTCGTTCATCAATCATAACTATACATTGATTAATTAACTGATTTAATTCAATCTCGCAACACAAACCCTAAATGAGGAATATCGCCACCTGATATTCATCCTTATGTATATTTGATATTCAATTTCAATAAGATTCATCAATACACTTGTATAATTCATTATAATACAATTTAGGTAAGTTTCTATGCATATCAATTCAATTCCTAACCATATCTATCATTGGGCTAATTTTAGGAAATGTTTACATGAAATAGTATAGTCAACTATCTGTAGAATTTTCCATTGAACATCCATCAATATATCAGGAACTAAGAAAGTTAAATTTGTTGAGAAATATTCAAATCAGTATGATTAGATTCCCTACTATTTTCCAAATCAGTACCCAATCACATACACATACAAGAAAGGTTTCTGATTATTTTATCCAGATAGAATTAGGATTTCAACATGAATACAAAGAATAAGAGGGAGATAACCATTCACCTAAGGTCACAAGAACGTTAAAAATGTAGGTCAAACTCTGGATTTCTATGAATCCACCAAGGTTCTAGCTATTGAATCCATTTCTTCATCCTCTCAACTCAGAAACCCTAGAAATGGAGATTAGGAGAGAAAGAGTGATAAAAGGGGATGATTTTCTATCATTTCTAATCAAATCAGTCGAGGGACAGAATCTTGACATGTGAGAGAAGATTTACCATGAAAAACTATGCAAAGAAACTAAACTTACTTGATTTCATCATTTCTCAGATGGTGAAACACTAGGTCAACATTTCCACCACTTTATCTTCTCAACCCCTAATTCGCACACTCTCTCTAGGATTTTGTTTCTCTTGAATGAATGACAAAATATGAGATATGCTTGGGTTCTAGGTTTCTCATATAGATCAATTAAGGTGCTTGGGTCAATTGTGAATTGACCCAACTATCCACTTTCTTGTATTTTAGCAAAATCTTTTGATATAAGATTGTTACTGAAAATCGTTGACGGAATACATCAAGTCACCTCTAAAAATTATGAAAAATGAAAATGTATGTAAAATAACATTTTAGAGCTTCAATAAAAATTTCAATACAATGTGAGTTACCAAAAAATAAATAAAAGTTATATATTCGCAGGCTACCAAAACCCTAATTTTAGCTTATTAGGGTTTTAAATTCTCAAACCCTAATTATTCAAACTAAAGTATATTTGGAGTTTCTAATTATTTTAAAATAATTATGATTAGTCTAGCCTCATTAATCAAGCTCTAAACAATGATCAATTTATATCATGCAATCGTCAAGTAAACCCTAATTAGATGTTTAATCTGAAAATGAGTTGTTACATTATGGTTATGACAAACTTTAATGATAAATCTATATTGATTTAGGAGTATGATCACATGGTTGTACTTGTTCTAGTGATCTCTTCAATATTGTAGTGTCACATTTTTTCTCAATAGGCGACCAAATCAGGCGGATTCAAAATTGAAGTGTCAGTAGTTTGCCCCTTTCAAGATGAGATATATTAGAAGCATGGTTGGTGAGTCCATTCATGATGAGGGTTGAAGTCTTGACATTGGTTAAAAATAAATTTTTGACTATTTGTTCCAGCTTTATGACACTATTTGAGGGCTTACACCTAGGTTCAAGCAAACTCATAGTAGGAATAGGATCAACTCACAAAGTTGTATTTTCTTGCATGAGTAAGGCTTGTGAATTGATAAGTAGAGTCATATTCTTGTAAATTGCAAGTATTTTATAGAGAAACACATTGCTTGAATGCACATGGCTTGTGATATAGTTCTTATATCATTAGGCATTCAAGATTAAGTGTCTCATGCTTATGAGGCTTATTTGCGTTAGTTGCCAAGGCAAGTTGGCCAAATTTTGAAATTCTTAACAAGTCCTTGGTTGACAGAGGAAACACACAAAATGCCTTTTAAATAGGCTATAAAGGCCAAAACAATTCATGTAATGGGCCTCTATACATGATCTTGTATGCTTGGTTGCACATCGCCAGACCACGAATCTGGTCAATAACTTGACCGAGGCAGGGGCGTGACAAACGTACACCCCTAATGGGACTGAAGTATTAGGGTTTATAGGGGGGAGACACAGTGTTACCTTGCTCCCTAGAATGTGGGGCGCTTATCAGATTTGAACTTATTGCTATGTATTCCCATAGAAACAATCATATGATGCTTGTAATGGGGCATCATATACTTAATTCGATAATATAAAGGTAATTTTGTCTATTATGCTTGTTTCAATCATGAGATGATGACACAAACATGGTAGATGTCTAAAGAGAGATGTTTCTCAGCGATGTATGTCTTCAGGTTGAGGACGTGAACAATGAGATCATATGTATGATAAGAGTACATACATTCTTTTTATTTCCCTAGTCGGATATTATTGTGGAAGCAAAATAGACAACAATACTACATAAGATTAGAGTGTGTGTTGACTAATGACAGAGTCCCATTAGCCATGATATGTAATATCAAGTCAAACACATAGGTACATGTTAGAGAATAGTGTATTAGACAGACCCACCTTGAGAATGATACATGGAGACCATGGAATGGTAGTCAGAATCAACTCTCATAGTGATAGTGATGATTGTGGTTCTTACACCTAAAATCACTACACTCATCACATGTCATTTGATATATTTTGACATCATCCAACGCGGCCTTGAATAAGGGTTGCCATAAAGGTGGTGCTTGGGTATGTTGTGACACATGGGGATTGAGTGTGAGTAATGTATATGGGATTTGTCCCTCCTACAGGAGATTAATATCTTGGAACTTGATAAGTAAGACTCAAAAATGTATGGCCATACCTGTGTGACTCAATATGTGATATGTGGGCTCACATGCATATCGTACACAAACTTCACTCAAGGAACATGATTCGACATTGATAGGATGATGATTCCATGCCTCAAGTTCAATCCAGATAATAGAGACAAAGGAACTATAAGATCATGGTAACACTAATCATGGATTGTAGGTTGAAGTTGTTCTCCAACATTCCAATTACTTGGTAGCAATGTGTGTTTCTAGATACCGCTCATTTCTTGGGATGTCATAATTTAGTTATGGACATTAACTACCAACATAACTTGGGAACTATGGGTCACACACATAGGATGCACCTCAAAAAGGAGTTTACTCGTGAATATGGTTTAACTTGATTACTAAAGTGTTTATGTATTAAATTTAAATAATAATGGCTGGAAATTGACTGACATGACTATGAATTGACTAGTTCAAGTGTTGAACCAATCGATACAAGTATTAGGTCAATTTAAATTACATTGGCTGAACATTTCCTGAATTGGGACATGAATCTACCAGTTCAATTAGTGAACCGACCGATTCAATGTCTAAAATGATCAATTCAACTTGTGAATTGCCCAGTTCAATGACCAATATTATTGGATCAAGGATTGATGTTGACCTCATGTTGTGCATTAATCAAATATTAAAGGACAATCTGATTGAAAATAGGAAATCAAGTGAACTGACCACTTCAAGTGTTGAACCAATCATTTCACATGTGAACTGACCAATTCAGTGGTGAAGTGAGTGGTTCATGGTTTGCAGCTTCTAGAAAATTTATGAGATTTTGTCTCTTTGACTCCCAGATGATCTAGAAACAATGAACATGGCCCTCCTATAAATAGAGGGGTAGTCAAGGCCTTCAGAAGACACAACAATAAGCTCTGACAATTGTTGTCCTCTCACAATTATGGTAAAGTGAAATCTCGATCAAGTCTTACCATAAAAGGAAAAGATAGCAAGGGAGAGGCAATAAGTGAGAGCAATTTGATGCTAGCACATTGACATTCTAAGGTAAAACTCCTTATTATTGGCACTTGTAGCATAGCGTGGAGTTCCATGTGGTCCGTGTGTACCATGTAGAGCCGTGGAAGCAAGTGTACCTCGCTAGGAGAACAACAACCACCATCGTCTGTGGTGTTGCACCAGGAGGCTATCACCAATTGTTTGTGTGCATCTTACAAAGAGTGCACATAATCATGTAAGAGTTGTCTCTAGACTTGCTCCAAGACCAGGTATATCTCCTTCTACCTTCTTTCCTAGATACATTGTTGTTGATGTGATTTCCTGATCAAAGAGTAGGAAAAAACTATTTCTACAACATTCTTTGTCGTCCCTATTCACCAACATCACCTCCATAAAAAGGACCTTTTTGGAAAGTGTAACCTCAAAACTTGTTACGACCCCACCTCCCGATAACCCCCAATTAAGGGAGACCGAGAGGTTGAGCCACACCCATTAATCACGGATCAAAGGTTTGACATATAACCATAAACAATTATTAAATTCTAACCGACTATACTGAAAAATGGTAATAAAATTTTTCTTTACATACCTTTTGAAAACTTGGATCTCTAAACTTCCATCCACACCGATACTAACCTATCTAATCCTCCTTTGTACTTTAATTCTCTTTTAGTATCACATGTGCCACTTTACTGTTTGTTCTTTTCATTGTACATAAAATGCCGACAAACAAAACGTCGGTCAGCCGTAGCTGGTATGTGGGGGAAAACAATAAACATGCAACTATGATAACAATGTAATCATTCAATTACTTATTTAACAACCAATATTACATTTTAGATATAACTCCGCGATCCAAGAGTACCCTATCCTCTGTGTTGTCCCCATTAAACCCCTCATGATCCACCTATAAGTGAACCAATTTCTAGGGTTGAGTCACATGGCACTACTCGTAAGTAGACCACTCCTTAACTCGAGATATGCTAAAGAATCTCATGGCACTACACGTAGGTAGCCCAGTTTCTAACTCACGGTAACCTAGACCTTGCTCTAGGATTACCCCTTTTTTAGCCTTTTCAAAGTAACAGAGGTGGACCCGGATCTAGCCAGTTATATATGCACATTTATAGTGATAATCATAGTCACTTTATAGTTGCATGAAATAAATAAACATCCAACAGTTTAGTTGCATTCAATCTGATTAATCATCCGAGAATCCATCGGGAAACTATAGCAGTTATTCATAATTGTAACCACATACCTGATCCATAGTAACTTGATGTCCATGCATTAACATTCAACACAATTAACAAGCAATCAACAATATCCTGAAAATAATGCATAACATCCAAGTGTCATTGTTTTATTCAAAACATCCTCAAGATCAACTTGGATTCCACCTTGTGATTTCTAGGCCAACTTTAGGGTTTTAGTCTTCATTATGCATTTATCACTTTTAATGCTCTTTTAGTTCACAAACTTTAATTTCTGCATCATAGGCACAATTGAATGTCAATTAAGTCTAATATGTTTCTTTTACACTAAAACTATTATATTTATCCTTTTAGGTCATATCCAAAACATTAAGGCTAATTATCATCTTCGGTTTCTTTCAAATTGACAAATCATATTTCATTATAGTTCAACTCACATACATGAACCTTATTTATCACTATTTCCACTTTTATACACTAGGAAACACTAATTATCCAAATAATTCACATTAAAGATCTTTTTTTTTAGGGAAGTCGGGCGATTATTTTATTCATCTCGCTCACCCCATGCAAGCATATTCAAAGGCAAATTACAGATGTGAGTTATTTGCATAGAATTAAATATGGTAGTACTACTACCATTACAAGTAATGATTTGTCCAGTATCAATGACGTCCTTGGGAGGGACATCATAATACTTGATTCTGCAGGTTTTTTGTAGGTGTGCCTTAGCCAGCGCATCAGCTGCACCATTTTGCTTCCTCTCCACATGTTGGATAGTCGCATTGTCTCCCAGAACAAGTTGGATTCCCCTTATAATGCTTGCATATCTAGGATGCTTGCAATAATCCTCCTGTAACATCTTCACGGCCGTTAAACAGTCAGTGATCACAGCAGTGCCTTGCAAATTGACAGATTTGATAATTTTTGCAGCCAGGGCAATGGCCATAAGTTCAGCCTGTAGAGGATTGTCCGCTGAGATCAGCTGGCCTACCCCTCCTTTCCACTGATTATTGCAGTCCTGAACAATCACAGCAATGGCGCCTTTGCCCTTCTTCCAGGCAGCGTCCACATGCATCAATGTTTGTCCGCTCCAGCTGTGATTATGATGCGTCATTGCTGTTGGGTTCTCGTTGACTCCTTTCCTAGCCCAAGCAGCGGCAGTTCTTCTGTATTCTAGAAGAATCCTGTTCACCTGTTGTAACGCCAGAGTGTCTGTAGCTTCAAAGACCTCCAAGTTGAGGTACTTCCAAATGACCCAGCATGCTATGAGGAAAACAGTTCTGGTTGCTTCGCTAGAGCGGAGTCCCCTACTAATCCACTGCTCAAGATTTGAAAAACTCCAGAAGTCTTGTGTAATAGGCGCACCATTCCCAGCCATAGCTCCAGCAAGTAAATGCTGCCATACTGGTTTCACCTTTTCACAGTCTCTCAAGGCATGGAGACTGGTTTCATCGTCTATATTGCAGCGACTACAAACAACATTGGTGGTCATCTTCCGTCTCCTCTGTTTCCAATTAGTAAGGAGGGCGCCATTAGCAGCGATCCACATGAAAGTCTTCACCTTCGCCGCCACCTGGGCTTTCCATATAACAGACCGCTGTCCAGGTCTTTTAACCTCGGAGTCCGCCCTCAAGGCCGTATAGGCCGACTTGGCTGTGTAACTGCCCCCATCGTTGAGCTTCCATACATATATATCTTCAGCCTCAGTCTCAACAGGTGGTTGAATATTAAGAATCTCCTTGACTACGCCTACAGGAAGCCATAGATTAAGGAATTCCCGGTCCCATTGACCTTCCAGACTCACTAAGCTGCTCACCTGCAAGTCACGCAGCTCATCAGGTATATCTCGTCTAACGTGGTCCTTCAAATAGATGCCACTTGGGAGCCAACGATCATGCCACACATTAATGTGGTTCCCACTCATAGGGCAGAGGAATGTATTAGCCTGCATAAAGGAGTTCATTTACAGAACAGTTCTCGCCAAGTGAGACAAATTAGAATTGGTTCCTGGATTGCTCTTCATCAGCTTGTCACGCATGGCCATGCACCAAAGGGTGTTTTTTCCACTCCAGATATCCCATTTATGGCGGAGAAGAAGTGCCTGGTTCCAGTCCCGCATAGATTTAAGCCCCAGACCACCATGGATCTTCTTGCTCGTTAGCCTTTCCCAAGACATGAGATGTGTCCCTCTCCTTTTCCGTCCACCACTCCAAATGAAACGTCGGATTTCACCATCTATTCAGTCACATAATTGCAGTGGGAGCTTGGATGTTTGCATGATGTAAGTTGGAATGGTGGCGAGAGTACTTTTAGCAAGGCATATGCGCCCCGCTAAAGATAAGGTTTTAGTAGCCCATGAGTTAACTCTGCTTGTGACCTTATCAAGAACATCGATGTAAGTCTTCTTGTTCACCCGTGTGTGGAGAATCAGGACCCCTAGATATCTCCCCAGGTCCTGAGTGCGTTGCAGACCACTTCGATTATAGATTTGGATAGCTTCCTGCTGGGTTACACTCTTGGAATAGAAAATCCTCGTCTTCTCAATCGAGATCGCTTGACCCGACGCCAACTCAAATTCCTTGAAACAGTGCAATATAGTATCAATGCTAGTTATATTGGCTTTGGCAAACAGAAGGATGTCATCGGCAAAGCAGAGGTGAGCAATCCGCGGGCCCTTCCTGCCCAAGTGTATAGGGTGCCATCTTTTAGAGTGGACACACTCCTCAATCATCTGACTTAAGCGTTCAATACAAAGTACAAAGATATAAGGACTTAAGGGGTCGCCTTGTCTAAGACCCCTTCTCGGTCTAAAGCTGGTTGAACTCCTTCTGTTCCAAGCAATGGTAGAGCTGCCGCTGGTGATAGAGCTTATGATGTAATGAATCATACTATTAGGAAGATTCACTTTTTTCAGCGTATCCTCAATGAAGTTCCAAGCCAGTCTATCATATGCTTTCGTGAGGTCGATTTGAATGGCCATTGTCTTCTTCGAATTCTTCCTTTTCATAGAGTGTATAATTTCTTGAGCTGCAGAGATGTTGTCAGAAATTTTCCTGCCCGGGACAAAGGAACTTTGCGCTGGATTAATCCAACCTGGTAGCCATTTTTTCAATCTTTCAACAATGACTTTAGAACAGATCTTAAGGATGGTGTTATTGAGAGAGATAGGGCGAAACTGACTTGCAAATTCTGGTTTAGGAACTTTGGGTATAAGTACCACAGTAGTATTGCACATTTGTTCATTCAGCATGCCATCACTTAGAGCCTCCTTAACAGTTGTACATATAGAATCTTGAATCACTGGCCAGTTGGATAAAAGAAAATGAGCAGAAGTACCGTCTGGACCAGCAGCTTTGTAAGGGTCCATGGACTTAAGAACAGCAAGAATCTCATCCTTCTGAATAGGTTCGATCAGCCGGCTATAATCCTCACCTATAACCGGAGCAAACCGCGCGGGAATAGTATCAATTTGTTGCTGGCAGGTATTGCTATCAGAAGTAAACAGCTTGATGAAGTAATCTGTAACCAGTTGGAAAATGTCATCTTCATTAGTGATCCAGTCCCCTGATCGGTTTTTGATAGTTAGACATTTATTGGACCTCCTCCTCTGATTCACATAGGCTTGGTAGAATCGGGTATTGGAATCACCCTCCCGAATCCAGTTGACGTGGCTCTTTTGTTTCCAATCCTCTTCTTCCTGCTTCAGGAGCATTTTGAGCTCATCCTCCATCTTGGTGCAAAGATTGTCAGAAATAACATCATAGTGAACAGCCATATTCGTCTGAAGGGTATTTATGTTGTGCAAGAGCATGTCTTTTGTTTCTTTTCTCTGCTTATTTCGCGCAGAATCCCACACATGGATGTGCTGCCTTGCGTGCTCAAGGGCCTCATGGAAAGGAAGGTGTCTGCTCCAGTGTCGGTCAAGACAAAGAAAGAACGAGGGGTCCTGAGCCCATGAAGCTTTGGTAATAAATTTGTGCTTCCTATGCAAAGTCGACTGAGTTTGAATAAGAAGAGGACAATGATCTGATTCAACCTTGGGAAGATGGGTCACCGCAACTTCTGGAAAGGCAGAGAGGAATTCAGAATTCGCCAAGCCTCGGTCGAATCTGCTTTGTTTCACACCATGCCTGTAGGTGAATTTTTGTCCAGAGAAGCCAAGATCAGTGAGGCCTGCATCGAGCATAGTAGCGGAGAAGAGTTAGGCCTCACGATGGTTGTAAGACTGATATCCAACAGTTTCATACGGTGAGACGGTAGTGTTGAAATCGCCAGTGACTATCCACGGCTCAGTGAAGCTATTGCCCATGTCGTTCAAGTGCTTCCACAGAAGGTTGCAGACCTGAAAGTGGGGGTTAGCATAAATGAAGGTAGCAATATAAGATTTATTCACCCGACAGGTTATGAATTGACGGTGTGTCTTGAGGATCTGCACATCGCACACAGCAGCATCCCAGCAGATCCAAATCCCACCCGAATAGCCCCGAGCTTCAGAACGATGCGAATTCGAAAATCCAAGCTTTTTAATGGTTTGAGTAGCTTTGTCCGCACTGATGCGAGGTTCTAACACAGCAGTAATAGCCGGCTTGTGTTTGAAGACAAGATCTTTGAGCACTCTGCATGTATCGTCATTTCCTATACCTCTCACATTCCAACACAGCAATTTCGACATCCCACAAGGATTGTAATTCAGACTTCTTCTAAAGAGGAAGTTAAGAATGGTTGTCATTGGTCTCCCTATTTTCTTCGCAATGATTTTCTGCTTCTTCTTCCATGTCTGTGCTATTTTCTGTATCAGCACTTCCTCTTATCCTGGGGCTTCGCCGGATGCCCTCCACAGCCGCTTTAGCAACGCCTGCTCTCTTCATCTTCGTCCCACTTCCTTTAAAGATCTTTCCTGCCGACAATTTCCTTGGAATCACAGATGCGGACGCTGCATTATCATTGTCTCGTTTTTTAGTTCTACTGCATGTAGTGTGCGTGGTAGCAGCCCGGGTCACAGGCACCACATCCTCAGGGATGATTTCAATGACCTCGTCTATTGTCGGGTTCACGACTGTATGTTCAGGAATTTTTTTGGTCTGCCCGCCCTTCGTAGAACTTTCTTTAGCTTGTTGAGGTTGGTTTGTGATGTCCCTCAGGACTTTCCTTTTTTTATCAGCCATTTCAATTTGCTCCGGTGCCTTCTTCTTCCTCCAGATTTTAGGGTTCTTTTATGCCACAGGCTTTTCAGCCGTCTTCTTTCCTTCTTGACTAGTGTGCGTAACTTCTTCAGGCTCTTCGTCGTCTGCTATCAAGTTATCAAACTGATTCCTTGTTGGGGTAACAGAATGCATAGGCGCTTTGTTGGGCTGCTGTTTCCCCTGATATCCCCTCTGATTCTTCTATGTTTTCCACTGGTTATCAGATTCCGTAGCAGGTGCTTCCGGTGGGCCGGCATTATTACGTTTCTCTTCTTGTGGTGTGGTTCCTGCTCGGCATTGTACAGAAGTATGACCGTCCTCTCCGCAATTAGCACACTGAAAAGGGAATCCCTCATACTCAACTTCGAAATCCAGACCATTGATTACAATACTAGCCGCCAACTCGGACGTGGTGTCAAGCTCGACGGCAAGGCGTGCGAACTTGCTTCTTGTACGTTTGATAGTGTGTTCATCGACTTTCACCAGTCTGCCGAGAGCCTTGCCTATGCAATTGAAGATGGTTTGAACGTAAAGATGTAGTGGAAGGTTCAAGATCCTGACCCAGCAAACAATCTTTCGTGGTAAATCAGCAGATGGGATAAAAGAAGGATGCCAATCCCATACAATTAGGTTGCATCCGAAAATCTTCCATGGGCCTCCCGTCGTTGCCATGTCGTAGTCCCGGCGACATGAGAGTTGGATAACAAAGTGATTCATGTCCCGTTCGTAAATGTTATACTTACCAACTAGGCTCCACATGGCTCGGAGTCGATCTTTGAGAGTCATATACCCTAGTTGTGTTCCCATGGCCTTCACTACTACCGCATATGGCCACGGTCGAATAAGGAATTCCTCATACATGGGGTCTATTGTTATTTCCGGTTGTCCATCAGACATGTACAGATTGACCGCCTCCGGATCAAGGTGTTCTTCGAACAGTTTATTAAGAAAGAGATCGGTAGATCCGTGCATCGCCGCTGCAGTTGACTCTGTAGATTTGTTCTGTCCCCATGCACTTGCAGCTTGGGTTATCGGGGGGCTCTGCATCTCCTTGCTGCTTCCTGCGAGTGGTGGGAAAAACCCTAGTGGGTGTGTTCCTCCTGCAACGACTGGGATCTGTGCACCGCCGCCACCCTTCGGATCCATCCCGACTTGACTCCCCTCCTGAGATGGTCCCCTCATGCCTCCATACTCAAACTCAATGCCGGTGTTAGGGATGCATAATTTGTCCGCGTACATGGCAGTCGTATCTAGGTTTGTGCCAGTGCCACCTCTTCTTTCCTTTTCCAGACTTCTGGGTTGTCTAGCAATGCTCTGATCATGATGTGGATCACATCCTGTCTTGCGCCCCTCTTCTAAAGCCATCCTGGCCTCCGTAGAGGCCGTACCCGCAGCTCCTCCTGGATTTCCTGCCGTCGCCGCCCCCCACTCCGCTTCCATCGTCCTTAGCACATTAAAGATCTTTGGTACTCAATTTATCTTTGAATCATCATATCTCTATTTTATTCTTCGATTTGTACAATTAAAACCATTAGAGTTCATATCAACATAAATTAGGGTTTCTAATACCATTAAGGCATATTCATCAAAATTAGGGTTTTCAAGCTCATTAATGCATAATCATGCACAAAACCCTAAATTAAACCAAATATATAAAAAGATCATATTTTTAAATCATATTTTCTCTTTCATTAACAACAGGTTAATATCATCTTGAATTATGCATCTATCATCAAATCTAAGGGTTTTTCCTTAATTGAATCATTAAAGATGATAACTTTATGCCCTTTTCAAATTTCATGCATATTTAAGCACAATAACCCTAAATTAGACTAAACACGTGCAAAGTTCTTACTTTTTGAACTCAATGTTCCTTTTTACATTTAATAGATTAATATCAACTCTAAAGATCCATTATACCCTATTAAACACATTAATCATATCAAAATAGGGTTTCTTAATCTTTAATTCATTAAAGATGGTAATTTACACTATATTTCGAACTATGATCAGATTCAGGCTATAAATATATTTTTATTGGATTCCTTGTGTTCTCCTGATCAAAATTCATATATAACTTGTTTTCATCCGAGTTACGAATCATGAGATACGATTTTTGTAATAAAACACTTACATGACCAATCGGATGGCGCCACGTCATCCAGCTCATGCAACACGGATCGCTTGAGAATTATAACCGAATTATGATTTTACCCTCGACTTAAAACTCGGCTCTTTTAGCCCGCGGAGGGCAATTCTGTCCAAACCTTACTTGGTCACCTTCTTCCTCCAGCAGCTGCGACGCAGACGCCCTAGGCATTCTACCGCAGCCCGTGGGCGGGCTCTCTCCCTCTCCATGGTCCGCGATGGCTGCCGCTGACTCCTCCGTTGGCTCCGTCACCCTCGGCCGCCCTTGGGGCGCCAGATGGATCACGCCCAGTGCGGCTGGGTTGGGCTGGGGAAGAGACGCAACCAGCTGTTGCACTGCAGCCGTGCGGCTGCTGCTGCAGGCGATTCGCGGGTGGTAGGAGGATGGGAACGGATGGACGACCTTCTGGGGGTGGTTGTGGATGCTCCCTGCTTCAAACCAAACCATAAACACCCCTCGTTGCTCCAAGGATGGAACCTTATTCTCAAGGCTAGGGTTTTCAAGAAGAAGATGCAGAAGAGCGATTAGTTGTGTGGAAAGCTTCTGGGTTCACCCTCAAGTCTTACCCCTTATATAGGGGAAGTCAACGAAGCCCTAGGAGGACATTCCTTAAAGAAACGTAGTCCTCCTAATAGGAATCATTTTCCTTCAAAGAGAAGCAATTCTTCTCTCTCTCTCCCCTTCGGTATTTCCTATTGCTTGGATATTAGGAATTTGAAAATCCCTCTCATTTTGTCTTTATTCTTAGCTTTTAATCCATTAGCCACGAAATTCTATTTCCTTTAATAGAAATTACTTTCTTTTTAACAATACCTCATAATTCCTTAATAATGCATTATATTATCCTCTTATTTTTCCTTTTTAGTATTTTCTCTTTCTTTCCTCTTTATTGGGACTCCTTGGATCCCAAGGCACTCTATTATTTCGAAATTCATTTTATTGGAATACTCATTATCTTTCTTAATGCACCTATATGCATTATTTTGCATTATCAGGTTTATTTCTTATTAAGATATCTCTTTTTGAGAATTTCTCTTTATTTCCCTTTTATTTTCCTCATGGGTATTCCTTTTATCATTAGAAACCTCATGGATACGAATTATCACCAAGAAAACTCATTTATGCCTCTTTCCACTCATTTTCCACATTTTATCATCATTTTCAATTTCTTTCTTAATAAAGAAATACTTAATCACCCTTTTCTTTTCTAATTACCTTCTTTTTGCAACCTTGGTCTCCTTGGTACCCAAGGAACCCAAGAGGCACGAAATCCTCTTTGGATTTGCCTTCTAGAGGTTTCTATATATTCCTTTTCTCAAAAATTCAATTATCCATTTACTATTTGAATTTCCTTGTTATTGGGCCCAATAGCCAATACAGCCCACAAAGCAACCAATCAGGGCTATTGTGAAAGGAATCCATTTACTCAAAACAAATCATATCATTATTTGTTCAATTATCTTTAATATGAGAAATTGTATTTCTCACCAATTGAATCCAAAAATTGGGGTTGTAACATCCTTCCCCTCTTATAGGAATTTTGTCCTCAAAATTCAGGCAAGCAAACAAACAATTCAGGATAAGACTTTTCCATGTCCATCATTGGCCCCTATGTGGCTTTGCTGTACTCATGGCGTTTCCAAAGAACCTTTATTATCACATATTCTTTTCTCTGAGTTCTTTCATCCTGGCGTCTATAAACTACACAGGTGACTCAGGCCATTTCAGCCTCTCTTGGGGCTCACTAGGTTCATTGCTCAACACATGATCGGGGTACCTCACATAGTGCTCTAAATTGGACACATGGAAAACATTCCTCATTACTCTATCCTGAGGGGTAGGATCAACCTAACCTTCTCCACCCATCCATCTCTAATGGACCCAGGTATCGGGGACTTAGCTCTCTTAGTTATAACTTAGAGGGGTCGGATTTTCATGTCACATTTTCTCCCACAGTAACTTGTATGTCAGTCTACTTTGCATCTACTCATGACTCTTATCGTCTCTAGGCTCCTTTCAGCCCATGCACAATCAAAGTGACTTCATCTACGCGCACTGTGGTCCTTTTCTAACCAACATGTGGTCCTTTTCTAACCATCATGTGGTCCTTTTCACCAACATCACCTTACTGAAGTGGTGACCGACACAACCTCCCTTACAGAGCTTCTTATAAAACCTGATACTGGCTATGGTGGTCATGTCACATCTTTCATAGGACAAGAACTGTCTCTAGATATCACCCTGAGTGAGCACACATGCCCTCATCAGACCCTTTAGCCTGGATCATACTTAACCATAGCTAGGGGTGATAAACTATACTAATATTGAGTTCTTCATGTACCTACTTCCACTTTATGGAAGTGAACCTTTAGGTAAAACTCAAGAACCTTTGAACTCTCTTCATGGTGTAGTTGAACCATCTTTCTCATGGGTAGTTCAACTGGATCTGTCCCTTATCCGAACTCTTCCTTTCTCATATCATCTAGGTAAGGTGACCTACCATAACCCATATTGTATCTCGACCTTCTTTGGCCCAGAGAAGACCTATCACAACATCCATAGTGTTGAGCTCCCATTCCCTCTCAGGGACTCTTTTGTCCTTTATATCGATACACTGGGTTACTGGGGTTCGTCCTTTACCTCCTGGCTTGCATGGCCATAAACCACATGCAACCTCATCTTAATCTTCCAAAGTGCTATTGCCATTTTCCACAGTGTATCATGATTTCCTGTATGTCATGATTCTTTCAAGATCGATTCCTTCGAAACCCTAAACCACTCTTGTCAGGGTTTCATCACCTCCTCTTCCCAAAGAAGTGCACTTGTGGTTCTACCACCATCCTTTCATTGTATCAAGAACTAGGCTGGCTAACCAAACAACCCTTCACTTTTCAACGCATCTTGTTACATCTTAGTGTTATCCAAACACCTCTCCTTTTCAAACTTAGGGTTAGCCAAACAACCTCTTCTAGCTTCTAATCAAACAAGTCAGATGTATCTCAACCAGAGCACCTATTAACACTCACATCCTTAGGTATTAGGTAACATTGAAGACATACACTTCCATGTATTTCACTTATCATATTACCTCAAACTCCATGTCTATCTCCATTAAGAACACTCTCTGATTTCATCATCATGGTGACCAAACTCAACCTGGTATAACTTGTAAATTCTACATAGCTCATCATAGAAACATCCTCATAAGGGAACTACCTCATTCCTCTTAGTGTTTACAAACCATCCATGTATCATTCACTTTACCAGGGTAGATATCTTCTCCATCCCCATTTCTCGTGGCAATGCTCCAACCTACATCATCTCTTATCCTTGGTGTATGACATGCATAATGTCCTATCTCTCACCCCCATAACAAGAGGAAATAAGCATTTGGCTGGAGTCCAAATACAGAGTTCTTCGTGTTCCAAGAGTAGAGATGGTACATCCCACCTTGCCAGTACACCTTTAAATCTAAGTTGCAACGTGCCACATATGTCTCACAAACATCATGATATCAAACTAGTCTTGAACCTACTGTGGTTTATATCCTTGGTCATCTCCTCTAGGTCTATAGGGTACTGACTCTTTAGGGGTCATCCCTCTTCCCTCATGCATCAAGAGAGTGCCCTACTCATCTGCCCTTTGGGTCCCATGAGTTCATGAAGGTGATCAATCTCCTAACCCATGGCCCTCAGACAATGATAGTTGTTACCTCCCGACCCTATGGTCATGTGCAACTGGGGAATTAGGCAACTCTTACTCTCATCGGTCTTATCCCTACCTGACCCTAGGATAGACTTAGGATTCTCCATTACAGTACATGCTCACTTAGAACCTTACCCAAGTCCTCATCATCTCATTTTCTGCATTCATGGGCTGACTCTCATCCGTTCATAGGCATCATGGCAACCTGCCTACTTTGGTCAAGTCCCATACTGGTTTCCTCCATGGTAACACATTCACATGCAATAGAGATGGATATCTACGGGTCTGTAGATTCATGCTCATACCATGTACCTTTCACTTAGCTTCTCGAGATCCTATGAGACCTCTTTAGGTTACCTTGAACCAACAAAACTGATATACACCCTTCCAAAGGGGTCCCTCTCCCAGGATGGGAGGAAAACTAACTCTAAGGTCACAAAAACTCTAGGGTCTAGGGTTTACATCCACATGAGCCTACTCAACCCTAGCAAGCTATTAAGGCATATGCAGATCACCTACTATACCATGCTAGGTCATACTTGTCCTTCTTTCCTCGATGTTGGATCAAGATCAAACTTTCCCTTTATCATCAACCTAGTTGTGAGGGGTTCTAAGGAACTCAACTTCTATAGGAACACATCAACCTTAAACTTAAGGGGCTTCCCTTTTCCCCTATACATGAGGAGTACCATGCTCGTTTCTATAGGAACTCAATTCTCATCATGAGCATCAGGTATACCACTTCCCCTCTTAGGCCTAGGAACTTTAGGTTTAATTGTAGGTGTCCAACTGCATGCTCTATCTCATAACTACGAACCAAGCACGCAAAAGGCATGACATGCTCTTCTTGTCATCCTTCAACTCGAGCAACACTTAGGGTTGGGTCCTCCTTAAGGACAACCATCAAGGTACAAGGCCTCATAACCTGCTACAAAACCTTTCTAAGTCTAAGGAACTCTTCTTCCTACCCTAGAAGGTAAACACTTATACCGTAGGCACATAGGCACCATATGCTTCATCTTCATTCTCTAGGGTTGGTCCCTCTAAAGGCAAACAGGATATCATCAACTTTCAGGGATCAATCATGAGGCAACCACTATCATCCATTGTTCAGGGTTTTAGGCTTCCAACCTTCTTGTTGGGTTTCCTACTCTCTCTAGAGCTAACCCCACATCCAACCTCACCATTAGAGGTCCTTTCTTCATGAAGGATCAACCTCAAAGGCATGCTCTACATGGGTGAAGCCTAGGTTCGAACTTATGGTTGCTCAAGATCATCCATAACCCTTTATGCTCCATCATAATTCCTTATCCAGGGTTTCATCCTATTGTCAACACTATGACATGCCCTAGGTGCCAGCTATGCCCTACTTGCACAAGCCCATAGGGTTTCTAAGGTCCTTCACTAACATCATCATCTAAGGAGCTATCCTTTACCCTAACATGCACGACCCTTCCCAGGGTTGGGTTGCCAAAGGTGCTAGGTCACCCATGGATCATATGGCATCCCAAAGGCATGTCCTTTCAAACATATGGTTCAACTCATCTCTCTCTAACCTTCACTTAGGGTTAGGGTTAGCATCATCCTCTGAGGATGTGCCAGGTCTCTTCTTGAAATGGAGATCTCTATCTCCAAGACTAACTTATCCTCATGACAAGAAGGTCTACTCTCAAGTCTATTATGAGGACATGACAACTTATGTCATACGACCTAAGCATGTATCTATTCTTTAATTTGCGCTTACTCTATTAAGGTTATGTCCATGAGATCTTATTTACATGCATTTCCTTTAATGTGGTGGAGGATCCCTTAAACCTTATCAACCTTACCCAAACCTCAAGAGGGTGAGGAGAAGAAAGAAAACCCTAATCCTTTAGGTCCTTATCAGAATTTTGTGATGAGAAGGGATGAATAAGATGAGAAGTCCTAAAGGTGTCTTATTTCGATTCATACCCTAATACTTTGGCCAGGCGGTCACATGAGTCCGGGAGTCCTCATATTCCGACTAGCGGTGCGGAGGAAAATCTTGCCATCCCCCGGTCGTGATCCCTTTCTAGACACCTCCGTCTTTCGGATACTCCTCTAATAACTCCCTTGGGTTCTATGGAGTTTGTAAAATCTAATAATTATTAATGGTTAATTGAGGAACCCAAGCTCTGATACCAAATGTTACGACCCCACCTCCCGATAACCCCCAATTAAGGGAGACCAAGAGGTTGAGCCGCACCCATTAATCCCGGATCAAAGGTTCGACATATAACCATAAACAATTATTAAATTCTAACCGACTATACTGAAAAATGGTAATAAATTTTTTCTTTACATACCTTTTGAAAACTTCCATCCACACTGATACTAATCTATCTAATCCTCCTTTGTACTTTAATTCTCTTTTAGTATCACATGTGCCACTTTACTGTTTGTTCTTTTCATTGTACCTAAAACGCCGACAAACAAAACTTCGGTCAGCCGTAGCTGGTATGTGGGGGAAAACAATAAACATGCAACTATGATAACAATGTAATCATTCAATTACTTATTTAACAACCAATATTACATTTTAGATATAACTCCGTGATCCAAGAGTACCCTATCCTCTGTGTTGTCCCCATTAAACCCCTCATGATCCACCTATAAGTGAACCAATTTCTAGGGTTGAGTCACATGACACTACTCATAAGTAGACCACTCCTTAACTCGGGATATGCTAAAGAGTCTCATGGCACTACACGTAGGTAGTCCAGTTTCTAACTCATGGTAACCTAGACCTTGCTCTAGGATTACCCCTTTTTTAGCCTTTTCAAAGTAACAGAGGTGGACCCGGATCTAGCCAGTTATATATGCACATTTATAGTGATAATCATAGTCACTTTATAGTTGCATGAAATAAATAAACATCCAACAGTTTAGTTGCATTCAATGCGATTAATCATCCGAGAATCCATCGGGAAACTATAGCGGTTATTCATAATCGTAACCACATACCTGATCCATAGTAACTTGATGTCCATGCATTAACATTCAACATAATTAACAAGCAATCAACAATATCCTGAAAATAATGCATAACATCCAAGTGTCATTGTTTTATTCAAAATATCCTCAAGATCAACTTGGATTCCACCTTATGATTTCTAGGCCAACTTTAGGGTTTTAGTCTTCATTATGCATTTATCACTTTTAATGCTCTTTTAGTTCACAAACTTTAATTTCTGCATCATAGGCACAATTGAATGTCAATTAAGTCTAATATGTTTCTTTTACACTAAAACTATTATATTTTATCCTTTTAGGTCATATCCAAAACATTAAGGCTAATTATCATCTTCGGTTTCTTTCAAATTGACAAATCATATTTCATTATAGTTCAACTCACATACATGAACCTTATTTATCACTATTTCCACTTTTATACACTAGGAAACACTAATTATCCAAATAATTCACATTAAAGATCTTTGGTACTCAATTTATCTTCAAATCATCATATCTCTATTTTATTCTTCAATTTGTACAATTAAAACCATTAGAATTCATATCAACATAAATTAGGGTTTCTAATCCCATTAAGGCATATTCATCAAAATTAGGGTTTTCAAGCTCATTAATGCATAATCATGCACGAAACCCTAAATTAAACCAAATATATAAAAAGATCATATTTTTAAATCCTATTTTCTCTTTCATTAACAACAGGTTAATATCAGCTTGAATTATCCATCTATCATCAAATCTAAGGGTTTTTCCTTAATTGAATCATTAAAGATGATAACTTTATGCCCTTTTCAAATTTCATGCATATTTAAGCACATAAACCCTAAATTAGACTAAACACATGCAAAGTTCTTCCTTTTTGAACTCAATGTTCCTTTTTACATTTAACAGATTAATATCAACTCTAAAGATCCATTATACCCTATTAAACACATTAATCATATCAAAATAGGGTTTCTTAATCTTTAATTCATTAAAGATGGTAATTTACACTATATTTCGAACTATGATCAGATTCAGGCTATAAATCTATTTTTATTGGATTCCTTGTGTTCTCCTGGTCAAAATTCATATATAACTTATTTTCATCCGAGTTACGAATCATGAGATACAATTTTTGTAATAAAACACTTACTTGACCAATTGGATGGCGCCACGTCATCCAGCTCATGCAATGCGGATCGCTTGAGAATTATAACCGAATTACAATTTTGCCCTCGACTTAAAACTCGGCTCTTTTGGCCCGCAGAGGGCAATTATGTCCAAACCTTACTTGGTCGCCTTCTTCCTCTAGCAGCTGCGACGCAGATGCCCTAGGCGTCCTACCGCAGCCCGTGTGCGGGCTCTCTCCCTCTCCATGGTCCGCGATGGCTGCCGCCGACTCCTCCGTTGGCTCCGCCGCCCTCAGCCGCCCTTGGGGCGCCAGATGGATCACGCCCAGTGCGGCTGGGTTGGGCTGGGGAAGAGCCGCAACCAACTACTGCACTGCAGCCGTGCGGCTGCTGCTGCAGGCGATTCGCGGGTGGTAGGAGGATGGGAACAGATGGCCGACCTTCTGGGGGTGGTTGTGGATGCTCCCTGCTTCAAACCAAACCATAAACACCCCTTTTTTCTCCAAGGATGGAACCTTATTCTCAAGGCTAGGGTTTTCAAGAAGAAGATGGAGAAGAGCGATTAGTTGCGTGGAAAGCTTCTGGGTTCGCCCTCAAGTCTTACCCCTTATATAGGGGAAGTCAACGAAGCCCTAGGAGGACATTCCTTAAAAAAACGTAGTCCTCCTAATAGGAATCGTTTTCCTTCAAAGAGAAGCAATTCTTCTCTCTCTCTCTCTCCTTCAGTATTTCCTATTGCTTGGATATTAGGAATTTGAAAATCCCTCTCATTATTGTCTTTATTCTTAGCTTTTAATCCATTAGCTACGAAATTCTATTTCCTTTAATAGAAATTACTTTCTTTTTAACAATACCTCATAATTCCTTAGTAATGCATTATATTATCCTCTTATTTTTCCTTTTTAGTATTTTCTCTTTCTTTCCTCTTTATTGGGACTCCTTGGATCCCAAGGCACTCTATTATTTCGAAATTCATTTTATTGGAATACTCATTATCTTTCTTAATGCACCTATATGCATTATTTTGCATTATCAGGTTTATTTCTTATTAAGATATCTCTTTTTGAGAATTTCTCTTTATTTCCCTTTTATTTTCCTCATGGGTATTCCTTTTATCATTAGAAACCTCATGGATACGAATTATCACCAAGAAAACTCATTTATGCCTCTTTCCACTCATTTTCCACATTTTATCATCATTTTCAATTTCTTTCTTAATAAAGAAATACTTAATCACCCTTTTCTTTTCTAATTACCTTCTTTTTGCAACCTTGGTCTCCTTGGTACCCAAGGAACCCAAGAGGCACGAAATCCTCTTTGGATTTGCCTTCTAGAGGTTTCTATATATTCCTTTTCTCAAAAATTCAATTATACATTTACTATTTGAATTTCCTTGTTATTGGGCCCAATAGCCAATACAGCCCACAAAGCAACCAATCAGGGCTATTGTGAAAGGAATCCATTTACTCAAAACAAATCATATCATTATTTGTTCAATTATCTTTAATATGAGAAATTGTATTTCTCACCAATTGAATCCAAAAATTGGGGTTGTCACAAAACTCCTAAAGTGATATTTAAATTTTTTGATGTTGTTGACTTTGTTGATGTTGGTGATTTGTGGTGGACAAAAGATGGAAAGCCTTTTGGACTTCCTTCTAGGAAACATGGATCACCTTGTTATATTCCATTCTTCTTTCAAGATGTCTTTCACATCTACATATGGGATGCCATGGGGAATGTTCATCACATTTTGGAGGTTCACATCTTTATTTGTGCCCATTTATTATGATGTTGATATATTGGAAGCAAGATCTAACTAATGAGGATAATGGTCCCTTGGTTGGTCTTCATGTGTAAGGATAGTTTGACCTTCCTTTTTCTTAGGTGGATTGAAGTTTATGAGTGTCTTTGTGTAACTGTGTGAACCAACGGTTGATGGCTTCCATTCTAGGAAAAGGTATTTAAATCCCATCTTGGAGGAGATGTCATGTATTACATGCCTACCATTATTTGATAGGTGGTCCACCCAATGTTCTAGGCTTCCCAGTACACCTTTTGTTCCTTTTTTTAGGCATGGAGATTAATTTGGTTGCTTGTTTCTTGAGTAGGAAAGGTAATATGGTGAAACTATTAAAGCTTTGAGAATTATTTAAATTATATAAGTGTCCTCCTAAAATTTGCAATATGAGAGGTCATTGGCAGCGTTCCTTGTCGCATTGTTTGGATATGCATTGTTTTATAGTTCTGAGGTGAAAGTCTTACTCAAGTTCTTCTAGACATGGATATTATTATTTAGGAAGAGTACATATTCTTACCATGATCTTATTTTAGTTATTCCAATTCTTGACCATCAGGAAGTATCATGGGTTTATATATGGTGGAGTTGTTCGTCCCTTGTAGATCTTCTTGGCTATTCTTGCTAAACTTTTTACCACCTTCAGAGAGATATGCCAACTTCATGCATCTTTATATAATTCTTTTTGGATTGTTGGTTTTGGGATTCCTCAGGCTCAAGGTCAACTGGTGTGTTGTATGGAAATATTGACCAATAAAGATGTCTGTTAGAAGTGGGTGATAGTTAGTGTTCATGTCAAGTCTCATTAGTTGGAGATGGAAGGTTACTATAATCTCAATTTACTCATGGGACTCAGGTATTGTTTGTCCTATTACCTAGTAGTGTTTCTTCATTAGTCTGGGAGGTGTCGGTGGATTACATTCATCTACATGTTCTCCCTATGAGATTGAGACAAGATCTTCCATTAAACCAAATTGTTGGTCTATTTGAGCTTCTACAGTGTTAGAGTTGTCTTATGATGTTAATTGTGGAATCTTATCCTTAAGCATACAAGTCTTATGAGTAGAATGAATGACATCGTCAGATATGGCCTCCATTGTGTTTACATTGATGAGAGAACGATGAAGGACATATTTGCCCCTTAGTTCTATTCATGCTTGTAGTTTTCTTTATATTTTGATGTTTTTGTTCTATTATGGAATTTCATGGAAATTTAATGAAATGAAATCCTATCTTTTTCTTTGACATGTCTCTTGTATGTGGCATGTTCAACTTTTCATTTTGTAATTTATTTCCATGTATGGGCTTCGAACACTTGATTGAGGTAGTAATAGCCTTTTTGTCTGGCATGGCGACCCAAGGTATGGTATGAGGTGATTAGGTGGTGGAGGCTTTTGTATGAAGGTGGATGTATCTTGACATCATTCACTTTCAATCCTACACCCATTTTCCACAACATGCATTGTGGGTATAGAGAGGGATCATGCATCCTTTCTCCCTAAATTTTTCTATAGGAAATGTTTGCTTCTAGGGTGAAATGAAGACTATGTACCTTGATGACTCTAGAAAATTGTTTCCCCCATAGGTAGGAACCATCTAAATATTTCTTTTATATTGACACTCGGTCACAAGTGCTTTTCATGATGTTCAATATTATTTTGAGTTGAGAACTATCAACCTTGGTACTTATAAACCCATGATGGAGGTTGGTTCCTCACTAGTTGTTGGCATGGTTTGATGTGGTTTTCTCTTGAAATTTTCTAGGGTGTGTTGTCATGAGTACATACCTTGAATATAGTGATGCTAAAAATATTAGGATGGGGTGATGTTTTAATTTTGCAAAATGCATGGCGCGTTCCCAGATTTGAATTTCTTATTATACATGAAAGTCAAGGTTATGAAGGCATTTTCCCTTTCAACACTAGCGTCAAGGACATTGATTGTAGGATCTTTCCATTTTGTCATACCCATTATGTGGTGTATGAGTTGGTATGTGAACCTTACTTAGATAAGGCTAAATATAGCCATAGAGAGTTTCCCAATAGCAGTCTCTTTGATGGAGTAGAATCATCATTGCCCTATGAAGCATGGTGAAGGAATTGCTTTGTATTCGTGCCTATTAGGGAGCATCTTTTCTGGTAAAAGAAGTTGGGCAATCATGTTTAGTTACACGATTTAGGACAAATTTTATGAAGTGGATTATTTGGAAAAGTGAAGAATTTGAAGAGGGCATTCATGGAATTTTCTGCCTCCACCTCGACATTTTGATGAATTAACCCAGGTATTCTCTAATTATCGATGATTATCGTCATCTTTATCCAAAGGGTTTTATAATATTATTCTTGTATGTGCTCCCATGTAGCTTCTCTATTATCAGAAATAGTACCTATTTACATGGCTAGCATTGGTTGGTAATTGATGGGTATCAATGTGCATGACTTGGAGTTGCATAGCTATTCTAGTTTAGACTACACACACAATGTATGACCCTTCCCATTTTAGGTTGAACTTACCTTTAGTTTAAGAAATGAGATACATGCCTAGTGCCAAGTCACATTTTTGGATGCATCGAGGGTGGACCTTCTTATAGAAGGACTAATCCATTTAAGACTAGTATCATTGCAAATGGTTTAAGTTGTGATGCCATCATTCTTCAATCAGATTCAGAGTGTATATATGATCTTGGATTCAATCCTCTTCAGGTTTGTCTACCACTTGTAGTATACATACAAATGGTCTAATGACCCTCAAATTTTAAAATTTGAAATAAAAAGACTTACATATTTAGTCCTAAAGTCTAGATGCATAACATCAAATGTTTTCCATACAGGTGAATCTACATGGTGTCTTAACTTGTCATCTTTTTCATATTCTTCTACATGCCACCTCATTAAGGAAGAGGTTTTTGATGGCATGAACAAACACATTAGGCTTGGTATAAGTGGAAAGTGTTTGAGCACCTTGAAAGGTATTCTCTTGGTTTGTTTTGGATGATCCTCATCATCATCTAGTCTTGTAATTGTTTTCCATCTTGATGCCCCACATGTATCATAGATGTCTTTATAACCAAAATCCTTCCAAAACAGCATGCAACCATTTGGACAAACATGAATCTTCACATAATCTAAGCCCCACTCCTTAATCATCTTTTTTAGCTCATAAAAGGAATTAGGTAATTGTTCTCCTTCTAGTAGCATCTTCTTAAAGAACGTAAGAAACATAGATGATGCTTTCTTACTCAAGCCATTAAGACAAACCAGGTGATAGAATTTGAGGATGCAAGCAAGTTTGCTAAATTTCTTACACCATGGATATAGTTCTATCTCATAATTCTTTAACAAGATATAATTTTTTCAGCATTGAAATGTTGATCACTAGCCGACTATACTCCTTCTATATTTTCATCTTCACTGAAACTCAAAAAAGCATCATGCAACATATCTTGTAAATTTTCAGCATTTATGCAATCACCCTGGTCAGTAGGATCATCCATTTGAACATCGACATCTTCACCATGAAAAGCCCAAGAAATATAGCTTCGTAAGAAGACATGCCATAATAAATGGCTCAATGCAGCACACTTTCTAAAAGGGCATACAATCTTGTCTTCAATCGCTGAATGTTCAAAAGCAAAATCCAAAAATTTTGATACTCCACATTACTACTCGTTCGGTCATCCTCTTCTATCCAAGACTTATCCATTCTATAAAAATAGTAAAACATATAACATATATGAGTAAATATGTCATACCAAAAAAGAATATACAATATGAGAAAATACTAGTATAATCGTGCAAATGAAGTTCATGTGAGCTTATCCCACCTAGGCGAGCGTCGAGGCATTTTTGAAATACTTATTATAAGGATAAAAGAGCATACTTATTATAAGGATAAAAGAACATTTCCAATGAAATTTATCACTAATTTGTAACCTAATGCAACATAGGATAAGCTAGTAGTTTGAAATACTTATTGATCCTTGACACCAAAAATAATTACCAAGATCCATATTTGTATCTTTGTGGATGATACTACTCATTTGTCATGATGGTGTCTGAAGGATTGGATATGTATATTTCTTTTTGTTGTTGGGTTTCGAAAGTGTCGTTAGATATAGCTTCAACCATTAATATATATCATTTGGATGCATGTAAAGATTATCTCAGGTGTAGCTTATACTAGAAGGCATAGGAAGAACAAAGGCTAAGATAACATATAAGAAATAGATTTTCAATTATAAAGCCTTTTAGGTGTATGGAATATGAGGTGACTCCCTCATATTCTCTACACCTCACTCTCCTTCAACACTTAGGATACCTAATACTGGATTTTACTATTGGATGATTCACCTTCTTTCTTGGAAGCCGATACTTTCATGTCCTATTTCAACTCAACAATTAGAACCACCTCAATGTCATATGGGGATGGAGCACACTTGTTAGTTGATTTGGCCTCCTCCAAGGATTGTATATCTAACTACATCACATTGACAACAATACCATTTACCTACACATCCTCAACAAGATGGCACATCTTGTACCCCTCCAATGAAGACTGTTCCTCCACTCTTACTGGATACTTCTTGAAAGTAGATACCAATAACACCATCCCATATCCAAACCATCACAGACACATGGCTAGTAATTCTCAAGAGGATTCATCCCCAACTCCTGATGATGTTGATACTTTCTCTCTATAGCTGGTGCCACCCACTCCTAATATGGAATTTGAAGTTGATAGTAACAACATCTAACTAGTTGATCACATTATCAGGTAGGATCCTCTCCACATATCAATAGGACCTACTCAACTTTGAGACACCTTTTTTATCTTTATAAGACAGAAAATGATTATTATTTACACTTTCCTCCATAGAAGAAAGTTTATAGAAAAAGGAAAACACAATCATATATAGTTTCTCAGTGTCATCATTGCAATAACCTTGTTCATAAATACTACAACTACCAAAGACCAATATTATTCTATGCATTGTTGACAAATAAAAATCATTTTTGGGATGTGGTCATATTCTATAGTATAGACACAACAATCAGAGCCACCCTACACTTCATCAACCCTGAAACCATATTCCCTACTAATTACATTAAAGCCTTCTACGTCATCTCTGGAACACATGAAATTTGACTCTCAGGAACCCAAGTGATCTATGTTTTTAGTGTTTTTAGGCTGAAACTTGATGATACTATTTGTAGTAACCCCGGGCTTGCTATTGTTGATGGAAATGTAATTGTTGCAACACTCATAGATGGTTTAACTTCTGGTTCTTCATAAATTTTGTTGATGGATACCAGAGTCTATATCTGTGCTCTCATTCTCACTAGAACCCTCTAACCAGCCTAAATTGTATATCTAAGATGGAGTGGATCCAGAGTAGTCATACTCTTAATATTATAACCTGACACTCAAGCCCCCACAACTATTATATAGGGTCTGATGTAGTAATTGGGGTCAAACCATAGGGACAAGGTCGGCAGGTGTTAAGTACGTAGATTCTCACACTCGCATACTCCAGGCAATCAGATGGTTTTAAAAAGGTTGTTCCATAAGGAACGATGGTGCTCAAGCCAAAACAAAGAAAGTTAAGAGCAAGAAAGAAAAATAACAACAAGAGAAAACAAGAACGAACGGTAAGAGACAAAGATATGGAAGGGAACTCGGATCGGGTTTCACCTACTAAGGTCTCTCACCAACATGCAAAACTCACTCCCCTTTGTATACTCCTATCAAGATTACAAGCAGTCATAAAAATATTTATTCCCTCCTCTCTCGAGATAAGGATAGATCTAGGATCTAAGGTGGTCTCCCTCTTGATATAACAACCTTACAACCACAAAGCAAACCATATGACCATAAGCCTTAGCAATCCAACATTCTCCTGCATTCATACTACTCCATAACACTAGATAAAGAAGATACTACTCTTTTGAGGTATCAATGATCAAACAAACAAGATGGTATATAAGCATACAAGTGAAGCATTAAGAACAAGCGTATGGAGATAATCTTGATATGAGCATATATGTACTCAAAGGGAAGCAAGAATATACATATTGGGAGAGCCTTAGTGGCTACTCCCAACCTGAGTTAAGTGTTTAGCCACACATGTTAACGGGTAGCATAACGACGTTACAAAATGATAGATTCATCATAACCATGAAGAGGGAAAGGGCACAATGTAATGGAGATGATAGATCTAGAAGAGAGCAAGAAGATGGTGATACACCAATATTCTCCTTTGAATCTAGATCTTGAATGGATGGTGCAGAATCTCTCCTTCTTTCAAAGAAGAGGGGCCTTCAATCTTCTCTCTCCTCAGCTTCTGCCTTTGGAGATCCAAGACTGATTGGATGGAAGAGAGTGGGTATGGAATTTGGTAGCACTTCGTGGTCCTTGATGATATGATGATGTGACTAGTCGAGGTGGGTATCCTATTTATAGGTGATGCCCACTGAATTAATAATCCACAATGCGGTCGAGGCTAGATCATGGTCGAGGCTTGATCACAGTCAGTCGAGGCCTCTCCTCAGTTGTGGATACCACATTGGTTGGTTGAGTCAGCACCTCGGTCGAGGCATGTCATCACCTTGGTCGAGGCATCACCTAAGTTGAGGCTGAGAGGCACGGGTTGTAGGCCGCAACCAAAAAAAGTGTGAGGAACCACAGTTGCGAAGCATTAGTGTGATCATGGGGACATCGACCATGGTGGGAGGGTCCCTAATGGTCGATGAGCCGCGGTCGAGGTGCTAACTACGGCCATGGCTTGATGTGACCCTGTAAGGATGTAAAAGGTGTGTGAATGAGATTCTTGGCATAAAGTGCTAAAATAAGTGGAAAATCTATAAAAATCTGTTAGGAGAGGTATAAAATATCTAAAAAAGTGTATAAAATGAGATATTATCAACTCCCCCAAGCTTAGAATCAAGCTTGTCCTCAAGCTAAGGGTAGGCTTGAAATCATAGAGAGAAGAGCAATTTTGTGACAAAATGTTTTCAAAACTTAACATTACTAAGTTATCTCATTCTTACAGCAAGGGTCTTGTGATATGTTCACTCAATCCCAAAATCTCATTCCTCCCCCTTCATAATAAGAGTTTCACAACTTTGAGTTCTTGCCATTTCCTTTGGTAGTAAAAGGTCTCTCCTTCTTAACGTATCACCCCTTCCTACATTAGGTTGCTAGACATACTAATGCAACACCTCCTTGAGGGATAGCTTTCACACTCTTCCTTTATTTTTAGTTGGCCCTATGTTGGTGTGTTTAGGTAGGCTTCAGGCTTTAGGTGTTTTCCTCTTCTCCTAAATTTTCCTCACCCACAACTGTCGTAAGGGTAGTAATGCCCTTAGGGGCTTCTTACGTGAAGTCGGGTGGTTGTGTGAGGTTCATTCATATTTGTAGGTGGGTAAATTTGGCTTCAAAGTTCCACTTACAGGAACGACATATCTGTATTCATGAGTGCAGTAATACACCAGCCGTGTGGGACCCTTTAGCATCTTTTGGGCACAACTCTCATTATATATTTGTTTTCTTTTTTTTTGTCTTTTCATATCTCCTCTCTGGTTTGGGTGAGCGGGTTTTTATGCGGTCTTTTGGGTGGCCAATCCTCTTTTCATCCTAAAGTGGGGGTACTTAAACTCGAAACGGGTAGTTATTTCCTTCTCGAGGGAGGTGAGGATTTTCAAGCTGGAACCGTAAGGTTAGGGTGGTTGGTCAGGAGTATGGCTTGGTGAAGTTCTCCAGTTTCCAAGGGTTTTATAAGCTTAGGATTGTTACACACACAACATCTTATTGTAAGAATGAGATAAAACTGTATTGGTATGCTTCCATTTCACTTTTATATGCATTAGTTTCTTATATATTCCTCTCTAGAAACGATAGCATTACAACCTTTAGCAAAGGAACAGAGAAACTCGAAGGTAACTACATAAAACTATGACTCATAAAAAAAATTCCTTAAAGCATAATTTTTTTGCAAAATCAGTTTGGTGGGAACTAAAATATATACAAGTTAAAAAAATTCAAAATTTTGAAAATTTTGGGATGGAATTGTACCTCTCATGCCCATTTATGACTCCTTCCCTAAACTTATCATTCACCCCGACTCGGGGTGTTAAAATTAGAGTTAGATGTATAAACGGTCTTGCTTTATTTCTGCTAACTGGTCTTGGTGGCCCACTTTGACTCGAGGATCATGCTAGTGTACACTCAGCATAGTGGGTGGTATTGCTCATACTACATACCCTCCACCTTTGTATTCAATGTGGCTAGGGCTACCATCCAGGCTAGACAGTAGAAGTCGTAGTCGTTTGACAGGGGGCACCTACGGAGGGCTTCTTGAAGTCTTTGCCTTCTTTATGCTTGTACCCTTTGTCGTGACTTTTCAACATCTCTACAATCACCTCAGCACATGTGACTGCCTTCTCTTCTGTAGGTTCCTTTGCAGTAGTCATATTTGTTTTCTTGTTTAGTGCAAAGGTTGTGTCTGAGTTGTTGTATAGTATCGTAGTCCTTTTAATGATACTGAATACTAGATAGGTCCAATGATTGTCATGAAGTATAGAGAGGAAGGTGTAGTCTAGGAGGGACGTCGCTATGTGTTGTTGTAGGCATTCCTTTTCCCCTTATCTCTTGCCTCTTAGGATGTCATCCACTAAAAGAAAATATCCCATGTGCATGTTTGGCATGATGTCGTTTAGTAGAGCTTGGTAAGCTGACATGGTGTTGGTTGATGCATACCCTTCTATTTTTAGCGTATCTCGGAGGTCATCCTTCAGCACGCAGATGCCATCCCTTTCAAAGATCATCTCTTTCGGTGTGTCATCTTCCGTCAAGGATTTCATTATTATATTTAGGGATTCTAAAGATAGGCTCATGCAACTCCATCTGTCAAAATCCTTGAAGATTAGACTATTTCCCCAGCTAGCCCGTCTGGTTTATCCTCAGGCAGGTCGTCTTCTTCTATCTCATCTTCTTCTGGTAGGCCTACGAGAGGATGTTCTTCTTTTTCTTCTACCACTGGAGGTTGCTCCGGCTTAGATTCTGGTATTCTTTCCACAGTCACACTAGTATCAGTTGTCTAGCTTTCCTTCCAAGCTACTACTCTGGCTGGCTCTATAGGATCGATCCACAATGTTTTCAGTTCCTCCCTCCATGTTTTCTTTATAGGGAGGGGGATTTTTTGGTGAAACCTTTGTGGTACTGCGTCTGAAGCCATCGTCGGGTTGTTGAAGAAGCAGTTGTCATAGATAAACTCCATTGCATACATACTGTGCAGTCCATGCAGATCTTCCCTACAGAGATCTTCTAACAAGATGCCCTTATTGATGGCTTCTATCATCCTTAGCACTATGAAGGCACAGTCCCCTATTCCAACCTTTTCTTGGGGGACCTTCTTGCAGATGTAGAATTTCTTCCACATCCCCTTGTGTCTGTTGTCTGGCGATTGTATAGCTCTTTGCAGATGTAGCTGCATCTTTAGGATATCCCTTACTTTCTTGTTCTTGTAGATCAGGGAGGTATTGTCTAGTTCAGCTACACAATAGTTGAACACCATTGTCCGTCTTTCATATAAGTTGATGAAAATCAGTGCCCATTACTTTACAGTCCTTATGGGCAGGACCACGAATTTAGTTTCTTCTCTGCTCACTGTGCGTTGTAGCTCTATCACATCAGTAGCTTTGTCATTGTCATCAAATAGGAGCCATTCTAGATGTGTGGTGTCATTGAACACTGGTTATACTTTAATTGGATGCAAGAACTCTTCAAGTAGAGTGTCACACAACACTTTAAATAGCTTCTTATTTATGTGTGCTCTTTTCAAGAAAATCCATCTGAAGTGATCTTTGTTGAGCAACCTACCTTTATTTTGATATATAATGTTAGTTTTGGGCAGGTTATCATCCAGTTTATCTACAAGGATATGGACATCTCTGTAGGTTATCCTTGATAATGTGTCCATATCCATACCTACCACCTTGTAGGGAAGAGGAGGAGCCACACCTAATTCTACTTCATTGACTGGTGTGCTCTGCTTCCTCACTGACTCATTCACAAAGAAAGAAGTGAGCCCACCTTCCTCATCTTCTAAGGTGCTTTCTTCTGCTGCTTGTGCTACTACAGGAGGTGCTTCCGTTGTAGGAGGTTGAGCCCTTGTTTTAGTCAGTGTTTGGGTTGTTGCCCTGCCTTCATCTTTCGTAGACATCTCTACAGCTATGTCTTTTGTTGGATGACTCACTTCTAATAGTTGCTCCAGGTTTGCAACATTTAGCGTGGCTAACCTCACAACCATTTTTCCATCGTAGAAGGAGTCATCTTGATCATACTACTCTAGGACTTTGAAGAAGTCATTGCAGATGTCCATCCCAAATGTTAGGTCATCCAAGAATTTGTTTATATCTCTTATGTCTTATGATGTGAGATCTTCTCTCACTATGCTCTATACTCTAGTGATGACAGTCTTCTTGGGATACTCTAATGTAGCATTTTCTTCTTCTGGGCTACTGTTCAGATTGAAGCCCTTTGACAATGTATTAGTCTTCTTTGTCTCATTGTCTTGATGAGTTTTCGACTGTGGCGGTGCTTCCTTCGCCTGAGGTTCAGCTATCAGGGAGGTTTTCACATTGGCACTCTCTTCTTTTGATGTTTCTCCTACACTACCCCCCCACATCGGTGTCATCTTTGTCGGGGCTCGAAGGGCTCGAGGAAGTGTGTGATGTGGAAGGACTCGTCAGATGCTTGGTCTTCTTTCTCTATTGCCAGCTGTCAATTTCTTGGCATTTAGCTTCTAGCTGTTGGTGTTCTTCATTTAAGCATTGACGCTCCTTTTTTAGATCATCCAGTGCTTCCTTGTACCCTTTCCTCATGAGCTCCTTGTCTGCTTGCATGGCATCCCTCTCCTTCCTGAGGTTCGCCATCTCCTCAGTGAGAGTCTTTAGCACCCCCATCAGTGCATTTTGGGTGTTCATAACCCCTTGCATGAATTAGGGAAGCGCCTCAATTCTTTCATTTAGAGTTTGTATCTGTGTAGTTAGTGTACACATGGTAGAAGTAATATTTAAATTTAATTCAGAAGTTTGATGCATGTGTTTCCACATGACATCAAATTGTTTGCCCAATACATCACTGAATGTGTGTGGTTAGGGTTGTTGCAGGTCCACAAACATGGTGGAGGCTCTGGGCTCCTTCAGTTGTGGAGCCAACATTGATGGGTTGGGGGTGCTCGCCTCTGGCTATCTTGCCATTTGTAAGATCACGTCTGGGATTATGGGATTCGGTACAACCTCAGGGTCCTTGTGTGCCTGGTTGGTTTCTCATTCGGCCTCAACATATTGTTCTGTTGTTGTAGCTTCAAGGCGTGCATGGTCGGCCACTTCTATGATTTTGGCTTCAGGTTGGCACCCCTCACTCTTTGCCATCTTAGATGGGAAGCGCGGTGAGGGAGGGCTCAGGGTGACAGTCTTTTTTGATGCCTTCTTCTTCTTCTTCTTCTTTATTTCCAGCTTCTTTCCTTCCTTTGGCTTATTTATCTCTATCTTTGGAGATTTGGCTGGATCGCTCTTCTCACCAACTACAGATGACTAGTCTACGGTTGTGTGGATGGCCCCTGAGTACATCTTGTCGACATCTTCTTGAGAGGGCCACAACTTGTGGATGTCATAGTATGCCATTTCTGGGAGGGAGAGGAGCGTCTTGGAGTAGCTTTGCTTGTAGAAGAGTTTGTTTCCCTTCTGCGCCAAGATCCCCGTGTTGATGAGGGACTTTATGTTGATTTTTGTATGCCTCTTCGTCTTCTTGTACTTCATCAATAGGTTTGCATCTGTTAAATGATATGCTATCTTTGTGATTTGGCCTCTCATGCAGAACTCCTTTCTCTATTTAGCCTCCCCTCCTACTGATGTCGATAGCCTTTCAATAAGAATTCTTCCTATATTCATCAGCTTCTTATTCATCAAGGACCATATAATGAAGAGGTCCCCTTTTGTTACACCTCCGGTCTCTGACCTTGTGAATATTGTGTTGGCAGTTATCTTCTACGTCACTCTGATCAAGCACGAGATGATGAGAGTCGTCTTGGAGTTCTTTGAGGTGTGTTCTTACTTCCTCGTCAGCTTTTCCCACATTCTGTGGTTGTTGTACCCAATTGTGTCTTTCTTTCCAGGCGCAACGAATCAGGCATGTGCTTCTTTAGTTGTTCTTGTGAAGATAGTGTTAAGCATGGCCTCTGTGATTGTGTGAGACTTTCCTCCTAGTCTCACTTCTAGTTTGAAGTCCCTGCCACCCTTCTTGCATTCGTCATCACTAACCGGGAACTTCTCCAATGATGATAAAATTTTTGTCATTAATTGTGTTAGGGAGAGGGCTTCTGAGGTGCACAGGGTACGCAGATTCACACCCTCTAGGAAGCTGGCTACCCTGTCATAGACTCCCATCTTCTTGAAGTTTTTGACATCCAGGTATCTGGTAGGCCTAAACCCTTTTGCTTGTAGTATCCAGTCAAACTACAATAGGTGTACATGGTCTCTTGGCATGAATGCATGCCTATTCTGGTTGAGGGCCACCTCCTCGGTCTCTTATACCTCCTCATGGGTTGTTTCTTTCTCCTACCATTTTATTTTCTCTACAACTGTCACCTTCCTCTTTTTGCTACTCTTTGCTTCCCTAAATTCATCCTTCCTCTTTTCTAGTTTCCTCAACTCAGTTTATGGAGGCTGGTATTCAGAAGTCTCTGTCTGAGATGTGTTCAGGGACTCCTTTGACTCTTTTGGCGTCTTGTGGGCCAGGATGTAGTCGTACTTTTTTTCATCAACTGCAACTGAAGTCTTTTTGTTGGGAAGAGGTTCAGATTATCTTTTAGGGTATTTGTTATCTTTTCGAGGATTTCCTCTACCCCTTCAATGAGGTTGCCTTCTTCATCAATGTGTCTTCAGTTGAGGTCAACATTCTGGAAGTTTCAACATTAATTTTGTTGTTAGCATATTTGTGTTATCTTTTAATTCATCATCATCAATTTTTATTTTATTATCCTGTATATATATATATAGATAGATAGATATATAGATATATAGATATAGATTAATATATATATATATCGTTCAATTTTCATAGTGTCACGACCACGGCCTTAAATAGGAGGTGTGTCGCGACCGTGGCAGGTGTCGCGACCATGACATCACTGAGCCTATGTGTCAAACTGTTAAAATGATATGTCGTGACCGCGACATGGGGTGTCGCAACCACGGTGTGTTACATCAAAGATGAGAGATTTCTTGATCGCAGCCAAGAAGCAATCAAGAGGTACTATGACTGCAGCCAAGAAGTATCGCGATCGCGGTCATCACTGGACTGATTTTTCGCTTAAGAAGCGTCGCAACCACGACTGAGGATATAGTGTCGCGATTGTGGCGGTGGAGCAACTGTTCGATTGAAGATGATGATTGCAGTCCAAGACATCGTTCAAGAGGCTATCGGCCAAGGCCAAGGTGGTGGGATTTCACGATCGAATCGCACCCCAAAACCCTAACCTAGGTTAAACAGCTCTATAAGAATGGCGAATGAGGGAAAGATGTCGGTGAGAATTGCTGAGCTATATGAGGCGGAGCCGCGGCAGTTGCCATGACATTCTTGAACCGATAGGTTGGTAAATGCACTAGAATATGACAAATCATATGAAAAATAGTAAGAACCAATTGTCACTAGTCAAGAAAGCGCCTGGTGGATACCTTGGTTTGGGTTAAACAACACTAAACAGTGTCGAAGGAAGAGGCAGGAGGGCTTACAGCGGCGGAAGCATGACTTTGTCTGTGAAGGTCTGAATCAGACTCATTTGTCATCTTGCACACTCACGTCGATGAGCCTTGTTTAACAATTTGGGGATTTCAGAGTTTGAGCTAAAGAAAAACCCTACTTTAGGGTTCAACTATATATACCCTTGGGTACCATGACCACAACATGAGGATCGCCATGACCATGGTCATGTCCCCTTTTTTGACATATGACGTGACCGCGACCCATCACTGCAAAGAGCAGGTACCATGACTGTGGTGTACCCCTCCTCGACTGATGCTCATGTCGTGACCACGGTCCTTCCAAACCAAATTGACAAGAACCAATTAAAGCAAAAACTTACACTTTCCAACACTGCCTCTTTGGTAGAGAGGGATTAAAGTCCATAATATATTTACACTCCTATTAAAAATGAAAATATAAAAAGTTGAAAAATGAGAGGTACATAGCTCATAATTACTAAAGTACAAGATAAAGAAAACATGAAATAAGAAAAGCAGCAAAAACTTGGGTTACCTCCCAAGAAGTGTTTGTTTAAAGTCTTTAGCTTGACTTTCTCTATCATCTTGTCTTCATACTCCTTCAATAGGTGCAACTGCTTCCTTATTCATTCCACTTGTTGTTGAGTTGGTTTCCCCCAAACTGAGTTTTGTTCTCCTTACAAAGGCTTGGTCTTCATAGTATCTTTTCACTCTTTGTCCATCACTTTGAAGGTTCCTGTCTTTTCTCCTGCTATCTCCATTACCCCCGATGAGTATATTTTTACTATAGAAAAAGGACATGACCACCTTGTTCTCAGCTATCCAGGAAATATCATGATACTTGAGTTGAACAAAAGGGCTTTGTCTCCTTCATGAACATCTTTATTCTTTAGATGGGCATCATACTAGACCTTTGTTCTCTCCTTATAAATCCTTGCATTTTAATTTATAGGCATGTAGCCTCAACTCTTCGAGCTCTTGGAGCTGAAGGAATCTTTTCAGACCAGCTTTATCGAGGTCCATGTTCAAAACTTGATAGCACATAGGGACTTGTGTTTGAGTTCGGTCAGTAGATGACAAAACTTTCCATAAATTAACATGTAGGGAGCTGTACCTATTGGTGTCTTATATGTTGTGTGGTATGCCCAAAGTGCATCATCTAGTTTCATGGACCAGTCCTTCCTTATACGATTGACACTCTTTTCTAAATTTTGTTTTATCTGCATGTTCGATACTTCCACTTGCCCTGATTTTTGGGCGTGATAAGGCATTGCAATCTTATGCTTCACCCCATACTTCCTTAGCGGAGATTCAAACTGCTTCTCATCAAAATGCAACCCTCCATCACTTATGGCAGTGTGTGGTACTTTGAAGTGTGGGAAGATAGTTTTCTCAAAAAGCTTAATGGCTACTTTGGAGTCGCACGTTTGGGTAGCAACTTCTTCAACCCATTTGGAAACATAATTGACTACAAAAAGTATGTATTGATTTCCTTTCAATGATGGAAAGGGTCCCATGTAGTCAATTCCCCATACATTAAAGATTTCCACTTCCACCCAAATTTGACATTGGCATTTCATTTCTTCTACTTATGTTCCCCATAAGTTGGCATTCCTTGCATGTTTTGACAAATGACGCAGCATCCTTGAAGAGAATTGGCCAGTAAAGTCCTTATTGTAGAACCTTTGCAGCCGTCCTCTCCCCTCCATGGTGTCATCCATAAGGTGAGGTGTGGCACTCCTTGAGGATTAAAGGTACCTCTTCTTTAGGTATGCATCAACGATATAGGTTTTTAGAGAACCTTTTAAATAGTAGCGGGTTATCCCAATAGTAATTCTTCAGTTCAGAGAATAACTTCTTCTTTTGATTATACGTTATTTCTGGTGGAAGTTGTCCACATGCCAAATAAATATAAATATCTGCAAACCAAGGTAAACTCTGCTCTTTCGATTGAGCCATTAAAAGAGCTTCGTCGGCATAGTTGTCATTCACTGGAAATTGGTTTCCTTCATCAAAATTATTATCGACAGGTGGTTCACGACCACATTTTCTTTCCGCTTTCATCGATGATTTCGTGGTCAAACTCTTGCAATAACAATGCCCGTCGCAAAAGCCTTGTCTTTGTGTCCTTTTTCTGCAGTAGGTATTTTATCGCCCCATGATAGGTGTACACTCTTACCTTTGATCCTACTAAGTATGATCTAAACTTATCAAAAGCAAATATGATAGCCAACATTTCCTTCTCGGTTGTAGTGTAGTTCACTTGGGCTTCGTCCAAGGTTCTACTTGCGTAGCAAATTACATGATGTTTCTTTTCTTTCTTCTGTCCAAGGACTACCCCAATGGCGTAATCACTAGCATCACACATGATTTCAAAAGGCAGCTCCCAATTTGGTGCTTATAGGATAGGTGATGTCATTAATGCTCTTTTGAGGGTATTAAAGGCATCTAGACATTCAGTGGTAAACTCAAACTCAGCATCCTTAATTAGCAGATTTTATAATGGTTGGGCGATCTTAGAGAAATCTTTTATGAATCTTCTATAGTATCATGTGTGTCCCAAGAAGCTTCATACTCTTGTGAGCGAATTTGGTGATGGGAGTTTTGATATGGCTTCAATTTTACTTAAATCCACTTCAATTCCTTTCTTTGATACCTTATGTCCAAGCACAATGCAATTCTGAACCATGAAGTGGCATTTCTCCCAATCTAGGACAAGGTGCTTCTCTTCACAGCACTGCAACACCAAAGATAGTTTTCTCAAGCAGGCTTCAAAATTTGTCCCATGTGTAGAGAAGTCATCCATGAAGACTTCTATTATGTCTTCCAGAAAGTCTGAAAACACAGATTTCATACAACACTGAAAAGTCGATGGTGTGTTACATAAGCCGAACGACATTCTTCTGGAGGCGTAAGTTCCATAAATACATGTAAAAGTGGTCTTTTCTTGATCGTCAGGGTGAATAGATACTTGGTAAAATCCTAAATATCCATCCATAAAACAAAAGTAATCATGGTGAGCCAGTCGCTCTAGGACCTGGTCGATAAATGGCAAAGGGAAGTGATCCTTCTTAGTGGCTGTATTTAGCTTGTGCTAGTCGATGCACATGTGCCAACCTATCACTTCCCTCATTGCTACTTCATCTCCATCTTCCCCTCATATGACTGTCATTCAACCCTTCTTGGATACCACATGGATAGGACTGACCCAATTGCTATCACTTATCGGGTAGATGATCCTAGCATCTTGTAGCTTTATAACTTCTTTTAGTATTTGGTTTATCTTTCTCTGTGGTTGAGCTAGAGGCTTGGCTATTTATTCAAGACGGATTATGTGCATGCATAAGGTTGGGTTAAGGCCTCTGATGTCTTCTACAGAATACCCTATGGCTTTTCTATGTAGCTTGAGCTCATTTAGCAACTTCTCCATCTGGTTGTCTATTAAGTTGGCATTAACAATCATTGGATTCCTCTCTTCTTCATCCAGGAATTCATATCTCAGCCCTTCTGGAAGAGGTTTCAATTCTACTTTTGGCTTTAGTGCTTCTTTCTCTTCAGTTGTTTGCTCCAATGAAGCATACTTCACTAACTCAATTATCTCTTCATCATCGCTAAATTCCTCTTCAGGCTAGTTCAGGTAGTCCAAAATTTCTACAACCTCTTGACCTTCCATTGTAGGATCTTGACTATTTAAGGCACGCATGAGGGAATCAACAATTGCCTTATCTTCTTGTACCTCTTCAAAATACCAATTGTAGCTATCAATGAAGTAGGCTGACTCAGATAGAGAAGGTCCCCTCATGGCGTTTTATACCCGAAAATCCAAGTGATCATTCCCTACTCACAATGTGATGATTCCTTCAGCAACATTTATTAATGCTTTCCCTCCCAAATATCATTGGGCATTTAGAATCCTCAACTGTGTCTATCACCACTATATCACACGGTATAAAAAATTGCCCGACCCATATCAAAACATCTTCAACTATTCCCATAGGTCTTGTAAAGGTATGATCAGCTAACTCGATCCTCATCCCCATCTTTACCATGTCTGTCAGCTCAAGCCTTTGTGCTAGAGTCAAGGGAATTAGATTGATGCTTGCTACCAATTCGGCTAACCCTTTTCTCTCCACATTGTCTCTGAGGCAGAAAGGTATGTTGAATGCTCTGGGGTCCTTCTTCTTGGTTGGTAACTCAGCTTGAACAAAAGCACTTGACATTTTCGTCAATTGGACAATCTCGATGTGGTCTCCTCTCCTTCTCTTCATGATCAGGTCTTTAAAAAACTTTGCATAGGTTGGCATTTCTTCTATTGCATCAAGAAAGGGCACATCCAAGTGTAGCTTCTTTACAGCTTCCATGAACTTTTTGTACCTCTTCTTCAAGTGTGCTTTTATCAATTTGTAGGGGAAAGGAACTCTCGGGGCATAAGTATTTTTCTTTGAAAGGATGTATCCGATAGGATTCAAGTTCTTTTCCTCTTCTTCCTTCTTCTTTTCGTGTGGCCCTGCTTCTTTGCCACTTACAGCTAGCTCTTTCCCTTTTTGTTCTTTTGTTGCCTTCTCATTCCCATTCGTTGCCTTCTCATTCTCTTATTGTTGATTAATACAACTTCCTTCTTCTTTGGTGTTGTTAGTATTATTAGCATTTTCTAACATTTTCCCAGATTGGAGAGTGGCCATTTTTACAGTCTCAATATTTGATGGGATCTTCCCTGAAGGATTTTTCATGAGTTCAGCTAGTTGTGCAAGCTACTGATCAATCTTCCTCTAGTGAGTTTGCATATCCACCATTTGAGTTCGCATGGAAGTTAGCACTCCTGAATTTGTGAGAGTACTTTGAGTAAGTTGGTCGGTCACCGAAGCTTGCCTTTTCACAAAGTCAAATAGTTGAGTAATCATATTAGCTTGGTTGTTGTCCTTGGCTTAGCTCGGCCCTGGGCCTTTCCCTTTTTGACTCACATTTTTATTCTGACCTTGATAGTTGTTCTTATTTGTCTGGTAATTGGTAGTCTTGGTGTATTGGGTCAACCCTCCTTTCTTCTTGAATCCTGGAGGAGGTTTAGACGAACTACCCAGTTGATGCACATTCTCCGTAGCTTCCTTGTTGTCATAATTAAACCTAGGATGGTCTTGTCATTTGAAGTTAACATAGGAGACATTCTCAGTTTCTTGTTCACTTTTACTTTCATCACTCTCCTCTAGCCGAGTATAGATACAGTTGCCAACTCCATGTCCTCATTCTCCATAGGTAACACATTTCATGGCTTTCTCAGTGTGCTTCTTGCCTTTGGCTCCAGTGTCTTTCAGTTGTTTGACATCGGTGGCAATTTTTTGAATTTGGGCTATAATAGTTTCCAAGACTTTGGCTTCGATTGATGGTCCTTTAGACCTTGCTTTCTTCGTCGACCCTCTATCATTTCTATTGTCATCCATGCCTGCTTGCAGTGCAGCCATGTTGTCTATTATCTTCATAGTTCTGCTTAGCTTCTTTCTAAGAAAGTCACTGCCAGCAGCTGCGTTCAGTGAAGTCCTCTCAGTAGGAGTCAGCCCATTGTAGAAGGTGGTCACTAGGAACCCCTTGTGATAGTTATGGTGAGGACAATCCCTCTAATACTCTTGAAAGTGTTCCCATGCCTCATGAAGGTTTTCTCCCAGATTTTGTGCAAAAGAAGTGATCTTCTGCATGTTGCAGATAGTTCTCTCAGTAGGATAAAATTTAGTAACAAAGGCATCTGCAAGGGGTCTCCACCCATCTATGGACTGGTGGGGTAGGTTGAGGTACCAATATAGAGCCTTATCTTCAAGGGATAAGTTGAACCCATTACAATATATCACTTCTTGAGGAACTCCCCTCATCTTAATGGTATCACATATATTTTTGAAGGCATCAAGGTGATGGTATGGATTTTCACTTCTTGAATTCCCACAAAAAGGTTTGTTCTAGATCGTTGAGATTATAGCTGGTTTCAGTTCAAAGTTTATTGCATTGAAGTGTGGGATGACAATTGGGCATCTAGATTTGTTGGCTCTAGTTGCGGCCAACTCTCTAAGAGTTTTTCCTTATTCATCATCTTCGCTTTCTCCATTTCGGTCATCATGCTCGCGTTCATTTTCACGATGATTGTGATGGTGCCTTCTACGCGATGGTAGTGGCGTTCTTCGTCATGTTAATCTTCTTTGTGAAGTTCTTCCTCCCGACATTCTTCTTCACGTTGACGACCATCCGAGTGATGGACATCTATATCTTCATTCGTCTCATGTGGTGGGAGGTCATGTTGAACTCTTTCATTCCGTTCATTCCCAGTGAGAGTAGCATCCACATGAGGCAGCATGGTGACTCGAGGTTAAGGTGAAAATTTCAAATAGATATGCTTCCTTTTGGATTCCCTGAATAGACTGTACAGTCGAGTTAGAAAGTGGACGTGTTAAAACGAACTATTCTACATAATCGTAGGGTAGCAGATTTAAGGTTTATGTATAAGAAAGCTTATCACTAAGCTTGAGGCACGAGAGTATAGTGAGTAGACTCAAGTTCTTAATAGTGACATGTTTGCCTTGTCCCTGGCAACAGCGCCAAAAGTTGACTGGCCTAAATTGTACATCCAAGATGGAGTGGATCCAGAGTAGTCAGACTCTTAAGATTATAACCCGACACTCAAGCCCCCACAACTATTATATAGGGTCTGACATGGTAATCGGGGTCAAACCACAGGGACCAGTGTTCAGGAAATTGGTCTGTGCGGCCGCATATGCGGCCGTTTAAGCGGTTTGGACAGGGGACCACACCGCATATGTCAAAGCGGACCAATAATTGGTCCAGGCCCGATTATGCGGCTGATTACCCGCTTATGCGGCCACTTAATCACCGCTTTTCCAAACACACATACATGGACTTGAAGAAATGAAATTTATATGATATTTTTGTTGTTTCTAATTAAATATTTATATGATATTGCTGCTCCCTTTCTTCTAATTAATCATTCTATGTTATCCTTGTATGTAATTATTCAATGTGATATATAATTCTATATGACTAATATATAAATATACATAGATATATTAATTTATTAAAAAAATCCAAAACCGTATATACTCCCACATACCACATATACTCTATTCAGTGCCCCATCTGCCCGTACACCGAATAGCGCTTTTCTGAACAATGACAGGGACAAGGTCGACATGTATTAAGTACACAAAGTCTCACACTTGTATACTCCAGGAAAATAGATGGTTTTAAAAAGGTTATTCCCTAAGGAACGATGGTGCTCAAGCCAAAACAAAGAAAGTTAAGAGAAAGAAAGAAAAATAACAACAAGAGAAAACAAGAACGAATGGTATGAGACAAAGATATGGAAGGGAACTTGGATCGGGTTTTGCCTACTAAGGTCTCTCACCAACATGAAAAACTCACTCCCCTTCGTATACTCCTATCAAGATTATAAGCAGACATAAAAATGTTTATTCCATCCTATCTCTAGATAAGGATAGATCTAGGATCTAAGGCATCCTTCCTCTCGAGATAACAACCTTACAACCACAAAGCAAACCATATGACCAATCCAACATTTCTCATGCATTCATAATACTCTATAATACTAGATAAAGAAGATACTACTCTTTTGAGGTACCAATGATCAAACAACACAAGATGGTAGCTAAGCATACAAGTGAAGCATTAAGAACAAGCCTATGGAGATAATCTTGATATGAGCATATATGTATTCAAAGGAAGCAAGAATATACATGTTGGGAGAGCCTTAGTGGCCACTCCCAACCCGAGTTAAGTGTTTAGCAACACATGTTAACAGGTAGCATAACAACATTATAGAATGATAGATACATCATAACCATGAATAGGGAAACGGTACAACATAACGGAGATGATTGATCTAAAAGAGAGAGAGAAGATGGTGATACACCAATATACTCCTTCGAATCTAGATCTTGAATGGACCGTGCGTAAGCTCTCCTTCATTTGAGGAAGAGGGGCCTTCATTCAACTCTCTCATCAACTTCCACCTTCAGAGATCCAAGACTGATCGAATGGATGAGAGTGGGTATGGAAATTTTCAACACTCGGTGGTCCTTGATGATCTGATGATGTGACAAGTCAAGGTGGGTGGCCTATTTATAGGTGTTGTCCACCGACTTCACCATCCACACCGCGGTCGAGGCTTGGTCTCACCCGAGGCTTGATCGCGGTCGAAGCTTGATTACAGTCGAGGCTTGATCACGGTCGGTTGAGGACTCTCCTCGGTCGTGGCTACCACATTGGTTGGTTGAGCCAGCACCTCGATCGCGGCATGCCATCACCTCAGTCGAGGCTGAGAGGCGTGGGTTGTAGGCTGCGACCAAAAAAAGCACGAGGCATCGTAGTGGTGAAGCATCTCTGTGATCATGGGGACATCGACCGTGGTGGGAGGGTCCCTAATGGTCGATGAGTTGCGGTCGAGGTGCTAATCACAGCCATGGCTTGATGTGACCCTACAAGGATGGAAAAGGTGTGCAAATGAGATTCTTGGCATAAAGTGCTAAAATAAGTGGAAAACGTCTATCAAAGATATGTTAGGAGAGGTATAAAATATATGCAAAAAGTGTATAAAATGAGATGTTATCACCCTCTTATAAGGGTCGGGTAAAGAATCACCAGAAAACCAGCTACGCACAATAGTAGAAGTTGAGACAACATAGAACATCTCAAGAAAACCTGAGTAAAAGAAAACCAAACTAGAAATGTGGCATCCAACTCACAAAAACATGATTCACTTAAGCAGAAGCGATCATTAGCAGTGAATTAACGAAAATCACTAAAAATTAAAACCTTTTTGCAAAGAGATCCAAACATAGGAAAACTCTTTCATCAAGAACAAATGTATAACATTTACATCCTGGTTCATAAGTACATAACTTGTACCATCTCTTCTCGAGGATTACAAACAACAACTACCCTATTAACATTATATACAGATAGCATAAGAACCTCGAGGCATCAAGCCAAAGTATCAGATCAATTCATTAAAAGCACTAACTACTAACTCTGAGGACCTGAGAGTACAGAGACGACACATAGGACTACTGTCTATATGACTTGACAGACAGTATCTCCACATGAGATCTCACTGTTGTCCCTGCTGTTGTTGTTCTTTCTGTGTTGTGGGGATTCTGTTTCCTTGTCCGCATCCACCTAAAAATGTTGGATCCCACAGGGGTGAGACAATTTGTAAATTGCCCCAGTGAGAGATATAACTCTCTGCCAAAACATTATTATTGCATTATATTAGAATAAAATTGAGTAGAAGGATTTTATATATATTTAATAGCAGATAAATCACTGTATGAATAAAGTGAAGTAATCTCCTTTCCTAAGGAGAACATTGCATCTCCCATGGTAGTATTGTAATTCATCCATCTACTTGTAATGAGTGTAAAGAGATATAAATAACATCTATCAACTAGAGATGCATAAAAGAAATGTAACATCAGCCAGTAAATTTCCGTATTCAATCCTTAAGCAAACATGCTATACAACTGATTACATTTTACAATCACACTTATGCCATGAGGAGATGAGGTATATCGCTCATACTCCAACTGACCATTGCAAAGTCGAAATCGGTACCATACAAGGTCAATGGAAGAGTCAGATTTCAAGACCTCATCTGTCTCTGTCAGTATGAGATTTAATGTAGGACATCTTGTATCTCTGCTAAATAGCTTTCCAGGGTATACTGGCAACTTCGCTATAGAGTTATAGCCCGTAGCATATACTCTCTTGAGGGTTATGGCCCGTAGCCAATGCCTGGTATTATATTGAGGAGTCATGGCCGATAGACATACTCTTATCGAGGTATGGTCCAAAACCAATCTCGTACATAGGACATAGCCCGTAGCCATTCCTATGGGGCATAAGGATATATTTGCCCAATTACCCCTGCATATTCAAAAATATGTGTTCTGAGTTTTGCCGCGGAGCAACCCATTTCACCATCAGTAAATACTGACACTGATGGATCTATGGTCAGGGCTCTACATGATATGATTTCCCTTGATTAATTAAGTACATTGACATATTCTTTTAGCATCACTCAAGTTCTCAAACAGGAATTATTGTGACAAATGCTACAAAGAAACATTTAAGCTCTTATCAATTGCTTTACCAGAACTTATAATGCATTGGGATCTTAATCCCTTATCTTATCACTTGAAAGTTCACATCTCACAACAACATCATTATCTTACTTATCAAATATAGGTATTCATACCCTTAGTTCATCATTAATCACTGTTACCACTTATTACGTAACTATTACCTCTAGGTCCTCAGACCGAGGTATACATGATACTTGTTACACAAGCATCTCACATGGCTCACAAGGCCCATTAAGTGTCTTGTCACTTTTCACTAGGAAACAACTTGCTCATATGTCTCATAAAGTCCATGCACATTTTGTTACTTTTATTAAGCAACAATAACATTAAGGCACACAAGGCCAATCAACATTTTTATTATATAAATATCATAGCTCAAATCTGGCTATGTTCTTCATCTCATGATATCTGCATGGTTAATACACATGATATCAGTCATGACCATTTCACATCACACCATGCAATACAATAGTAACACCATTATTCCCTTAATAGGGTTAGGGTTTACTATTCACATCAAATTCGGGTTTCTCATATCCCATTTCACATTATTTAGGGTTTCATATTCATATTATCAATCCAACCCTAATATATTGCTCCACTCCTCTAGGAGCATCTTTTAAAATCACAAGTATTCACTCATGATCATTACTCTCATCATATATCATAAATGATTATCAATTCAAGGTATGAGTTCATCTCTCAACCTTACCATCATATGTTTATAGCATACTCATTATCTTGTCTTAACCCCTTTCTCATAATATGTTAGTCAACACTTATCAAAGTGATTTGAATTCATTACATCTTCATTGTAACAATTTACATAACACACACTTCTAGTGTTTCTTATCCAAGTATATTGAATTGAGATGCATCAAGGTATATCAACCCTAAAATGCTAAATGTGATATCTGTCAATTCTTGATGTATCATTTTCTTTATTACTTCTAACTTACTTGAACTTATCAATTTATCTAGTATTAAGGTATTTTCCCCATATTAATACTTTCAACCTCTAACCTATCACTTTTATCATAAAGTGAATAGGATATACATAAGAATTTTCCAACTATCTTCTATGATATGGACTCATCTCAGGTTAATGCATTGCTTACTATAAGGTTGCCTATAATCAGTCACTTTAGGTATTTCCCTTATCAGTGTAATAGTCACCATTCCATTATTAGGATTAGGGTCTCCCATACCATCACCCTTTATTAGGGTTTAGGGTTTCACACACTATCATCCTTCCTTAGGGTTAGGATTGCATATAGCATCACCCTACATTAGGGTTAGGATTGCACATAGCATCTCCCTTCATTAGGGTTTCATATCATATTGCCCATAATTAAGGTTTACTATTCATTCCAATTAAGGTTCTCTCATGGCATCACCCTCAATTAGGGTTTCTTATGGAATCACCCTCAACTAGGGTTTCTCATGGAATCATCCTCAATTAGGGTTTCTCATGGAATCACCCTCAACTAGGGTTTCTCATGGAATCATCCTCAATTAGGGTTTCTCATGGAATCACCCTTAATTAGGGTTTTCTATTCATCCCAATTAGGATTTCACACTCCATTACCCATAGTTAGGATTTCTCATGTTTTTAACCTTGATTAGGGTTACATCTTTACCCTAGATTAGGGTTAAGGTTCATCAATCTTCTTGATTAGGGTTTCATGATCTCTTCATCAAGGATTGTATCCTAAATTCATAGTTTATTCATGTTGAAGGTGTTGAGGCTTATCCATTACATGATTATTCTACATGTATGGATTCCTCTCTCTCTCTCATCCTCTCTGGGATATTGACTATGTCAAACTTAGTTGGATTAGGTCAACCAACCCTTCAATTATGTACATTCAATTAGGGTTGACATAGTGTATTGAAGTATTGCTTATTTTAAGCTTCAAGAATTAACTCACCTAAGGTTACCAATCACTTGGTACCTTAAAGGTGAAACCCTAGTGATTATCTTTGAGATAAATCAATAACAATTATAGGGTCGATTGATCCTTCACCACAATAAATTTTCAGTTGATATGATCACATTGAATCACTAAATGCTCTTGACCCTTTACTCTCTAAACGGTTTGAAATCTTTTGGGCAAGAGTGTGTTGAAACCGATTGGGCTTGGGTCTCCAAACGGTTTGAGATCATTTGGACCCAAAGGGTCTTGAGACCATGTGGACCCAAATGGTATTGAGACCGTTTGGACTCAAACGGTCTTAAGACCGTTTGGTCCAAACCCTCTCAAAACTGAATGGACCAAAAAGGTCTTTCAATACTTAAACAATTCAAGGTTTCCCTCAATGAACCGACTATCAATGGAATACTTGATTCATTCATCAATTGAACTATTGAATCATCCCTCAATTGGACCATAAATTAGGGTTTTGAACCCAATTGAACTAGGATTTATAATCAAGAAACCTTCAATTAGGGTTTTGAAATCGAGGAACCTTCATTGATTAACATTGTGGAACTGATTCAATTGAAATCAATGAATCATCATCAAACTATGATATAACCTGAACCCAAACGGTCTTGAGGTCGTTTGGATGACCTCCAAACGGTCTTGAGACTGTTTTCCCCATCCATCATTGAAATTTTGTGGAATTCAATTAGGGTTTGCATCATTGGATTGATCATTAATGTAGTTATTGATTGCATTTCAATTTGATATCTCTGGATCTTCAATTACTCAACAATACTCAACTCTAAACCTCCAAACGGTCTTGGTTGACCTCCAAATGGTCTTGAGACCATTTGGGTGATCTCCAAATGGTCTTGAGACCGTTTGGGTTAATCAACCCAAAGTTTTAACTCAGCCAATTAAAATTTCAGCACTTAACCCAATTAGGGCTTCTTATTCGAGGATTGTCGATATATTGAATCAATCAATTGGATCCATTAGATCATCATACAACATGTACTAGGGTCCTGACCTCAAATGGTCAACCCATCCAAATGGTCAACCCATCCAAACGGTTTGGGGTCCAAACCTCCAAACAATTTGCAAACCGTTTGGTCACCAAACGTTTTGGTGAAACTGATTGGACCATATTGTTGAAACTGTTTGCAATAGATATTTGGGGAGGTGTGTGCTTATGATGATGTCATCATCATCAATCTCTAAACCCATGAAACTTTCTGTGATTTTCATGGTTATTGCATCAATCAACCAAATAAAATTTTGAGAATGAAGAAAGGATCAACAATTGATAAGGAATTGAATGCAATAACAATATTAAGGGTTCATGAGCTTCAAAGCTTCAAGTTCACATAAAAAATGGTGGATGCAAATCCTTTCACTATACCAAGGCTCTTCCTCAAGCTTTAAGTGAAAAGAATTGTTAGAATTAAAGATGGGATCGAGATAAGAAGAAATCATGCTTTTATTTTTTATTTCCACCATGGAATTGAGGTGAAAGGAGGTCAAGAAGCTTACCAACAGGTTGGGGGTTGTCCTCCTGATCCTCCAAAGCTCCAGTGGTCATTTTTCAAGCAAAGAGAAGAAGTGGATTCGAAAAAAGCCTTTGATTTGAGTTGTAAAAGGCTTTTTTATAAGGAAATCAATGAGAGAGAAAATGCCTTATAAAAATCTTTTAATTCCAAAATTGATGCCACCTCTCCCCCCTCAATTCCTTGAATGCAAAGATATCTTCCTCACCTCCTAATTCCTATCCATTATCCATGAATTAAAGGAAAGCAAAATAAGCACCTTAATTCATTTAATAATAATATCCATAAGTTAGTGGATATTACTTTCCTTTATTTTAACGTGAGTGAGTTATCCATTCCTTTAGATATTTTCGTTGCCTTTGCAAGGCACAAGGACGTCCATACTTGTTGGTTTTTCAACCAACACAATTTTGGTTGAAGGGCAATCCAATTAATATAATTATTTTTGCATTAAATTGAATTAGGGTTTCAATTATGCTTAAATCTTGATTATTTTAATATCAAGATTCTCTCTCCTTCAAAGTGATACAAATGAGATGCCCCTCTCATTTTCTTTTCTCTACATGGTGCCAAGAAACATTAGGGACTATTTTGAAGTGGTAATATGCATTTTTTTTTCAAACTAAGAGATTATATATTCACCCTGCTCTCTCTGGCAGGCTCAAGAGCATCCAAATCAACGTCAACAACTACATCCAACCACGGAGGTTTATTGGAAAGAAAGGACAGAACTAGAGAATTAAAGTTTAGAGAGCTCCTACTACTTGAGCTAAGCCTATCTATAGTTGTTTGTAGAGTGGTCTTTGCAATGCGGTCCGCTACCTTGTTGAGTTCCCTGGGAATCTGACAAACTCGACAAGAAGGAAAGGTGGTCATCAGCTTTTTGAATCCCTCCACATAAGGCATGTACTTCTGGAGAGAGTTCTTATTGAAGACATCAACAGTTGTTGCACAGTCTGACAAGAGAATGACCTATGATGGCTGGAGCTTACTGGCTAGCACAGCAGCTTGGAGAATCGCTTGGACTTCTGCATGCATGGCACTGTCAGCCGCCATGGAATGACCTTCACCTTGCATACAACGACCCAAGGAGTTTACAGCATGAATACCCAGGCCAGATTTATTGGCTTTGAAAGACGCATCAGTGAAAATCAGAATAGATTCCTTATTAAACTGGAGAGGTTCATACTTTGTAAGCTTCCAACTCTTTTTAGGATGATCCCTCTCGATTTGTGTAATGGAGTTAGTTCGTTCTTTTATGAAGTGTAACATGACCTGCAGTGGAGGAATTGATGCCTTGTGAATGAACTCATTCCTGGTATGCCAAATGTGCCAACACGCAGTAGCACATGTGGTGAACCAAACAGAATTTGTTTCTGCAGTGTTCAAGATGTAACTGATCCAATCATCTTCTAGGAGCGTACACATGTCATTCCAGTACCCCAGTTCCTTCCATATGGGGTTGCTCAGCTTGCAGTCGTGAAGACAGTGAACAAGAGTTTCTTGTTCCGCACCACACAGAGGACAATCAGCGGAAGTTTCTATGTGCCTTCTAGCTTTCTCGGCGTTAGTTAGCAGGCTTTTGTGTTGCATCTGCCAAAGGAAAAGTTTGATGCGTTCTGGTAGATTCGAGTTCCAGATGTTCTTCCAATTTCCTTGGACCTAGACTTCTTTGTCTTCTCACAGCCATCTGTAAGCAGATCTAGAGGTGAAGTTGCCATTATGCTCAAACGGCCAAGCATAATTATCTTCGCCTGCCACCGGATTTGGTGGAGGAAGTCCTACAATGTGCGGCCAATACTCCTCAGGGATGTGCAGATTGATAAATTCCCAGTCCCAGGAACCTTAATGGGTTGTCATATCCTGGACTTTGAGATCGGAGAGTCCAGAAGGGACTCGGTCTTGCTCATCATTTGTCAGAATAGGTTTGGATCCACACCAGTGATCAAACCACACATTAGTTGAATCCCCGTTACAGATAGTTTTCACACTTGTCGCCTGCAATAGAGGTAGTGCTTTCCTTATGAAATTCCTTACAAATGAGCCCGAAGCTGCTTTAAAAGTTCCTTTCGACTTGTATTTAGATTTCATGATTTGCACCCATGGAACGTCTTTGTTCTGCATGAAGTCCCATGCGTTCTTCATCATTAGGGCATGATTTTGATCCCTAATGTCTTTAATGCCGAGGCCACCAATGTCTTTATGGGATGTTAGCTTCCTCCAAGAGACCTGGGAAAGGCGCTTAGTATCAGAGTTTCCTTGCCAGATGAATCTCCTGATGTGTAGACTGATATCATCACACAATGTAGGAGAGATAGCAATGGATTGCATGGTATAAGAAGGAATAGCCTGCAACGTTGACTTTGCTAAACAAATCCGGCCAGCAAGGTTGAGGTGCTTAATGGTTCATCTGTTCATCTTGTTCTTTATATTATCGAGCAAGTATGCGTGTGTTTTCTTATTGATGCGCTGATGAATGATTGGGACCCCCAGGTACTTGCCAAGGTCATTTGTTATTTGGATACCCATGACTCTACTGATTCGGCTTTGTTCCTGCTTAGTGACATTCTTGGAGAGAAAGATACATGATTTGGAAATGGAAACCTCCTATCTCGAGACAGTGGTGAAGTCAGCGAGAGTGTCCCTGATGATTTTGGCTTGCTGGGCCGTTCCTTCCGCGAAGATGAGGAGGTCGTCCGCAAAGCAGACATGTGTAAGAGGCATGGAAGATCTACTGATCACAATATGTTTCCAGCTTCCCTCAGCAACTTTGTTATTGATAGTTTGGCACAGCCGCTCTATGCATAAAACGAAAACATAGGGGCTAATAGGGTCTCCTTGACGAACTCCCCTTCCAGTTTTAAAGGCTGGGAGCGGTTCTCCTTCCCATAGAATAGAGGTGTCCCCCATTGTAATAATCTGCATGATGATTGATACAAGATTTCCTGGGATGTTCGTTTTTGATAGAGTGTCTTGAATGAAGTCCCAATTCATTTTATCAAAAGCTTTAGTTAAGTCAAGCTTGATCGCCATGAACTTCTTCTTGCCCTTTTTAAATCTCATAGAATGAAGTACCACTTGCACAAGGATGATATTATCACTGATGTGTCTTCCTGGAATGAAGCTCGATTGCATAGGAGAGATCCAGTTCCTTAAGTAAGGCTTTAGTCTTTCAACTATAATCTTGGAGATCAGCTTGAAACAAACATTATTTAGGGCAATAGGCCTGAAGTCACCGCATGAAGTTGGACATTTGGCCTTCGGTATAAGAACTAGGTGAGCACTGGCAAGCTGGTGATCAATTCTAGTAGTTTCAAAGCAATTCTTCACTGTCTGGTATACAGATTTTCCAGCATGAGACCAATTTGTTTGGAGGAAATCATCTGAGATGCCGTCTGGCCCCGGGGCCTTAGAAGCAGCCATCTTGAAGATAGTAGCAGTGGTTTCTTGAAAACTTGGGCTTCCTACAAGGATGGACAGCTCAGAATGAGCCAGCGCTTCAAAATTACCTGGGTAAATTGTGATGAGGTTCATGTCTGCCTGCATAGGAGGAGCCATCAGTTTCATATAGTAAACAGTGATAAGCCTTTTCAACTTTTTTAAGTTGGTCACCCAGATGTCGTCTTCATTTTTAAGTCTGGTGATCTTGTTGTGGTGGCGTCGATTCTTCACTTGGGCTTGAAAGAACTTGTTGTTACCATCTCCGCATTTGAGCCATGTGTTGTGAGCCTTGTTCTTCCAGTCCGTCTCCTCTTGGAGGAGGAGGTTGCATAGCTTTTCCTATAAATCAAGGATATACATATTACCAGAAGGAGTGTTATTATGGGCAAGCTGTACTTGTGCTTGATCAAGCTTGCGATAAAGAGAAGATTTTTCACATTGTGCTTTCCTTATGGCATCACGATCCCATTTGAGAGTGGCCGCCTGAAAGCTAGGAAGCGTTTCAAGGAAGCTGGTGTCCTTACAACAGTGGTAATATGCATATTGAACCCTAGGTTTTGGGTAAATTACATATTATACCAAAACTAGGTTTTAATGCACAAACAATGCTTTATCATCTCTTTCTGGGTACTCAGGCTTTTCCCAAGCCATACCTCTACATCATCTTCATTCTCATGATGCTTAAACACATGAGAAACATTTAATCATGTAACATTTGCAAGTTAACCCCTCATCTTGGGTAAATTTCTCTTTAGTCCAAAACAAGTAAAACATTGTTTCAACATTATTCAAAAAGGACTGAAATTGAGATATAGGTCCCTCTTGAGCCTTAATTACTTTTCAAGAGATAATATCAAGCACATAATCAACCTTATTAAGAAAAACATCTAGGGTTAAGGCTTAACCCAGGCCAGGGATGTTACAAATTATAAACCCTTAACAAGGATTTCGTCCCTGAAATCCCTGATAAAGGAAGATAGATCTTTATTCATTCATCATACTATTTAGTCTCCACATAACATCTCATTGTTATGGAGGCACCATAGAACTTTGATCAACACAAAGTTTTTCTACACAAGATTCCAAAGAATCAATTTCATAGGACACATACTCCACTGTCCTTTTATTATTGACTGTGGAATTAATTCTGTCAGGTAACACTTTTTCTTAATTCACAGTATCATGTGACAGATTCTTGTTTCTGAGGAGTCTCCCATGCTCCTTATTTAATTCAGCATTTCACTTTTCATGATCATAATTATGTTCTGTCACTCATTTGGGATTACAATTTTTTTCCATACCTTGATTATGCCATTTCCCTTGGTAACACAATACTAGATTTCCTTATTACTTGTACTAACTATCTTATTAGTTGTACATTCTCTTATCATAAGGAAAGGTTACTTATTAATTAATAATTTATCTTAAAGATATCCTTAATTGTTATGTTTATGCAAAGCATAAACCCCTAACATATGATGTTCATATTATTTATATATAATTAAATTGATTTTATGGTTGACCAATCCAGGTAGCCAACATAAACCATTTGGTATTTTCCAGATACTAGAATCTCTTACCTTGGTATCTATCACATGTGTTGAAAACACATCACATATTTATCTTCCTTTCGTCTTGGGACATTACTTGTTACATATATCTTCACCTTGGAACCAAAGTCCAAGATAAACTGATACATTTCTAAGTATCCATCACATGAACATTTTTACCTTATGCACAACAAGTATCTTAAGACTTACTTGATTTCCATGTCCCCGAAAGGAAAGAAAGCAAGGGATCATATTCTTTTTATTGTTTCATGAGTTTTCAACTATTCATGAATCATTTATTCTTTGTCTCATCCTAGGTTCCTTGCCCTATGCACCAGAATAAGGATGATCACATGACATTATTCCTTTCTTTGTTATTATCTAACATGTTCATGAGCATCTTATGATCTCATCACATTTCCCATTCCCTCATTATGGGAAAAGATCTTTATTATACACACAAACTTTATCAAACAGGGATCACCTCCCTTGTTCTCATTCTTATCTTATGAGGAGTATACTTTTTACTTCCTCATACACACATACTCATCTGAGATTATCTCAAATTTCTCTTTCTTATTCTTAATATGACACATTTTTCCATTCCATATTTCTAATTTCATGATTCTCATTAGATTGTCTCAGAATTACTACTTGATCAGAGCAATCAAAAAGATAACAATCTAAGAGTTTCCATACTTAATTTATCATCAATAGTTGTATACCTAGCCAGGGTATATAAATACTGAGATTAAGTAGTATGCACTTTGTATACTATCATATTCCTTCCTTTTCATATTATCGCAAGCATAAGATTTAACATTCCTAGATTTTATCCAGGCATCTCTTCTATACCTCATCCTCCTTCATAGAGGTAAGAACAATATGAAACATGTATAATGTTACTGTACAAAATATAACTCCTCATAGGACCATTCAAGGAAAACTCAATCAATTACTTTCTCAATTTAACTCAGGAAACCATAAAAAGTCATATTAGAATGACATTATTTTGTATGACCTGTCATGATTCGTGGATGGTTCACTGCCTCAGAGGTTGATTCACCATAACATTTATGGTTGAGCAATCTCTTGCCAGATGTCCTACCTGTCTACATTGGTAGAAAATTCTTGGCTTTAGATGTGGTCTAGAAGGTTCTTTACCCTTTCCAAGTAGCCATTGCCTTGGTGCACTAGGCTTTGGTTGTACTTGTGGTACCAAAAACTTCTTCCTTTTGGAACTACTAGGCCTTTGTTCCTGAGTTTGGATAGGCCTTTTCTCAATTCTTCCCTTAATTTTCTTCTCTGGACAATACCTTCTGATATGTCCATGCTTCCTACACTTGTGACAGATCCTAATTTCTGGTTGTATCCTATTCCTTCCATTACTATTTATTGATTCAAAAGGTTGAGGTTGAGCACAGATTCGTTCTAAATCCAGAATTTCATCATTGGGGGCTGGTAATCTGGGTTGCATTGCTAATACCCAGTCCACTATACACATCATAGCTGTTCTAAATTGCCCAACAATGATATCAAAGGAATGATATCCTATCACAATAAGATCATTTTGGGGATTCTCAGGCAGTCGTTCTTCCCTCGCTTGATCCCATGCACCTCTTCTTGGTGCAGCATTGCTGCTTTCTGCAACATATTCCTCATGTGACCCAGCCATCTTCAAGTTCTTCTTCTCCTATATGAGCAGAAAAAACTATCAGATACACTGGAAGTCACTAGAACAGACTCTACTATCTTAATCCTATGTCTCTGTAGTCTCAGTGAACCTAGAGATATGATACCACTAAATTGTGGCATCCAACTCACAAAAACATGATTTACTTAAGCGGAAGCAATCATTAGCAGTGAATTAACGAAAATCACTAAAAATTAAAACCTTTTTGCAAAGTGATCCAAACATAGGAAAACTCTTTCATCAAGAATAAATATATAACATTTACATCCTGGTTCATAAGTACATAACTTGTACCATCTCTTCTCAAGGATTACAAACAACAACTGCCCTATTAACATTATGATACAGACAACATAAGAACCTCGAGGCATCAAGCCAAAATCTCAGATCGATTTATTAAAAGCATTAACTACTAACTCTGAGGACCTGAGAGTATAGAGACGACACATAGGACTACTGTCTATATGACTTGACAGACAGTATCTCCACCTGAGATCTCACTGCTGTCCCGGCTGTTGCTGTCCTTTCTATTCTGTGGGGATTCTATTTCCTTGTCCGCATCCACCTAAAAATGTTGGATCCCACATAGGTGAGACAATTTGTAAATTGCCCTAGCGAGAGATATAACTCTCCGCCAAAACATTATTATTGCAGTATATTAGAATAAAACTGAGCAGAAGGATTATATATATATATTTAACAGCAGATAAATCACTGTATGAACAAAGTGAAGTAATCTCCTTTCCTAAGGAGAACATTGCATCTACCCATGGTAGAGTTGTAATTCATCCATCTACTTGTAATGAATGTAAAGAGATATAAATAACATCTATCAACTAGAGATGCATAAAAGAAATGTAACATCAGCCAGTAAATTTCCGTATTCAATCCTTAAGCAAACATGTTATACTGCTGATTACATTTTACAATCACACTTATGCCTTGAGGAGATGAGGTATACTGCTCATACTCCAACTGACCATTGCAAAGTCGAAATCGGTACCATACAAGGTCAATGGAAGAGTCGGATTTCAAGACCTCATCTGTCTCTGTCAGTATGAGATTTAATGTAGGACATCTTGTATCTCTGCTAAATAGCTTTCCAGGATATACTGGCAACTTTGCTATAGAGTTATAGCCCGTAGCATATACTCTCTCGAGGGTTATGGCCCGTAGCCAATGCCTGGTATTATATTGAGGAGTCATGGCCGATAGACATACTCTTATCGGGGTATGGTCCAAAACCAATCTCGTACATAGGACATAGCCCGTAGCCATTCCTATGGGGCATAAGGATATATTTTCCCAATTACCCCTGCATATTCAAAAATATGTGTTCTGAGTTTTGCCGTGGAGCAACCCATTTCACCATCAGTAAATACTGACACTGATGGATCTATGGTCAGGGCTCTACATGATATGATTTCACTTGATTAATTAAGTACATTGGCATATTCTTTTAGCATCAGTAAAGTTCTCAAACATGAATTATTGTGACAAACACTACAAAGAAACTTGTAAGCTCTTATCAATTGCTTTACCATAACTTATAATGCATTGGGATCTTAATCCCTTATCTTATCACTTGAAAGTTCACATCTCACAGCAACATCATTATCTTACTTATCAAATATGGGTATTCATACCCTCGGTTCATCACTAATCACTGTTACCACTTGTTAGGTAACTATTACCTCTAGGTCCTCAGACCGATGTATACATGATACTTGTTACACAAGCATCTCACATGGCTCACAAGGCCCATTAAGTATCTTGTCACTTTTCACTAGGCAACAACTTTCTCATATGGCTCATAAAGTCCATGCACATTTTGTTACTTTTATTAAGCAACAATAACATTAAGGCACACAAGGCCAATCAACATTTTTATTATATAAATATCATAGCTCAAATATGGCTATGTTCTTCATCTCATGATATCTGCATGGTTAATATGCATGATATCAGTCATGACAATTTCACATCACACCATGCAATACAATAGTAACACCATTATTCCCTTAATAGGGTTAGGGTTTACTATTCACATCAAATTCGGGTTTCTCATATCCCATTTCACATTATTTAGGGTTTCATATTCATATTATCAATCCAACCCTAATATATTGCTCCACTCCTCTAGGAGCATCTTTTAAAATCACAAGTATTCACTCATGATCATTACTCTCATCATTTATCATAAATGATTACCAATTCAAGGTATGAGTTCATCTCTCAACCTTACCATCGTATGTTTATAGCATACTTGTTATCTTGTCTTAACCCCTTTCTCATAGTATGTTAGTCATCACTTATCAAAGTGCTTTGAATTCATTACATCTTCATTGTCACAATTTACATAACACACACTTCTTGTGTTTCTTATCCAAGTACATTGAATTGAGATGCAACAAGGTATATCAACCCTGAAATGCTAAATGTGATATCTGTCAATTCTTGATGTATCATTTTCTTTATTACTTCTAACTTACTTGAGCTTATCAATTTATCTAGTATTAAGGTATTTTCCCCATCTTAATACTTTCAACCTCTAACCTATCACTTTTATCATAAAGTTCATAGGATATACATAAGAATTGTCCAACTATCTTCTATGATATGGACTCATCTCAGGTTAAGGCATTTCTTACTATAAGGTTTCCTATAATCAGTCACTTTAGGTATTTCCCTTATTAGTGTAATAGTCACCATTCAATTATTAGCATTAGGGTCTCCCATACCATCACCCTTTATTAGGATTTAGGGTTTCACACACTATCATCCTTCCTTAGGGTTAGGATTGCATATAACATCACCCTACATTAGGGTTAGGATTGCACATAGCTTCTCCCTTCATTAGGGTTTCATATCACATTGCCCATAATTAAGGTTTACTATTCATTCCAATTAAGGTTCTCTCATGGCATCACCCTCAATTAGGGTTTCTTATGGAATCACCCTCAACTAGGGTTTCTCATGGAATCATCCTCAATTAGTGTTTCTCATGGAATCACCCTCAACTAGGGTTTCTCATGGAATCATCCTCAATTAGGGTTTCTCATGGAATCACCCTTAATTAGGGTTTTCTATTCATCCCGATTAGGATTTCACATTCCATTACTCATAGTTAGGATTTCTCATGTTTTTACCTTTCATTAGGGTTACATATTTACCCTAGATTAGGGTTAAGGTTCATCAATCTTCTTGATTAGGGTTTCATGATCTCTTCATCAAGGATCGTATCCTAAATTCATAGTTTATTCATGTTGAAGGTGTTGAGGCTTATCCATTACATGATTATCCTACATGTATGGATTCCTCTCTCTCATCCTCTCTGGGATATTGACTATGTCAAACTTAGTTGGATTAGGTCAACCAACCCTTCAATTAAGTACATTCAATTAGGGTTGACATAGTGTATTGAAGTATTGCTTATTTTAAGCTTAAAGGATTAACTCACCTAAGGTTACCAATCACTTGGCACCTTAAAGGTGCAACCCTAGTGATTATCTTTGAGATAAATCAATAACAATTATATGGTCGATTGATCCTTCATCACAATAAGTTTTCAATTGATATGATCACATTGAATCACTAAACGTTCTTTACCCTTTACTCTCTAAATGATTTGAAATCTTTTGGGCAAGAGTGTGTTGAAACCGATTGGGCTTGGGTCTCCAAACGGTTTGAGACCGTTTGGACCCAAAGGGTCTTGAGACCGTTTGGTCCAAATCCTCTCAAAACTGAATGGACCAAAAAGGTCTTTCAATAGTTAAACAATTCAAGGTTTCCCTCAATGAATCGACTATCAATGGAATACTTGATTCATTCATCAATTGAACTATTGAATCATCCCTCAAATGGACCATCAATTAGGGTTTTGAACCCAATTGAACTAGGATTTATAATCAAGAAACCTTCAATTAGGGTTTTGAAATCGAGGAACCTTCATTGATTAACATTGTGGAACTGATTCAATTAAAATCAATGAATCATCATCAAACTATGATATAACCTGACCCCAAACGGTCTTGAGGTCATTTGGATGACCTCCAAACAGTCTTGAGACCATTTGCCCCATCCATCATTGAAATTTTGTGGAATTCAATTAGGGTTTGCATCATTGGATTGATCATCAATGTAGTTATTGATTGCATTTCAATTTGATATCTCTGGATCTTCAATTACTCAACCATACTCAACCCTAAACCTCCAAACGGTCTTGGTTGACCTCCAAACAGTCTTGAGACTGCTTGGGTGATCTCCAAATGGTCTTGAGACTGTTTGGGTTAATCAACCCAAAGTTTTAACTTAACCAATTAAAATTTTAGCACTTAACCCGATTAGGGCTTCTTATTCGAGGATTGTCCATATATTGAATCAATCAATTAGATCCATTAGATCATCATCCAACATGTACTAGGGTCCTGACCTCAAATGGTCAACCCATCCAAACGGTTTGGGGTCTAAACCTCCAAACGGTTTGCAAACTGTTTGGTGTGAAACCGATTGGACCATATTGTTGAAACCGTTTGCAATAGATATTTGGGGAGGTGTGTGCTTATGATGTCATCATCATCATCAAGCTCTAAACCCACAAAACTTGTTGTGATTTTCATGGTGATTGCATCAATCAACCAAATAAAATTTCAAGAATGAAGAAAGGATCAACAATTGATAAGGAATTGAATGCAATAACAATATTAAGGGTTCAAGTTATAAAACCCACCTCCAATTGAGCTTCAAAGCTTCAAGTTCACGTAAACAATGGTGAATGCAACTCGTTTCACTATCCCAAGGCTCATCCTCAAGCTTTAAGTGAAAAGAATTGGTTAGAATTGAAGATGGGATTGAGATAAGAAGAAATCATGCATTGATTTTTGATTTCCACCATGGAATTGAGGTGAAAGGAGGTCAAGAAGCTTACCAACAGGTTGGGGATCGTCCTCCTGATCCTCCAAAGCTCCCTTGGTCGTTTTGCAAGCAAAGAGAAGAAGTGGATTCGAAAAAAACCTTTGATTTGAGTTGTAAAAGGTGTTTTTATAAGGAAATCAACGAGAGAGAAAATGCCTTATAAAAATCTTTTAATTCCAAAATTGGTGCCACCTCCCCCCCTCTATTCCTTGCATGCAAAGATATATTCCTCACCTAAGAATTCCTCTCCATTATCCATGAATTAAAGGAAAGCAAATTAAGCACCTTAATTCATTTAATAATAATATCCATAAGTTAGTGGATATTACTTTCCTTTATTTTAACGTGAGTGAGTTATCCATTCCTTTGGATATTTTCGTTGCCTTTGCAAGGCACAAGGACGTCCATACTTGTTGATTTTTCAACCAACACAATTTTGGTTGAAGGGCAATCCAATTAATATAATTATTTTTGCATTAAATTGAATTAGGGTTTCAATTATGCTTAAATCTTGATTATTTTAATATAAAGATTCTCTCTCCTTCAAAGTGATACAAATGAGATGACCCTCTCATTTTATTTTCTATACATGATGCCAAGAAACATAAGGGACTATTTGAAGTGGTAATTTGCATATTCAACCCTAGGTTTTGGGTAAATTACATATTATACCAAAACTAGATTTTAATGCACAAACAATGCTTTATCAGCTCTTTCTGGGTACTCAGGCTTTTCCCAAGACATACCTCTGCATCATCTTCATTCTCATGATGCTTCAACACATGAGAAACATTTAATCATGTAACATTTGCAAGTTAACCCCTCAGCTTGGGTAAATTTCTCTTTAATCCAAAACAAGTAAAACATTGTTTCAACATTATTAGAAAAGGACTGAAATTGAGATATAGGTCCCTCTTGAGCCTTAATTACTTTTTAAGAGATAAGAGCAAGCACATAATCAACCTTATTAAGCAAAACATCTAAGGTTAATGCTTAACCCAGGTCAGGGATGTTATAAGAAACCCATAACTAAGGTCTAGATAGACATCACGATAAGATACGATGATAGCCTTTTTTAGCACACAGAGAAAAAAGAAAATTTTCTAAAAATAACCACATTTCATTTGACATCAAAAACCACCAGAACAGACTTCAGTAAAGCACCAACTCAGAAAATAAGGCTGCAGAATTCCAGAATCTAACATTGAACCTCCTCAACATAGGAGGATATCTAGAGCGCAAAACCTCAACACAGAAGATAAATCGATCAAGACTGAAAACCCAGAAGATATACAACTCATCCAATGAGAATATCGAACTCTGAACTTGTCATTTTCCAAAGATCAATGGCATTCTTACTAAAGTTCAGATGTACTCTTCTATTCCTTTCTAACCAGCTGCGATACATAATCAGGGTGCTAATAATTCTAGCCTTATGATCTTTAAAAGAAATGAAATCATTACAAACTCTAGGTATTGAAGTGATAATTCATTTATCAATGACTAGATTCCAAAGTTCTTGAGAAAAGGATGCAATAAAAAATATCATCATGTAGCTTTCCATGGTTGCAACCTAGATCGAAATCCGTGTTCTTAAATTCCTTAAAGTAGTGTTCATGATCATGCTAGATAGGACAAAACAACATGAATTGTTTGGGTATGTAGTTTATCTTCATTGATAGTTAATTTCTAAAAAGCTACATGAGTATCCAGGATAAAGGTGGGGACTTTTGAGAAGAAGATGAATCTAATGGTCTAATGCAGGGGCTATATTTCAATCAATTGTTGTTAAATTTTAGATGTGAGGGTGTAGGAAATATTTTAGGATTCCTTGTATAATCATAAGGATATGACAATTTCATTCATTATTCTACAGGGGTAATAGGATGACAGAAAGGTTTTGGGCATTACCTAATATATATAAAACTAGCTAATTTAAGGCCCATTCGAATGTTCATGATCTTATGAAATCATTGGATTGGTTTTTGAGAAAATTCATCAATCACACAGATGGAGTCTGGGTTCCTTCCCTTACCTTCTATAGTGTGGAGGATGATCTCTAGATCATTGATCCTAGATCCAAAAATGGTGGGCAGTGTGATAGGTTAAGGGTTGGGTCTTATTCCCCCAGCACTCCGCGATGAACAAATCATTTAAATGGTTTTCCCCAGTAAATTGATTGATTTATGTTAAGAACCTACTTTAAATAGTTAGCAATAATTACATAGATATTATTCACGTAGGGGACATTGTAAAAAAATAAATATCTAAGATATGAAATAAATGCCATCTAGTTAGTCTATTCACCAAGTATGTGAAAAAACCTTTGTTATAATACTTGAGGATTAATCTTCCCGATCCAACTGACATGCTTCATATACTATCTTTCGAGTCTAACTTTGGGTCATATAGGGTACCCCGTGAATCTTGCCACTATTTTTTCTAACCATCCTCCCAATTTTCATTGTAGTTACAAGAGTAGGTGAAGGAGAACTCTAAAACTCGATCTGAATAGGGTTGACCTCAAGGCGTGAAACAAAACAAGGAATAAAAAGACTATAATGATTCTTAGAGTTTGTTTGATGTGTGATCATTGTATCACCTTCTGGGTCAACTTTTGTATGTCCCTTACCCATGTTAATGGTCGCTATTTTCACCTCATTGGAGTTAATAGGCATAGAACTAGGCATATTCATGTTGTCGTCTATAATAATATCACATGATGGTTGAGGTTCCTATGCAGTTCCTTATTTTTTTTCTTTCTCGTCTATATTTTTGGTTGTTGAGGTATGCTTGGGACATCAGTGTCCCCATATGCTAATTCTTCAGAAGCTTTGGTCTCCATGGTGTCTACCTATGCATCTTGAGATAAGATATCAAATTTATTGGTTGTAACTATCTTCAGTGGTTCCTCCCAAGATGTAACCTTGGTTTTTTCCTCTAGTTTCAACGAGTATGAATATTCCTTCATAATAAAGTTAGCCATCCCCCAATATCTTCCACCTAATGTGCTCCAACAATTTCTGGTATGTTAGTAAGATCATCTTCTTTAACAGTCATTTGTGAATATATTGAGAAGGTGTTCTAAATGTGACCCATGAAAGCACATGTGGTACACTTCAGGGATAGACAAAGAATCCACCCCGTCAGGGATACCATCTAAAATGGTTTGACTTCTTCATCTAAAATGAAGTTACTAGAGGAACTAGGATTAAAACCGTCGCCAACACTGCAATTGGCTTCCTCTAGACAATGTTGAAGGCATAGTTTCCAGTTGAAGGCAATGTTTTGGTACTTGGCGGAAATGTTGCACTTCGGCCGGTTGGCTTCCTCTAGACAACAATTGTCAGTGTCGTACTTGGGGCTCCCTCCAACCGCCGCCAGTAGTCTTCCCATCCGAAACCCTCCATGCGATCCTCCACAACACCAGTTAGGGCGACGATCTAGCCGGATCTAGCTCCTCGACACGCTCGTCTCACACGATTGAGAAATCAGGGATAAAGATTTGTGGAGAGATCACTCTCGATTAGTGTTACACCCCGATCTCACAATTTCCTCAAATCATGAGATTAGGGCATAAGATAGGATTTATATGTAACACAAAGAACACCCTTAACTTTTTTCTTTTCCTTTAAACTCTTGATTCTCCGCAATGAACCACATAACATCCTAACAAAGGAATATGAACATTTCTTTTACTAATCAGACTTTAATAGAAAAGATACATGTATAAACATTCATGATGTCTTTCACAACTTGTGCACATAAAACTTGTTAACTAGCATACATAACAAAGAGGAACAATATTACACATCGTAATTACAACTCTCTCTCTTATCTCTTACTGAGGACCTAGAGTGACAAGGACCGGCTGGCTTAACTAATCTTGTACTCAACTCTTGTGGCAGATCTACACTGAAGCTCTGACCATCTCCAAGTCCACGCGGTTAACCCTAAAAATGTTTGAGTAGAGGGGTGAGCCTACTCGCTCAGTGAATGAGTACTTCATGGAAACAGACTAATGCACTAATGTGATTACAGATATAATTCAAGTAAACGATATAAAATTTAACAACGATAAATACTACACTGAGCAGTTCTAAAAAAATATAATTGAAATAACAAAGAATGTAAATATTGCATCCAAAGAATAACTACTAGAAGACTATGCTCTAGTCTTCCTTAACTCTTTCATTTATAAGGAACTCTGTGAACCTATATGATCATATTTTAGATTATGCCCTGATCTATGCAGTGTACTCTGCATAGAGACTCGCAGTGCACTACGACCACACCGTACAAGACTTAGCGACACACCCGGGAAATGCTAAGTCTGACGTCAGCCCTGCTCTGCCACAGGACCCACAGGCTCATCGGCCTTCAGGCTCATCGGCCTCACTGCACTACATCGAGTGCTCTGAACTCCTCCTCTAACCTGAGTACACAGGCTCAGGAGGTCTGGGTTACCACCGTGACATCGCACACGTTGTTGTTGAATAACCCCTATTTACTCCAGTGCCACCGTGACATCGCACGCGTTGTTGTTGAACACTGCCTTTCCATCCTCGTGCCACTGTGACATCGCACGCGTTGATGTTGAACACGTGTTTCACCCCTAAGAAGCAGACCTGTCAAAGGGGTTCTACGGTGTTCAGGGCACCTAAGTCTAACATTAACATTATAGGTGCATTTTAAACAGAAATCATAATTCATTTTACATTTCTCACAAGGCTCACACGGCCTGCCATATCATATCATATGAAACATCATATCTCATGTATTCAACATACATCATGTCTCAGTAACATCCCTTTCTAGGGCATGTCATATCTCATCACCTGCAATTTATGAGATATGTATTGAAAATAAGAAGCCCTGCAGTATGTAGATATCATCTCAGAGAGAACAAGCATATAAAGTTAAATGCACTAGAAACATACAATTCAACAATTAAGCATCAGCACATCTCATATCGAGACCTTTCATATTATCATAACATGATTCATTGAACACCCTATCCTTAGGGTTTCATTTGCCTTATTCATTCATCACATGCCATCACCCTACTCTTAGGGTTTCATTTGCCTCATCACTTGTCACATGGCTCTCATAAGGATTTCATAGGATATAAGCATTCACTAAATAAAGATTGTTTCCAACAAATCATATACAATCAATATAGATGTGAAACCATGGAAATTTAACTAAATTTAGGTTTTCCATACCATTCACTGAGATATCAGGTATCAAGAATAGAATTCAATTAGGATAACCCATGAGGTACATCCTAACCACTTATAGTATTTCTAGTCCCTTTTCAATAAGGTTGAAACTCTAGTGATGTCTTAATTAGGTTAAACCATAATCACATCATTTGATATAAATCTGAAGAGCATTCTCACTAGGAAGTGTTGTATACGTTTTTGATATGAATCTACAATTTAGGAATCATTCAAACAGAGAAGGAATCCATGTCATATCAATTTGCAATAATTAAAATCAAACGGACATTTCAGGGTTTAGAATCACATGCTAAACATTTAGGGATTTGAATGCTATAATCAAATTTCGTGCATTACACTGTTTGAAGGAAGAACCCACTCACCCTAAGGTGTGAAAACACCTCAAAACTGCAGCTCAACTCAGGGAATCTCGAACTCACATCAAATCCCTAGCAAATCTCCCAATTCTTCTTCCATTCAACTCGGGAACCTTGAAAATGAGGGATTATGAAGAAAGGGCGAGAAAAGAGGGAATTTCGACATCATCTTGGATCAAATCAGAGCATGGACGGAAATCTTGACATGAGAGAGAAGATCCACCATAAAAGTCTATGCAAAGAATCCAAACTTACTTGATTTCACCCTTCCTGGAATCGCAAAACCCTAATTCAGCAATTCCCCCACTTTCTTCTCTCAAACCCTAACTCTCCCTCTCTCTCTAGGAGCTCATTTCTCTGGAATGAATGACGAAGAATGAGAGCTGTGTGTGTGTGTGGTCGATCATATAAGTCAATTTGAGCTGCTTGGGTCAATTGCATATTGACCCAACACTCAACTTTAATTATATTGGCTGAATATTCAGTTTCACAATAGCTTCTGTAATTCGCCTACTGAATAGCTAACAGAAGCTCCAAAAATTATGGAAATTTTATATGTTATGAATAATGGAGTTTCAGACCTCCAGTAAAAATTTTAGATCATTTATAGTTACCAATAATTAATTAAAAATCGAACAGTGCACTGCTATATTGCAGTCTACAGAATATTCGGTCGAGTTTGTCCTGCACAGAACTCGACCGACACCCTTACTGTAGAGATAAAAAAGTCATCCAAAAATTATGCTAATTTAACAGAGTGTCTAAAACTGTGTTTTTCAAGCACAGTTAAAAATTGAGATCAATTGGATATACCAATAAAAAGATAAAATTCAATTACCACACTGCTGTATAAATCTGGAAATATGATCGGTCGAGTTTGAAACTCGACCTATAAACAGGTCAGAACATTCTTCAAAAATTCTGATATTTTCCAATGTTGTTCACATTGTATATATACAAATCATATCCAAATTTGAAGTAAATAAGAGTTGCACATAAAATACTAAAAATCATTTAGTGAGACATTCTACTTATCAAATTCTGTATTCATATGTCATTGAAACCCTATTTTGGGCCGATTAGGGTTTATGTTTTTCAAACCCTAATTCTCAAGACAAAAGAACATTTAGACTTCTTATCATAGTTAAAACATCCTAATTGTGTTATCATCATTAATTAGATTTCAAGAATGATTATTCCAATTAATCTTTGCAATTGTCTAGGTAAACCCTAGTTTACCAATTAAGCTCAAATGGGGTCGTAACAACTCTCCCCCCCTTAGAATGTTTCATCCTCGAAACATAAACCTACAAGAAAGATACATTCAAGGTTATTCTAAGCTTCTAAAGCCTTCCATGTCATCATATTCTTGTATTTCATACCTGAATGTAGTTTTCAACATTAGATCTTTTAATTCTTTACTAAATCACAACATATTTCAAATAGTTCTCAATGATATCAAGCAAATTCTTTATGCCACAGTCAAACATAGAATGCAAATATAAACCACCACGCTTTCACTGCGCAACTCTAATACTCTGATACAACTATCTCAACTTATGCTGCTCAGAGAGTTCTATTGTTCTGTATCACCTTTAAGTGACAAAAGCAAGTTCACCATACTGTTTTAAACTTTAATCAAGTGCTATTCAAATAGCAAAACAGACTTGAATTAAAAGACTAGATTCAACAATCAATTGCACAATACTACTCTTGGCATCCCCATTGGGTCATGGATGCATGAGGTGAAGCATTACCACCTCATTCCATACTATCCTGTTTCGATCCTGGGATCTGTGGGTTATGGGCCCACACACAATTCAAAGTGTAACCATCGCATTATATCATTTTAGGGTTTCAACAACAGTAATAAGGTAATCCACGATTGTATCAGTCATTCAAGCATTAATCATACTCAATTACCATCACTCAGTTATATTAGAGCTAGGTATAATAAGCTACACCTCATTAGGGTTACTTGTCCAAACAATCTAATTATCATCCCTTCTTATTAATATGAGTGAATAAGTATGACTACCTTGTTCAGGGTATCTCTCCATATGTTCTGACATCATCCAAACCGTATCACCATATCACAAATACACAATAGTAAGATGCATATCAGGTATGAATTACTACAACTATCATATGCCTTTAATTTAACATATAGCTTGCACAAATACACTGAAATCATATGTAGAACCAACTTTCATACCTTAATATGCCTTCAACAAATCATACATGTAAAAACAAATTCTCATATTACACAAAGCTAGTGTTTTCCCATATCTCTTTGCTCATTCATTACTTCTTTACTTTTTGCTATCTATCCTTTTCATATGATTATATACAATAAACATTATTAACATTGAAGGATTTAAGATAGGAATAAATTATTCATCATTCTTGCTATCACGCAAGAACTTATTTCTTATCACACTTCATCATATTGTATGTCACTATTACATTCTCTAAATGGCCCCACCAAGGTAGTTATGCACCATATATGACTCATTTTCTCTTATTATTTCATACTTATTTCACATTCTAGACATCACTTGAAAACACATATATCATTTGTCATCTTTAAACATGACTCAATATCACATATCCAGTTTCAATGCTAAACATCCATTTTAATCAACGTATACATTGCAACTGTAATACAGGAAATTCCATCATTTTCATCAATCATATTACGTATTTCAAGTTCCAATGAATCTATCATACTCTATTGTATGTGCTACACTGTTTAGGAGTTATACCAACTGATACTGAAGCAATTAAGCACTTAAATTGAGTTAAATAATGATTTCTGAATGAACTGCCACTCACAGCTTTGAAACTCGGCCGATTGGTCAGAAACTCGGCCGATTGCTTCACAACTCGGCCGATTCGCTTAAAACTCGGCCGATCAACTTGCTGTTTGATTTCTTGTAAAAGAAACTCGGCCGAATCACATACAACTCGGCCGAATCGCGTACAGACTAAAAACTAAAACGAACCTGCTGGTGTCGATTTCACTCGAATCGACGGGCAAAACTACCGATTTCATGTATACCATGTTGCACATATTTCCTCCTTTATCTTTATACTATTGTGAAGTTAACGTTCTAAATTAATAGTCCTTTTATTGGTTTTTCCTCATGTTGAATACATTACATATTCTTCATTTTTAAATCAAGTGGATCATGCATGGATCAAACATAGTTTCTCTTTCAATCAAGTTTTTCTCTTCTGAATACAGTCTACCTTTGTATGACTTATTCATTCGTTAAACTGCACCTATGTTCTTTGCTTAGAAACTAGTTTGTTGTTCTAGTCTTATGAATTACATGTTCATACGATTCTCTTTACTTTTACTCTTTTGAAGACTCTTTACTTCTATGGACCTATTGAATGCTCAAACCTATTCTCTACTTAGCCTTTGCTTTAGAGTTCATAAAAGCATTATACTCTATTCTATGATTCATTCTTCATGATTGATTCTTGCTATCTTGAACCATACATACATTTCACATATCTTTTCCATATTTCATATGTATAGTTCATATAATATTAATCAATAAACTGATTATGAATCTTATATCATGTTCCTTTATTCCCAATTAAGGGTTTCTCATATGAGGCCCCAAAATTGAACCTCAGATACCCGTTTCAACTGATTCTTATTTGTTCTGATCTTACCCATATGTTTCAACATCTTACTGTATGTACATTTTCACTCTAATGTGGGTCTAATTATCCAAAATCTATTCTTATTATACTATTAATAGGAGTCATTAGATCCCAGTAACGCATCCTGCCAGCCGGACCAGGCCAAACCTGAAGTCCTGAAGCCAAGAACTACAAGGGATTACTCAACTCCTATTCATCTCAGAAGTGTGGAAGAAAACTTATCCACTAACAAAGCTCATTCAAAGGTCTATTCTAGTCTACTTGTTACAAAGAATGAAATCAATAAATGCTACAACTGCATAGTGTACAACAGATATTAAAGACCCATATTTCAAAGTATTGAATATTTCAATTCAAACATATAAGAGCATTTCTATACATTTCCAACAAAAACAACATTATGAAATCTAAGTTCTATCTCCTTTTACATTTATGCTCTTAATTCTGGTTTCTTTTCTCGTTTTCTAACCCTAACATTTCTAGGGTTCCTCTCTAGCCCATTCTTCCACTGTATACCTAGCCAGGGTATACGTGAGAGAATAGACATAGTAGCTTGTACTGGCTGATCCAAGTACTCAGATATCGGGCCAGGATATCCAAATACTCAAATCCCCAAAGCTAACATCAAACATCTCCTATCTGCCACACTTAGGACTCTAACTTACTAACTTAATGGTCCTTGACAACTCACCCTAAGCTCTGATACCAAGCTGTTACACCCCGATCTCACAATTTCCTCAAATCATGAGATTAGGGCATAAGATAGGATTTATATGTAACACAAAGAACACCCTTAACTTTTTCTTTTCCTTTAAACTCTTGATTCTCCTCTATGAACCACATAACATCCTAACAAAGGAATATGAACATTTCTTTTACTAATCAGACTTTAATAGAAAAGATACATGTATAAACATTCATGATGTCTTTCACAACTTGTGCACATAAAACTTGTTAACTAGCATACATAACAAAGAGGAACAATATTACACATCGTAATTACAACTCTCTCTCTTATCTCTTACTGAGGACCTAGAGTGACAAGGACCGACTGGCTTAACTAATCTTGTACTCAACTCTTGTGGCAGATCTACACTGAAGCTCTGACCATCTCCAAGTCCACGCGGTTAACCCTAAAAATGTTTGAGTAGAGGGGTGAGCCTACTCGCTCAGTGAATGAGTACTTCATGGAAACAGACTAATGCACTAATGTGATTACAGATATAATTCAAGTAAACGATATAAAATTTAACAACGATAAATACTACACTGAGCAGTTCTAAAACAATATAATTGAAATAACAAAGAATGTAAATATTGCATCCAAAGAATAACTACTAGAAGACTATGCTCTAGTCTTCCTTAACTCTTTCATTTATAAGGAACTCTGTGAACCTATATGATCATATTTTAGATTATGCCCTGATCTATGCAGTGTACTCTGCATAGAGACTCGCAGTGCACTACGACCACACCGTACAAGACTTAGCGACACACCCGGGAAATGCTAAGTCTGACGTCAGCCCTGCTCTGCCACAGGACCCACAGGCTCATCGGCCTTCAGGCTCATCGGCCTCACTGCACTACATCGAGTGCTCTGAACTCCTCCTCTAACCTGAGTACACAGGCTCAGGAGGTCTGGGTTACCACCGTGACATCGCACGCGTTGTTGTTGAATAACCCCTATTTACTCCAGTGCCACCGTGACATCGCACGCGTTGTTGTTGAATACTGCCTTTCCATCCTCGTGCCACTGTGACATCGCACGCGTTGATGTTGAACACGTGTTTCACCCCTAAGAAGCAGACATGTCAAAGGGGTTCTACGGTGTTCAGGGCACCTAAGTCTAACATTAACATTATAGGTGCATTTTAAACAGAAATCATAATTCATTTTACATTTCTCACAAGGCTCACACGGCCTGCCATATCATATCATATGAAAAATCATATCTCATGTATTCAACATACATCATGTCTCAGTAACATCCCTTTCTAGGGCATGTCATATCTCATCACCTGCAATTTATGAGATATGTATTGAAAATAAGAAGCCCTGCAGTATGTAGATATCATCTCAGAGAGAACAAGCATATAAAGTTAAATGCACTAGAAACATACAATTCAACAATTAAGCATCAGCACATCTCATATCGAGACCTTTCATATTATCATAACATGATTCATTGAACACCCTATCCTTAGGGTTTCATTTGCCTTATTCATTCATCACATGCCATCACCCTACTCTTAGGGTTTCATTTGCCTCATCACTTGTCACATGGCTCTCATAAGGATTTCATAGGATATAAGCATTCACTAAATAAAGATTGTTTCCAACAAATCATATACAATCAATATAGATGTGAAACCATGGAAATTTAACTAAATTTAGGTTTTCCATACCATTCACTGAGATATCAGGTATCAAGAATAGAATTCAATTAGGATAACCCATGAGGTACATCCTAACCACTTATAGTATTTCTAGTCCCTTTTCAATAAGGTTGAAACTCTAGTGATGTCTTAATTAGGTTAAACCATAATCACATCATTTGATATAAATTTGAAGAGCATTCTCACTAGGAAGTGTTGTATACATTTTTGATATGAATCTACAATTTAGGAATCATTCAAACAGAGAAGGAATCCATGTCATATCAATTTGCAATAATTAAAATCAAACGGACATTTCAGGGTTTAGAATCACATGCTAAACATTTAGGGATTTGAATGCTATAATTAAATTTCGTGCATTACACTGTTTGAAGGAAGAACCCACTCACCCTAAGGTGTGAAAACACCTCAAAACTGCAGCTCAACTCAGGGAATCTCGAACTCACATCAAATCCCTAGCAAATCTCCCAATTCTTCTTCCATTCAACTCGGGAACCTTGAAAATGAGGGATTATGAAGAAAGGGTGAGAAAAGAGGGAATTTCGACATCATCTTGGATCAAATCAGAGCATGGACGGAAATCTTGACATGAGAGAGAAGATCCACCATAAAAGTCTATGCAAAGAATCCAAACTTACTTGATTTCACCCTTCCTGGAATCGCAAAACCCTAATTCAGCAATTCCCCCACTTTCTTCTCTCAAACCCTAACTCTCCCTCTCTCTCTAGGAGCTCGTTTCTCTGGAATGAATGACGAAGAATGAGAGCTGTGTGTGTGTGTGGTCGATCATATAAGTCAATTTGAGTTGCTTGGGTCAATTGCATATTGACCCAACACTCAACTTTAATTATATTGGCTGAATATTCAGTTTCACAATAGCTTCTGTAATTCGCCTACTGAATAGCTAACAGAAGCTCCAAAAATTATGGAAATTTTATATGTTATGCATAATGGAGTTTCAGACCTCCAGTAAAAATTTGAGATCATTTATAGTTACCAATAATTAATTAAAAATCGAACAGTGCACTGCTATATTGCAGTCTGCAGAATATTCGGCCGAGTTTGTCCTTCACAGAACTCGACCGACACCCTTACTGTAGAGATCAAAAAGTCATCCAAAAATTATGCCAATTTAACAGAGTGTCTAAAACTGTGTTTTTCAAGCACAGTTAAAAATTGAGATCAATTGGATATACCAATAAAAAGATAAAATTCAATTACCACACTGCTGTATAAATCTGGAAATATGATCGGTCGAGTTTGAAACTCGACCTATAAACAGGTCAGAACATTCTTCAAAAATTCTGATATTTTCCAATGTTGTTCACATTTTATATATACAAATCATATACAAATTTGAAGTAAATCAGAGTTACACATAAAATACTAAAAATCATTTAGTGAGACATTCTACTTATCAAATTCTGTATTCATATGTCATTGAAACCCTATTTTGGGCCGATTAGGGTTTATGTTTTTCAAACCCTAATTCTCAAGACAAAAGAACATTTAGAATTCTTATCATAGTTAAAACATCCTAATTGTGTTATCATCATTAATTAGATTTCAAGAATGATTATTCTAATTAATCTTTGCAATTGTCTAGGTAAACCCTAGTTTACCAATTAAGCTCAAATGGGGTCGTAACAATTAGTGTGGGAGTGCGAACGGAAAGCGGGAAGTAAAATTGCTAATTATTAGTAATTAGCTAGTTCCACTTTTAGTTTGGCAATTTTAGATTGCCACTAATTAAATATATAAATATCTTTGATATTTAATCCTTTTTAGAAACTCTATAATAGGTGATTTAGAGGGATTTTAATTAAAAATGCCTGTAAATTAGATAGATAATGACCTTTTTTAGAAAAGCCACTAGAATAAATGCCACTAATGGACATTTTTGTTGTAGTGCCTTCTCCTCTTTCAGGTGAGGATCTTTGAGCATGGAACTTGGAAACACACATAAATATCACTTCAAGATCAACTTATAGATGTATAGGTAAAGGCAAGGAACAATACATCCCATGCAACTGGAAATCCCTATGGAAACTAAAAGTCCTTGAACGGATAATAATTTTCCTCCAACTTCTATCACACAAAGCACTCATGACTAATATGGAGAAAATTTGAAGGCATACTGATGTTTCATGCCTACGCCCATAATGCAACAACACAAATGAAACTCTTTTACACTGCTTGCGAGATTGTGCAAGAAGCAAACAAGTCTATGAAGCTCTAAACTACTCAACCCAACTCTTCTCCATCAATGAAGACGACTGGATACATTCTATCATAGAGAAGGCAACCTCAGACACTAACTTTGATGTGGCATGTTGGCATCTATGGTCTAAGAGAAATGAAACGACGCATGTAGGACATAGGTCACCTACTGCTTCTACGATTCGCTTCATCAAGGAAAGAACTAGCACTATTGATTCAATTTAAAACTCACATTCCTACTACTCACATCACCATTCTATGAGTTCTCCCACTACTAGCCCTGCCTTATATGACACACCTTTCTTCATATCTGCGAATGTTGCCTTCAAACATAGCTCGGGTACATGAGCCATTGGTACCTATGTTGTAGACTTTGATGGAAAGATGATAAGGGGATATGGCTGCATGGGACATGTTGTTAGCGTTTTGGATGTAGAAGCCCAAGCAATTACGATTGACTCAGCTAGGACCACAAATGAACCTCCACAAGATCATTATTCTATCAGATTTAGTATAGGCAATCACTATCATTACCTAAAAATCACATGTCCCATAGAAGTTTAAGTCCTACCGAAGGTTAGCTGGCCTCTGACCCCTACCACATTAATGCTCCACTCTAATCTACATCCCACGTACCCTCAACCTTGTGGCTGGTGCAACTGCCAAACATGTCTTAAGAAGTGCTATTGTAGAGGATTTCATCTTTAAAACCCATGGCTCCATCCCGAGACCAACATTTGTATGAACATCATGTAGAGTTTTTGACTCTTTTCTCCTCTCACTTCTTAAGCCTTTAAGGCTTTCTACCATCAAGAGAAGAACTTCACAAAGACAAAGGAATCAACCATTATCTGGTCTTTGCAGAGATCACCATGTTCCTCTACAACTGCAGGATCCCTCGATAAATCTATGAAATCTGTGAGCATCCCTCACCAGAATCTCCCTCTCCAGCAACATACTCAAGAACTTAAACGCCTCATGGCAATCCTCACATATCCTCAGATTCTTCACGATCCTTATCATTTTTAACCTAGGCACGAATCTCATTAGTCTTTGACTAGCGACTAATTAGTAGAGTTTCCTTAAAATAATTGGTCCCCATCCGCATACCTCATCCTTTGATGACGGTGGGGGAGAAAATAGTTGGTGTACACATCATGTAGTCCAAAGTTTGAAATAATATATTCGCCCATATCTAGTCGAATAGTTCATCGCATTTACCCAAATCTGTGATAGATTCGAATAGCGTGGTAAAATAGTTATAATGTTTTCAAGAAACTGATCGAAATTGTATGGCCGTAGCATTCGTCTGCGAACCAGCTCGCGCGGCCCAGTTCGGCCTTCTATTAGTGATGCTATAAGCCCAGTATTGTATTCCTCCCCCCTCATGGCCTGCGGGCGAACCCCGCCGCCTGCCGGCGGCGCCGGTGTGTGCTCCTGCTCGTCGCAGGACCGTCAGAACCCGGCCGCACTCCATTGCAATCTCATTAAGACAGGAAGCGTCGCCCGCAGTCTCTACAACAACCTGATTACCCTCTACTCACGCTCCCCGACCACCCTACCGTCCGCCCTCCGCCTCTTCCGGCATCTCCCCTTCCGCCCCAACCTCGCGTCCTGGACAGCCGTCATCTCTTCTCACGTCACCCACGCTCCTGCGGCATCCCTTGACCTCTTCCTCCTCATGCTCCGCAGTACCACGTTCCCACCCGCATCGGCGCCGCACAACCTGCAGCGCGCCGTCGCGTCCGTCCTCCGCGCCTGCTGCGCCGCTGCGGCGCCTCGCTTCCTTGCTCTCACACACCAGCTGCACACTTTCTCCCTGAAGCTATCCGTATCCCACCTCCCTTTCACCGGTAGCGCGCTGGTGTCGGCTTATTCGAAGCTCGGGTACGCCGCGGACGCATTCAGGGTGTTCGACGGAATCGCGGACAAAGACGAGGTATGCTACGGCGCGGCCATCATGGGTCTCGCGCAGAATCGGCAGCCAGAGGATGCGATCCGGGTGTTCCTCACCATGAGGCACGACGGCGGTGTCCCGTCCAACATGTACACCGTCTCCGGTGCACTGCGTGCCGCGGCGGACATGTCGGCCCTCGAACAGTCCAGGGGGATCCATGGGCACGCGGTAGTGGTGGGGCTGCATCGAGGGGTTGTCGTCGGGACGGCGCTTGTGAATGCGTACGGGAAGGCGGGGCTGGTGTCGGATGCCAGGGCGATGTTTGATGAGGTTGTAGACGTGGCCAATGTATTCACCTGGAATACAATGCTGGCGGCGTACGCACAGCAAGGTGACCCGGTGTCTGCCGTGGGATTATTCGAGCAGATGAAGAGGAGGTATGGAATTGATATCGACGGGCTGACGTTGCTGGCAGTCATGACCGCATACAGCAACATCGGAATGGTTGAGGACGTGAGGATGTATCTGGAATCAATGAGCAAGGACTATGGGTTGACTCCGGGGATTAAGCACTTCACCTCTTTGATAGGCGCGTTGGCTCGTTTGGGCAGGGTTGAGGAAGCTCATCAGGTTGCTCTTTCCATGCCCTGCAAACCCGATGCCGCAGTCTGGAGGACGCTTCTCGCTGCATCCGTGATCCACCGTGATACCGACATCGCGGAAGCAGCAGGACGGTGTTTGTTGGAACTCTATCCGCAGGACGAATCTGCTCACGTAATGCTCGCTAATGTGTACGCACAGACAGGTGAAAAGACCAAGTCAAATCTTGTACAGAAGCAGATGTCCAGTCTGAAACTTCGGGAAGGCAGCCGAAGCTGGGTCGAGGTGTGCGGCATAGTCCATGTATTCCCAGCAGGGAAGAACACCAAGGCCTGGTGGAGAGTGGAGGTTTTGAGCAGGTTGGAAGAGCTAATGGAAGGTATCAGGGAATTGGGCTATTTGGAGCCACCAGACAAGAGCATCCGGTATCACAGTGAGAAGCTTGCCCTCGCGTTTGCGCTGCTGAATAATGGGAAGTCCGTGCCTAGGTTAAAAATGATAAGGATCGTGAAGAATCTGAGGATATGTGAGGATTGCCATGAGGCGTTTAAGTTCTTGAGTATGTTGCTGGAGAGGGAGATTCTGGTGAGGGATGCTCACAGATTTCATAGATTTATCGAGGGATCCTGCAGTTGTAGAGGAACATGGTGATCTCTGCAAAGACCAGATAATGGTTGATTCCTTTGTCTTTGTGAAGTTCTTCTCTTGATGGTAGAAAGCCTTAAAGGCTTAAGAAGTGAGAGGAGAAAAGAAGTCTACACAACCAACGAATTTACCTGCTTGGGTTGTGTATCTGGAAACTGGTTTTATTTATCAATAGATTACTTACGGCTCTTGAAGAAAACTACAAGCAACAGAAGAAGGGTCACACACAAACTCAGTTTTAGGTAAGGTCAACTCAGGCACAAGGGACCTAACCCATATTTCCCGAATAATTATTGCGTTTTCGATAAGTTCTTAGGAATCCTTCATCTCCAACAACTACTACGTGATGATCGCTGGGTAGAGTTGTGATATTGATATCTATATAGAATTCAATGTTGAGTGTAATTCACAAGTCTGGCCCTTTTTATACAAGCATCTGTTCGACCTCTCTGGATAATGGAAAAAGACGGGTTTTTTTTAAATTGACCAAGCTCCGGTGTTCTTGCCATTAACAGACTATTTCACAGAGAGGGGTGGGTTGGTCTATCAACTACCAGATCGCCGATCACGTTTGACTTCTGATCTGGCTACACCCATAAAACATGCGGGGCCCGCATGACGGCATGATTAATCATCATAAAAATAAGAGTTTTGAGTGCTTCCAAACCGCTCATAGTGCGCGCGGAAATGTCCTTTCAGCGGTCTAGAAGCATACGTCGCAAAAGGCTGGAGAGTTATTATGGAGTCATTCCTTATATATATATATATAAAGAAAAGGCCGTGGCTGAGGAGGAGTTATACCCGGCTCTATGCGTTGAACCCTATTGTCCGACCTATTGATGCTTTTCTCCAGCGCAGCAAACTTAAGCGCCTTCGCTCTCGCTTTGGTTCCACGGCAAGAAATGTCCAAAAGGAATCGCGTCTTTTGGGGTTGAGAATTCAGATACCCTTTTTCTCCTCCCTCGGGGGTGGTTCTTATAGGAAAGCACAGTCCCCGTGCGTGTTGACTTCGATCAAAGGCCCCTCTTTTTTGGGCTTGCACAGAGGATGAAGAGGGCTGAGACGCCTGCAACACCCAACAGAGGTACGGGGTTTTCAACCTCTTTCAACACTTTCTTGACTGTTTTCGTGTGATTGTTGCCCGGATTGTGTCCCAGCAGGAGCATCTGATGGTCGTTGCCGCTAGTTTCCTATAGGCGGTTGATTATAAAAGGAAAGGACAATAAGCTACCTCCTCCACCCCCTGTTTCTGGGTTCCATGGATTGGATTTGGGTCATTCCGGACTGCTGATATCTATGTCCAACTTAGTGCCGTTTGTTTTCTCCCGGTTCTTCTGCAAAAGCACTCCATCGAGTGTGGTTTTCATCCTTTGCTGTTGATTTCCCTTTCGTTTCCGATGGTGATGGTCAATAATCTAGAATCTGCCGTATTTTTTCTTGGAGACTTGTTCCAAATTTTTGGGGCGTCTCCTCATTTACTACTCCCGTACGGTAGCAAAACAAAATTTTGTTCTAGTTGAAGAGTCTGCTGGTAGCTGCAGATGTTTTCCTTTGAATGGTTGATTCTAAAAGAAAAACGGATAGTAATCAACCTCTTTCCCCTGTTTCTGGGTTCCATGGATCACTTCGAACTGTTACCTTCAATGCCGATTTTGATAATGTTCTTTCTCTTTTGTTCTTATGCAAAGCATCCTGTCGAGTGTGGTTTTTATTCCTGGCTATTAACTTTCGTTTGGTTTCCAATAGTGATGGGGCGGTGGTTACTCGTGGAGGCCTTATTACAGAATTTTGGGAGGTCTCTCCTTGTTTACCGTTCTCCTACGATATCAGAACAAAGGTTTGATTCACTACAGGGAGTCCAATGAATATCTGCATCCAAGATAACTTTGAGTTCTGCTTTCCCGTTTACTAGCTATGATGCTAACTTTGCCATCGAGATTTTTGGAGGATCATAGTCATGCATCGTAATTGACTGTTGGTGGCGAGTATCAGTTTTTCGGTCCCACTGCATACATATTTGATATTATGATATTTTGTATAAAATAATATTTAGAAAGGGCTTTCTACGTCCGATGTGTCTCCTCTTTCCTAGCTATGATGCTAACTTTACCATCGAGATATTTCGAGGATCATAGTAATGCATCATAATTGACTTGGTGGCGAGTATCGGTTTTTCAGTCCCACTGCATACATATTTAATATTATGATATTTCGTACAAAATAATATTTAGAAAGGGCTTTTTACGTTCGGTGTGTCTCCTCTTGATTGTGACCACAAAACAACAAGCTATATGGGGCTTGAGAAACAGTGGGCTGGAGCTATTCAGTGTGTTTAGCGGACAGTGAACTCACTCTTGACACTTGCGTGCATATGGTGGTGCCGGGTCAACGATTTTAATTAAGACGTGAAACTTGTTCTGTGTGCAGTCTATCCAAACGTCAAGGTGAGAGGGGAGAATGGAAAGACCACACTTCTCGAGAAGACAGAGGTGTTAATACTAAAAGTTGTGCGGTCTCTCTTCATTGGAACCACACATTCATCTACCAAAGTGTTCGGTGGGACAGGTATAATAACTCTCCTCGAACTATATCGTTGTCTTTGTAGATTTTATACCTGTAATTCTGCTGGGGCCTTCCCCGCCCTACTTTTTGTTATTACTTAAACTGTTATCTCTAAGGTTCCTTTATTTATTTGGAAATTTTGTTTGTTCCTATTCTTCCTCCCTATTTCACACATTTCTCAAGATTCCAACTCTCATCTCCTAACCAAGTAGATGTTATCTGAATTCGATGCAATGTTTTACATTTGCTATTTATTGTTAGTTAAATGGATAATATTCTAGTAGTCGCATTTTATGGAGAAAGGACATGCTGGCTTTTCGGATAAGTGACAGTAGTGCAGTTTTTTTGTGTGTTTATGACAATTAATTGCCATGAATACAGAGTTAAACAGTTGCATGTTCCTGGAAGAGAAGGCCCTTGCTAAAGTACTCTAAGAGTGATTATGATTTTGTCAGAGAAATTAGATGTCTGGGGACTGACCTGCCAATTCTAAAAGGAATATATCTTCTGTTATAGCCCTAGAGAAACTAACATGCGACAAACATGTGCCCTTTTATTGGTTTTAGCATTGGTGTGCTATGGTTGAGAACCGGAAAACCGGAACATGTTCAAATTTTACACCATGATTAAAATTCTGGCTGTCTCGGCCTTCTTATTTGATTTTGGTTAATCTATATAGATCTATATGACACCTTGATATGGAGTAAGTAACAAATAGATTTTTTGTTTGTGGTAGCATATACAAGTGGTATTCCATGTTAGGACAATTTCACTCGGATGACGATATGAAAGTTTTTTGCCTACTTTAAACTTCCAGCTGTTCCTATTAATTCTAAGCTTTTCAAAGTTCATATAGTTTCTTCAACTTTTGAATAATGACATAACAACTACTAATGTTGGCATGATTTTCAGGGAAAGGAATCCAAGATGCTCTAGAGGATAACAACCAGAACATCAAAGCCAGTCCAATTATTCGGCCCCGGGCTGTTGTATCCAGTCCAGGTATGTGTTTGATTAGCAGCAGAACTCCAGATAAAATTTTCATGCATCTCTTTCTCCTATTCTTTTTGTGGTGGTTAGTCCGGCTTGCTTAGGCAGACTACATATTTAATCTCATACCCCATCTGCACAAAAATTTCATTATAACATCTATGAACTTTAGTTTTGCATCCTTAGTAAAGAAATCTAACCTTAAATCCGGCCGCATTGTGTGTTATCTCAGTTCACAGTTGGCTGTTTCTTGTACATGAAGTTGATAATGGTGGCTGTCTCCATGATGAAATAATGATTTCTCCCTGAAAGCTGCATCTGTAAAATAATAACTAGTTTTGACTCTCCTGTGTCGCCCACAGACAATGACGAGATGATAGGGGACATGAACAAGAGGCTGATGGAGAGGCCACCGTCCTTGAAGCCGCAAGATGCTAGAAGCACCATGCCACCAGTGAGTCGCCACAATGCCATAGAGGAAATTTCTCAGGCTAAAGCAGGCAGTGCTGCCTGCACAAAAGGTGGTACCAGCAGCAGCAGCCACAACAAAAAGGGGGTTCACGAACATGTGACTAGAAGTCCCAGACCAACTCAGGAGCCCCCTGAGACTCACAGAATGCATGTTACAAGACCGGTTACACCACCGCCTCCAAGACCGACAATTACAAGACCAGTTACACAAACACCAAAATCTCCCATTTCAAGACCAGTAACGCCGCTACCGCCAAGATCGCCTATTTCAGGACCGATCACGCTGCCACCGCCAAGATCGCCTATTTCAAGACCGGCCACGCCACCACCGCCAAGATCACCAGTTACAAGACGGGTTACGCCTACTCTGAGGTCGCCTATTACCAATGCAGTGACACCGTCAGCAAGATCGCCTGTTACCAGGCCTGTTGCGCCACCTACAAGACCATCTACGAGAGTGGTTACACCGACTGCTGCTGTTGCAAAGCCCGTTGCGCCGACTCAGAGATCACGACCAGTTACACCGACTCACAGTTCACGACCAGTAACACCAATTCAGAGACTACCTGTTAAGAAAGAAAAGACACCGGGTGTCAAAGTAACAAGTGTTAGGTAGTGCATAGCTGTTTGCTAGCTATATTTCTCTATTTGCAGTGGGTTTTTCAGTTGCACTTTGCTCTCCAGCATGTGGACATGCTCCTGTTCAAGCTGGAGGCTGGAAGGGAGGTAAGGTATGGAATCTGCTGAGTATGGCTAGCAGAAGAGTCTGTTGCTGGGAAGCTGTGAGTATTACAAATTGAATCTTCTGGGAATGCAATAATACCAAAACAGCCAGTGATTCGCAATGTTCTTTCAAATCTTAAAAGAATGTTTATTACGGAGATTCCTGTAAGCGAAATGATGTTAAGTAACGCTTACAGCGATTGTTTCTATAAAAAGCTACAAAAAGAACCGCCTGTAGTCACCGAGGTAGTTTTTGTAATATTTGGTCGGTATAGGGACTAACGAGTTAGCTACCGCATTTGGTGTTCCCGAATCGCTTCCCAAAACCCAAAGTTGGAGCATTACGGTTGGTGTACCCTGTTTGTCAGATCTTAGAATGATGTGATTACATTGTGTACTGTGATTTTACCTGTTGTTTCCATCGATTCAGCTCAAGTTTCATGCTGACTTTGTCATCAGTCCCTCCTGATCTGAGCAATTTCTACGAATTTAGCTAAAGTATTTATTAACTCACCGCCATAAATATTCGACCCCGTCTTGTTTTTTTCAGTTCCGGAAAGCATGAACGATGGTTCATATAAGGTTTGTCAACATGTGTCCAAAAGCACTTTTATTCTTCCCTCCTTATCCACACAGGTCGAATAAGAATTACAAGAATCCCAACAAAGAAAAAAGCTCAACCAAACTATAGCAATAGAAATAAAATCTAAGGAAAATGAAGCCGCTAACACAGCCAGCTACTGATAAGGGTAGATGGGGGTTATTCTGATAATACACGCTGGAGTTCAATCTACTAGTAATTACTTTGTCTTTCATATGTTGCCTTTGGCAAAATGATGAAAAGTGATGGACAATCACAAACAACAGGGTCACTACCATTTGCTTTGTCAAAGATATTGCTACCAACTATTTTCATGTTGCATCGTTTTTTCTGTTTACAATGATCGACTATAGTTTGACAATCGGTGATGATATTGATCGTTTCCCCAGCGCTGCAATAATCATACCATAAATGATGGGTCCCACACATTTTCCATTGTGTAATAGAATGACATTATCATTCGTGAAGTAAATTTTACTTTGATTTAGCTCCCACAGCTGTTGGAGAGTCCATTTCACTTCTGAAGATTTGAAGCGTTCTCCACTGTTATGTCAAGATCGGTGAAGAGTTTCAAATTTTGGCCTTAATCATACCTATGTTGGTTCATATATGTCATGTTATACTAACGGCAATCATAGACTCAATTTGAACCATGTTTGCATTGCCCATGCTTACTAAGGTGATAAGCATCAAGGTGAGCAAGCCTAGGTGTACGCCTTGGCAGCTATTAACTCGATAGGTTACAAAGCCTAATTTAATATTTTTATAATGACTAAGTCGTTCTACTTATTTAAATCTAGTTCTTCTATTTGAGTGGTAATAGACTTGATAGACACTCTCCAAGTGTCCTAACTTGCAAGTTAAGTAGGGAAAATTCAAATTATACACGCACAAAGATCAAGATTCAAGAGTAGATGAAATTTTCTTTAGATCTTTGATGTAAATCACTTGTATTGATTGTATGACTTGTTATTAAGCTCATAATTATTATTGTAATGGTTGAAAAAAATTGCGACACCTTTGAGGTGTTTGGTTTTACCCGAAATAGATAGCTTCAAAACTCAGCCCAGGGGAGAAAAGCTAAGACAAAGAAGTGTCTCCACTGGAGTTCCCTTGGTCTTTAGTTGAGTTTCTTTGATTTTTGACTGATTCTCTATAGATTTCTGTAAGTGTTGTTGGAGGGGCCAAAAAAGTAGAAATATGACTATTAGACATCCACCAACTCCCCTTAAAATGACTAAAATTCCTCCCTATCATTACTACTACATATTAATGACCCTCAACTATAAGTAGAACCTATATGGGAGATTCCCTAGTCTCCCATGAGGACCTTGTGCTATAGTTGAAAGATCATGCTTTAAAGAGTCTTTATCCACTCCCGTGAGTTTAATCACTTACTACATATATTACAGTAGATATGATGTTTGTAAGAGAGCTAGTCTTGCCGTACCTATCTGGTGAGGCTCTCATTCTCTTCCTCCATATCTCTCTCACTCAAATACTTATTCTCTCTATTTTCCTAATAAGGGTAGGCGCACTTTGAAAAATAAAGACACCCTTTGATAAAGCAATGATCTTTTGACAAAGATGAGTTGAACGATAGATGAACCGCAACAAGGTAGGGTATCCTTCATGGTGGAAAGTTCTTCCATGGATAAGGAAAGTGTGAATGCCAGAAGGCTCTTGGTAAGAGTAGGTAAGTCAATTTCTAGGTTCTTGCCTCCTTGTAGTGGTAAAAGAAGGCTAGATAACCCCACATCTAAAATGGGAGGCCTCTTGGTGTAACTCTTGTGAGATGAATACAAGGTTGTATTGAATGTTTGCAAATCCTAGAGGTTGACTTCTCTAGGTAGTGTATCTACTTCTGTTAATATAGAACCACTCTAAGTCTTACCTTCTCATTTTGGTTGTTTCAATCTCTCTCCCTTACTTCTATTACTTACATCACTTATCTTGTGAGATATTATGAAGGCATACAAATTTGGTTTAAATGTTTATAGATCAATTCATCCTCCCTTGAGTACATATATCCAACAAGTGATATCACAAAAAGGTATTTTTCAAGCATACTCTCATGAGCAGGAGAAGATGGATAACACTCTATGTTACAACCCATGTTAGGGTTAGTCAAGATATACCTCGAATAACGCGAAGCACCTTGATTAGTGCTAATCACCCTGTTAAACAACATGGTTAATCAAGATAAGCTACTTCATGAATCAATAGTTGAGATTGAGTCATCTGAGGAAACTAATGACATTAACAGTGTTAATTGTTGAGTTAAGTTAAATGCCAAGATGTAATTTGTGTTTTGACTAGTTGTGACAAGCTAATAATCATAATTTTGTGCTTCGAGGTTGTAGATAATCCCATGCTTGAAAGTTTGCAAGAGAAATCACTCGAATCAGACATTCGAGGCAAATGTTATGATTGTTTCAACAATTTTGGACCTGGTTGCAATTTTCCCAATAATTGATTTTTTTTGTTATTTCTTTTAAGAGGGTCGGTTTGCCCCCTCTTCTCTTTTATTTCTTCCCGACAGAACAGGGAACCACAAAAGCGGCGCCCCAAACTTAGAGCTCGACCGAGACCTGCTGTAGGGGTGATGAGCGAGGGTGATTTGGGCTTCATAGCTCCGACCAGCTGCACCTAGCCTTCCACCCTTCTTCTTCCTCCTCTATTCCTTTCTTCTTCCTCGCCCTAGGTGCGCAGCACCTCGACCAGCCTGGGCGGCGGACGGCAGTAACAGCAGCAGTTGCGGCTGCACGGGCGGCGCCGACCATGGGCCGTTTTGGGCGCACAAAGCACCAAGGAAGGTGCGGGTCAGTCCGTTTGTGAGGTTCTGCACAAATCTGTAGCTCCAGCTACATCTAGCGTTTCAATCGTAGCTCATCTGACAAGGGGCGACGCCCCACCTTGCAACAACAACATCTACCGCACGAAGAAGTAGCCATGGATGGCTAGGGCGTGAGCAGTACCACGATAATGGCATGACTAGCTTCGGCCTTGAGGCCTAGATCCGGATCCGCAGATCTATGCGTTTTGGCACCCAACCAAAACCATCCTCTTCAATCTGTGCGTGAAGAAAAACTGCCGCTGGTAGCAGCAGGTCTGAATCAGGAACATACTTGGGTAAGTAAGCACTCAAATCAACCGTCTTGAACTCGGTCTAGAGGTCCGTTCACGAACTCGCTGTTCATATTCTTCGATTCTTCCTTAACAGAGTTCATCTTCAACCTGTGCAAGCGTAGAGCTGCTCGCATGAAGCAGGTTCAACTTGGGTCTATTTCAAGGTAGAAGACGAACCAGAAATAGCCAGAAACCGGTACTTGGACGCATTTCCGGACGAATCCGAACAGTCCAAATCGCAGTGAGTAGAATTTCATTCATCTATCATTAATAAACTCAGGCGTTTGAATATTTCCAGTTATGTGCGCGAATTACGCTGATAACAGGCGTTATCAGGCGTAGGGCAGCGTTTGACGTCACCCGACTTTTTATTCCATAAACTGCTTCTAGACGCTGTTATATGATTAAATTTAGCATTTGATCAGTGTGGATTGAATCGGTTGATTTATATGGTTCATTGGAACTTAAATTGCTTATTTGAATGTTGAAATTAGAAATTCATATCTGAAAATGGTATGGTTTGGGTATGAACCCAGACAATAGGGATTTCTGATAAATTATCAGATGTACGATTTCAAAGTTGATATGAATAAATAAAAATATGCAATAAAATCCTAATTGCATATATCTTTTGACGTTAATATGTGTAAATTGATATTTACATGAAATGGCACATTTCTCTGAATTATTCCAGAAATTCTCAAGTATTGTTATTAAATTGTGTTGTGATAGGTAATTAACTTTTAATTGAGTTAAGTGATGCACAAACCAAGATTTGGGTTAATGTGCACGTTTTTCGAGAATTTTAGAGAATTGACAAATGTTGAGTATGATTCTCGTATGTGAAGTAAATTTCTTTAATTTGTGCAATAAGATGTTCAATTGCGTAAATTCGCTATGTATGTGCCAAATTGAAATAATTTGGGTTATTTATGCATTTCTAATTTGCCTGAATGCATGGTATGAGAATTTCTCAGAAATTACAATGATTTGAAATATATTGCTCTGTCGGTTTAGAATGACAATGTATTGTGATCTGATATGAAATCAGTAAATGTGATATTCCTGTTTAAATGTTTATATGTTAATCAGTCAATAGACTTAGGTGCCCCAACACCGTAGAACCCCATTGCGCGGTCTATACCTTTGGGGTGAAACGATCGATCTAGCCTTGTGCCTAGATGGTCGGCGACCAGTGTTCAACAATAATCCGTGCGTGTGTCACGGTGGCACTGGAGTAATATAGGGGTTATTCAACAATAATCCGTGCATGTGTCACGGTGGTAACCCAGACCCTCCGACTGTGCACTATAGGTTGCGGGAGGAGTCTAAAGCACTCCGAGTTAGTGCAGTGAGGCCCTTGAGTGCCTAGGAACTGCAGTGAGGCCCTTGAGATCCTGAGAGTGCTGTGAGGCCCTTGAGTGCCTGAGGCCCTTGAGAGCCTGAGAGTCCTGTGCAGACCAGGACGGACAATCAGACTTAGCATTTCCCGGGTGTGTCGTTAAGTCTTGTACGGTGGGATCGTAGTTCGCTACAGATCTTCATATGTAGAGTGCGCTGCATATGTTTGGGGCATAATAAAATAAATATGTAATCATATAGGATCACGACAAATTAATATATCCGAACTTTTGTGCCAAATCATTATATATGTTTATTGGCTTAAATTATCTGTTATTGCATAGAAAAGTGATTATATTATGCAATCTGCTATGTCATTAGAACTGCCCTGCTTGTACTGTATTTATGTTTATTTCAATTTTATAAACATGATGAGTTGTTTAGTGATAGCTAAATGAAAGGCTATTCACTGAGCGAGTAGGCTCATACCTCTACTCAAAACATTTTCAGGTCATCATCAGTAGCAGGAATCTGAAGGATCTTTTCATCCTAACGCTTAGTCTGTAAAAGGTATATGTAGTTAGTTTAGTTAGAGGTCTCTTAGTCCTTTCCCCTCGATCCTTGGGACATGGTGTGGGTGAGAGAGAGTATGTATGGCGAATGTGTATAAAGATGTAAATTAACTGTTATGTTTACTTTCTGTTAAACAATATTACATGTTGTAAACTCTGTTTATGTTCTCTAGCCAGTTTAATTGAAATGCTTCCGCAATAGTATTTTTTTGTTTTAGTTTACAGCAATAATCCGGATATCATTACGAGGTTTTAAAAAGAAAAAAGTTCTCAGTGATTTATTTATGTAATAATCCCTCCGTCGCGCCCTAATCTCGGGATTAGTGGTCAGTGTGAGATCGGGGTGTGACATCTTGGTATAAGAGCATAGGTTGAGTACATAGTTACTCTAAATCAAGGTCAGGGGACGATAAGAGACCAATAGGATTAGGACTTAGGTGTCTTCCTTCTAACTACAATTGTGTAACAGGAAGTGTTCCGTTATATTATTGCAGATGGCAGGAAGAGGATGTGGTCACGTGAACCAAGTAAAGAGCTTATGTTAAATCGTTAGGGATCATTAGGATCAAAAGATAGAGTTATAATTAAGATGGATAAGAAATGATGTGTCTTTAGCTCTGGGAGATCTGAGTGTTTGGATACCCTGGCCAGGTGTCTGAATACTTAGATTGACCAGTATCAAGCTACTCTGTCTATTCTTCTCTGGATGCCCTGGCCAGGTATGCAGATGAAGGATAGGCTAGAGAGAAACCCTAGAAATTTTAGGGTTATGAGATAAGAAATTAATGTAGGAGTAAGAGATTAAATATAGGATGTGATACAACTCTTTATTTGATTGTAAATCATTAGAAATGCTCTTATATGTATGGATTTAGATTTTCAGTTTATAGAATAAATATGATTCTTTTATATTGTTGTGTGTCATGAAGTGATTTAGTTATTGTTTATATTCCTTGTATTAAGTAGACCAGAAATTATGTTTAAATGAGTCTGCCCTAGGTGGATATTCTTTCCACATGTTTGAGATTAATAGGAGTTGGTTAATCCTGAGTAGCTCTTGGCTTCATGACTACAGGTTTGGCCTGGTCCGGCTGGCAAGATGCGTTACTGAGATCTAATGACTCCTATTAATAATATAATAAAAGTAGATCCTGGATAATTTAGACTCGAATCATGGTGAAAAATGTATATATACTAAGATGTTGAGATATAAGGGAAAAATTAGAACAACTAAGAATTAGTTGGAACTGACATCGGAGACCCAACATTGGGACCTCATATCAGCAATCCTTAATTGGAAATAAAGGGATACAATATAAGGTTCAAATTAAATTTACTGATTTGTATTATATGAACCCTAAATATGAGAATATAGAAAAATATATGAGAAAAGTGTGTAATGACTAAGATAGTAAGAATCAACTTTGGGTTGGATCATGGAATAGAGTAAAATATTTTTACTTCAAAGCAAAGAGAAAATAGAAGAAAAGAGTTAAGTATACAATAAGTACATAGAAATAAAGAGTTTTATGTAAATCATAAGACCAGGATAAGAAACTTAGTTGAATTAAGAGAAATGTTAGAAATGATGATTTTGATTAAGGAATGACGATTACATGACATAATTGAGAGTATGGAATGCATATCTTTATTATAAAGTTTAATACATTCATACATACTACCTTGGAATTATGAGTCTCAATAGACTAACTAACTTGTTTCTAAAATAAAGAACAACCGCGTAAGTTAGAAAGTGAATGCATCATATATGTTGCATATCTACCATGGTAGAGACGTCTAATTGAATGAAATAATGATGCACAATATAATGATGAAACCCTAGCGGGGTAAATTCATAATGTAATTTATCTGAATGTCCAAGTTAGAGAAAGGAAATTCCAGTGATTAGATAAGCACGACTTTAGTAAAACTTATGAGATTCAGAGTTTGAATTTCAAACTAAGGGAGTAAAAATTACATCATAATAACGTCGTGTTACTGATAAGGACCAAATCCTAGAACGCTTAGAGTTGTAGTAGTTCAAGGAATATCACTAGTGATTTGACCTTGAATACTAGCATCTCTATAAAACAAAATCATGAGATTTGCATTATGAAAGGTAAGCTAGCACTGATAGTGATCCATGATTTAAAAGTTGTTAATCTGAAGGGTAGATAAACAATATGAAAATGATTCAGAGAAAAGAGTAAGATATAAATTTGAAATGTAATAATAAGTAAGTAGTATAGAATGAGGAGTATTACCCGCTACATGATCTGAAGTTAGCTGCTGTAGTTCATGCTCTTAAGATATGGCGTCACTATATTTATGGTGAGACATGTCAGGTGTTTACAGATCATAAGAGCTTAAAATATATCTTCACCCAGAAGGATCTGAATCTTAGACAGCGCAGATGGTTAGAATTGATCAAAGATTATGATGTGACCATAGATTATCATCCTGGTAAGGTGAATGCGGTAGCAGATGCTTTGAGCATAGAATCAAGTTCAACAGTTGATGCATTTTCTATGGCATGTTTCGAGAGAGACCTGCTAATAGAAATGCGAAGGTTGAACTTAGACTTAGGGGTGACAGAGTAGAGTGGTTTGATTGCACAGATGCAAGTCAAGCCTACTTTTTTATAATCAGATCAAGGAACTTCAGCAGAGTGACAGTGAGGTGCAGCAGATCATGCATGACATGACAGGGGGAAAAGACCAGAGTTTAGGTTTTCAGATGATGGTTTGTTGTATTAGCATGATATGTTGTGTACCTCAAGACAGTGATTTGAAAAAGAAGATTCTTGAGGAGGCACATGCATAGATGTATGCCATGCATCCAGGTAACACTAAGATGTACATGAATCTCAAGGAGTTGTATTGGTGACTTGGTATGAAGAAGGATGTAACTGAGTATGTGGCTAAATGTAGTGTGTGCCAGTAGGTTAAGACTGAACATTAGAAACCTACAGGTACCTTGCAATCTCTTCCTATACCATAATGGAAATGGGAACATATCACAATATATTTTGTGATAGGGTTGCCCAGGACACCTAAAGGTTGTGACTCGATATGGTGATTGTGGATAGACTGACTAAGTCTGCTCACTTTCTTCATTTTAAGTCAACCTTTGATGTTCTGAAGTTGGATAAGATATTCATGGATGAGATAGTTAGGTTGCACAGTATCCTAAGTTCACATCTAGGTTTTGGCATCAGTTGCATCGTGCTTTGGGCACAAAGTTGAGATTCTGTACAACTTTCCATGCACAGACGGATGGTCAGTCTGAGAGGACCATTCAGACTCTTGAGGACATGATGAGAGCAGGTGTCTTGCATTTCTATGAAAGTTGGGAATAACACTTGAGCCTTATAGAGCTTGCATACAACAATAGTCACCATTCCAGTCTTGGTATAGCCCCATATGAAGCTTTATATGGCAGAAAGTGTAGATCACCCACATGATGGTATGAGGTAGGTGAAAAGTAGATTCTTGGATCAGAGATAGTGGATTTGACCACTGAAAAGATTGCAGTGATCAAAGAACAGTTGAAAGCTGCTCAGGACAGATAGCAGAGTTATGCTGAGAAGAGGCGTTGACCTCTTGAGTTTCAGGTTGGTGATGAAGCATATTTTAAGGTTTCACCATGGAAAGGAGTGTTGAGGTTTGGTAAGAGAGGCAAACTGACTCCTAGGTTCATGGGCCCATATCCTATCATTGAGAGGATTGGACCTGTAGCCTATAAGTTGGATTTGCCATCTGAGTTAGCTAATCTTCATGATGTGTTTTATGTGTCTATGCTTAAGAAATGTTACCCTGGTACAGAGAAGATAGTAGACCCAGAACTGGCACAGCTCAGAACAGATGTGTCCTATGTGGAAGGACCAGTTCAGATAGTTGATCAGAGAATCCAGAAACTTAAGAATCGTGAGATACCTTTAGTAAAAGTTTTGTGGAGGAATCATAACCTAGAAGAAGCTACGTGGGAGCTTGAGTCAGAGATGCGTAACAAGTTTCCTTCTCTCTTTTAGGAATTTCGGGGCGAAATTCTTATAAGGGAGGAAGATTGTTACAACCCATGTTAGGGTTAGTCAAGATATACCTCGAATAACGTGAAGCATCTTGATTAGTGCTAATCACCCTGTTAAACAACATGGTTAATCAAGATAAGCTACTTCATGAATCAATACTTGAGATTGAGTCATCTGAGGAAACTAATGACAATAGCAGTGTTAATTGTTGAGTTAAGTTAAATGCCAAGATGCAATTTGTGTTTTGACTAGTTGTGACAAGCTAATAATCATAATTTTGTGCTTCAAGGTTGTAGAGAATCCCATGCTTGAAAGTTTGCAAGAGAAATCACTCGAATCAGACATTCGAGGCAAATGTTATGATTGTTTCAAGAATTTTGGACCTGGTTGCAATTTTCCCAATAATTTATTTTTTTGTTATTTCTTTTAAGAGGGTCGGTTGCCCCCTCTTCTCTTTTATTTCTTCCCGACAGAACAGGGAACCACAAAAGTGGCGCCCCAAACTTAGAGCTTGACCGAGACCTGCTGTAGGGGTGATGAGCGAGGGTGATTTGGGCTTCATAGCTCCGACCAGCTGCACCTAGCCTTCCACCCTTCTTCTTCCTCCTCTATTCCTTTCTTCTTCCTCGCCCTAGGTGCGCAGCACCTCGACCAGCCTGGGCGGCGGATGGCAGTAACAGCAGCAGTTGCGGCTGCACGGACGGCGCCAGCCATGGGCCGTTTTGGGCGCACAAAGCACCAAGGAAGGTGCGGGTCAGTCCGTTTGTGAGGTTCTGCACAAATCTGCAGCTCCAGCTACATCTAGCGTTTCAATCGTAGCTCATCTGACAAGGGGTGACACCCCACCTTGCAACAACAGCAGCTACCGCATGAAGAAGTAGCCATGGATGGCTAGGGCGTGAGCAGTACCACGATAATGGCATGACTAGCTTCGGCCTTGAGGCCTAGATCTGGATCCGCAGCTCTATGCATTTTGGCACCCAACCAAAAGCATCCTCTTCAATCTGTGCGTGAAGAAAAACTGCCGCTGGTAGCAGCAGGTCTGAATCAGGAACATACTTGGGTAAGTAAGCACTCAAATCAACCGTCTTGAACTCGGTCTAGAGGTCCGTTCACGAACTCGCTATTCATATTCTTCGATTCTGCCTTAACAGAGTTCATCTTCAACCTGTGCAAGCGTAGAGCTGCTCGCATGAAGCAGGTTCAACTTGGGTCTATTTCAAGGTAGAAGACGAACCAGAAATAGCCAGAAACCGGTACTTGGATGCATTTCTGGACGAATCCGGACAGTCCAAATCGCAGTGAGTAGAATTTCATTCATCTATCATTAATAAACTCAGGCGTTTGAATATTTCCAGTTATGTGCGCGAATTACGCTGATAACAGGTGTTATCAGGCGTAGGGCAGCGTTTGGCGTCGCCCGACTTTTTATTTCATAAACTGCTTCTAGACGCTGTTATATGATTAAATTTAGCATTTGATCAGTGTGGATTGAATCGGTTGATTTATATGGTTCATTGGAACTTAAATTGCTTATTTGAATGTTGAAATTAGAAATTCATATCTGAAAATGGTATGGTTTGGGTATGAACCCAGACAATAGGGATTTCTGATAAATTATCAGATGTACGATTTCAAAGTTGATATGAATAAATAAAAATATGCAATAAAACCCTAATTGCATATATCTTTTGACGTTAATATGTGTAAATTGATATTTACATGAAATGGCACATTTCTCTGAATTATTCCAGAAATTCTCAAGTATTGTTATTAAATTGTGTTGTGATAGGTAATTAACTTTTAATTGAGTTAAGTGATGCACAAACCAAGATTTGGGTTAATGTGCACGTTTTTCGAGAATTTTAGAGAATTGACAAATGTTGAGTATGATTCTCGTATGTGAAGTAAATTTCTTTAATTTGTGCAATAAGATGTTCAATTGCGTAAATTCGCTATGTATGTGCCAAATTGAAATAAGTTGGGTTAGTTATGCATTTCTAATTTACCTGAATGCATGGTATGAGAATTTCTCAGAAATTACAATGATTTGAAATATATTGCTCTGTCGGTTTAGAATGACAGTGTATTGTGATCTGATATGAAATCAGTAAATGTGATATTCCTGTTTAAATGTTTATATGTTAATCAGTCAATAGACTTAGGTGCCCCAACACCGTAGAACCCCATTGCGCGGTCTGTACCTTTGGGGTGAAACGATCGATCTAGCCTTGTGCCTAGATGGTCGGCGACCAGTGTTCAACAATAATCCGTACGTGTGTCACGGTGGCACTGGAGTAATATAGGGGTTATTCAACAATAATCCGTGCGTGTGTCACGGTGGTAACCCAGACCCTCCGACTGTGCACTACAGGTTGCGGGAGGAGTCTAGAGCACTCCGAGTTAGTGCAGTGAGGCCCTTGAGTGCCTAGGAACTGCAGTGAGGCCCTTGAGAGCCTGAGAGTGCTGTGAGGCCCTTGAGTGCCTGAGGCCCTTGAGAGCCTGAGAGTCCTGTGCAGACCAGGACGGACAGTCAGACTTAGCATTTCCCGGGTGTGTCGCTAAGTCTTGTACGGTGGGATCGTAGTTCGCTACAGATCTTCATATGTAGAGTGCGCTGCATATGTTTGGGGCATAGTAAAATAAATATGTAATCATATAGGATCACAGTAAATTAATATATCCGAACTTTTGTGCCAAATCATTATATCTGTTTATTGGCTTAAATTATCTGTTATTGCATAGAAAAGTGATTATATTCTGCAATCTGCTATGTCATTAGAATTGCCCTGCTTGTACTGTATTTATGTTTATTTCAATTTTATAAACCTGATGAGTTGTTTAGTGATAGCTAAATGAAAGGCTATTCACTGAGCGAGTAGGCTCATACCTCTACTCAAAACATTTTCAGGTCATCATCAGTAGCAGGAATCTGAAGGATCTTTTCATCCTAACGCTTAGTCTGTAAAAGGTATATGTAGTTAGTTTAGTTAGAGGTCTCTTAGTCCTTTCCCCTCGATCCTTGGGACATGGTGTGGGTGAGAGAGAGTATGTATGGCGAATGTGTATAAAGATGTAAATTAAGTGTTATGTTTACTTTCTGTTAAACAATATTACATGTTGTAAACTCTGTTTATGTTCTCTAGCCAGTTTAATTGAAATGCTTCCGCAATAGTATTTTTTTGTTTTAGTTTACAGCAATAATCCGGATATCATTACGAGGTTTTAAAAAGAAAAAAGTTCTCAGTGATTTATTTATGTAATAATCCCTCCGTCGCGCCCTAATCTCGAGATTAGTGGTCAGTGTGAGATCGGGGTGTGACATCTTGGTATAAGAGCATAGGTTGAGTACATAGTTATTCTAAATCAAGGTCAGGGGACGATAAGAGACCAATAGGATTAGGACTTAGGTGTCTTCCTTCTAACTGCAATTTTGTAACAGGAAGTGTTCCGTTATATTATTGCAGATGGCAGGAAGAGGATGTGGTCACGTGAACCAAGTAAAGAGCTTATGTTAAATCGTTAGGGATCATTAGGATCAAAAGATAGAGTTATAATTAAGATGGATAAGAAATGATGTGTCTTTAGCTCTGGGAGATCTGAGTGTTTGGATACCCTGGCCAGGTGTCTGAATACTTAGATTGACCAGTATCAAGCTACTCTGTCTATTCTTCTCTGGATGCCCTGGCCAGGTATGCAGATGAAGGATAGGCTAGAGAGAAACCCTAGAAATTTTAGGGTTATGAGATAAGAAATTAATGTAGGAGTAAGAGATTAAATATAGGATGTGATACAACTCTTTATTTGATTGGAAATCATTAGAAATGCTCTTATATGTATGGATTTAGATTTTCAGTTTATAGAATAAATATGATTCTTTTATATTGTTGTGTGTCATGAAGTGATTTAGTTATTGTTTATATTCCTTGTATTAAGTAGACCAGAAATTATGTTTAAATGAGTCTGCCCTAGGTGGATATTCTTTCCACATGTTTGAGATTAATAGGAGTTGGTTAATCCTGAGTAGCTCTTGGCTTCAGGACTACAGGTTCGGCCTGGTCCGGCTGGCAAGATGCGTTACTGAGATCTAATGACTCCTATTAATAATATAATAAAAGTAGATCCCGGATAATTTAGACTCGAATCATGGTGAAAAATGTATATATACTAAGATGTTGAGATATAAGGGAAAGATTAGAACAACTAAGAATTAGTTGGAACTGACATCGGAGACCCAACATTGGGACCTCATATCAGCAATCCTTAATTGGAAATAAAGGGATACAATATAAGGTTCAAATTAAATTTACTGATTTGTATTATATGAACCCTAAATATGAGAATATAGAAAAATATATGAGAAAAGTGTGTAATGACTAAGATAGTAAGAATCAACTTTGGGTTGGATCATGGAATAGAGTAAAATATTTTTATGTACTTCAAAGCAAAGAGAAAATAGAAGAAAAGAGTTAAGTATACAATAAGTACATAGTAATAAAGAGTTTTATGTAAATCATAAGACCAGGATAAGAAACTTAGTTGAATTAAGAGAAATGTTAGAAATGATGATTTTGATTAAGGAATGAGGATTACATGACATAATTGAGAGTATGGAATGCATATCTTTATTATAAAGTTTAATACATTCATACATACTACCTTGGAATTATGAGTCTCAATAGACTAACTAACTTGTTTCTAAAATAAAGAACAACCGCGTAAGTTAGAAAGTGAATGCATCATATATGTTGCATATCTACCATGGTAGAGACGTCTAATTGAATGAAATAATGATGCACAATATAATGATGAAACCCTAGCGGGGTAAATTCATAATGTAATTTATCTGAATGTCCAAGTTAGAGAAAGGAAATTCCAGTGATTAGATAAGCACGACTTTAGTAAAACTTATGAGATTCATAGTTTGAATTTCAAACTAAGGGAGTAAAAATTACATCATAATAACGTCGTGTTACTGATAAGGACCAAATCCTAGAACGCTTAGAGTTGTAGTAGTTCAAGGAATATCACTAGTGATTTGACCTTGAATACTAGCATCTCTATAAAACAAAATCATGAGATTTGCATTATGAAAGGTAAGCTAGCACTGATAGTGATCCATGATTTAAAAGTTGTTAATCTGAAGGGTAGATAAACAATATGAAAATGATTCAGAGAAAAGAGTAAGATATAAATTTGAAATGTAATAATAAGTAAGTAGTATAGAATGAGGAGTATTACCCGATACATGATCTGAAGTTAGCTGCTGTAGTTCATGCTCTTAAGACATGGCGTCACTATATTTATGGTGAGACATGTCAGGTGTTTACAGATCATAAGAGCTTAAAATATATCTTCACCCAGAAGGATCTAAATCTTAGACAGCGCAGATGGTTAGAATTGATCAAAGATTATGATGTGACCATAGATTATCATCCTGGTAAGGTGAATGCGGTAGCAGATGCTTTGAGCATAAAATCAAGTTCAACAGTTGATGCATTTTCTATGGCATGTTTCGAGAGAGACCTGCTAATAGAAATGCGAAGGTTGAACTTAGACTTAGGGGTGACAGAGTAGAGTGGTTTGATTGCACAGATGCAAGTCAAGCCTACTTTTTTATGATCAGATCAAGGAACTTCAGCAGAGTGACAGTGAGGTGCAGCAGATCATGCATGACATGACAGGGGGAAAAGACCAGAGTTTAGGTTTTCAGATGATGGTTTGTTGTATTAGCATGATATGTTGTGTACCTCAAGACAGTGATTTGAAAAAGAAGATTCTTGAGGAGGCACATGCATAGATGTATGCCATGCATCCAGGTAACACTAAGATGTACATGAATCTCAAGGAGTTGTATTGGTGACCTGGTATGAAGAAGGATGTAACTGAGTATGTGGCTAAATGTAGTGTGTGCCAGTAGGTTAAGACTGAACATTAGAAACCTACAGGTACCTTGCAATCTCTTCCTATACCATAATGGAAATGGGAACATATCACAATATATTTTGTGATAGGGTTGCCCAGGACACCTAAAGGTTGTGACTCGATATGGTGATTGTGGATAGACTGACTAAGTCTGCTCACTTTCTTCATTTTAAGTCAACCTTTGATGTTCTGAAGTTGGATAAGATATTCATGGATGAGATAGTTAGGTTGTACAGTATCCTAAGTTCACATCTAGGTTTTGGCATCAGTTGCATCGTGCTTTGGGCACAAAGTTGAGATTCTGTACAACTTTCCATGCACAGACGGATGGTCAGTCTGAGAGGACCATTCAGACTCTTGAGGACATGATGAGAGCAGGTGTCTTGCATTTCTATGAAAGTTGGGAATAACACTTGAGCCTTATAGAGCTTGCATACAACAATAGTCACCATTCCAGTCTTGGTATAGCCCCATATGAAGCTTTATATGGCAGAAAGTGTAGATCACACACATGATGGTATGAGGTAGGTGAAAAGCAGATTCTTGGATCAGAGATAGTGGATTTGACCACTGAAAAGATTGCAGTGATCAAAGAACAGTTGAAAGCTGCTCAGGACAGATAGCAGAGTTATGCTGAGAAGAGGCGTTGACCTCTTGAGTTTCAGGTTGGTGATGAAGCATATTTGAAGGTTTCACCATGGAAAGGAGTGTTGAGGTTTGGTAAGAGAGGAAAACTGACTCCTAAGTTCATGGGCCCATATCCTATCATTGAGAGGATTGGACCTGTAGCCTATAAGTTGGATTTTCCATCTGAGTTAGCTAATCTTCATGATGTGTTTCATGTGTCTATGCTTAAGAAATGTTACCCTAGTACAGAGAAGATAGTAGACCCAGAACTGGCACAACTCAGAACAGATGTGTCCTATGTGGAAGGACCAGTTCAGATAGTTGATCAGAGAATCAAGAAACTTAAGAATTGCGAGATACCTTTAGTAAAAGTTTTGTGGAGGAATCATAACCTAGAAGAAGCTACGTGGGAGCTTGAGTCAGAGATGCGTAACAAGTTTCCTTCTCTCTTTTAGGAATTTCGGGGCGAAATTCTTATAAGGGAGGAAGATTGTTACAACCCATGTTAGGGTTAGTCAAGATATACCTCGAATAACGTGAAGCACCTTGATTAGTGATAATCACCCTGTTAAACAACATGGTTAATCAAGATAAGCTACTTCATGAATCAATAGTTGAGATTGAGTCATCTGAGGAAACTAATGACAATAGCAGTGTTAATTATTGAGTTAAGTTAAATGCCAAGATGCAATTTGTGTTTTGACTAGTTGTGACAAGCAAATAATCATAATTTTGTGCTTCGAGGTTGTAGAGAATCCCATGCTTGAAAGTTTGCAAGAGAAATCACTCGAATCAGACATTCGAGGCAAATGTTATGATTGTTTCAAGAATTTTGGACCTGGTTGCAATTTTCCCAATAATTGATTTTTTTTGTTATTTCTTTTAAGAGGGTCGGTTGCCCCCTCTTCTCTTTTATTTCTTCCCGACAGAACAGGGAACCACAAAAGCGGCGCCCCAAACTTAGAGCTCGACCGAGACCTGCTGTAGGGGTGATGAGCGAGGGTGATTTGGGCTTCATAGCTCCGACCAGCTGCACCTAGCCTTCCACCCTTCTTCTTCTCCTCTATTCCTTTCTTCTTCCTCGCCCTAGGTGCGCAGCACCTCGACCAGCCTGGGCGGCGGACGGCAGTAACAGCAGCAGTTGCGGCTGCACGGATGGCGCCGGCCATGGGCCATTTTGGGCGCACAAAGCACCAAGGAAGGTGCGGGTCAGTCCGTTTGTGAGGTTCTGCACAAATCTGCAGCTCCAGCTACATCTAGCGTTTCAATCATAGCTCATCTGACAAGGGGCGACGCCCCACCTTGCAACAACAGCAGCTACCGCACGAAGAAGTAGCCATGGATGGCTAGGGCGTGAGCAGTACCACGATAATGGCATGACTAGCTTCGGCCTTGAGGCCTAGATCCGGATCCGCAGCTCTATGCGTTTTGGCACCCAACCAAAAGCATCCTCTTCAATCTGTGCGTGAAGAAAAACTGCCGCTGGTAGCAGCAGGTCTGAATCAGGAACATACTTGGGTAAGTAAGCACTCAAATCAACCGTCTTGAACTCGGTCTAGAGGTCCGTTCACGAACTCGCTGTTCATATTCTTCGATTCTGCCTTAACAGAGTTCATCTTCAACCTGTGCAAGCGTAGAGCTGCTCGCATGAAGCAGGTTCAACTTGGGTCTATTTCAAGGTAGAAGACGAACCAGAAATAGCCAGAAACCGGTACTTGGATGCATTTCTGGACGAATCCGGACAGTCCAAATCGCAGTGAGTAGAATTTCATTCATCTATCATTAATAAACTCAGGCGTTTGAATATTTCCAGTTATGTGCGTGAATTACGCTGATAACAGGCGTTATCAGGCATAGGACAGCGTTTGGCGTCGCCTGACTTTTTATTTCATAAACTGCTTCTAGACGCTGTTATATGATTAAATTTAGCATTTGATCAGTGTGGATTGAATCGGTTGATTTATATGGTTCATTGGAACTTAAATTGCTTATTTGAATGTTGAAATTAGAAATTCATATCTGAAAATGGTATGGTTTGGGTATGAACCCAGACAATAGGGATTTCTGATAAATTATCAGATGTACGATTTCAAAGTTGATATGAATAAATAAAAATATGCAATAAAACCCTAATTGCATATATCTTTTGACGTTAATATGTGTAAATTGATATTTACATGAAATGGCACATTTCTCTGAATTATTCTAGAAATTCTCAAGTATTGTTATTAAATTGTGTTGTGATAGGTAATTAACTTTTAATTGAGTTAAGTGATGCACAAACCAAGATTTGGGTTAATGTGCACGTTTTTCGAGAATTTTAGAGAATTGACAAATGTTGAGTATGATTCTCGTATGTGAAGTAAATTTCTTTAATTTGTGCAATAAGATGTTCAATTGCGTAAATTCGCTATGTATGTGCCAAATTGAAATAAGTTGGGTTATTTATGCATTTCTAATTTGCCTGAATGCATGGTATGAGAATTTCTCAGAAATTACAATGATTTGAAATATATTGCTCTGTCGGTTTAGAATGACAGTGTATTGTGATCTGATATGAAATCAGTAAATGTGATATTCCTGTTTAAATGTTTATATGTTAATCAGTCAATAGACTTAGGTGTCCCAACACCGTAGAACCCCATTGCGCGGTCTGTACCTTTGGGGTGAAACGATCGATCTAGCCTTGTGCCTAGATGGTCGGCGACCAGTGTTCAACAATAATCCGTGCGTGTGTCACGGTGGCACTGGAGTAATATAGGGGTTATTCAACAATAATCCGTGCGTGTGTCACGGTGGTAACCCAGACCCTCCGACTGTGCACTACAGGTTGCGGGAGGAGTCTAGAGCACTCCGAGTTAGTGCAGTGAGGCCCTTGAGTGCCTAGGAACTGCAGTGAGGCCCTTGAGAGCCTGAGAGTGCTGTGAGGCCCTTGAGTGCCTGAGGCCCTTGAGAGCCTGAGAGTCCTGTGCAGACCAGGACGGACAGTCAGACTTAGCATTTCCCGGGTGTGTCGCTAAGTCTTGTACGGTGGGATCGTAGTTCGCTACAGATCTTCATATGTAGAGTGCGCTGCATATGTTTGGGGCATAATAAAATAAATATGTAATCATATAGGATCACAGTAAATTAATATATCCGAACTTTTGTGCCAAATCATTATATCTGTTTATTGGCTTAAATTATCTGTTATTGCATAGAAAAGTGATTATATTCTGCAATCTGCTATGTCATTAGAACTGCCCTGCTTGTACTGTATTTATGTTTATTTCAATTTTATAAACCTGATGAGTTGTTTAGTGATAGCTAAATGAAAGGCTATTCACTGAGCGAGTAGGCTCATACCTCTACTCAAAACATTTTCAGGTCATCATCAGTAGCAGGAATCTGAAGGATCTTTTCATCCTAACGCTTAGTCTGTAAAAGGTATATGTAGTTAGTTTAGTTAGAGGTCTCTTAGTCCTTTCCCCTCGATCCTTGGGACATAGTGTGGGTGAGAGAGAGTATGTATGGCGAATGTGTATAAAGATGTAAATTAACTGTTATGTTTACTTTCTGTTAAACAATATTACATGTTGTAAACTTTGTTTATGTTCTCTAGCCAGTTTAATTGAAATGGTTCTGCAATAGTATTTTTTGTTTTAGTTTACAGCAATAATCCGGATATCATTACGAGGTTTTAAAAAGAAAAAAGTTCTCAGTGATTTATTTATGTAATAATCCCTCCGTCGCGCCCTAATCTCGGGATTAGTGGTCAGTGTGAGATCGGGGTGTGACACTCTACATGGCCATCTCATCATAGAGGGGCACTACTTCATATGCATGCCAGTCTTTGCTGGATTCAACTATCAACACTAGAAGAGAAGAATGGAATTCCACAATCAAGGTTTAAGCATTGAGATGTGAAAAATGATGGACCTTTTGTACAAGAAATCTGAAGGAAAGCTTGAGGATTGGGATGCAACTACCTTGAAGAAAGAAACACAGAATAAAATAGCCACAAACATCCTCCATTCCTCACTCTCCACCTCTAAATACAACTAAATATATTCATTTGGCGTCACCTATGATGTTTGGATGAAGCTTTTAATCACACATGTAGGGACAGAGCAAGTGAAGGAGTCAAAGATCATCTACAACAATTGGAGCTCTTTAAGATGTACAAGATAGTATCCATTGGAAATATGTACTCACAAATCTCTAACATCATCAATGGTCTTGGCGCCCTTAGGAGGCATGTAGCGTCATATGACCAATGTGAAAAAATCATCCACTCCCTCCCTCATTTGTTTGAGAAGAAATACACCATAGTAAAGGAGCCCTCCAACCGTCAAACACTCTTTATAGAAGATCTCACAAGAAACCTCCAAATGTATAAGGAAAAGTTCAAAGCTAGAGAATAATAGGAAATTAAAGAATTATAGTAGTAAAAGAATAAAGTGATTGGTTTTAGTGCTCAAAATTCTTCATCAAGTGACCAATCTTCCCAAAGTAAAGAAAATTCCATGTACTCCAAATGGAGATCCTATAAAGGCAAGTCTTCTTCCACCTCTCATTGATATTAGTGTAGACAAAGGGATCACTACAAGAATGAGTTCCAAAGAGTCAGAAAGATCCATCACCACAAAGGGAGCAAGAGAAGGGAATAGAGATAAATAAGGACAAGAAAGAAAAATGTCACAAAGGAACTAGGGTCTACACTAGGGTTGAGCATCGGACCGGGCCGGCCCGACCCAGCCCGCTACCCGACCCGTCAAACCCGACCCAGACCCGACCCTGATATTCTAAATGGGCGGGCCGACCCAGCATTTTAGGCCCATTTTCTTATCTGGGCCGGGCTCGGGCCACCCGAAACCCAGTACCCGGCCCACATAAATAATCTATATCATATAATATAAATACACAAATATGTATATCATTTTAAAACTTCTTTTTTCCATAATAGGATCCGTCGTCTAATGATTGATATAATCAACCAACTCCCCCTATACTAATAGTTGGTTATAATAACAAGTCTAATAGCTGATCGATACGAATCAACAACTAGCAACAACATTGTGGATTATTAATTTGTCTACTCATTCATATTATGTTCAACCTTCACGCAAAATACCACCATTCCTAACACAACGACATTCTAAAATTTAATAAATATGTCTACAACAAATATCTTTCTACTTATATACAAATTCAACATTGATTGTAAATCAAACACGTCATTTTGATGAAACATATTGTTAGACGGGCTGGCCCGAGCCCGACCCGAAACCCAGATTTTTTATACGGGCCGGGTACGAGCTCGTCTTTCTTAAAATTTTTCGGGCCAAAACCCGACCTGTGGCCCGCATAATAATATGGATATGGATCTGGGCCTGCCAAAACCCGGGGTGACCCAGCCCGATGCTCATCCCTAGTCTACAGTGACTCAAGTGAAAGTTATAGTGTAAATTAAAGATCTAGTAATTGTTTTAGTGAAAGTGAAGATGGTGAATGCCATTTTTTCAATTATTAAACCGATGCTCTATCCACGGGCATACTTTATGTCGAGCGTTAAATTTTTTATTAAGGCGCTTATACTAGGATATAATAGAGCCTAAATGGACAACTAGTTCGGCCCGTACTACAAAGGGGATAACTAGCGTGAAAGGATTGGTTGATCCTGAATTATGGATTAAAAATGAATGAACAAATTGGTTGTGCCTAAATCCAGATTGGGTTAATGCTAGAATACCTTGCTCCATGCTATAGAAGTCAAACGCCTATCTAAAACTTGAGATACTTGCCTACCAACTGCCAAGGTTCTGTCCCGACTCCCAACTGCAGTCGGAGTCCCTGTCGGAGACGTACTCACACACGTTGTTGTCTTTATTTTTCCGCGTAGACACGGGCTTCAACGAACATCCCGTCGCAGTAATTACAACGGCTCTCTCCCGATCAACATATATAGCGCCACTGCGATCGAGCCATCTCTGTCCCTTTCATTCTCGCGATAGCGCGCGCCACAGTCACTACCAGCGCTTCCCTGCCCTCATCGCCATCGTGAGCCGTCTTTGTTCCTTCCGTTCTCCGAGATGGAGACGCTTGCTCCGCCAAGCATGCAGTTGTCCTCGCTGCCGAGACCGGCGAAGAGGAGACGACTCCTCGCTCCAGGTGAAGCCGCATCGACGTCGCTCAAGCCACCTGACGCTATGTGCGGGCCGGTGCTCCCTGATCTCCTCTGCTGTCCTCCCCATCCCGGGTTCGTCTCCGGTGTCTGTATCAGGTGCGGCGAGACCGTGAATGACAGCGCAAGGGGTGCTGATTCCGAAGGTGACGATAACGGCATTGAGCTTGTGCCTTTCGAGTACATCAGTGAAGGCCTGACGCTGAGCAGCCACGTGGATGTGCTGAGGACGGATTTCGGTGCAGATCTGATGAAGCGGCGGAAATTGGTACTGATCCTGGATCTCGATCACACCCTCCTGCACTCTCGCAAATACGATCAGACCGAGGAGAACGGCAACCTCAATATCCAGCAGCTATCTGAGGATCTGTTTATGGGTTCCGGAACAATCACCAAGCTCAGACCTTACGCGAGGCAACTGCTGACGGCACTTGAGCCCTTCTACGACATGTACATCTACACGAAGGGTAGCCGGGCCTATGCTTCAAGGATGGCGGGGCTGCTGGACCCTGAGGGACGGTTCTTCAAGTACAAGGTGATCTCCCGTGAGGACTCTACAGAGGCTGGTACTAAGGCGTTGGACATTGTGCTCGCCCCATTGGAGGCAGTCGTGATCGTCGATGACACTGAATTGGTGTGGCGGAGGAAGAGTGATAGGAAGCGCCTCATCAATGTCAAGGAATATCGGTACTCTGGGTTCAGCGGTTCTGAGTACAACTGCGTCTCCGGCAAGGGGGGTGAAGACGAGGATGATGATCCCAGTCTTCTGTATTTATATCGTGCTCTCGACAGAATCCATTCGGAGTTCTTCTCATCGAGCGACGACAGTCACGGTGCTAGAGATGAGATCAAGGGGAGAGACGTGAGGAGGATAATGAGATGCATCCGCCGTCAGATCCTCTGCAGCTGCCGGGTTGTCATCGGCGGCGCGTTCTCTTCTGCTGAGAAGCAAGCCCTTGGGAACATGACCAGACAACTCGGTGCGACGCGCTTGATGGAGCTAGATGACGAGAATGTTACCCACGTTCTAGCCAGAGACATGGAAAGTCAAGAGGCCAAGTGGGCTAGTGCGACCGGCAAATACCTTGTTTCCATTGATTGGTTGGAAGAGGCGTGGTTCACTTGGATGAAGCCCACGGAAGCTGATTTTAAAGATGAGAATACTTCCTTTGTTACTAACATCAATGTTGTACAATCTAGTCCTATTATTCTTGAAAAAGAGATATAATCTGATACTTATGTTTTTGAGAAAGATTATTATATAACTGAGTCCTTTGCTTACATGTCAATCTTTTGCATGCTAGAGATGATACTACTCAAATTTCTTCTACTATTACTTCTTATATCAACAATGACCATATTTTGAGATCCTCTTTACAAGTATTTATGTGGTATAAAGTCTCTTGATGAGATTCACAATATTAAAAAATAAAGGAACACAAGCCACATACGGTAAATCAACTACTTTAATATACCTCCCAAGAAAGCTCAGCTACAGTTGGACGAGTCATGGTCAGCTGTGGTCCACACCTCCACCCAGGGGTTGGAAGCATACCCCACAAGCGAAGACATAATGGATGTTGTCAGCACAAATTGACGGTATGTGCATATAATAGCAATTCAAAATTTTTAGGAAAAAAGGGCATCAAATAAATTAACAAGGCTTCCAATAGAAGAGAAAATTACTATCCAAGTGGATATTAAAAAAGAAATATTCATATAGTAAGATGAAGAGATTATATGAAGAAAATAATAAAGTCAAAAATTAAAATTCTTTCCTTTAAATCTCAAATGGAGAACAATAGACGAATAATCAGAATTGTGTGAATTATCATAACAACAACAACATAATAACATTCAAGGTATATGGCATCACCACCATAACCACAAATTATGACATCACCAACATAATCGTTGGGGGAGTAATGACATCACAACACAATTACCAGGGACAAGAATCACCATCTACACCCTTTGTCGGCAATACACACAATAGGGATACACCACCTAGTGTGTACATATACAAGTTATTCAACCAAACATGCATTATAATAGAGGGGGAAGGCATTAGTTTAGTTAGATCACAATATGGTGTTCAAATTAAAAAGTCATCATAAAGAAGTATAAACATGATCAAATATACTATCATGGCCAACACATGGCCTATTAGGGTTTCCATTGAATATGGTTCAACTATCTCATCAGGGTGCAAATTGAATGAATTAACAACAAAATACAAGAATGGATTCAACTTGCAATTATAACAGTCCATAAAACCAATTTTAACATTTGGAACCAATTGATTCAATTATATGTAAATATGTGACATTTAAGATAATATATCACAATATGTCCAAGAGAGAGAGAGAGAGAGAGAGAAAATAAATAATTGTCCAATATGACTCATAAGAGAATGCAACACCCCTTAATGATGTGTGTAACAAGTCATGGTCCAAACCATAGATCTAATCAGGGTATTTCTTCACCTATTAATATATTAGGTGTAAATCGAAGTTTCCTAGGGCGGTCTTTGACGCGGCTCCGGTGATCGGTTCCTAGGGCGATCGCCCTCCTGTCGGCGTCTCCGTACCACTCCGGCTAGGCACCCCGCCTACCGGAGGCCACCGTCTACTAGGGGCTAGGGTTCAGGTCGCGATGCTGCCCTCACCGTTAATTCGCAGGGTGACCAGACAGAGCATGCGTGAAAACCTAGCACAACAAACCGTAGCGGAGAGGAGGAAATCGATGATGGCGTCCGCGATTTCAACGGAGGAGATACTTCCTGATGTTAGGATGGTTCTTGCTGACGAAGATGCAATGATTGATCACCGATCGCAGCCTAGGGCGACCAGGGAGGAAGGGAGGCCTGACGTCTCTGAGTCTGGGTGAGCGGGATATCCCACGATCTGGTGTGCACATGGAGCGTCATCGCAGGCAGGTATACATGCAGAGCCGCCGACGTTGGAGTCTGGTCATCGGGAGGGACACCCAGTCGTGGCGCCGCCCCAGCCGACGTTGACGGAGAATGGAGGTCCAACGCCATTAGTGGTCGAGACGGCATGCTCGCCGGAGGTCCCTGCTATCCTGGTGGAGACAACGACACTCTCATCCGGAAGAGGATCAATAGAAGCACCTGAGGGAAACACGACGAACCCTAGGGGTGTTGCTGGTCGGACACCAAACATGCCGCCAGTGGACACGATGCAGCCCAAAGAAAAGCACCTCTGTTCGAGATTCCGCATGACACTTGTTTCATGTGTATGGGGAGAGGTCATTGGCAAGCACAGTGTAGGAGAAGCAAGGTCTGCTATAACTGTCGTAGACCGGGGCATGTTGCTGCTAGGTGCACGCAGTTTTTCCCGAGACCGAGGCCACCAGACGTACATTCGAGAACAACCTTTCCACCTTTACCTACAGGTATTCCGGCAAGGGGCGCTCCACAACACGTCCCTAAATGCATCACTGTTGATGTAGGTCCTGATGACGAGATGCAGAGAAGCAAGATGATGGCGCTAGAGAGAGCGGTGGAGGTATCTTGGCCCTTTGATATTTAGTGGACGGAGGTATGCCCGTTCTTGCGACAGTGTTGGCCCAATGCTGTAGATTTATACAGGTTTGCGGACCGCAAGGCTGTTGCCTTCTTCTCATGTGACAAGGAGGCAAAGGAAGTGACAGAGAAGGGAGTACCATCATTACATGGAAAAAGAATCGATATGCACCACATGATCAATGGAGAACAGCACCAGCGGAAGGAGGAATTTTGGTTCTGGGTAGCAGACATTCCGATTACCTGTAGGGACGATGACACGATGAAGAAGATTATATCACCGTTCGGAAAGCTGGTGTTTATTTCTGATTGGCAGAAGGATAAAGATGACCTATCTGGACTTCTGATATTAGTAGAGGCTTTTAATGAAGATGTCCCTCAATTTATATCTCTTACATACGGGCAGCGTCGGACTTCTGTGCAGCTCTTCATGGTGGCGAGAGGACCGGTGGGATCCAATAACACGCATCTTACTGAGTTTGGGAGAGACTCTGGGATTCCTCGGGAGGCCTTACTTATGCAGGAAAAGACAAATATATCTAATACCATGGTGGTTGTGACAGATAGAACCTCGGAAGCTAGGGAGATCTCTCAAACACGGTGTCCATCTCCGATCAGGCAGCATCACAGGTCTCCAAGGCAAGTGGTGGTGGATAGAGAAGGTAACAACAAGTTCCTGTCGAACAGACGGTTGGAGGATTTCATATTCCTTGAGAGTGAATACAATGAGTAGTGGAGGAGATCGGGGAGATGCCATAGCAGGCGAAGAAGAGATGGTGATGATAGCCGGTACCACGAACGTTATCATTCCAGGAGAAGACACTCAGACTGTGACGGTGAATTTTTTGATGGTTGCTGGTCGGATTTTGAAGGGGGGTACAACGCTTGATTGGGTTCATCTTTGCTGGGACAGCGGCACCAAGTTATAAATGAATTGTTCTTCTATTTTTTGGAATATTCGGGGGGCTTCTAATAACCCAACGAGAAGAGTGTTGAGCAGAATTTGTGGTCAGTTTAAACCAGGTATGGTTTGCCTGTTTGAGCCATTTCTTCATGCGGAACAGGCTGCGGAACTCATGGACATTGTGAGGCTTGACTGGGCAGTGGACAACCAAGAAGAGGGAGGAAAGGTTTGGTTCTTTGCTGACAGTGATATGAACCCTGCGGTTTTCAGGAGACATAGACAGCACATCACGACGAGTATGGAAAACAGCGATGGATCTAAATTTTTTGTTACAACTATATATGCCAGTTGTGATACCGTTGAGAGAAGATCTCTATGGTACGAATTGCTTGTATTGGCGGAACATATTGGTGATGAACCATGGATGATCGCAGGTGATTTCAATGTGGTACGTAATGCAAGGGAGAGACGAGGTGGAAACTTTCTAGGATACCAGGACATGCTGGATTTCAACACCTTAATTGCGGATGCAACTCTGGATGAGATTCCATTTGAAGGAAGCCAATTTACTTGGGTGAATAAACAGATTCTTACACCTACTATGTGGCAGAGAATAGATAGAGTGCTAGTGAATGAAGCATGGATGACGGCAAGGCCCGCTACCAGGTCGATACACTTGACCAGAGACAGAGTATCAGATCACAGTCCAATTGTTATGATTCCAGACGCTCATGCAGTAGACCAAAGGAAAGCACACTTTGTTTTTATGAAGGCATGGCTTGATCAAGATGACTGCTTAAAAGTGATTGAATAGGCTTGGAATGAACCAGTGACTGGACATCCTTCCTTTATTTTCTGTCACAAGATTAAGAAAGTTAGGACAACTCTGCGTCGATGGAGCAAAGATTCTTTTGGTGAAATCAAGCAGCGGATACGTGACTTGGAGGACGTGGTCTTTACTACACATGTTGCGTTTGATGAGAATCCAACCAGGGTGAATGAAATAAATCTGAGGATAGCTGAGGATGAGCTGCAACTACTGTTAAATGAAGAAGAAGCAAAGTGGAAAGAGAAAGCAAGGATAAGCTGGCTTAAAGACGGGGAGCGTAATATAGAATTCTATCATGCAACTGTCAAAGCAAGAAGGAAACACAGGAGGGTTAACAGGGTGGTCTTACAGGATGGCACTTGTATTTCTGATCCAAAGCTGATGGCGGAGGTGGCGGCAGATCACTATAATTTTTTTTCAATGAAGTGGTGGAGACAAGCTATTCTAATATGGAAGAATTCCTGCAAAATATACCGAAATCAATATCCATGGATGACAATTTTTCCCTTATTGTTGTTCCCCATGAAGATGAGATTATGAAGACCTTGCAAAAGATGGATTCCACATCGTCTCCAGGCCCGGATGGGTTCACTTTGTCTTTCTTCCGGGCTGCTTGGTCCATCATTGGTGAGGATTTTATGAAGATGTCGGAAGCCTTCTTTATAGGACAGCCATGTTTTAGGGGCCTTTTTTGCTGCCGTATTCTACTCATACCGAAGGTGGACACCCCAAAAAGGTTACCAGAGGATTTCAGACCAATATCGATTGAGAACGTTGGCCTTCGCATACTTGCGCGAGTTCTCAATGCTGCCGTATTCTACTCATACCGAAGGTGGAAACCCCAAAAAGGCTCCCATGATGCTGAGATTGATTTCTAAGGTGCAAGGTGCTTTTGTCAAAGGGTCCGATATCACTCATCACGTCCGAATTGCGAAGGAGCTGATGCACGACATCAACAGGGGCCAAGGTACACCTAATGTAATTTTGAAGTATGATATGTCGAGAGCTTATGATAGGACTGACTGGAATGTTCTGCAGAGAGTACTGCAGCAATTTGGGTTTACAATAGAGATGGTGAATTTATTATTAAGCTTCTTTTCTAATACTTGGGCCACGATCACTGTTGGAGAAGAAACTGTTGGTTTTTTTTCGATTTGTAGAGGCATCAAGCAAGGATGTGCTTTATCACCTTTTCTGTTCATTCTGTTTGAGGAGATTCTATGTAGAAGATTTCTGAAACTAGAAGAAGAAGGACTCATTTCTAGATTCCAGATAAGGGGAGAAGCAGTTCCGCCAAGTATCCTTTTATATGCAGATGATATTGCTATATTTTTCAATGTTGATCAAAGATCGATGGTGAAGGTTAAGGAAACCTTTGAGGTGTACGAACGGGCCACGGGGCAGCGTATAAACAAGACTAAATCCTCCTGTGTCGTAGGTGGGAATGATTTGGAAGTGACCGACAGAGTGGTGAATTGTCTTGATACGGGGGCAACAAAGGATTCTTTAACTTATTTGGGCATTCCTATTTCTAAAGGAAGGATGAGACTTAATGACTTTGAATTTCTAATGAAGAAGATTGTTGGTAAATTCACAGCCTGGAGGTCCAAACTATTATCCTTTGCGGGTAGGAGACTACTGATTGCTCATGTTCTGACATCTATTCCAGTATATACGGCGGCTGCGATTGGTATTCCAGCGGGGATTGCAGACCATATTGAAAGCAAACTATCTCAATTCCTGTGGGCGGGCAAAGATGAAAATCACAGAAAGGCATGGCTCAGTTGGCATAGAGTTGCAAGACCTTTTTCTCAAGGTGGACTTGGGATACCACCTTTGCGACTGATAAATGATGCATTTGTAGGGAAGGCATGCTGGGAGGTGTTGACGTCGGACTCATTATGGGCCGTGTTCTGTAGGAGGAAGTATGCTAACGTGGAAGGAGGTCGTGATAATGTTTACCCCGGTTCCTTGAAGCTTGGGCCCTATCCTTCCCCGTACTGGAAAAGAATCTGGGATATGATGCCGCGGGTTTTCCCTTTATGTAGATGGGTGGTAGGAAGAGGTGATATTTCTTTCTGGGATTCGCGGTGGTGCGAACAACGGTTGGCTGATCATGCGGGATTTTCTAGCGACAGAAGACATTCCTTTCTTATTAAAGACTTTTGGATTGATGGATAGGGATGGGATTGGGACCTTTTGAAGATGGTTGTCAATAATGAGGGGCTGAATCTTATCTGTGATTCTAACACATGGATCGCTAATGAGGATGATAGGATGATATGGAGTCCGGGAATGTGAGGAGATTTTTCTATGAGATCAGTAAAGCAGGTTCTGATGCTTGATAGAAGGGAAGGTCCTATTAGACTAGGTTCGATTTGGGATACTAATTTCCCTAAGGCTGCGTCGTTCATTTGGAAATCTGCTAGAAGAGCCATGTCAACAAATGACAACATTAAAGCTGAATGCAGTATCCCACTAGTATCTCAGTGCAATTGTTGTGCGGAACCGCATGAGGAAGGCATTGAGCATCTTTTGTTTCAAGGGCAAAATGTGGAGTTTTTTTGGGGCAAATTTGCTGTTTTGACAGGTATGGCACCACCCACCAATGTAAGAAATCTAATAGACACATGCGCTTTGGGGAAAAGGAAGAAACGTAAGGAATGGATAGCTGGAAATTTGGCGGTTTTGATCCCATACAGTATTTGGCGGCTGAGGTGCGAAGCAAGGTTTGAAGGAAAACACAGACCATTATGTCATGAATGGGAGTATGTTATTAGAGCACTGAATATTCAGCTGAAGGAAAGATCTTTTATGCTTGATTCTGATAACAATATTTATGAACGCATGAGGGAGGCCAACTTGGTGGAACCTAAAGTCACGATGAGGCAGATTAAACTGTTAAGATGGATGATGCCTGACCTACATAATCTTAAGCTCAATCTTACGATCGGGAAAGATAGAGACAACCGTGGAATTCCTAGAAGATGGGCGGCGGGAATTATTAGGAACCATAGGGATGATATTTGCTTGGTATTCAGAATGTGGATCAGGAGTACATATTACATCCTTGCGTACATGCAAGCGTGTGCCATCGGCTTGAAATTAGCGAGAGATAATGCGTTGGGAATCTCGTGTGTTGAGCTTGATGAGGCTTATGTGTATGACATCATATGGAACAACGGAAAGGAACCATGGAGGTCGACATCTTTTGTTCATGAGTTGCGAGAGGAGATTCACACTGCTATGATTTATGGGTCCCTTGTTCACAAGGTCATCAACTCGATACCTCATGAACTAGGAAAATGGGGCAGCAGTTTGGATGAGCCTTATGTTTCTTCTGATATCCTGAATATGCCATGCAGAGTAAGAGGTATGGTGGCCTTGGAAAAGCATCGTGTCCCGTACATCGTATTGCAGAAAACAGTGAGCTAGTCGGAGAAATAGGAAGGGGAGTACGATGGTTGTTTTGTTTTTTCCTTCTATTACCTGCGCCCGATATAAGTAGGAGCTGTAATTTTTTTGATGATTATGCCCACAAGAGGGGTGTGGGATGAATAAAAGTGACCCCTGGCTTAACAAAAAAAATATTAGGTGTAAATCATTAATTAATGATTTTATTATAAACCCTAGAGATATTGAGTTCTTATTACATCAGATTTAGATTGTAAAACCCATACCATCAAATATATCTTATTTTTTTGATTTCAGAACATATCTTTACACAATTTTACGATAAGTTAAGCATTAGTTATGAATTATCTAAGATTAGCTTTACTGAAATTGCTGAATAAAAGATAAAATGAAAAGACTAAAACATCCTCACATCACACATCAAAACATTGACGTGTGACATGACACTTAAAATCAAATACACACATGATATAAAATCACATAAGAAAGCAAAGGATGAAATTGCCGATAGATGGCATGACAAAAATGAATACAAATCAAGGGCTATTTTTGTCAACTAGCCAACAACCATATTCTTCCTCATTTATTTCTTTCTAATCACATATATACAATAGCTCGTTCTCAAATCCATAACCAAACCATTTAGTTCCTCCATAACCGATGCATTGAACCAACTTCATCATCTTCTTGAGGTCGATTCAAACTTGGCTAGCCTAAGAAGATGGTCGCGAGTCGCACAGAAGTCCTGGCAGGACCATGGTTTTTGGTGGTGAGGAAGCAATCTAGGAACTCACCAATAGAAGACACACATTGAAATCGATGGAGTCGGGAGACATGATACATCAAAATGGAGGTAACACATGTTAAACCATTGGAAAGCGATGGGTGTGGCGATGAAACAATCTGGAACAATACCAACTGGAAAAAGGGGGGAATCAAAGAGATACCATAGAAGATAGAATTGAGGACTCCAAAAGTATCTCTGATGGTTGAAATAATTGTATGGATGGTCGAGGACCAACATGATCCTCTCAAGCGTGCCAGAGAGCTCCATATGGCAAAGGAACCTAAACAGAGTTGGGTAGACAACGACAACGTGATTGAGGACAAAAAAAAATTGGGGATATGCTCATTGTGGTTTTTTGGAGATCATAAAGGGTCTATTTATAGATTATCATACTCGAGGTGACTAGGAACCCCAACGGTGGTGGAAACAAGGGAAGAGGAAGGATCCCTTGTCGACTAGGGAACTGAGGTGAGGAAAATCCTATCAAGTTCAATATCAATGGCTTCAAGAACATGTAAGGAAGATAACAACACTAAAAGATGAATAAGAGGAAGAGAAAAGAGAGAGAAAGCATGGGAAAAAGGTTTGAGGTTCACCAAACTATAGAATCCTGGTGGAACGAGCACCCGGGTGAAGGAGAAACACCCACCGTTCGTGGACCCGAGTACGGCCCAAAATGGGAGAGAGGCGAGACACTGAGAACATCAGGTAATAGTCAAAATTATGATAAATTAAGCGTGTGATCGAGAATGTCAATTGAAGTCCAACAATAAAAGTTTGATGTACATGGAGAAATTAGTATTTAGGTCTTTTTCTTCTCTAGTTAAATTGAGGCACCTAGGATTATCTGATTAGGATGAAACTTGACACCTAGCCTAATTAGACCCCAAATAATCCAATTATGGGATTAGATTTAGGTTTTGGGATTATCTATTATGAGTTTTATTACAATTAGGATTAAACACTATTATCTCATTATTTATCATTATATATCCACATTATCTTCAATATTTAGTATTTACATTCCTATCATCATCCTATTACTTCCATAAAGTTTACATGCTATTATTTTACATGAATTTTGATATTTTAGTTGTCAAATCCATTATCTCCATAAATTTTCACATTATCCCAAATAACAACACATCATTCATTTTTGTTTACATGAAAAGTCCAACTATTGTTCAATTATACATATAGCCACACTAGGTACCACCCAACAATTTAGGCACGTCTATACACATCCAATCCATTACTAATCATATTTAGGTCATTATATGTGTATTAGTGAACAATGTGACATGTAATTTATATACTCATTCACATATCGACTCATGGTTAAGTTATTGCATAAATAGGAGTGTCTTATGATATGTGATGTGATTATGGAACCTGATGTCACCTAATGTATCATGAATATCATCAAAGACACACATATATTAAGGTTTTCATCAACTATGCATCAGGGTAAAAAAATGTGAATTACACATTATTTGTACATTATATGTTTATTAGGGCACGTTCAAGCATGTCATGATATTTAGTTAACCTTCTTTGGTCTCTAGGCATACTAAAATCCTTTCATATTATTAGGATTTCTCAAGTAAAATTTGCTAGATTTTGATATGTTACACGACTCCACCCCTTATAAGGATTTTGTCCCCAAAATTGGCATATTCAATTCTAACAAGGTACTACACACCACCCCTTAAAATGTGTAACCTAATAGTCCACACAAAACTATAGGTAGAAAAGTAATTATATCTAAACCATATGTACCATTATTCATTAACAATATTTATCCCTCATCAAGTCAAGATATCAAGCAACATGGAAAGAAAAAGCATAAATGTATACTCGAGTTAACTATAAGTATGAGGGTTACCTTCATTATTCTAGTTATAAACTTCTTAACAACTGTAACATCCCTGACCTGGGTTATGAACTAACCCTAGGTGTTTTGCCTAAATATGTAATTAAATCCTTGTGATTAACTTTGGGCATGTAATTAAGTTCCTCAGAAACATATATTTCAATTTTGCCCCTTTATATATAAAGTTGTAGCATTGTTTTGTAATACAGGGATCTATGTGCAAATTACCCAGTTAAGGGATTAACTTGCAAATTGCACATGTTGAGATGTTCCTCTGATGTTGAGACATCATGAGGATGTTTATGATGAAGTTTGAGGGATTTCCCAAGCTTGAGCACCAAGGTGCAGCTGTGGAAGCAACCCCTGTACTTGAAAACCCTAAATTGGTGTAAAGTGCAATTTACCCAATTTGAGGGGTGCAACTTGTAAAATACATCATATAAAATATCTTTTATGACTCTTGGCATCATTTAGAAGAGAAATGATGAAAAGGTCACTTCATTTGAATAATCATATAATAAAGAACACCTTTGTGATTGAATAATCAAGGTGTATGTATAATAGCCCTTTTATGTGTATGCTTTAGTGATGAGTTGATCCTCTTTGCCTTCAATTCTTGACCTTAGAAGGAGTTTGTCCTTATAAATAAGATGTGGGGACGTGCAAAGAAGAAAGGAAGGACTTAGATGAGAAATGAGGAAAGCATATGTTCTTATGTTGAAATTTCACCTAAGTATATATACTACCTTCCCCACTTAGCAAGGGAACGATCCTCTTCTTTTCATTTCTTTTCCCCTTGATCAAAACCGACTAAGGCTAAGCTCTGGAATAGAGAAGGATGACCAAGGGTCCTAGGTAAGTTTGGATCATCCCTTTTGCTTGAATTCATGGAGGAAACCCGTTTTCAAGGTTGAATTCATGGCTAGCTCACCTAGCTTTATCTTTCTAGCCATTCCTTTTCAACATTTTCTTGGAGAATTCACCTTGGCCGACCTGTGGAGCTCAAAGACGCCATTAAAGACCTGAATCTTGGAAGCTTGGAGCTCAAGGAACAACCTTTAGGCGGGTTTTATAACTCTAAACCTTATGCTTTGATTATACATCTTTTTCTATGCATATAGTTGCTAGTTCTTCTTCTTCCCTATCTTCCCTTGCATCCTTGCAAGAAAAATCGTGAAGAACTGCTACTGTTCTTGAGGTAGAAGATAAGGGCGTTAATTCCTATGCTTATCCATGGATTTCCACTTTACCAAACGACCTCCACCAATTGCCCATACGGTTTACACAACCGTTTGGTGGGCAAACGGTTTCAGGGTCGTATGAAGGCAAACGGCCTTCAAGACCGTTTGGTCGCGTTGACCAAGCGACGACCGTATGGGAATCTTTTTTATAATTATGTAGGTTAATCACCCACAAAATTTGAGGGGTTAACTCCAAAGGAATCGTGAGATATAAGCAAATCAATTAGCAAATCCAATTGAATTAAGTTCTGATTTTCAATCTGTTTAATTTGCCCTTTTTGGGCAAACGGTCTCAAGACCGTTTAAGATGGTTGACCAAGCATTGACCGTTTGGGATTACTGTTCATAATGATGTTTATTAATGACTCACCAAATTTGATGGATTAATTCCAAACGAGTTATGAGTTGAAGGTTGATTAATAGGGCAAATCCTAATTGAAATCAGTGCTGAAATTCCAATGAGTTAATTAGTGATTTTGGGTTGATTAGCCCAAACGGTCTCAAGACCGTTTGGGGAATCATACAAACGGTCTCAAGACCGTTTGGGGATCACCCAAGACCGTTAAGAGGTCTGGGGTCAAGTATAGTTGACCAATTAAAGGTCCAAAGGTACCAAATCATATTGCAATTAAGTATTGATGTGATGATCAACTCAATAGACCAAACCTTGATGAATTTTCACTAGAGTCCAAAGGATGGATGGGCAAACGGTCTCAAGACCATTTGAAACTCATCCAAACGGTCTCAAGACCGTTTGGTGTCAACCCAAGACCGTTTGGAGGTCTAGGGTTAAGGTAATTTGATCAATTGAGGGCCCAATTACAGTGGGTTATTGAAATAATCAAATTGCTGATTTGTGACTTAATTAAGGTTCAACCCCTATCAAATCAACTTAGATTTTGATGCATTCTTGGGAAAACGGTCTCAAGACTGTTTGGAGGTTATCCAAACGATCCCAAGACCGTTTGGGCCAAGTTTGAGCCCGATTGGAGGTCAATTGATGGGATCAATTTCGATTTGATTCACATTGTTGAGTGTTGATGGTTGAATTGTGATGGAGTGGGCTTTTGGAATCCTTAAATGTCCAATGACATATTTAAATTCATGTTTGAGTGGCACGAAGAGTTCAAAGTCTATTTTGGAAAACTTGAAGTGTTTAATACCATGATTAAGATCTCTTATCTTATGCCTTTTATTTGAAGTTTTTAATTGATTGGTTAAATATCGATATTTTTGAGACCAAGATTTGGTGAGATATTTGGTACATTAATGAGAATGAGTCTAAGTCCTTAATCAATTCCTTGTCTCGCTCTTTGTTATGTTTAGCTGAGTGACCAAGACCCTACTGCACGACCTTGACACTTGGGAAGGAAGAGCCACAAATTTCTGTACAATCCTCATCTCAGCCGCACATCACGATTCAACAGCCCGTGTGTATCTTCTTCCTTGCCATCACGTACGACCACATAAGACCACTATCCCCACGATGTATGATGCTCAGAGGTTGTGGCAGTTTTAATCGTGGCATTTCTTAAGCCTCGTTGATCAATCTCCTTCAGACCCGTTATAGGAGCCAGTTCGCCTAGAGAACAAAGTAAGCCAAGAACCGTAGCTTAGGCTCTTCTTCGCTAGTTGCAGGTGGCGCAGATGAAAAGGGGAGAGAGGATGAGAGGGTAGTTCATGGTGGCTGACCATCGAGAAACCTTAGAGAAGCTATGGGGAGAACAAGCACCTGATTCCCCTAACCCCCTCTCGTCTTCACTTCCGAGCGCTCAAGGAGGAGGAAGGACCACCCTCTGTGAGAGGAAGAGATCACAACAGAGGGCTGGCCAGCGGTTAGAGACAGCGGCGGCGGCGTGCGGAAGAACCCCGTCTCACATAGGCTGCCGTCAAGGAGGAGATGCAGTACTGTAACGACCTGCTGAGGAAGAGTGGCCTACCACTAGTCAAACGGTGTCTTTGAGTGCTTGCCGGAGATCCAAACACCAGCGGCGGCTATGTTGAGACGCAACCGGCGTCCGATGCTGTAGCAAGGAGGAGGGATGTCGATCCCTCATCTCTTCCCTACACTGCATCCGTGCTTGACGGAGAAGAAGGCAAGGAAGTGGAGGTCCACGACAGTAGCCAGAAGTGCAGATTGCACTAGAGCAGTGATCTGGGGCGGCTCCGGAGAACGAGCAAGTGACGGCGGGCCTGAGATGGTAGAGGGTGGATCCGTGCAACGGCTTCATGGAGGAAGACATCCCAACGGCAGCACCAAGAACAACCACAGACGCAGGCGGCAGTGGCAGTTTGTAGAAGTGAGAAAGAGAGATCGAGAGGTGCCGAGCTCCTTGCGATGGTCGGAGTGGGTGAGGAGAAGACGATGCAACCACGACGACACCATGAGCAGGCCGCGGCGGCGCCCGCTGTTCCAGCAGACGACGCACGCAAACGTCGCGAGACAGAGAAGAAGACGTTTTGGCCAAACCCTGCTGAACCGGGTTCAGCAGACGAGAACCGGCCGGCCCTCCTACCCCCAAGCCTTGAGCCGCGCCCAACATGGCCACGTGGCGACACGCTATTGGCCTAAAAAGGTGATTATCCCAGGAAATATGTTTATCTTCAATAATTCATATAAATTAGCTCAATGATCAGAAAAATATAAATAATATACCGAATTGTTCAGAAAAATGAGTAGAATCATATGAAAGCTTAATATCAGACTTTTAGTGCACTAATCTCAGTGATATCTTATAAGATATATAATGGTCTTTTCATGTATAATAAATAATAAATGAAGACCTAAAATTATGGGAATATATTAGTAGATCATAAATCATGCCTATAATCCAGTGGATGTCAGTGATTATGATGATGCACGAAATCAAGTAATTTGCTTAGAATGTCTAATTAGGGCTAATAGCCCTAAAGAAAATGTAATAAATACATGCATGATCAATAAATGATGAAATTTGCAGAGTAAGCACATATCAGTATATTGAACCTCAGTTTTAATTATGAGATCATGATGATGCATAGAATCGCGGTTATATTAAGATTAACCTTGAAACATGTTATGAAACCCTAATCTAAGTTAATGATGTAATCTAGGGTTAATTAATGTGCACGAAAATTCTATGGAAGATAATGTTCAGATAATGGACCAAAATCTAGAAAATGACATCAGTAAGATAATTCTAAGTCAAGAAGACAAGTAATAATGTATATAACATAATGATCTAAGCTAACCCTAATGAACACGACTAGGGTTAAGATGATGAGAACCTGATGATAGTATATGGTCTTGTCTTTATCAGGGTTGACCAGGATGTAGATGATATGAGAATATGATGATTAGGAATATCTTGATCTAAGGTACGCCATTACCTCTCACTTGGCTTATTATACAATATGCTTGCATTATACGATAGTACAAACTTGGCATATGATATTGATTGAAATGATTGTTCTTGTATGATATGTTGCACGATTTTACATACTTATTTCAATGAACACATGAAACATAAGATATCTGGTCCATTATATGGTAGCACCAAATCTCTTTGGTAGAATAGTGCATTGATGAAAGTACTAAATCTCTTTGGAAGAATAGTACATGTGAGCACTAAATCTCTTTGACAGAATAGTGCATTTGTGAAGTACTAAATCTCTTTGGCAGAATAGTACATGTGAACACTAAATCTCTGTGGTAGAATAGTGCATGTGGTTGATCAAGTTTACATATAATGGAAATGTGCCTAAAATATGTGTTCTCTTCTGGTAACAAATATCTTTGTGCAACTATACGCCTTTTCTTATATTTTGTTTAATGCTGCCAAGTATTAGTTTTATCTTATTGCCAAGATATGATGAGAAGTATATAAAAGACACGTAGGCATACTCAGTACAATATTCTTGAAATATTGTGCTGACGTGTACCGCATGTAATCTTTTGTTTAGGTTGTGGTTATGCTCTTGAAGATCCAGGATAGTTGAGAGTTGTGTGGCGAGCTGATGTACAGGTGGACCTGTTGTCTTAAGATCCTGTTGTTTAGATGTAGTACATGTATATGTTTAAGTTTGCTGTTCAATATGTAATATCAAATGTTGTAACAATTCATGTTGTAATTATATGTTGAATGGTGAACATGTATTGTGGTTTTATTATTGTTCATGTACATGTGCTATTGATGTATGTTCCTTCTGACTCCCTTGAGTTTCTTCTTCTTATCCTAGTGCGGGATGTTTAAATTGGGATTCTCGCTGAGGTGAGAGTTTTAATTTGTACGTCACACATTATATTAAGTTTTAGAAAATCCGGGAACGTCACAGGTGGTATCAGAGCATGAACAATAGCAAAGCCTGACATTTGCTCATTATGCAACTCAAAACCAGAAAACATTGAACTTAATAATCTTTTAGGGTTAGATTAGTCGTCTTTTAGAGACTAGATCTGACCTAGCCTCTAGGTTAGCACCTAGATGTCCGAGAACTAGGACTAGACTAGTGGTTGTTGAGTAGCAAGTCCTTAGATGTCGTTCTTTCCTTGTAGTGCAGCGGTATGGGACGTTGCACTATTTGGAAATGACGTGCATCAAAGGAAGAGAAACCCTAGACATATGGCGCTCGTTGTCTAGAGTAGCTACACTAGTCTACCCCTTGTTCTCACCCTTTTCACTAGTTTTCATGACACTGTACTCTCTACTATGTGTGGGACACTCGTTTCTGGATTTGGTTTTTGATTCCAAACGAATCGAACCTCGATAGTTTTCTCTGACGCTTGTTTTATCGGAGAAAAACTATATAATATTATATTATGTATATGTATTACAAAAATGTGTCCCCACATATGTACGAGTAGGAGGTGATCATGCGACCTAAGTGAAAGAGAATGACATCAGTCTAGAAGAGAGAGTAGTTCTAGATTAGATGTCTAGAGCCTTGTTTGGAATATATATGATAGATGATATAAGTTGTGATAGATGGAATAGATAGAATAAGTTTGATGATATGATCTAAGTCTTATATAGATGATATAAGATAGTTTGTGATGATCTATGTTTGTCTTTGAGGATGCAAGTTCAGTTTTGAGGATTTGAGATGAGTTTTGATGATACAAGTAACTAGGCTTTTATGAGATAAGATATGTTAAGTTAAGACAAGTTGTGAGTCAGCACGAGCCTCAAGCTCTTTTATAAAGGAGGACCTCTAGTGTTAGGACCAGTTTTAGGGTTAGCTCAAGAGAGAGCGAGACCCACAGGGAGAAGGTCAGAGAACCTAGACTCCACGATATGAGAAATGTGAGATATGTGATATGATATGTCCTAAACTAGACTACTCCTGAGTGATTGAGTTGAGTTGCTTTATGTATGATTCCTGTAGATCTGTTGAACCCTAGATGTCCGTGGGAAGACCAAACCCTAGAGTCAGAGAGAGGCTGGTTATATGAACATGTGATCTTTGAATATGAGTGCCTGCCATCTAGGTGAGGGAGAGAGCCCAAGACCCTGGAGGAGGTAGCTATCTTAGTTTCTGTGAAGCCTCATGCTCGGGTTGGTGGTTTCCCACATAGGAATATAGTGGTGTATATAAGAGAGTTTTGGGTAAGCAGGTTTCATGGGTAGATGCCTATGAAGAGAATGTCATAGCATGTTTTGGTTTGTGCTTATGTGGCTAGAGTTTGTAAAACTATCTTTAGTGCCAATGAGGTAATCTGAGAACCCTATACCATGAGGGAAGAAAGAGATTGTGCATGTGATACTCATAGAGTTGAGGTAGCTCAGAGAGACTGAGCATGGCTTTACCCTCGTGTTATGGGTCTAGAGAAGCTCAGTTGGACTAGATAAAGTTTAATGCATGTCTAATGAGCCACTCGTATAAGTTTGTTAGCACAACCATGATATAATATACGTAAGGTTGTGACGTAATCTCGAAACATGATATATAGACATGATACGATGGAAACCTAGAGGTGGTTTAATAAAATATCAATGCATAAATGGTTAACCATGTACGTGAACAATGATGATAATGTGAAATTGTTGGCTAATCTTGTGATCAACTCACTACTAAATGTTGTAATTTGTTATGAGCAATGAAATAAGATCATATGAATGAAACATGTCATAAGAGGTGTTAATCTTAGTGCTTAATGAAGATGAAAGATATAGTTTGATGGTCATCACAACATGATAATTATAACCCCTTGATATAAACTAGATGGATAATGCATGTTTATTATAGTTAACTTCCTCCTGAAAGGCATATGTTAATGATGAACATGTCCTAACAATGAGCTAAATAAAATATTGTGACACCTTGATATAATGAGTTAATCTTAATTAACTCCTTTAGAACATGATAATATGATGTGGGAACCCTAATGCATGGCTAAATATAAGGGAGCAAATCTAACATATGAGATATGTAATGACATAACCTAAGCTCCTAAACCTTGACTTTAACCTTGAATGGAGTGTTTGTGCAACCAAGATGGTTGTAAAACCCCCCTAATAGTGCTTTGGATACATGGTTCTAGGTAACCTTTCAGATATATTACACATAGAATAGTGCCTACATGTGGATGAAGGCAAGATAAGGTTTTCCCTGGAAGTATGAGTATGGTTTACTTTCGAGGACGAAAGTTCTTTTAAGATGTATATGATGTGACAAAGTGGTTTTTATGGCTTAATTGCGAGGACGGAATTTCTTTTAAGGTGTGTAGGATGTGATGGAGTGGACTTTTGGTATCCTTAAATGTCCAATGACATATTTAAATTCATGTTTGAGTGGCACTAAGAGTTCAAAGTCTATTTTGGAAAACTTGAAGTGTTTAATACCATGATTACGATCTCTAATCTTATGCCTTTTATTTGAAGTTTTTAATTGATTGGTTAAATATCGATATTTTTGAGACCAAGATTTGGTGAGATATTTGGTACATTAATGAGAATGAGTCTAAGTCCTTAATCAATTCCTTGTCTCGCTCTTTGTTATGTTTAGCTGAGTGACCAAGACCCTACTACACGGCCTTGACACTTGGGAAGGAAGAGCCACAAATTTCTGTACAATCCTCATCTCAGCCGCACATCACGATTCAACAACCCGTGTGTATCTTCTTCCTTGCCATCACGTACGACCACATAAGACCACTATCCCCACGATGCACGACGCTCGGAGGTCGTGGCAATTTTAATCGAGGCATTTCTTAAGCCTCGTTGATCAATCTCCTTCAGACCCGTTATAGGAGCCAGTTCGCCTAGAGAACAAAGTAAGCCAAGAACCGCAGCTTAGGCTCTTCGTCGCTAGTTGCAGGTGGCGCAGATGAAAAGGGGAGAGAGGATGAGAGGGTAGTTCATGGTGGCTGACCATCGAGAAACCTTGGAGAAGCTATGGGGAGAACAAGCACCTGATTCCCCTAACCCCCTCTCGTCTTCACTTCCGAGCGCTCAAGGAGGAGGAAGGACCACCCTCTGTGAGAGGAAGAGATCACAACAGAGGGCTGGCCAGTGGTTAGAGACAGTGGCGGCGGCGTGCGGAAGAACCCCGTCTCACATAGGCTGCCGTCGAGGAGGAGATGCAGTACTGTAATGACCTGCCGAGGAAGAGTGGCCTACCACTAGTCGAACGGTGTCTTTGAGTGCTTGCCGGAGATCCAAACACCAGCGGCGGCTATGTTGAGACACAACCGGCGTCTGATGCTGTAGCAAGGAGGAGGGATGTCGATCCCTCATCTCTTCCCTACACTGCATCAGTGCTTGACGGAGAAGAAGGCAAGGAAGTGGAGGTCCACGACAGTAGCCAGAAGTGCAGATTGCACTAGAGCAGTGATCTGGGGCGGCACCGGAGAACGAGCAAGTGAAGGCGGGCCTGAGATGGTAGAGGGTGGATCCGTGCGACGGCTTCATGGAGGAAGACATCCCAACGGCAGCACCAAGAACAGCCACGGACGCAGGCGGCAGTGGCAGTTTGTAGAAGTGAGAAAGAGAGATCGGGAGGTGCCGAGCTCCTTGCGATGGTCGGAGTGGGTGAGGAGAAGACGATGCAACCACGAAGACACCATGAGCAAGCCGCGGCGGCGCCCGCTGTTCCAACAGACGACGCACGCAAACGTCGCGAGACAGAGAAGAAGACGTTTTAGCCAAACCCTGCTGAACCGGGTTCAGCAGACGAGAACCGGCCGGCCCTCCTACCCCCAAACCTTGAGCCGCACCCAACATGGCCACGTGGCGACACACTATTGGCCTAAAAAGGTGATTATCCCAGGAAATATGTTTATCTTCAATAATTCATATAAATTAGCTCAATGATCAGAAAAGTATAAATAATATACCGAATTGTTCAGAAAAATGAGTAGAATCATATAAAAGCATAATATCAGACTTTTAGTGCAATAATCTCAGTGATATCTTATAAGATATATAATGGTCTTGTCATGTATAATAAATAATAAATGAAGACCTAAAATTATGGGAATATATCATTAGATCATAAATCATGCCTATAATCCAGTGGATGTCAGTGATTATGATGATGATGCATGAAATCAAGTAATTTGCTTAGAATGTCTAATTAGGGCTAATAACCCTAAAGAAAATGTAATAAATACATGCATGATCAATAAATGATGAAATTTGCAGAGTAAGCATATATCAGTATATTGAATCTCAGTTTTAATTATGAGATCATGATGATGCATAGAATCACGGTTATATTAAGATTAACCTTGAAACATGTTATGAAACCCTAATCTAAGTTAATGATGTAATCTAGGGTTAATTAATGTGCACGAAAATGCTATGGAAGATAATGTTCAGATAATGGACCACAATCTAGAAAATGACATCAGTAAGATAATTCTAAGTCAAGAAGACAAGTAATAATGTATATAACATAACGATCTAAGCTAAACCCTAATGAACACGACTAGGGTTAAGATGATGAGAACCTGATGATAGTATATGGTCTTGTCTTTATCAGGGTTGACCAGGATGTAGATGATATGAGAATATGATGATTAGGAATATCTTGATCTAAGGTACGCCATTACCTCTCACTTGGCTTATTATACAATATGCTTGCGTTATACGATAGTACAAACTTGGCATATGATATTGATTGAAATGATTGTTCTTGTATGATATGTTGCACGATTTTACATACTTATTTCAATGAACACATGAAACATAAGATATATGGTCCATTATATGGTAGCACTAAATCTCTTTGGTAGAATAGTGCATTGATGAAAGTACTAAATCTCTTTGGCAGAATAGTACATGTGAGCACTAAATCTCTTTGGCAGAATAGTGCATTTGTGAAGTACTAAATCTCTTTGGCAGAATAGTACATGTGAACACTAAATCTCTGTGGTAGAATAGTGCATGTGGTTGATCAAGTTTACATATAATGGAAATGTGCCTAAAATATGTGTTCTCTTCTGGTAACAAATATCTTTGTGCAACTATACGCCTTTTCTTATATTTTGTTTAATGCTGCCAAGTATTAGTTTTATCTTATTGCCAATATATGATGAGAAGTATATAAAAGACACGTAGGCGTACTCAGTACAATATTCTTGAAATATTGTGCTGACGTGTACCGCATGTAATCTTTTGTTTAGGTTGTGGTTATGCTCTTGAAGATCCAAGATAGTTGAGAGTTGTGTGGCGAGCTGATGTACAGGTGGACCTGTTGTCTTAAGATCCTATTGTTTAGATGTAGTACATGTATATGTTTAAGTTTGTTGTTCAATATGTAATATCAAATGTTGTAACAATTCATGTTGTAATTATATGTTGAATGGTGAACAGGCGTTGTGGTTTTATTATTGTTCATGTACATGTGCTATTGATGTATGTTCCTTCTGACTCCCTTGATTTTCTTCTTCTTAGCCTAGTGCGGGATGTTTAAATTGGGATTCTCGCTGAGGTGAGAGTTTCAATTTGTACGTCACACATTAGATTAAGTTTTAGAAAATCCGGGAACGTCACATGAATGTTTATAGACCTTAATTGAACCAACTCCAACCCTATTTGGATATCAATTGAGGATCAATTGAGTGACCAATTGGTTAAGGCTAACCCTAATTGTCTCAATTGATAAGTGGTTAGCAAGCTTGAGACCAATTGAAGGCTTCAACATAGGAAACCCTAATCGAGTTTACCCTTTGAATCACCTTGGAGGTCCATGCGATCTTGAGCTTTTAGGACCATACAACTTCAGGACCGAATGAGTTCATACGACTTCAGGACCGAATGAGTTCATACGACTTCAGGACCGAATGAGTTCATACGACTTCAAGACCAAATGAGTTCATACAACTTCAGGACCGAATGAGTTCATACGACTTCAGGACCGAATGAGTTCATACGACTTCGGGTCCGAATGAGCTCAAACGACTTCAGAAGTCAAACTATGACTAAACGGTCTTCACCCCATCTTGGGAAAATGACCTCAAGATCGTTTAAGGGTAAACGGTCTTGAGTGTCATGCGGTCTTGAAGTCAACCAAAGCTAAACGGTCTACAACCTTAAACGATCCCAGGATCATTTGAAGGATGAAGGTGTGAAACCTATTGGGGACTTTTAAGGATAAGTCTGCCTAATGCCTTGAAGGCTTAGATGGTTTGATGGTTGTTCAACCTAAACCCTAATGATACCTAGGGACATTAAGGGTCAAGTGGTTAGTATATTAACCCATGTTATGATCAATGGTGAACTTTACCAAAATACCCTTTATGGATTCAAGTAGGTAACCCCTTTTTATCATGCAAACCCCAATGGTTACAATGGTGATGACTTGGCTAGGCTTATCAATGTTGATTAGACCTAACCCAATCTAGAGGGATGTAATCATCACCTATGAGCAAGAGGAGAGAGAAAATCCCAATTATGGTTGAAATCCAAGTAAAATACCTTCAATTTATATGAATGTACATGATTAGGGTATGATCCACCTATGTGAGATCATGAAAACCCTATTTATGATAATTGATGAATCGGAATCTTATCTGAGAGCATCATTGATGATGTTCCTCATACATGATGATGTTATGAGTTCATTTTACCATAATGTGAATAATAAACCCTAATTCTAGGGTGATGGCATGTAATGTGAATAATAAACCCTAATTCTAGGGTGATGGCATGTAATGTGAATAGTAAACCCTAATTGATGAGAATCAGGGAACTTAGCTCTTATGGCAAGAGTGGAAAGTATAATTCTTGATTTGAATTGCTTTTATCAGTTGAATTAACCTTGCATGTTCTGATATGAAGATGATCATATCCAGGTATGGATGATGATGCTATATTCATTGAAAGCATGTTGTTAGCTTTATGAATAGTAAAATATCTTGATGCCTTGTCAATGGCAACCTATGAATTAAATGGGCTGTGAGAGCCATAAATACCATCAAGGTCATGCTTTAGAGATGACTTGTGATGAATGTATTGAGAAATGATGATTGATGAGAGTTAGGCTTGTTACATTTAGTATTCTCATTTCATAGCTGTTATGCTAATGTTATTGTTTGAAGAACAATGTATGATGTTAAAAGAATACTGAATGTACCTAACTAATCAAGTATAATGTAGAGCCCTGATCATAGATCCATCATTGTCAGAGATCAAATGATGGTGAAACAGGTTTTCCTAAGGGAACTCCTGGATCACATACTTTTGAGTATGTGGGGTATATGGATGTGTAGAACCTTACATCCTAGTGTGGGTGTTTGATGTAGATGTGTAATCCGTCAATCCTTCACTACAATCCCATACCGTATCAGTGGATGGTAAACATGAAACCTCTTGATGATGAAGAAAGCACAAATATCCGTATCAGTGGAAGATAAACATGAAATCTCCTGATGACGAAGAGAGTACAGAACGCCACTGTAACTCTAAAATAGCGAAGGACCAGATTACCCTGGTAAGCTATTATAGTAGAGGCACGAGATGTCCTACAAGTAATCCTCTTACTGACTGAGGAAGGTGAAGGTCATGAGAATCCGGCTCTTTCGATGACCTAGTATGATACCGAGGCACTTAGCAGTGATTGGTTGGAGTATGAGTGGTAAACCTCATCTCCACAGGGCATAAAAGTAATGTTTGAAAAACATAATCCACAATGTAGCATACCTGTTAGAGATAACTACGAGTTGATTGATTGATGTTACACTGTATAGTGCAAATGTCTTCATGTTTCATAACTGTTGAACTCATGCTTACTATTATATCTGATGTTGAATACTTTGAAGCTTTTACTGCTTAAGTTATTCTTTGAGGTGCTATAATAAAGCTTCTGGCGGAGAGTTATAACTCTCGCTGGGACAATTATGTAAAATTGTCTCACCCCGTAGACTTCAACTTTTTAGGTGGACGTCGAGGATGGAGGAACAGGTCTACAGGTGACCAGTCCTAGCAGCAACAGCACCAGGGGCAGCAGTAAAATCTCAGGGGGAGATTTAGCCTGCCATGTGGTGTAGTTAGAGTCAGTCCTATGTGTCCTCTGTACTCTCAGGTCTTGGAGTCTTTTGGTCTGAGATTTTGGTTATGAGTTCTTGAGATTTTGTATCATGTTGTATATAATTACTCAAGAAGTAATTATCTGAGATGTAAACAGTTTATCTCCTTTTATGAAGGAAGTTTTATGGTTTCGATGCTTTATCTCAAAAAGTTTTAATTTCCGCTGATTTTTGGTATTCCGCTGCTAATCGAATCACTTCCGCTAAGTTTAAATCGTGTTTATATCGTGGTTTGGAGATCAGAGCCCACAATTAAGTGGTATCAGAGCTCTAGGTTCGCTGAGTCTACATAGGCATATGACTTAGGATGTCGAGTCTATCCTTAGTATCTCTTCCTTATCTAATAGAATCTTATGCTCCTCAGGAGAAGAAGATACATAAGGATGGCAGAGCCACATGATGAGTACGTGGCAGAGAGTAGTGCTAGTGCACCTCGAGGCGGTGCAAGGGTTACAGAAATAGAACAACCTGCACCTGAACCACCCCAGTTTGACCCAGCTGATATGGGTAACCCAGCAGTTCAGACAATGTTTGGGAAGTTTATGACTGCCATGACACACATCACTGACAAGATGCCCATGCCTGCACCTAGGGCACCTGCCCAGCCTGAAGGACAAGGTATCGGTAAGACGTTCGAGCGACTTCGTCATGTCGGAGCTACCGAGTACTTTGGGACTGCCGACCCCGCATATGCTGATCTGTGGTTAACAGAGTTGGAGAAGGCTTTCAGGATTCTTAATATCTCAGAGGCTGAGAAGGTTAGACATGCTGTCTATCTTCTCAAAGGCAGTGCTGGTCACTGGTGGAACATGGAAGAGCAGAAGAAACCTGGGATAGAGTTCTCGTGGGAAGAGTTTTGTCGGGAATTTATCAATAGATATTTTCCAAAGACCTTCCTAGATGAGAAGATCTCTCAGTTTGAGAGATTGAGGCAGGGCATGATGAACATTAGTGAGTATGAAGCTAAGTTCATGGAGTTGCTGCGGTTCTGTCCGCACATGGCTGCCACAGAAGAGGAAAGAATCAGGAGATTCAAGAAGGGTTTGAATGCTGATATATCAACCCCTGTGTCTGTCTTAGAAAACCGAGAGATATTCTCTACCTTCGTTGAGTCAGTCCGAAGGATAGAGAGATCTGTGGTTGAGAAGAGGCAAACCCAGAAAAGATATCCACAGTTCCAGGGTTCTTCATCTAGGGATTCCAAGAAACTGAGATTCTCTGCACCTAACCCTCCACCACCCAGATCAAGTTCCCAAACTCAGTGGTCACCAAGTAGAGGCAGGGGACGAAGCCTACCTCAACAAGAGACTCACAGTTCTGCATCAATGTCAGTTACTGGACCACCAAGACCACAACAACTGGAAAGAAGTTGCTACAACTGTGGGAAGGTGGGACACGTGATGAAGGACTGCCGATCTAGACCTGTCAGTATGACACAACCTCAGAGACAGAGTCAATAGGGATAACAGAGAAGACAACCTCAAGGAGCAGCTTGAGGACGCGGGAAATCATCTCAAGCTGGATCATCAGCACCACCTCAACCCCAGGCGACAACGAGGTTTTATGCTATGAACCCACCTGAAGCAGTGGTCAATCCACGGGTAGTGGCAGGTCAGATGGAACTTTTATATTCTGATATGTATACATCCTGTGTTGTATCTGTTCTGATTGACCCGGGTGCTACGCACTCTTTTATCACTCGGAGAGTGATTCGTAACTGCAATATGACGGTTAGTCATAGGGCAGATAGTTTGTTGTTGGAGACTCCGTTGAGTGGGTCTGCCATTTTGCAAGAGGTATGTTCTCCCTGCATCCTCTTCTTTTCTGATCATCGCATTCAAGTGGACCTTATACCACTTGATATGCAAGGATTTGATATAATCCTCGGGATGGATACCTTAGAAAGGTATAGAGTTGCCTTGGATTGTGAATCCAAGTTGGCTGTGTTTGCTGATGAAGGCAACACATGGATCTTTCAAGGTGAAAGAAAGATTTTGCCCACCTGTCTTGTATCAGCTATGGTTGCTGATAAGCTGTTGAGGCAAGGATGTTATGCATTCTTAGCCCATGTGGTAGATGTTACCAAGGAAAGTTCCAATCCTACTGAAGTTCCCATAGTCAGGGAATTTGAGGATGTGTTTCATGAAGAACTTCCTGGTATACCACCACCTCGGGAGATTGATTTTGAGATCAATTTGGTCCCAGATACGAAACCCATAGCCCAGACACCGTATAGGATGGCGCCTGCCGAGATGGCAGAACTCAAGAAATAGCTTCAAGAGTTACTTGAGAAGGGTTTTATCCGACCGAACACTTCACCTTGGGGTGCTCCGGTCTTGTTTGTTAAAAAGAAAGATGGGTCAATGTGGTTGTGCATTGACTACATACAACTTAATAAAGTAACAATAAAGAACAAGTACCCTCTTCCGAGGATTGATGATCTCTTTGACCAGTTGTGTGGTGCAACCGTCTTCTCAAAGATAGACCTGAGGTCTGGATATCATCAACTCCGTATTAAGGATAGTGACATATCCAAGTCTGCCTTTAGGACAAGATATGGTCACTATGAGTTCACGGTTATGTCGTTTGGACTAACCAATGCACCAACTGCATTTATGGAACTCATGAATAGAGTTTTTCGACCCTTCCTTGATCAGTGTGTTGTCGTCTTCATAGATGACATTCTGATCTATAGTAAGGATGCTCAGCAGCATGAGCAGCATCTTCGCCAAGCTTTGACCTTGCTAAGAGAACATAAGTTGTATGCTAAGTTTAGCAAGTGTGAGTTCTGGTAGTCGGAGGTATCTTTTCTTGGACACGTGATATCTACCTCGGGAATTCGTGTTGACCCTGCAAAGGTAGAATCTGTTCTACAATGGGAACAACCGAAGACACCGACGGAGATTCGAAGCTTCTTGGGGTTAGCTAGTTACTATCGAAGGTTTATTAAAAATTTTAGCTCTATAGCCTTACCTTTGACCAAGTTAACCCAGAAAGATGCTCTTTTTTCTTGGAATGATAAGTGTCAACAGTCCTTTCAGTTGTTGAAGGAGAGGTTGACAAGTGCACCTGTGCTTGTGCTACCTGAGCAAGGAAAAGGATATGTAGTCTTCTGTGATGCCTCCAAGAATGGACTTGGATGTGTGTTGACGCAGGATAAACAAGTGATTTCTTTTGCTTCCCGACAGCTTAAGAAGCACGAGGAGAATTATCCAACACACGATCTAGAGTTAGCTGCCGTGGTTCATGCATTGAAAATCTGGAGGCATTATCTCTACGGAGAGACATTCCATATTTTCACAGATCACAAGAACCTTAAGTATATCTTCTCTCAGCATGAGCTTAACATGAGGCAACGTCGCTGGATGGAGTTAATCAAGGACTACGATTGTACAATTGATTACCATACAGGGAAGGCCAATGTTGTTGCAGATGCCTTGAGTAGGAAATCAGCAACATCAACCATGGATAGAGCACAACTAAACTCTTTAGTATGCTCTAAGAGAGAAATGCTTATCTCTTTAAGGCAAGACAATGTACAGTTGAAGGTGTCATTGTTAGCCGGGTTGATGGATGAGATGCATATTAAACCTACCCTAAGAGAGCAGATTAAGGAGGCACAACATGTTGATGCTGTAGTTCAGCAGATTAGATCAGAGTATGGAAATGAGAAGCGAGATAGTTTCCATGATTCAGATGATCATGTAGCATGTTATCATGGGAGGATGATAGTGCCGGATGTGGATAACTTGAGGAAGTTAGTCCTGGAAGAAGCTCATTCTTCAATGTATGCTATGCATCCAGGGAGCACCAAGATGTATCGTAATTTAAAAGATCTGTATTGGTGGCCTGGAATGAAGAAGGATGTTGTAGAATTTGTTCTGAGATGTCCTGTGTGTCAGCAAGTTAAAGCTGAACACCAGAAGCCTGTAGGAACAATGCAACCTTTACCCATACCACAGTGGAAGTGGGACCATGTGACCATGGACTTTGTTGTTGGCCTACCCAGGACAAGCAAAGGACATGATTCCATTTGGGTAGTTGTAGATAGGTTGACTAAGACAACACATTTCTTACCTGTCAAAACAACCTATTCTGCTGAAAGGTTATCACAGTTGTATGTTCAAGAGATAGTGCTTTTGCACAGAGTTCCTGTCACTATAGTTTATGACAGAGGTCCCCAGTTTACAAGTCATTTTTGGGAACGAATTCATAATGCTTTAGGCACCCAGTTAAGGTTTAGTACGGCCTTTCATCCACAGACTGATGGACAGTCGGAAAGGACCATACAGACCTTGGAAGACCTGTTGAGAACATGTGTTCTCCAGTTTACCGGAAGTTGGGATCTACACCTAAGCTTGATAGAGTTTGCCTATAACAATAGCTATCAGCATAGTATTGATATGGCACCTTATGAAGCCTTTTATGGTAGACGTTGTAGATCACCCTTGTGTTGGTATGAGACTGGTGAGCATCAGTTGTTAGGACCTGATCTTGTGCAGCAAACTACAGAAAAGATTAAGGTAATACAACAAAAGATTAAGACTGCACAAGATAGGCAAAAATCTTATGCTGACAAGCGTCGTAGACCCTTAGAGTTTGAGGTTGGAGACAAAGTGTATCTCAAGGTCTCGCCTTGGAAAGGAGTCCTTCGTTTTGGAAAGAAAGGGAAGTTAGCTCCTAGATTTATGGGGCCTTATCCAATCATTGAACGGATTGGAAAAGTAGCCTATAAACTAGAGCTGCCACCAGAGTTACAGAGGTTACATCCTGTGTTTCACATTTCTATGCTAAAGAAATGTCACCCAGACACTGAGTCAGTTCTACAACCTATGGAGGTAGAATTGAATGATGATATATCTTATGAGGAAGGACCAGTGTCAATCCTTGATAACAGAATTAAAAAGTTAAAGAAGAAAGATTTAAGCCTTGTGAAAGTCCTTTGGAACCACCGTGGTGTTGAAGAAGCCACTTGGGAACTAGAGGATGAGATGAGAAGGAAATACCTTGCCCTTTTCTCTTAATACGTTTTATCAATTTCGGGGACGAAATCCTTGTAAGGGGTGGATAATTTGTAACATCCCTGACCTGGGTTATGAACTAACCCTAGGTGTTTTGCCTAAATATGTAATTAAATCCTTGTGATTAACTTTGGGCATGTAATTAAGTTCCTCAGAAACATATATTTCAATTTTGCCCCTTTATATATAAAGTGGTAGCATTGTTTTGTAATACAGGGATCTATGTGCAAATTACCCAGTTAAGGGATTAACTTGCAAATTGCACATGTTGAGATGTTCCTCTGATGTTGAGACATCATGAGGATGTTTATGATGAAGTTTGAGGGATTTCCCAAGCTTGAGCACCAAGGTGCAGCTGTGGAAGCAACCCCTGTACTTGAAAACCCTAAATTGGTGTAAAGTGCAATTTACCAAATTTGAGGGGTGCAACTTGTAAAATACATCATCTAAAATATATTTTATGACTCTTGGCATCATTTATAAGAGAAATGATGAAAAGGTCACTTCATTTGAATAATCATATAATAAAGAACACCTTTGTGATTGAATAATCAAGGTGTATGTATAATAGCCCTTTTATGTGTATGCTTTAGTGATGGGTTGATCCTCTTTGCCTTCAATTCTTGACCTTATAAGGAGTTTGTCCTTAGAAATAATATGTGGGGACGTGCAAAGAAGAAAGGAAGGACTTAGATGAGAAATGAGGAAAGCATATGTTCTTATGTTGAAATTTCACCTAAGTATATATACTACCTTCCCCCACTTAGCAAGGGAACGATCCTCTTCTTTTCATTTCTTTTCCCCTTGCTCAAAACTGACTAAGGCTAAGCTCTGGAACAGAGAAGGATGACCAAGGGTCCTAGGTAAGTTTGGATCATCCCTTTTGCTTGAATTCATGGAGGAAACTCGTTTTTAAGGTTGAATTCATGGCTAGCTCACCTAGCTTTATCTTTCTAGCCATTCCTTTTCAACTTTTCCTTGGAGAATTCACCTTGGCTGACCTATGGAGCTCAAAGACGCCATTAAAGACCTGAAGCTTGGAGCTCAAGGAACAACCTTTAGGCGGGTTTTATAACTCTAAACCTTATGCTTTGATTATACATCTTTTTCTATGCATATAGTTGCTAGTTCTTCTTCTTCCCTATCTTCCCTTGCATCCTTGCAAGAAAAATCGTGAAGAACTGCTACTGTTCTTGAGGTAGAAGATAAGGGCGTTAATTCCTATGCTTATCCACGGATTTCCACTTTACCAAACGACCTCCACCAATTGCCCATACGGTTTACACAACCGTTTGGTGGGCAAACGGTTTCAGGGTCGTATGAAGGAAAACGGCCTTCAAGACCATTTGGTCGCGTTTACCAAGCAACGAACGTATGGGAATCTTGTTTATAATTATGTAGGTTAATCACCCACAAAATTTGAGGGGTTAACTCCAAAGGAATCGTGAGATATAAGCAAATCAATTAGCAAATTCAATTGAATTAAGTTCTGATTTTCAATCTGTTTAATTTGCCCTTTTTGGGCAAACGGTCTCAAGACCGTTTAAGATGGTTGACCAAGCGTTGACCGTTTGGGATTACTGTTCATAATGATGTTGATTAATGACTCACCAAATTTTATGGATTAATTCCAAACTAGTTATGAGTTGAAGGTTGATTAATAGGGCAAATCCTAATTGAAATCAATGCTGAAATTCCAATGAGTTAATTAGTGATTTTGGGTTGATTAGCCCAAACGGTCTCAAGACCGTTTGGGGAATCATCCAAACGGTCTCAAGACCGTTTGGGGATCACCCAAGACCGTTTAGAGGTCTGGGGTCAAGTATAGTTGACCAATTAAAGGTCCAAAGGTACCAAATTATATTGCAATTAAGTATTGATGTGATGATCAACTCAATAGACCAAACCTTGATGAATTTTCACTAGAGTCCAAAGGATGGATGGGCAAACGGTCTCAAGACCATTTGGAACTCATCCAAATGGTCTCAAGACCGTTTTGTGTCAACCCAAGACCGTTTGGAGGTCTAGGGTTAAGGTAATTTGATCAATTGAGGGCCCAATTACAGTGGGTTATTGAAATAATCAAATTGCTGATTTGTGACTTAATTAAGGTTCAACCCCTATCAAATCAACTTCAATTTTGATGAATTCTTAGGCAAACGGTCTCAAGACCGTTTGGAGGTTATCCAAATGATTCCAAGACCGTTTAGGCAAAGTTTGAGCCCGATTGGAGGTCAATTGATGGGATCAACTTCGATTTGATTCACATTGTTGAGTGTTGATGGTTGAATGTTTATAGACCTTAATTGAACCAACTCCAACCCTATTTGGATATCAATTGAGGATCAATTGAGTGACCAATTGGTTAAGGCTAACCCTAATTTTCTCAATTGATAAGTGGTTAGCAAGCTTGAGACCAATTGAAGGCTTCAACATAGGAAACCCTAATCGAGTTTACCCTTTGAATCACCTTGGAGGTCCATGCGATCTTGAGCTTTTAGGACCATACGACTTCAGGACCGAATGAGTTCATACGACTTCAGGACCGAATGAGTTCATATGACTTCAGGACCGAATGAGTTCATACGACTTCAGGACCAAATGAGTTCATACGACTTCAGGACCGAATGAGTTCATACGACTTCAGGACCGAATGAGTTCATATGACTTCGGGTCCGAATGAGCTCAAACGACTTCAGAAGTCAAACTATGACTAAACGGTCTTCACCCCATCTTGGGAAAACGACCTCGAGATCGTTTAAGGGTAAACGGTCTTGAGTGTCGTGCGGTCTTGAAGTCAACTAAAGCTAAACGGTCTACAACCTTAAACGATCTCAGGATCGTTTGAAGGATGAAGGTGTGAAACCTATTGGGGACTTTTAAGGATAAGTCTGCCTAATGCCTTGAAGGCTTAAATGGTTTGATGGTTGTTCAACCTAAACCCTAATGATACCTAGGGACATTAAGGGTCAAGTGGTTAGTATATTAACCCATGTTATGATCAATGGTGATCTTTACCAAAATACCCTTTATGGATTCAAGTAGGTAACCCCTTTTTATCATGCAAACCCCAATGGTTACAATGGTGATGACTTGGCTAGGCTTATCAATGTTGATTAGACCTAACCCAATCTAGAGGGATGTAATCATCACCTATGAGCAAGAGGAGAGAGAAAATCCCAATTATGGTTGAAATCCAAGTAAAATACCTTCAATATATATATGAATGTACATGATTAGGGTATGATCCACCTATGTGAGATCATGAAAACCCTATTTATGATAATTGATGAATCTTAATCTTATCTGAGAGCATCATTGATGATGTTCATCATACATGATGATGTTATGAGTTCATTTTACCATAATGTGAATAATAAACCCTAATTCTAGGGTGATGGCATGTAATGTGAATAATAAACCCTAATTCTAGGGTGATGGCATGTAATGTGAATAGTAAACCCTAATTGATGAGAATCAGGGAACTTAGCTCTTATGGCAAGAGTGGAAAGTATAATTCTTGATTTGAATTGCTTTTATCAGTTGAATTAACCTTGCAGGTTCTGATATGAAGATGATCATATCCAGGTATGGATGATGATGCTATATTCATTGAAAGCATGTTGTTAGCTTTATGAATAGTAAAATATCTTGATGCCTTGTCAATGGCAACCTATGAATTAAATGGGCTGTGAGAGCTATAAATACCATCAAGGTCATGCTTTAGAGATGACTTGTGATGAATGTATTGAGAAATGATGATTGATGAGAGTTAGGCTTGTTACATTTAGTATTCTCATTTCATAGCTGTTATGCTAATGCTATTGTTTGAAGAACAATGTATGATGTTAAAAGAATACTGAATGTACCTAACTAATCAAGTATAATGTAGAGCCCTGATCATAGATCCATCATTGTCAGAGATCAAATGATGGTGAAACAGGTTTTCCTAAGGGAACTCCTGGATCACATACTTTTGAGTATGTGGGGTATATGGATGTGTAGAACCTTACATCCTAGTGTAGGTGTTTGATGTAGATGTGTAATCCGTCAATCCTTCACTACAATCCCATACCGTATCAGTGGATGGTAAACATGAAACCTCCTGATGACGAAGAAAGCACAGATATCCGTATCAGTGGAAGATAAACATGAAATCTCCTGATGACGAAGAGAGTACAGAACGCCACTATAACTCTAAAATAGCGAAGGACCAGATTACCCTGGTAAGCTATTATAGTAGAGGCACGAGATGTCCTACAAGTAATCCTCTTACTGACTGAGGAAGGTGAAGGTCATGAGAATCCGGCTCTTTCGATGACCTAGTATGATACCGAGGCACTTAGCAGTGATTGGTTGGAGTATGAGTGGTAAACCTCATCTCCACAGGGCATAAAAGTAATGTTTGAAAAACATAATCCACAGTGTAGTATACCTGTTAGAGATAACTATGAGTTGATTGATTGATGTTACACTGTATAGTGCAAATGTCTTCATGTTTCATAACTGTTGAACTCATGCTTACTATTATATCTGATGTTGAATACTTTGAAGCTTTTACTGCTTAAGTTATTCTTTGAGGTGCTATAATAAAGCTTCTGGCGGAGAGTTATAACTCTCGCTGGGACAATTATGTAAAATTGTCTCACCCCGTAGACTTCAACTTTTTAGGTGGACATCGAGGACGGAGGAACAGGTCTACAGGTGACCAGTCCCAGCAGCAGTAGCACCAGGGGCAGTAGTAAAATCTTAGGTGGAGATTTAGCCTGCCATGTGGTGTAGTTAGAGTCAGTCCTATGTGTCCTCTATACTCTCAGGTCTTGGAGTCTTTTGGTCTGAGATTTTGGTTATGAGTTCTTGAGATTTTGTATCATGTTGTATATAATTACTCAAGAAGTAATTATCTGAGGTGTAAACAGTTTATCTCCTTTTATGAAGGAAGTTTTATGGTTTCGATGCTTTATCTCAAAAAGTTTTAATTTCCGCTGATTTTTGGTATTCCGCTGCTAATCGAATCGCTTCCGCTAAGTTTAAATCGTGTTTATATCGTGGTTTGGAGATCAGAGCCCACAACAACTAATGGCATTGAGATGTCCTACATGCCTATCATTAAGTAATCCTCCATTTTTGTGTTTATTACCATTGCATGTTGTACTGTGACTTGGCCTCCATGAAGTTGAGGGAAACGAGGCTTGATGTGATCATGTTCACAATGGTGGCATATGGTTGGTCCTTTAGGTTTAGGAGGGAAGATCCCAGGGGAATACTTCTTATGGAACTTAGAACACCTATCACTCTTTGAGTTTTCACTAGGCGGCTTCCTTTTATAATGAAACTTTTCTTGATAACTAGGGTAAGCTTCCATGGAAAGGGCTTTATCCACCAACTGAGAAAAGTTCAGGGGTAGACGAGGAATCAACAAGCGTCCAACACTATAACACAACCTCTCCAAAAAGACACTAGCATGTCATTCATCTGCCAGAGCATTAGCATACTGCTCTAGGCACACAAACTTTTGCACATACTCAACGTCTTTCATGGAATTCTGGCATAGGTTGTAGAACTTAGATTCCTTATTCCTTAATGTTGTAGAGGATACATACTTCTCCCTAAACAAGGCTACTAACTGATTGTACGTTATGCGAGAAACATCATGAGTCTTGTGTGACATCCTGCCATCACAAACATAGCGAAACACCACACAAAACATGTGGAACTGTCATAAACATCATATTACCAAAAACACGGGTTAATTAAAACCGATTGCAAAAAGTAGATAAGAAAGGAAATATTACAACCAGATCCACATCCTGCAAAGAAACATGTTATATAAATATACATAAACTTGATACATGTACAAACTCATAGGAACTAGCTATCCCATAAGCATAAGAGTTCACCACCTGTTTATGTTCATAACAGACCTAGCCAGGTCAATAACAGGATAAGAAAGCCATATCAACTATACATCGTGAAACCTCATCAAAACACCTCCAAGGACCTGAGAGTACAAGGATGACTCTAGGACTCTACTACAAAACAACCAACAACAACAATAGCATATCCAACCTTGCCTTCTACTGATCTTCTTGTTGCTCGGACGCAACCTCACGACCATCACCACATCTAGCTCGATCACCTAAAAAGGTTGAAACCAGCGGGGTGAGACACACAGTCCCAATGAGAAACATAACCCCCACCAAAACTATAAAACCCCAGGAGAGCTAGAACAGACAAAGCAGGTAACTGATATAAGAAGATCATATATGCAACATACTGAGCAAAATTATCTCTATAACATCTCACCAGGATATCTAAGAGGCATATAAACAGATAATATATGGAACATGATTGACAAGACAAGTCTTATAGGATCTTATCATAACATCTGAGGAACATGTAATTAGCTGCAAGAAATAACTATGGCAACTATACAAATAAGGCCTCAACCAATGTTCTATGTTTTCCCTAATCAAATATACTATACAAATGGATTACAATTTATTATGCCCTGAGGAAGTGAGTTGTACCGCTCAAATCCAACCTTCGGTTGTGAAACCCAAAGATGGTGCCATACAAGGTCAGTGGAAGAGCCGAACTCCATGACCTCATCCTCTTCGTGGTCAGTGCACAATATCCAAAGCAGGACCACATTCTCTTGATTAAGTGACCTCACTCATAGGGTCAGCTCCCGCAGGCTACCCTTTCCTCTAGCCCGCCTCGGTACAGGTATCGGCACTAGCATACCTTGAGCCATGGGCCTATTCACCGTTCTCCTGAGCCATGAACGCATTCATGCTCTATCATACTGAGCCATGGGCCTATTCACCATGCTCTTATACATATCCTGAGTCTACAACCAAAGTTGCACTCTATTCCTCATATTTTCAGCTACGAGAAACCCTGCATATTCAACAATATGCGCTCCAGGTTAACCTGTAGGAGAACCCGTTTCACCATCACCAAGTCCTGACGATGATGGATCTATGGCCAGGGCAAATTATTTGAAAGATTCATCTATAATTAATTAACATATTTTAAGTGGATTGCAAGATTCAACCAAGTTATGTAACAAAAGTAAACAACATAAATCTCATTATCATGTGTTACATTCTCATTCTTATTCTCAAAGCCATCAACATCATCCTGATCCATCACAAGGATCAACATTACATATTACCACTTGGCCTCTTGCCAATCATCAAGATCCATCTCAAGGATCAACATCACAGGGACTCAATCCCATCATCAAGGCACACATTGCCATTCCATGGGTAACACCCATCATATATCACTGGGTTCATCATAACCCTTGATGTTTCACATCATATCATTGTCATGCCATCACCATGGCCTCATCATATAAATGGTACCTACATGGTTAGCATAAGCATAGAGGTACAACTGTACTCATACAAGGAACATCTTAAACTTATTGCATATATCAAGAGAGATATAATTATGCTATTGGATGAGCATATCTATGCATGACATTATCATATATAACTTTTTAATCAAGCATTAGGGTTACCAACCGAACACAAAGTACAACCCTCACTATAGATATATCAGGTAAGGGACAACCCTCACCAAAGGTATCATAACCCATAACGTTCCTCACTATAGGTGTATCAACCCTCACCAAAGGTGTAACGTCCATCACTGTCTTGGTTAACACTGCATAAAGGGGCTGACATGGATATCGGTCAACATGTATCTCAGGTTAACACTCAAGGTCAGGCCGATAATGTCCATCACTCTTATAACATCAATATCGGGCAATGCCCAAGAACAACATAAAAGTTTACACCTAACACCCTTCTCGGGTTATCACTCATAATGGGATGACGCCCTAAGCACAACAGACTAATGCAGCGTCACCCTATCAAGCCGATATTGGGTAGCACAACACCATAACGGGTTAACATCCAACTGTTATGGATTAAACTGATATCATTTCAGGAAACCATTGATCATGATATCGGGAAACACCTCAAAGACCAACATAACGTGCCAATCACTTTAATCAGACCGATAACGTGCACAACACAACAGTAACAAGGGTCATAGCTGATAACGACCTCAGCAGTGTATCAGTCAGCACTACATATCACCCAAGGGTCAACTCTCCCAGAACTCATAACAGTCAAGGGGTCAATAGACAACCACCTAGCATATCATCCAAGCTTAACCTTAGGAGAGGGATATCGGGCACCACCTTACACAAAATGATATCGAGTAGAAAGACATCTTGGGTTGTCAAAGATATCGGGTTTCACCTCTCCACAAAATGATATCAGGCATCAAGGGATATCAGATTACACCACCTATCAGGTTATTCATCTTCAACCTGAAGACAACCACCAAACCCTAAAAGATCAAGAGTGTTGTCTCACCTCTCAACAACTAAGTGAGAGGGGTCTTGCACAACCTCTATCACATATCGGGCAACAAGGTAGATCATCACCATATTAGCCAACCAACCAACAACTAGGTCAACACCCAACCAAAGGCTCACTCTTTCAAATGCATGGTGAGAGAGAGGGGTGTTGCTCAAGCAACTAGAGTGTAGACTCACCTCTCAACAACTAAGTGAGAGAGGGGTTTTTCCCACACAACTAGAGCTTAAGCTCACCTCTTAAGACCAAAGAGAGAAAGGGGTTTTGCCCCAAGAACATGCCACAACACATCATTGAATTAGGAGACCCTAGGATCACCTCTCAAAAACTAAGAGAGGGGTTTTGCCCAAGGAACCCACATCTAAGGTTTGGCCAATAAGATCCATGGTTCATCTAGGGCAACAACATGACCATTAAAGCAAGAAACATATCTAGCAAGATAATAGTGTCCCCTAACAAAGGGACCTGGGTTCGAATCCCAGCTGCCGCCTTGATTTACTACCCTCTCGGGCATTTGGCCTCCACCACAGGCGTGGGAGAGGGGGGAGAAATCTTTCTCTCTTAATCCCATATCTAGCAAGATAACATGGTCGATCAAGATAGTATATAACAAAGCAACATGGTAAGGAAGTAGTATAGTTAGGGCTAGGAGTTATGTACCCCGCCTCAAGCACACTCCTCAAGCTCTAAAGCTCAAAGCACCAAGCTCCAAGGCACCACCTTTGGCCACCTCAAGAAGAGAAGAACAACTCATAACCACCATGGCCAAAAAACAAGCAAGAAAGAGAAGGTGCCAAGGAAACAGAGAAGGATACTCATCACGAGAGAAGGAAAGGAGCAAGGGAGCAAGATGTATCGGCCAAGACACCAGCTGTATCGGCCACCACTCCTCTTCTCCACTCCTAGCTTGGCCACGAAAGGAAAGAGAGTAACTAAGGGCACTAAAGAGGCTTAGCAAGCAAGGAGGGTTTCTTATATACTAAGGGGTGAAGGGAGAGAGCATGGCAAGGTGGCACCCAACCCTAGCACACTTGTCCAAGGGTCATGCCACATGCTAACACCCCCAAAATTACTTGTCCACGACTTGCCACCCACTTAGCAAAGAAACATGCCATATGTCCAAAGAAGGTGACACAAACGAGGCTAGGTGAAGGGTGTGTGTCGTCCAACATGGCAATCCAACACACCATGGCCGATACACATCTTGCCCGATACAACCAAGTACTCCTCCTGGCCGATACACCAAGGTCTAACCTGATATATAGCCTCAACAAGTCCCAAGAAAACCCAACAACAAGCCTAGGTTTCAACAAGCTCAAGAGAGGCCCAAAACAACTCAAGCAAGGTGCCCAACTCATCCTCTTAACCCTAGAGGATGCAAAGAGAGAGAAAGACATCTCTTAAGGTGACAAACTTGCACACCAACCCTAAAACTTGGGTAAATTGCAAGTTGCACATCAACCTCTCAACAAAGCACAAACAAACCCTAACCACAACTTTAGATGATTAGCAAACATCTAAACACAAGGTTTAGGCAAAGCAAACAGGGTAAGCCCAAAATGAAGGTCAGGGTCCTTACAAGTCATAAACCCCTACAGAAGGATTTCACCCCAAAAATCCAAAGAGAAAAGTGAGGGATACATCCTCCTCATCTCTTCCTCAAGCTCCCACATGGCTTCATCAACGCCATGATGCTGCCAAAGAACCTTCACAAGAACCAGGTCCTTCCTCTTCAACTTCTTCACTCTTATGTCAAGGATCAACACTGGACCTTCCTAATAGGTCACATCTTTATCAAGCTCAACCTCAACCGGATGTATCACTATCTCTGTGCCTGGATGACTTTTCTTCAGCATACTGTCATGGAACACTGGATGCAACCTGTGCAACTTTGGCGGTAGCTCTAACTTGTAAGACACTTTGCCAACACGTGCTATCACCGGATATGGTGTTACGACCCCGTCTCCCGGTAACCCCCAATTAAGGGAGACTGAAAGATCAGAGCCGTTAACCAATAACCCGGATCAAAGGTTAGACAAATAATCAATAACAATTAATAAACTTTACCAACTAAACTAAAAACTGGTATAAAATAAAACTTTGCTTACCTTTTAAAAACTGGGATTTTTAGACTTCTATCCATGAAGATACCAATCTAACTAATCCTCCTGTGCATGTTAATTCTCATTTAATTCCACATATGCCACTTTATTGTTTGTTCTTTTCATTTGTACCTAAAACGCCGACAAATAAAACGTCGGTCAGCAAGAAGCTGGTATGTGGGGGAAACAATAATCATGCAACTATGTTAACAACGTAATCATTCAATTAATCATTTATCAACCAAGATTACATTTTAAGCCATACAACTCAATCCATACATATTCTCGAACTCTGGGCTGTCCCTGCAGTGGACATGGATATCACCTCTCTTTTAGGTAATAGAGTCGCATGGCACTACCCGAAGATAGCCCAATATCTAACTCGATGTGACTTGATGGTCCTACCTCAAAGGTAGCCATGTACTAAGTCATCCATAGACCTGATGGACCTACCCAATAGGTAGCCATGTACTAGGTCGTCCATAGACCTGATGGACCTACCCAATAGGTAGCCATGTACTAGGTCTTTCTCTAACCTAATGGACCTACCCAATCGGTAGCCATGTACTAGGTTAGTTATAATGCCACAGAGAGAACCAGGATCGGAGTTTGTAGGCATATATCCTTTGTGATAGTCATAACCACATTATAGTTTGCAATATGAACATCCAAATAGTTTAGTTGCATTCAATGCGATTAAACATTCGGGAATCCATCGGGAAACTAAAGCGGTTATTCATAATTAACCACATACCTTCAATTGCAGATTTCAAGAAAGATTATGCAGAGAAACCCAATCAAGCAAGCAATGAGGAATAGAAATCCTAAAATAAAAGCACCAATTTCCTTTTATTAATTTATCCAATTTCATCACATTACTTAGGATTTCAATTCCAATTTTAGGGTTTCTTTGGAAATTAGGGTTTTTGCCTCCATTATTAATGTTATGATCTCTAATTTATCAAAACTACATAAAACCCCTAATTTCTCATTATGTCACATCTTATCAAGTTTAGAATCTTTATTAAGCATCTGATTTCCTTATTCCAAATAAATATGATTTTTATCTCTTTTTATCCCAAAATAGGGTTTCCATATAGATTAGCCTTCTTTTATGGATTACAACTCTAATTTAGGCATATTTGCATTCAAAACGGATAATTAAACCATCTTTATAATTAACAGGGTTTAAGCTTATCAATTTGACCTATTAATTCACCAAATTACACCCTTAACATTCGATTAGGGTTTCTCATCAACTTTTAATACACTTTACTAGCAATTAGGGTACTTTTGAAAAACGAAGTAGAATCAGGTTCTCAAAGTATTTTATCAGATTCCTCGTATTTTTCTACACAACTTTCATATATAAAGTTTTCCCATTAGAGGTTCCTAGCTATTTCTATCAAATTTGCAAGAAAAAGCATGAGCTTGGATTATCTGTTAATTTTAGAAATTCTTCAGCTGTCCGATCTGTGGTCCCATGGACCACACGATATCTAAGGGTCCACAAAGACGCACCTACCTTTGCGATTAAAAGGAAGTCAAAGACAAAAAGGCCCCTTTCATACCTTCACAGCCGTCAGGGCAAGAAGGTCATTTCCCCCCTTCACTTCTTCTTCTTCCTTGTGCATCCCCGTTTGCAGCCCAGCTTGCTCGCGGTCAACTGCTAGGTTGACTCCGAGGCTCTGACCCCCTTCAAACGTTCTGATCACCCAGGGAGCTTTGCCTCCCTCTATCGAATTCAACTGCGGCTGAAATTTTTCCTCCTTGCTGTGCTAGCCCTGCCTCCCACTTGCCGGAGTCCGACGATGCAAATTGGATGAGCGAGAAGGACGGTCAAGGTGGATCTATGAATTGGCTGCACATAAACGTTTCTCACCGCTCTCTGAATACAGTGGGTTGATGAACTATCATGCTGGTGCCCTCATGAGTCTTCCCCTATATATAGGGTCGGAGGTGGATCGCTGCTGGATTGGGGACTTTCCCAATCGACGACCACACCCCTGACAATATGGGTTGTTTCACACCGGATTTCCCTCCCGAATCCAAAGGTGCTAATCTCGCAACTTAGTTCTCTTTCCTCTTTTCATAATGATCCAGGCTTGGATCGTCTCCAACCTGCCTGGCGCAGGACTTCTCGCACCAGTGGGAGTCCTTCTTGATCGTTGGATCGTGATCCAACAGTTCACCAAAAATCCCGAAATCAGGAAAATGGGAAAGATAACCCAATTACATCATGACATCAAAACCTTAGGCAATTAATTACCTAACTTTAGGTAATTTTGCAAATTGCATAACTCAGAAACCGTGCAATATTTTCTAACCAAAATTTAAGGGTTTCTTTTTCTTGCCTTTATCTACTTGCATGTCAAATTTGAGTCTAAAACTCCAAAAGAAAAGGACTATTTCTTCAAGGGTAAGTTACCCATTAATAAAATTCATTTCATGATTATTTTCTCTTTTATTTTCCTCATTGGTACTCCTTTTAACATTAATAATCCTTGGGATACGAAATTCCATCAAGGATAACTCAATTACACCTCTTTCACTTGTTTCCCATATTTTAACATTGTTTTCAATTTCTTTCTTAATAAAGAAATACTTATTTAATCTTTCTTTTATAGTTGCCTTTTCTTCACCATCTTGGATCCCTTGGCACCCAAGGAACCTAAAGGCACGAAATCCATCCTTAGATTGCAATATTTTGCCTTCTAGAGGTTTCTTTCTCATTCTTTTATCTATTTTCTCATTCACCTATTTAATAATTGAATTTCCTTTTTCGTTTCCTTGTTATTGGGCCCAATAGCCAACAAAGCCCACAAAACAACCATCAAGGCTATTGTAAATGAAATCCATTTATTTCAAACAAGTTGTAACATTATTTGTCCAAATATCTTTAATATGAGAAATTACATTTCTCAGCAAAAGAACCCAAAAATTGGGGTTGTAACATCTTTCCCCTCTTATAGGAATTTTGTCCTCAAAATTCAATCAACCAAAACAAACAATTCAGGATAAGACTTTTCTATGTCCATCAACGGCCCCTATGTGGATTTACCTTACCCATGGCACTTCCAAAGAACCTTTATCATCACATATTCTTTTCTCTGAGTTCTTTCATCCTGGCGTCTATAAACTGCACAGGTGACTCAGGTCATTTTAGCCTCCCTTGGGCTCACTAGGTTCATTGTTCAGCACATGGTCTAGGTATCTCACATAGTGCTCTAAATTGGACACATGGAACTCATCACACATTACTTTATCCTGAGGGGTAAGGTCAAACTTAACCTTCTCCACCAAACCAAGTCAAAAGGACACATGTATCGAGGACTCAGCTCTCATAGCTATAACTTAGAGGGGTCGGATTTTTATATCACATATTCTCCCACAGTGAACTACATGTCAGTCTACCTTGCATCTGCTCACGACTTTCATCGTCTCTAGGCTCCTTTCAGCCATTGCATGCTCAAGAGACTTCATTTACACGCACTGTGGTCCTTTCACCAACATCACCTTACTGAAGTGGTGACCGACACAACCTCCCTTATAGAGCTTCTTTAAAACCCGATACTGGTTATGGTGGTTGTCATCATATCTTTCATAGAACAAGAACTGTCTCTAGATATCACCCCGAATGAGCACATATGCTCTCATCAGACCCTTTAGTCTGGATCATACTAACCATTAGTTAGGGGTGATAAACTATGCTAACATCGAGTTCTTCATGTACCTACTTCCACCTTTTGGAAGGAAATCTTTAGTTCAAACTCAAGAACCTTGGAACTCGCTTCATGGTGTAATTGAACTATCTCTCTCATGAGTAGTTCAACCAAATCTTTCTCTTGATAGAACTCTTTCTTTCTCATGTCATCTATGTAAGGCGACCTACCATAACCCACATTACATCTTGACCTTCCTTGGTCTAGAGGAGACTTATCACAACATACATAGTGATGAACTCCCATTCCCTCTCGGGAATTCTTTATCCTCTATATCAATGCACTGGGTTACTGATGTTCATCCTTCACCTTTTGTCATGCATGGCAACATATCACATGCAGCCTCATCTCCAGCATCCATAGTACTACTACTACTACTACTCATTATCTCAGTAATATCATGGTGTAAGGTGATCTCAACATCGTTATTTCTTGTATGTCGTGATTCCTTAAGATAGATTCCTCAAAAACCCTAAACCACCCTCATCAAGGTTTCATCACCTTCATATCCAAAGCGTGCATTGGAGGTTCTACAACCATCCTTCCATTGCATCAAAGACTAGGCTGGCTAACCAATCAACCATTGGCAGATCTCATTACAACTGAGTGTTAGCCAAACTTTCCTCCTTTCTAAACTTAGGGTTAGCCTAACAACCTCTTCTATCTAAACTGGGCAACTATATCTCCACCAGAACATTCATTACCACTTTACATCCTTCGGTATTAGGTAATGTTGAAGACATACTACCTCCATGTATTCCGCTTATGTTCCATCTGGAACTCTAAGTTTATCCTCATCAAGAAAACTCTAAGATCATCCTCTTGGTTATCAAACTCAACCTTGTATCACATGCATATCCCACATAGCTCATGATAAAACATTCTCATAAGGTGATTATCTTAATACTCTTATCGTTTGTACATGTCCATGTATCATTTACTCCACCAAGGTATGTTATCATCTTTGTCCTCATACCTCGTAGCAACGTTCCAACCCACCTCATCTTTTATCCTTGGTGTATGGCATGCGTACTGTCCCATCTCTCACTCCCATAACAAGAAGATATAAGCATTTGGCGGCCGTCCAAACACAAAGTTCTTCCTGTTCCAAGAGTAGAGATGACACATCCCACCTTGCCAGTACACCTTCAAATCTAGGTTGAAATGGGCCATCATATCGATATCCCCATTACTTCCATGGGAAACTGGTCTCAAACTTATTTGGTCCATGCACAATCCGTGGTCATCTCCTCTAGGCCTTTATTGTGCCGACACTTTTGGGGTCATCCCTTTTTCCTTATGCATCAGAGAGTGCCCTACTCATATGCCCTTTGGGTCCCATGAGTTCATGAAGGTGATCAATCTCCTAACCCATGGCCCTCAGACAATGATAGATGTTACCTCCCGACCCTATGGTCATGTGCACTAAGGAATTAGGAAACTCCTACTTCCATCGGTCTTATCCCTACCTGACCCTAGGATAGACTTAGGATTCTCTTATAGGACATGTTCAACTTAGAACCTTACCCAATCCTTCATCATCTCCCTCTGCATTCTTGGGTTGTCTTTCATCCTTTCTCAGGGATCATGGCGACCTGCCTACCTTGGTCAAGCCCCATACCGGTTACCTCCATGGTAACACATCCACAAACACATAGATATGACTATCTGTGAGTCTATAGGTTCAATCTCATGCCATGTACTTTACACTTAGCTTTCTCAAGATCCTATAAAACCTCTTTAGGTTATCTTAACTCCAACAAAACTGGTATACACCCAACTAAAGGGTCCCTCTCCCAGGATGGGAGGAAACTACCACTCTTGACGACAAGGTCACAACCGTCCATAGGGTTTACCCTCACATGAGCATGTTTAACCCAACAACTACTATAGCACAAGCTGACCACCCGTTAAACCATGCTAGGTCATACTTGTTCTCTTTCCTGAACACTGGATCAACTTAGTTGTGAGAGGTTCATCAAACACACCCTTAACTTAAGGGTTTTCCGTTACCTCTACACATGAGGAGTACCATGCTCGAAACTATAGAGACTCAAATCTCATCATGAGCATCGGGTACACTGCTTCCCCTCTTAGGCCTAGGAACCCTAGGTTCACCTTCGGGTGTCCAACTGAAGCATGTCCCAGATATGTCATGTACTTCTATGATCCTTTTATTCGAGAAACACTTCGGAATTGAGTCCTCTTCCAGTACAACCAACTAGGTATAAAGCCTCACAACTGGTTACTTAGACTTCCACAGGGTCTAAGGCACTCTTTGTCTCATCTCAATAGGTAATACCTATACCATAGGCACATAGGTACCAAAAGCATCCTCCTCTCTCTAGGGTTAGGGTTAACATCATCCTCAAAGGATTTGCTAGGTTTCTACTTTTAATGGAGGTCTCTACCTCCAAGACTAACTCTCTCTACTCATCCTCCTGCTAAGGCGATCTATCCTTAGGTCTCTCCTGAGGGCAATGACAACTCATGTCATACGACTTAAGCATGTATCTATTCCTTTACACTTACTCTATTAATCTTATGTCCATGACATATTATTTACATGCTTTTTATTAATTTGGTGGAGTATTCCTTAATCCTTATCAACCTTACCCATACCTCAAGAGGGTGAGGGGAAGAGAGGAAACCCTAATCCTTAAGGTCCTAAACAGAATTTGAGTTGAGAAGGGATGAACAAGATGAGAGAGTCCTAAAGGTATCTTATTTCGAATCATACCCTAAGACCTTGGCCAGGGAGTCACACGGATCCGGGAGTCCTCGTATTCCGACTAGCGATGTGGAGGAAAATTTTGCCAGCCCCCAGTTGTGATCCTTTTCTAGACACCTCTGTCTTTTGGATAATCCTCTAATAACTCCCTTGGGTTCTATAGAATTTGTAAAATTTAATAATTATTAAAGATTAATTGAGGAACCTATGCTCTGATACCAAATGTTACGACCCCGTCTCTCGGTAACCCCCAATTAAGGGAGACCGAAAGATCAGAGCCGTTAACCAATAACCCGGATCAAAGGTTCGACAAATAATCAATAACAATTAATAAACTTTACCAACTAAACTGAAAACTGGTATAAAATAAAACTTTGCTTACCTTTTAAAAACTGGGATTTTTAGACTTCTATCCATGAAGATACCAATCTAACTAATCCTCCTGTGCATGTTAATTCTCATTTAATTCCACATATGCCACTTTATTGTTTGTTCTTTTCATTTGTACCTAAAACGCCGACAAACAAAACGTCGGTCAGTAAGAAGCTGGTATGTGGGGGAAACAATAATCATGCAACTATGTTAACAACGTAATCATTCAATTAATCATTTATCATCCAAGATTACATTTTAAGCCATACAACTCAATCCATACATATTCTCGAACTCTGGGCTGTCCCTGCAGTGGACATGGATATCACCTCTCTTTTAGGTAATAGAGTTGCATGGCACTACCCGAAGATAGCCCAATATCTAACTCGATGTGACTTGATGGTCCTACCTCAAAGGTAGCCATGTACTAAGTCATCCATAGACCTGATGAACCTACCCAATAGGTAGCCATGTACTAGGTCGTCCATAGACCTGATGGACCTACCCAATAGGTAGCCATGTACTAGGTCTTTCTCTAACCTGATCGACCTACCCAATCGGTAGCCATGTACTAGGTTACTATAATGCCACAGAGAGAACCAGGATTTGAGTTTGTAGGCATATATCCTTTGTGATAGTCATAGCCACATTATAGTTTGCAATATGAACATCCAAATAGTTTAGTTGCATTCAATGCGATTAAACATCCGGGAATCCATCGGAAAACTAAAGCGGTTATTCATAATTAACCACATACCTTCAATTGCAGATTTCAAGAAAGATTATGCAGAGAAACCCAATCAAGCAAGCAATGAGGAATAGAAATCCTGAAATAAAAGCACCAATTTCCTTTTATTAATTTATCCAATTTCATCACATTACTTAGGATTTCAATTCCAATTTTAGGGTTTCTTTGGAAATTAGGGTTTTTGCCTCCATTATTAATGTTATGATCTCTAATTTATCAAAACTACATAAAACCCCTAATTTATCATTATGGCACATCTTATCAAGTTTAGAATCTTTATTAAGCATCTGATTTCCTTATTCCAAATAAATATGATTTTTATCTGTTTTTATCCCAAATTAGGGTTTCCATATAGATTAGCCTTCTTTTATGGATTACAACTCTAATTTAGGCATATTTGCATTCAAAATGGATAATTAAACCATCTTTATAATTAACAGGGTTTAAGCTTATCAATTTGACCTATTAATTCACCAAATTACACCCTTAACATTTGATTAGGGTTTCTCATCAACTTTTAATACACTTTACTAGCAATTAGGGTACTTTTGAAAAATGAAGTAGAATCAGGTTCTCAAAGTATTTTTATCAGATTCCTCGTATTTTTCTACACAACTTTCATATATAAAGTTTTCCCATTAGAGGTTCCTAGCTATTTCTATCAAATTTGCAAGAAAAAGCATGACCTTGGATTATCTGTTAATTTTAGAAATTCTTCGGCCGTCTGATCTATGGTCCCATGGACCACACGATATCTAAGGGTCCACAAAGACATTCCTACCTTTGCAATTAAAAGGAAGTCAAAGACAAATAGGCCCCTTTCATACCTTCACAGCCGTCGGGGCAAGAAGGTCATTTCCCCCCTTCACTTCTTCTTCTTCTTCCTCGCGCATCCCCGTTTGCAGCCCAGCTTGCTCGCGGTCAACTGCTAGGTTGACTCTGAGGCTCTGACCCCTTCGAACGTTCTGATCACCCAGGGAGCTTTGCCTCCCTCTGTCGAATTCAACTGCGGCTTAAATTTTTCCTCCTTGCTGTGCTAGCCCTGCCTCCCACTCGCCGGAGTCCGACGATGCAAACTGGATGAGCGAGAAGGATGGTCAAGGTGGATCTATGAATTGGCTGCACATAAACGTTTCTCACCGCTCTCTGAATACAGTGGGTTGATGAACTAGAATGCTGGTGCCCTCATGAGTCTTCCCCTATATATAGGGTCGGAGGTGGATCGCTGCTGGATTGGGGACTTTCCCAATCGGCGACGACACCCCTGACAATATGGGTTGTTTCACACCGGATTTCCCTCCCGAATCCAAAGGTGATAATCTCGCAACTTAGTTCTCTTTCCTCTTTTCATAATGATCCAGGCTTGGATCGTCTCCAACCTGCCTGGCGCAGGACTTCTCGCACCAGTGGGAGTCCTTCTTGATCGTTGGATCGTGATCCAACAGTTCACCAAAAATCCCGAAATCAGGAAAATGGGAAAGATAACCCAATTACATCATGACATCAAAACCTTAGGCAATTAATTACCTAACTTTAGGTAATTTTGCAAATTGCATAACTCAGAAACCGTGCAATATTTTCTAACCAAAATTTAAGGGTTTCTCTTTCTTGCCTTTATCTACTTGCATGTCAAATTTGAGTCTAAAACTCCAAAAGAAAAGGACTATTTATTCAAGGGTAAGTTACCCATTAATAAAATTCATTTCATGATTATTTTCTCTTTTGTTTTCCTCATTGGTACTCCTTTTAACATTAATAATCCTTGGGATACGAAATTCCATCAAGGATAACTCAATTACACCTCTTTCACTTGTTTCCCATATTTTAACATTGTTTTCAATTTCTTTCTTAATAAAGAAATACTTATTTAATCTTTTCTTTTATAGTTGCCTTTTCTTCACCATCTTGGATCCCTTGGCACCCAAGGAACCTAAAGGCACGAAATCCATCCTTGGATTACAATATTTTGCCTTCTAGAGGTTTCTTTCTCATTCTTTTATCTATTTTCTCATTCACCTATTTAATAATTGAATTTCTTTTTTCGTTTCCTTGTTATTGGGCCCAATAGCCAACAAAGCCCACAAAACAACCATCAAGGCTATTGTAAATGAAATCCATTTATTTCAAACAAGTTGTAATAGTATTTGTCCAAATATCTTTAATATGAGAAATTACATTTCTTAGCAAAAGAACCCAAAATTTGGGGTTGTAACATATGGCCCCATATACGTGGGAGCCAACTTGCCTTTCTGGACAAACCTCAGCACGCCTTTCTATGGAGAGACCTTGAGATACATCTTGTCTTCCACCTGGAACTCTAGAGGTCATCTACGATTATCTACATATGACTTCTGTCTATCCTGTGCCGCTTTCAACTATTGTTGTATCACCTTGATCTTTTCTGTTGCCTGTTGCACTAACTCAGGACCCAAAAGCTAATACTCACCAGACTCATACCAACATAAAGGAGATCTTCACTTCTTGCCGTATAAAGCCTCATAAGGTGCCATGTCGATACTCTATTGGTAACTGTTGTTGTAGGAAAACTCTATCAAACTGAGATGCACGTCCCAACTACATAGCAACTGCAAAACACAAGCTCGGAGAAGATCCTCCAAAGTCTAAATAGTCCTTTTAGACTGTCCATCTGTCTGCAGGTGGAAAGTGGTACTGAACCTCAACTGCGTTCCCAACACTCTGTGCAACTATTCCCAAAAATGACTCGTGAACTGAGGACCTCGGTCAGAGACTATCGTTGTGGCCATACCGTACAAACACACTATCTCATCAACATACACCTAAGCAAGATTCTCTACTGTATATGTCATTTTCATAGGTATGAAATGGGCATACTTCGTTAATATGTCCACTATCACCCAAATGGAATCATGATTTCTAGCTGTCCTCAGAAGACCAACTATGAAATCCATGGTTACATGATCCCATTTCCACTGTGGTATCAACATGGGTTGAAACGTACTTGCTGGCTTCTGATGCTCAGCCTTAACCTATTGGCATGTCGCACACCTAGCCACAAACTCAACCATATCTCTCTTCAAGCCAGGACACCAATATAGGTCTTTCAGATTATGATACATCTTAGTGACACCTGGATGCATAGCATACATCGATGTGTGCACTTCCTCAAGCACTAACTTCCTCAGATCAACAACATCAGGAACCATCATCCTGTTATGATAACAAACTAGTCCATCCTCAGACTCATGGAAGTCATCACGCTTCTCGCTGCAAACTCTGTTGTGATCAACTAAACTATAACATCTGTCTGCTGTACTTCTTTGATCTGCTGCCTCAACATAGGCTTCACTTGCATGTGTGCCAACAGTCTTGCTAACAAGGAGACTTCCAACTGCACATTCATCTGTCACAAAGAGACAAACATATCCCTCCTATGACATATCAAAGAACTCAACTGTGCCTTCTTCGTAGGAAGAGAAGAAGACTTCCTACTAAGCACATCCGCTACTACGTTCACCTTACCAGGATGATACTCGATGGTGCAATCAAAATCACTGATCAGCTCCATCCAGTGACGCTGTCACATGTTCAGCTCATTCTGTGAGAAGATATACTTCAGGTTCTTATGATCTGTAAAGATCTAGCACACTTCCCCATAAAGATAGTGTCTCCAAATCTTTAATGCATGGACCACCACTGCCAACTCCAAATCATGTGTCTAATAACTCTCCTCATGCTTCTTAAGTTGTCGTGAAGCAAAAGAAACCAAATGATCTTCCTGCATCATCACACAATCTAATCCTTTCTTGGAAGCATCGTAGAAAACAACATAGCCTTCCCCAGGCTCTGGCAATACCAACACTGGAGCACTAGTTAGCTTCTCCTTCAAGTTCTAAATAGCCTACTGGAAATGATCATCCCAAACAAAATGTACATCCTTCCTGGTCAACTTTGTCAACGACAACATGATCACACTGAAGTTCCTTATAAACCTCCAATAGTATCCTGTTAAACCCAGAAAACTACGAACTTCAGTCGGCGTCTTTAGTTGCTCCCACTCAAAAACTGACTCCACCTTCTTGGGATCCACTCTGACTCCTTCCGCAAATATCACATGACCCAAGAAAGTCACTTCCTCCAACCAGAACTCGCACTTACTAAACTTGGCATACAACTGGTGTTGGCGAAGGAGAGTCAACGCTTGTCGAAGATACTATTCATGTTGTTGACTATCCTTATTATAGATCAAGATATCATCTATGAAGACTACAAAAAACTGATCTAAGAATAGGCGAAACACTATGTTCATTAGATCCATGAAAGCAGCAGGTGCATTGGTTAGCCAAAATGACATAACAACAAACTCAAAGTGACCATACCTTGTCCTGAAAGTTGACTTTGGTATGTCCTCATCCTTGATCCTCAACTGATGATATCCAGACCGTAGATTGATCTTCGAGAACACTATAGCACCACGCAACTGATCAAATAGATCATCTATCCTCGGCAAAGGATACTTGTTTTTTATTGTAACTTTGTTCAACTACCGGTAATCTATGCACAGACGTATCGATCCATCCTTCTTCTTTATGAAAAACACTAGAGCACCCCATGGCGATGTGCTCAGTCTAATGAAACATTTATCTAGCAACTCCTATAATTGCTTCTTTAGCTATGCCATCTCAGCTAGAGCCATCTTGTATGGTGTCTGAGCAACTGGTTGTGTCCCTAGTACTAGATTGATCTCAAAGTCAATCTCTTGAGGTGGGAGAACACCGGGAAACTCATCGGGAAACACGTCCTCAAACTCCTTGATAACTAACATGTACTGAAGACTTAGTCCTTTAGCCTCGGTATCCACAACACAAGCCAAGAATGCTCTACAACCTTGCCACAACAAATTCTCTACCAGAAAAGATGATACCAAACACGTCGGAAGAATCTTCCTATCTCCCTAGAAGATCCACTTCTCGCCATCATCAGCAAACACCGCTTGCTTGGAACTACAGTCCAACACAACCTTATACCTCTCTAAGGTATCCATTCCAAGGTTTATATCAAATCCATGCATATTAAGTGGTATGGGACCCACTTTTACGTTGTGTCCCAAAAAGGATAGAATACAAGATGGACACACCTCTCGAAGCATCGAGGAACCATCAAGAGGGATTTCTAACAACAAGCTATCTTTCTTACAACTAACATGTATAAGACAGCTATCAAGCATACTACGAGCGATAAAAGAGTGCATAGCACCCAGATCAACCAAAATAGATACAAAGCAAGGAGAAGACAAATCAGAATGAAATAACTCCATCTGACCTGCCACCACTCGCGGGTTGACTATCACCTCAAGCTGACTCATAGCATAAAATTGAGTCGTTGCTTGATGTCTTCCTCGCCCTCTGCTTCCTTGAGAAGACGATCCAGCTTGTGATGCTTGGCCGTGTCCTCGCCCTCTGGCGCCACTAAACTACTGTCTATCTGAACCTTGTTGACTCTATCTCAGTTGTTGCATCACTTCGACATCTCTCGTTGGGCAATTCGACTTCATATACCTTGTCTGCCCACAAAGATAGCACGACATGTCCTCTAGCTATGACCTAGATGGCCCTGTCACTGCTACTGAAGTTGTACTGTAGGCTCTGGATGGTGAATAACCACACCCTCTTCCTTTACTTGGTGACCACGGAGATGGTGCACTAGAACCTTGCATCATAGAAGTTGCATAAAACCTCAGCTTCTTATGGCTGTCAAACATATGTTTCTAAAACTGAGCATGCCTTTTCTTGGACATGGCATATCTATTCTCCTTGACTGACCGTTCAATCCTTCAGACAGACTCCACAAATGTGGCAAACCACTCCCGGTTCTTTAAAGCAGCAGTAGGTGTTGACAGCTCGACACTCAAACCTTTCTCAAACCATATGATCCTCTGATCATCCGTTGCTGCCATGTGAGGACAAAACCTCAGCAGCTCCATAAACTTGGATTCATACTCGGTGATTTTCATAGATCCTTGGCTCAGATACTCAAACTGACTGATCTTCTCATTCAAATATATCTTCGGAAAGTATCAACTCACAAACTCCCACCAGAAGACGTCCCAATAGCTCACCTCATCTGGTCACTTCTCCTCTTCGATGGCCCACCAATGGCCAACACTACCTTTCAGAAGGAAGACAGCGTGCTTGACTTTGTCTGCCTTGGGGATGTCGAGGATCCGGAAGGCTTTCTCAAGACCTGTCTGCCACAGATCTGCATCCGTTGGATCAGCCATTCCAACATAATCTGAATCTCTGACTCGGTGAAGCCGCTCGAAGGTCTTCCCAATACCTAATGATTCCTCATGGGGAGCCGATGCTCTTGGAAGAGGCATAGGTACTCTCTCTCCACCATGAGATTCATCATTGCCATTAACTGTCCCATGAGGTGCTGCTAGACAGGATTCTCAAGAATGGCTAGGTCGATTTGGGGGACTTCAGGCACCTGATCTTCATGTACCTGCACACTCGCTCCATCGACTGATGTAACATCACTGCTCTCGGCGACATGCTCTTCGTGATTTCTAGACATCTTTTATCATTATCTTCTGCTGGGGGCAGAAGTCATTATGAGAAAATCTGGAGAAAATCACAAGAACAGACACAAACCTAGTCTTAGATCCTGTAGACTTAGCAAACCTAGATCTCTAATGCCAACCTACTTGTGACATCCTGCCATCACAAAGATAGCAAAACACCATGCAAAATTATGCAGAACCGTCATAAACATCGTATTACCAAAAACACGGGTTAATTAAAACCGATTGCGGAAAGCAGATAAGAAAGGAACTATTACAACCAGATCCACATCTTGCAAAGAAACATGTTATATAAATATACATAAACTTGATACATGTCCACAACTCATAGGAACTAGTTGTCCCATAAGCACAAGAGTTCACCACCTGTTTATGTACATAACAGACCTAGCCAGGTCAACAACAGGATAAGAAATCCATATCAACTATACATCATGAAACCTAGTCAAAACACCTCCAAGGACCTGAGAGTATAGGGATGACTCTAGGACTCTACTACAAAACACCCAACAACAACAACAACATATCCAACCTTGCCTTCTACTGATCTTCTTGCTGCTCGGCCGCAACCTCACGACCATCACCACGTCTAGCTCGATCACCTAAAAAGTTGAAATCATCGGGGTGATAAGCACAGTCACAGTGAGAAACATAACCCCTTCCAAAAATATAAAACCTCAGGAGAGATAGAATAGATAAAGTAGGTAACTGATATAAGCAAATCATATATGCAACATACTGAGCAGAACTATCTCTATAACATCGGACCAAGATATCTAAGAGGCATATAAACAGATAATATATGGAACATCATTGACAAGACAAGTCTTAGAGGATCTTATCATAACATTTGAAGAACATGTATTTAGTTGCAAGATATAACTAGGGCAACTATACAAACAAGGCCTCAACCAATGTTTCGTATTTGCCCTAATCAAATATACTATACAAATGGATTACGATTTATTATGCCCTGAGGAAGTGAGTTGTACTGCTCAAATCCAACCTTCAGTTGTAAAACCCAATGTCAGTGCCATACAAGGTCAGTGGAAGAGCCGGACTCCACAACCTCATCCTCTTCATGGTCAGTGCACGATATCCAAAGCAGAACCGCAATCTCTTGCTTAAGTGACCTCAGTCACAGGGTCAGCTCCCGCAGGCTACCCTTTCCTCTAGCCCACCTCGGTACAAGTCTCGGCACTAGCATACCTTGAGCCAAAAGACTATTCACCGTGCTCCTGAGCCATGAACGCATTCATGCTCTATCATACTGAGCCATGGGCCTGTTCACCATGCTCTTATACATATCCTGAGTCTACAACTGAAGTTGCACTCTATTCCTCCTATTTTTGTCTAGGAGAAACCCCACATATTCAACAATATGCACTCCAGGTTAACCCGTAGGAGAACCCATTTCACCATCACCAGCTCCTGACGATGATGGATATATGGCCAGGGAAAACTACATGAAAGATTCATCTATAATTAATTAACATATTTTAAGTGGATTGCAAGATTTAACCAAGTTATGTAACAAAAGTAAACAACATAGATCTCATTATCATGTGTTACATTGTCATTCTTATTCTCAAAGCCATCAACATCATCCTGATCCATCACAGGGATCAACATTCATATTACCACTTGGCCTCTTTCCAATCATCAAGATCCATCTCAAGGATCAACATCACATGGACTCAATCCCATCATCAAGGCACACATTGCCATTCCATGGGTAACACCCATCATATATCACTAGGTTCATCATAACCCTTGATGTTTTGCATCATATCTTTGTCATGCCATCACTATGGCCTCATCATACAAATGGTACCTGCATGGTTAGCATAAGCATAGAGGTACATATGTACTCATATAAGGAACATCTTAAACTTATTGTATATATCAAGAGAGATATAATTATGCTTTTGGATGATCATATATATATGCATGACATTATCATATATAACTTTTCAATCAAGCATTAGGGTTACCAATGGAACACAAAGTACAACCCTCACTATAGATATATCGGGTAAGGGACAACCCTCACCAAAGGTATCACAACCCATAACGTTCCTCACTATAGGTGTATCAACCCTCACCAAAGGTGTAACGTCCATCACTGTCTTGGTTAACACTGCATAAAGGGGCTGGAATGGATATCGGTCAACATGTATCTCGAGTTGACACCCATATCGGGTTAACACTCAAGGTCAGAATGATAATGCCCAACACTCTTATAACATCAATATCGGGCAACGCCCAAGAACAACATAATGGTTAATAGCTAACACCCTTCCCGGGTTATCACTCATAACGGGATAATGCCCTAAGCGCAATAGACTAACGCAGTGTCACCCTATCAAGTCGATATTGGGTAGCACAAAACCATAACGGGTTAACATCCAGCTGTTATGGATTAAACCAATATCATATGAGGCAACCGCTAATCACGATATTTGGCAACACCTCAAAGACCAGCATAACGGGCTAAGCACTTTAATCAGACCGATAACGTGCACAACACAATGGTAACAAGGGTCATAGCCGATAACAACCTCAACAGTGTAACGGTCATCACTACAAATCACCCAAGGGTCAACTCTCCTAGAACTCATAACGGTCAAGGGGTCAATAGACAACCACCTAGCATATCGTCCAAGCTTAACCTTAGGAGAGGGATATCATGCACCACCTTACACAAAACAATATTGGGCATCAAGACATCTTGGGTTGTCAAAGATACTGGGTTTCACCTCACCACAAAACGATATTGGGCATCAAGGGATATCGGATTACACCACCTATTGGGTTATTCATCTTCAACCTCAAGACAACCACCAAACCCTAAAAGATCAAGAGTGTTGGCTCACCTCTCAACAACTAAGTGAGAGGGGTCTTGCACAACCTATATCACATATTGGGCAGCAAGGTAGATCATCACAATATCGGCCAAACAACCAACAACTAGGTCAACACCAAACCAAAGGTTCACTCTTTCAAATCCATGGTGAGAGAGAGGGGTGTTGCTCAAGAAACTAGAGTGTAGACTCACCTCTCAGTAACTAAGTGAGAGAGGGGTTTTGCCCACACAACTAGATCTTAAGCTCACCTCTCAAGACCAAAGGGAGAAATGGATTTTGCCCCAAGAACACGCCACAACACACCTTTGAATTAGGAGACCCTAGGCTCACCTCTCAACAAATAAGAGAGAGGGGTTTTTCCCAAGGAACCCACATCCAAGGTTTGGCCAACAAGATCCATGGTTCATCTAGGGCAAAAACATGACCATTAAAGCAAGAAACATATCTAGCAAGATAACATGGCCGATCAAGATAGCATATAACAAAGCAACATGGTAAAGAAGTAGTATAGTTAGGGCTAGGAGTTATGTAACCCGCCTCAAACACACTCCTCAAGCTCTAAAGTTCCAAGTACCAAGCTCCAAGGCACCACCTTTGGCCACCTCAAAAAGAGAAGAACAACTCATAATCACCATGGCAAAAAAACAAGCAAGAAAGAGAAGGTGTCAAGGAAAGAGAGAAGGATACTGACCACAAGAGAAGGAAAGGAGCAAGGGAGCAAGATGTATCAGCCAAGACACCAGCTGTATCGGCCACCACTTCCTCTTCTCCACTCCTAGCTCGGCCACCAAAGGAAAAAGAGCAACTAAGGGCACTAAAGAGGCTTATCAAGCAAGGAGGGTTGCTTATATACTAAGGGGTGAAGGGAGAGAGCATGGAAAGGTGGCACCTGACCCTAGCACACTTGTCCAAGGGTCATTCCACATGCTAACACCCCCAAAACCACTTGTCCATGACTTGACACCCACTTAGCAAAGCAACATGCCATATGTCCAAAGAAAAGTGTGTGTGTCGCCCAACATGGCAATCCAACACACCATGGCCGATACACATCTTGCCCGATACAACCAAGCACTCCTCCTGGATGATACACCAATGTCTAACATGATATCAAGCCTCAACAAGGCCCAAGAAATCCCAACAACAAGCCTAGGTTTCAACAAGCTCAAGCGAGGCCCAAAACAACTCAAGCAAGGCGCCCAACTCATCCTCTTAACCCTAGAGGATGCAATGAGAGAGAAATACATCTCTCAAGGTGACAAACTTGCACACCAACCCTAAAACTTGGGTAAATTGCAAGTTGTACCTCAACCTCTCAAGGTGACAAACTTGCACACCAACCCTAAAACTTGGGTAAATTGCAAGTTGTACCTCAACCTCTCAACAAAGAACAAACTAACATTAACCATAAATTTAGGTGATTAGCAAACATCTAAACACAAGGTTTAAGCAAAGCAAACAGGGTAAGCCAAAAACAAAGCTCAGGGTCCTTACATCTTGGGTATACCAATGACGAGTTGGGACGTTGAGTACATAAGTAGCAAAAAAAACCTTTTGATTATCCAGACATGTCATGCTATCAAAATTCCATCATCGTCTTTGTCTACCATGTTAAATTCATTCTCACCATTAAAGTATTAAGGGTGCATCTTTAAAAAATCAATGAGATTATACTCCTTAGGCTTCTCTGGAGTAGAAACCAAGTTATCCTTCCCTACAAGGGTTGTGGAAAGCATCTGTTGTAGGAAGGACAACTCTTACTCAGGAGAGGTTCCCAAACATGTACTAGTCATAGTTAATTGTGAGGTAGGTTGGTTCACTACATGTCGACCAACAATTGTCGCCTAATGTTGAGATGTTGTAGTAGTGAAAGGAGGATCCATCCTCAGCATCCAGAACTTTTAAGACTGGGTGTCTCAAATCTATCTAGGTTATCAATGGATGACTTGTCTCTAACCATCTATGTGTGTCTGCACAAGGTAAGGGTATAAGGTATAAGGAAACTATAAGATAGGTAAAGCCTAAGGGAGATAAATATTGAAATAGTTAGATGAATTGATTGCTCTGTCTCTAATACCATACTTATAAGGAGTGAGACCCAGGAGGGGATCCACTCAACTTATTGAAAACAATAATAGAAAACCATCCAATGCGAAATTGGAGAATAATTTTTCATAAAGGATGATATAATATAATTCATGTATGTATTGTATCAAATACCAAAAGTGTAGTAGCTGAAGAGAAAAATCTAACTATTACAGTATTCATGTTTAACATCGTTCTTCACCACATAGGGTGTACATAAAAAAAAACTAAAGGAATATAAGCCGCAGAGGGTAAATCAACTACTTCAATCTACCACCCAAAAATGCTCAGGTACAACGGGATGAATCCTAGTTTGTTGTGGTCCACACCTCCTTGCTCTCTACCTGGGGGTTGGAAGCATACCCCACTATAGAGGACACAATGGGTGTTGTCAGAATAAATTGTCAGTATGTACATATAATAGTGATTAGATGATATTAGGGGAAAAGGACATTACATAAATGAACAAGTCTTCCCATAGAAGAGAAAAATACTATCCAAGTGGATATCAATGAGAAATATTCATATAGTAAGACAGAGATATTATATGAAGAAAAAATAAAGTTCACAAATAAAAATTCTTTTATTTAAATCTCAAATGGAAAACAATAGATAAATAGTCAAAATTATGCATGTGGATTATCATAACAATAAAGAGCACAATAACGTTCAAGGTATATGGCATTGCCACCACAATATTCGGGGGGTCATGACATCACATAACAATTACCCAGGGATAAGAATCACCATTTGCACCCTCTATTGGCAATACACACAATAGAGATACAACACCTAGTGTGTACATATACAAGTTATTCAACCAAACATGCATTATAAATAAAGAGGCAAGCATTAGTTTAGTCAGATCACCATTTGGTGTTCAAATAAAAAGTCATCATAAAGATGTATAAACACAATAAAATATACTATCATGAGGATGAAAATTGAGTGAAATAATAACAAAATACAAAAATAGGATTTAATTTGCAATTATAAAAGTCCATAAGACCAATTTTAAGATTTGGAACCAATCGGTTCAACTATATGTAAATATGTGACATTTAAGACAATATGTCACAATCAAGTTCATAGATAGAGAAAATAAACAATTTTCTAATATGAATCATAAGAGAATCCAACATAACTTAATGATGAGAGTAATAAGTCAGGGTCCAAACCCTAGATCCTATCAGGATCTTCACATATTAACATATTAGGTGTAATTCATTAATTAATGATTGTATTATAAACCCTAGAGATATCGAGTTCTTATTACATTGGATATAGATTATAAAACCCATACCACCATATAGGGCTTATTTTTTTATTTCAAAACATATTTTTACATATTTTTTTATAAGTAGAGCATTAGTTATGAATTATCTAAGCTTACACTATTTACTGAAATTCTTGAATAATAGACAAAATGAAAAGAGTGAAGTACCCTCGCATCACACAACAAAATGTTGATACGTGACAATGAATCAAGGTCACTTACTTGTAATCAAATCCATTCACTATATAAAATCACATAAGAAAGGAAAGGACAAAATTTCTCATAGATGGCGTGATAAAAAAATACAAATTAAGTGCAATTTCTGTCAACTAGACCACGGTCATCTTCTTCCTCATTTATTTCCTTCAAATCACATAAACACAACAACTCATTCTCAAATCCATAACCAAACCATCTAGTTCCTCCACCACTAATGCATTGGACCAACTTGATCATCTTCCTGCCAATCTGAACTTGGCTAGCCTAAGAAGATTGTCACAGGTTGCGCAAAAATCCCAGAAGGACCATGGTTGTCGTACACGAGGAAGCAATCCAAGAACTTGCCAACACAAGGAGCACATTCAAATTGATGGAGTCAAAAGACATGATACATCAAAATGGGGGAAACACAGGCAAAACCACTGGAAAGTGATGGGTAAGATGATGAAACAATATGAAATGATACCCCTACACAAAAAGGGGGGAAATCGAAGAGATACCTTAGAAGATAGGATTGAGGATTCCAAAATTTTCTTTTATGGTTGAAAGAATTTTATAAATGGCCAGGGACCAACATGATCCTCTCAAGCATTTCAGATATTCTAGACGGGCAATGAACCTAAGCAAAGGTGGGTAGACAACGATAATGTGATTGAGGACCAAATAGAATCAAGGATATGCTCATTGCGGTTGTGTGGAGATCATAGAGGTTTTATTTATAGATTCTCATACCTGAGGCAACTAGGAATCCCAATGGTGATAGAAATAGGGGAGAGGAAGGATCCCTTGTCGACTAGGGAACTAAGGTGAGGAAATCCATCAAGTCTGATATTACTGGCTTTGCAAACATGTGAGGAAGACAATAGCAATGAAAGATGGGGAGGAAGAGAAGTGTGACAATCTAACTTTTCTCTCTCCTACATGGTACTCCTTCTCTCCCATCTAGTGTTATCTTACTCAATCAAAAGTCAACCTTGTATTATAAATGTGATGATGGTCTATTTTAGTGACCTCAACGATCCATTTCACAATATGTGACATCAAATTTCAAATCAATCTAATGTCATTCTTGAAAGCAACCCTCTTGCAACTATTTTTTTATACATCCCTAACGTGAGCCTCTTACCTTATAATGTACATTAAGTTGTAGTGGGTTCAATTCTGAATCCAATGACACCAAAATCACATCTTTTGGACCTATGAAACTCTAGACATGGTGTTTTAAAGATTTTATGATTTAACCTTTCTCTTTATGTGTTTTATGTTGTATTGGGCCGATTTTGGTCGCTCTAGGCCCAAATGAACTTTGTGGCCCAACGACTTGTTCCCTCCTCCCCTTCAGCTTTCTAGAAACCACTGAATGGCAGGGAATGAGCTTCCCCGCCTCCACCCAGATTGGGTAATGGTTGACACAACCCTAGTTTGCTCCTTATATACCCCCTCCCCTGATTGCCCTTCTCCCTTTTGCCCTAGTCTTCTCGTGCTGCCGACTTTCCTTCCCCCTCCTTTGTTCTTTATTTTGCTCAATGGTGCACGGTTGAAGCCTACTGCCGCCAGCCGGGGGCTTTTGGGGAGCTCGCCCACACGCTCCCCTTCTCCACCAATCAAGCCCGAGCAAGGAGGGCGGCAGACGACGGTGGTGTGACCTACTCCAACCCTAGTCCTGTGCTTTTTCGGGCTACTTTAAAGGTAGCAGTCGTCAAGATGATGGGGGCGTCGTCCCCTGTCTTTCCTTTGTTCCTGCGTGTGGAATAGGGGGTCGCGTGCAGAAAGTGGAGGGGAGTACATGGGCAGACAACCCTCACAAGCATGGCCTCATAGGCAGGGTAGGGTAGGACCTTTGATCCTGCATCCAAAGGTGACCTCACGGGCAGCGTGGGCCAGAGGTGAGGAGTTGCAATGGTGAGCGGATGATGGCTGGTGAGAAGACGTTGGGTATCGTTAGCTGTTGTGACTAAGCAGACCAGTAATGATGGGCATAGTTGCACAACATGGACTATAGGATGGGGAATCCACAATTGCAGGTGGCACATAAATGGAATGGTAACAATCCTCTCGTTCTCTAAAGTTTTGGATATAAACTCTAAAAAATGATATCTTGCTCATATTAAGACCAAAACATACGAACCTATATACCAAATTGATCCTATCAAAAAGATCTACAATATGAGCAAAGGTTTAGACCCTAAAAACTCTCCCTATATCTCAATTTTGCCAAATATGTATTCTTTGACTTTGTTGACCACTTTTAATTCATGATTATAATGAAGTTTGAATTTTTGATATATTTATAGCCTCCTAAGCATCAATCATTAACTCTTATGCTCTTGTGACCCTAATGAATGTCCTAATCATCCCAATTGCTCTTGAATGTCCCAAATTACATAAGTGACATATATTTTGGATTATAACGGTGTATCTTTCCCTAATTATATAATCATGCTCCTCGATGATTTATAATCTTGAACCGACCTTGAAATAAGTAAGTATAAACCTCTCTATGATTGTAATATCATCCCCTAGATCCCTATTTGCTATGTCTTTTTCACATGACACTTATTGCATGTATGAGTGAATGTTGGTACCCCATGTTGGTGGTTTTATGCCTAGACCCTAGTGAACATCACCTTACTTTAAATGTGTTTCTTATGTCCTATTCTTGCTGATATAAATCACCCTTATGCTTGGTTCTATTTCATTGATGATCTTTGACCTTGATTACTCTATTATGAGTCTCGTGGAATAATTTTAGCATACATGTCCAAAATCTTGTCACGTCCACATGAAACTTCGAAATGATATGAATCTTGAACCACACCCTTATGATGGACCTTAAATCAATATGAGATCATCTAATGTACTAACAACAAACCTTGGAACCTATCTTGGCCAAAAACCTAAAATGAATCTAATTGGGGTTAATGATGAGAATCTAATGTATACAATCTTGTTGTTAATCAGCTCGGCTTATGATCTAGATGGTAATGGACGTTTTAAGAATCTCTAAATCAGGTATGGGCCTTATCTAGTTATATGACTAGCTTTCTTGTTTGAAATGATACATATTGTATGCTTGTTTGTTTACTTGCCCAATATTGCCATGTAGTAGTGCTATGTCTTACTCGATGTTTGCCTCATCGGTTTTATAACTTGAACACATATATATACAAAACTCCATTATAATGTTGTTGGTAAAGGGTTAGCTCTTGGCTATGGCCTTGAGGTCCCTCTCGTATAAAAGGGTTAGCTAGTTTTGTAACCCTTACGGACCCTTCTGACGAGAAGATGATCAAAGGCCTTAAACATGCTTGATATTGTTGGTATAATGGAGTGAAATGACATAAAATATGGTTTCACATTTGTTAAACAATTAACATGTTTATTATTATCCGTTTAGTCTTGAAATCTTTTCAAAATTATGCAAAGCTTATACATATATGTATCTTTCTACCCCATACTCAACACCTCGTGTGTTGACCCGTTTCTCGTATTTTTCTTTTAGGTTCAGAGATGGCTAGAAGGTTGATGGGCTTGGTGAGCTATGCTAGGTGTACTTGTTGTAGGATCCACATTTAGTTCACATGAATGACTTGTACCTTGACTCTAGAAATATGTAACTGAATTCATGAATATAATGCATTTTGTATAATTTATACTTGTTGAATGTTGAGACTATGTTGGTGGCTTTCTCTTGTTACTTGTTCATGTGTGCTAAGCTTTACGCTTCTGCATGTCACCTGTGGTATTCGTTTGGTTCATGGGACTGGGTTTTTGGTTCCGCGATAGATGGTATCAGAGCATGAACAATAACTACACCAAACATTGCTCACATGAAACACAAACTAAACTCACCTTACAACTCAACCCTAGAAACTTAATAAGATCTCCTTTGTGGACTAGGTGGACTTAGCCTCTAGGTTAGAATGTAGATGTTCTAGAACTAAGTGTAGACTTGTGTAAATTACCTCGCTTGACATGATTCACAACATGTGCTTAGGATGTCTACAAAAGTGTGCATCATGTTCTTGCTAGTTCTCTAGGTGTCATGATACTAGACTACCTCATGAGTGTGGTAACTTGTTTTGGTTTTGATTTTATTCGAATGGAGTATGTTGGTTTTCATCGTCTGTTTAAACGTTGGAGAAAACATATTTCAAGTATTATTATATGTACATATGAAAAATGTTACCACACACAGAAAGGAAGTGAGTTTCCATGCAACCTAGGAGAAAGAGATGTAACATCAAGTCTAGATGAGAGAGTTTAGATAATAGTGATAGTATCTAGAGTTGTCTAGAGCCATGATATAGGTTAGGCAAGTGGGTAACCTAGAAACCTAAGATGATGATTATGATATTGATGATGATGTCAATTTTGATAAGACCCAAGTTGTTTGAGGAAGGTCAAGTATGTTTAACAATATGGGATGAGTTTGACCATGCAACCTAGCTAAACCTAGCACCTTGTTGATACACATGACTTGGTTGATGTGCTAAACATAGCTAGTGGGTTGGCATGTTTGCTTGTACCTAGTCTTGTGCATGTTGAGATATGATATGTGACATATAGTTTGAGACCAACATGGGCCTCAATCTCTTTACAAAGAAGGACCTCTATCATGGGACATACGGAAAGGATGACATCTTGATATGAGTCGACTCGTCGTGGGAGAAGGTCAGAGTACCTAAACTCCAAAATATTTGAAATATTGAAAATATGCATGATGAAATACATGATGATGAGTCCCTAGCTAGGATACTTCTAATTATATGAGATAAGTCGTCTAGTTTATGGTCCCTTGAAAATGTTGAACCATAGATTTCCTATGAAAATATCTAACCCTAGAGAAAGAGGAAATTGAATATATAATGTTTGCTATACAGGTGAAGGATATGTCCCAAGACCCTACGATAATGTACATGATGTGTGATATCCATGATGAGTCTCATACTCGGGTTAGTAGATGTATATAAAGGAATCTAGTGGTTACCCTTGTTTCTTGAAAGATGGGTAGAAAATTTTGTTATGGGTAGATGGTTGTGGTTAGCATGTTTATTAGGACATATATATGTCTTAGCTTGAGTGGCTTGAGCTTGTGGAGATCTTTCTTGATATAAGTGAGAAAGTTACAAAACCTCGACGTTGATGATAATGTTTTTCCTTGAATGATGCTTGATACATAAAAGAATATCACTTAAGTTGAAATTTTGATAAATGTGCAATAGCCACTCTCATAAGCTAGAACTAGCATGAAATCATACTATACATAAAAGATGTACCCTTGAAATCATGAACTTGATATGATGATGTCTAGAGATCTTACCTTGAATAATGAGGGTAGCATGCCTAATCTCATACACAAATGAAAAATGATCAACTCGATATGATGATACTCTTGGAGGCATAACTCGAATAAACATGCTGAATAAATTGTTTAATTTTAGATTTGAAAGGAAAAATATATGAACATAATTGATTCGAGTTGGTAGGATTTTGAAAAAAAACATGCACAAAATCTAGTGTAATGAAACAATACACATCCAATGATAACCTCCTTTGAAAGAATGATGAAGAAAATGCTAATTTGAGAACTTGAAAACATAGTCTTCTGATAAAATACGTGGAGCTTGTATGAAGACTTGAACAAAACCCTAATGTGGGGACGATGAGGGAGGAAAAAAACCCTAAGGACATGATGATGTCATAATATGATAAAAACACCAAATGACATGTATGATTGAGATGAGTATACCCTTCTACGATGATAACCTAAGTTGCGCCCCATTGTGGGGAATGCCTTGACAACTATGGTTGGATACCTACACTTCATTTATTTTGACTTTGGCTTTTAACTATGATCTTGGATTAATTTTGGGGACAAAATTTCTTGTAAGGAGGGAAGGATGTGACCATCTAACTTTTCCCTCTCCTCCATGGTACTCCTTCTCTCCCATCTAGTGGTATCTTACTCAATCAAAAGTCAACCTTGTATTATAAATGTGATGATGGTCTATTTTAGTGACCTCAACGATCCATTTCACAATATGTGACATCAAATTTCAAATCAATCTAATGTCATTCTTGAAAGAAACCCTCTTGCAACTATTTTTTTATATACATCCCTAACGTAATCCTCTTACCTTATAATGTACATTAAGTTGTTGAGGGTTCAATTCTGAATCCAATGACACCAAAATCACATCTTTTGGACCTATGAAACTCTAGATATGGTGTTTTAAAGATTTTATGTTTTAAACTTTCTCTTTATGTGTTTTATGTTGTATTGGGACGATTTTGGTCGCTCTAGGCCCAAATGAACTTTGTGGCCGAATGGCTTGTTCCCTCCTCCCCTTCAGCTTTTTGGAAACCACCGAACGACAGGGAATGAGCTTCCCCGCCTCCACCCAGATTGGGTAATGATTGACACAACCCTAGTTTGCTCCTTATATACCCCCTCCCTTGATTGCCCTTCTCCCTTTTTCCCTAGTCTTCTCGTGTCGCCGACTTTCCTCCCCCCTCCTTTGTTCTTTATTTTGCTCAATGGTGCACAGTTCTCTATTCCTACGTGTGGAACAGGGGGTCGGGTGCGGAAAGCGGAGGGGAGGAGATGGGCAGACGACCCTCACAAGCATGGGCTCATAGGCGTGGTAGGGTAGGACCTTCGATCCCACATCCAAATGTGACCTCACGGGTGGCGTGGGCCAAAGGTGAGGAGCTGCGATGGCGAGCGGCTGATGGCTGGTGAGAAGACGTCGGGTATCATTGGATGCTGTGACTAAGTGGACTAGTGATGATGGGCATAGTTGTGCAACATGGACCGCAGGATGGGGAATCCACAATTGCAGGTGGCACATAAATGGAATGGTAACAATCCTCTGGTTCTCTAAAGTTATGGATATAAACTCTAAAAAATTATATCTTGCTCATATTAAAACCAAAGCATATGAACCTATATACCAAATTGATACTCTCAAAAAGATCTACAATATGAGTAAAGGTTTAGACCCTAAAAACTCTTCCTATATCTCAATTTGGCCAAATATGTATTCTTTGACTTTGTTGACCACTTTTAATTCATGATTATAATGAAGTTTGAATTTTTGATATAATTATAGCCTCCTAAGCATCAATCATTAACTCTAATTCTCTTGTGACCCTAATGAATGTCCTAATCATCCCAATCGCTCTTGAATGTCCCTAATTGCATAAGTGAAATATATTTTGGATTATAATGGTGTACCTTGCCCTAATTATATAATCATGCTCCTCGATGATATATAATCTTGAACCGACCTTGAAATCAATAAGTATAAACCTCTCTATGATTGTAATATCATCCCCTAGATCCCTATTTGCTATGTCTTTTTCACATGACACTTATTGCATGTATGCGTGAATGTTGGTACCCCATGTTGGTGGTTTTATGCCTAGACCCTAGTGAACATCACCTGACTTTAAATGTGATTCTTATGTCCTATTCTTTCTGATCTATACCGTCCCTTATGCTTGGTTCTATTTCATTGATGATCTTTGACCTTGATTACTCTATTATGAGTCTCGTGGCATAATTTTAGCATACGTGTCCCAAATCTTGTCACGTCCACATGAAACTTCGAAATGATATGAATCTTGAACCACACCCTTATGATGGACCCTAAATCAATATGAGATCATCTAATGTACTAACAACAAACCTTGGAAGCTATCTTGGCCAAAACCCTAAAATGAATCTAATTAGGGTTAATGATGAGAATCTAATGTATACAATCTTGTTGTTAATCAGGTTGGCTTATGATCTAGATGGTAATGGATGTGTTAAGAATCTCTGAATCAGGTATGGGCCTTATCTAGTTATATGACTAGCTTTCTTGTTTGAAATGATATGTATTGTATGCTTGTTTGTTTACTTGCCCAATATTGCCATGTAGTATTTCTATGTCTTAATCGACGTTTGCCTCATTAGTTTTATAACTTGAACACAAATATATACAAAATTCCATTATAATGTTGTTGATAAAGGGTTAGCTCTTGGCTATGGCCTTGAGGTCCCTATCGTATAAAAGGGTTAGCTAATTTCGTAACCCTTATGGACCCTTCTGACGGGAAGATGGTCAAAGGCTTAAACATGCTTGATTTTGTTGCTATAATGGAGTGAAATGACATAAAATATGGTTTCACATTTGTTAAACAATTAACATGTTTATTCTTATTCGTTTAGTCTTGAAATATTTTCAAAATTATGCAAAGCTTATACATATATGTATCTTTCTGCCCCATACTCAACACCTCGTGTGTTGACCCATTTCTCGTATTTTGTTTTTAGGTTCAAAGATGGATAGAAGGTTCATGGGCTTGGTGAGCTATGCTAGGTGTACTTGTTGTAAGATCTAGATTTAGTGCACATGAATGACTTGTACCTTGACTCTGGAAATATGTAACTGAATTCATGAATATTATGCATTTTGTATAATTTATACTTGTTGAATGTTGAGACTTTGTTGGTGCCTTTCTCTTGTTACTTTTTCATGTGTGCTAAGCTTTACGTTTCCGCATGTCACCTTTGGTATTCATTTGGTTCATGGGACTGGGTTTTCGGTTTCATGACAAGAAGGGAAAGAAAGCATGCGGGAAAGAAGTCTACAGTTCACTGAGATGTAGAGTCATGGTAGAATGAGCACCTGGGTGAAGGAGAAACACTCACCGTCTGCAGACTAGAGTCCAACTCAGACTGGGTGAGAGCTAAGATGTTGAGAACATTAGGTAGTAGTAAGAATTTTGATGAATCAAGCGTGTGACTGAGAATGTCAATTAAAATTCATAAAACAAAGTTTGATGTACATTGGGAATTAGTATTTAGGTCTTTTTCTTCTCTAGTCAGATTTAGGTACCTAGGATTATCCAATTAGGTTTAAACTTGACACCTAGCCTAATTAGTCCCCAAAGAATCTGATTTTGGGATTAGACTCTAGGTTTTGGATTATCTAGTATGAGTTTTAGTACAATTAGGGTTAAACACTATTATCTCATTATTTATAATTATATATCCACATTATCTTATATATTTATGATTTAGAATCCTATTATCATCCTATTACTTCCATAAAGGTTACATGCTATTATTTTATATGAATTGTGATATTTTATTTATAAAAACCAATTTTCTTATCATTTTTCACATTATCCCAAATAATGACACATAACTCATTTTTTTACATGAAAAATCCAACTATCATTTATGTATGCATATTAGCCACATTAGGTAGCATCCCAAACATTTATACATATGTACACGCATCCTATAAGACCCCTAACCTTGCTTTATGGATGAAAAATGCTTTCTTATCATGCTTACAATCTCAAAACCTTAATAAATCCTTAATATATTCTTTGATATCATGTTACAACCTTATGTTTCCAGTTTGGTCCAGTTTAGACATTGTTTGAGCAAGTTATGTAATTTTATGCTTGTTTTTTACTTTTATGCAATTTACCCATACATAGGGTTTTTATTGCAAATTTTCACATGTTTGTTGTTCCTCATATGTTTTCTTATCATTCTTGAGATAGTTGTGCCTTGGGGAACCTAGTTTCACCTTGGCCTGATGGTGACATGTATCTAGGGTTGAGTTTAGGGTTTGCTCTCATGGATGAGCTACCTTGGGGCCAGAACTCAATGGTTCTCTTGATTTTGTGGAATACGATGGTCTTCATTGTGTGTTGGGATCATGTGGTAGTCCCTATTGTTGTGTGGGTTGATGGTTTTCTCTCTTGAGCTCCCTGGATTGATGGTTTACCCAGAGAGGTGCTCAACAAATGGTTTTTCATCTTTGTGACCTTGGGGTCAAAAAATGATGGTTCCCCTACTGGTGGATGTTGATGACCACCCTAGGAGTCAATAATAAATGGCTCTCCTGACTTCCACAATTGATGGACCTTCTGGTTTGCGTGGACGTGACCCTTTGGCCATGGGACACATGGCAAATATGGCTAGACACCTTAACCTTCTCTTCTCTCTCACCCATATCTTTATATACCCCCTCCCATTTAAATGAGTTATTTACACACCTATATCTCTCCTTATTCTTTCTTTTTGCTTTGATATCGTACCTCCTTTCTTTGTGGAGTAGAAGGTGCTCTATGTAGAAGAAGGTGGCCGATCTACTTGCATGTGCACCTAGGGATTGGATCTACCCTAGTTGAGGTTGTTTTGTGCTTCCTTGATTGGTTTCTTGGCCTAGGTATGTGAGGTCTCTCTTCCTTCTTTCATGTTTCTTGATGTACAACCTTTTCCTCTCCTTTTCCTATCTGATCCATGGCAGAGTATGCGCTAGAGCTTGAAGAAAATGCTTTTCTTGCTTCCTTGACCTAGGGTTTGCTTCCTCTTTGGAGAAGGAGCTAGCTTGGCAGAGTGGAGTACTCATGCTAGGCTTTTATCCTTCCTTCCTTGAGCTACCTTTCTATTTGGAGCTTCATTTTCATTTGAGAGGCGATTTATATAACTTTATCCATGTTTATTTCTTACTCCTAGCTTGCACATACTAGATCTTGCTTTAAAATGTAGTTCTAAGTAGAAAGATGCCATCTTTTACCCAGGGTTAATGCTTTCATGGTAGTTGTTGGGTAGATTATCTTCCTAGATGCCCTCCTTAACTATGTGCACGTTTCTTCCATGGATATGGGTTCTCTAGACCTTTCTTTCATGTGGAAGTCCATGGGTTTGGTTCCTAGGAATTTAGGGTTTCCTTCGAGTGGTTAGATGATGGTTTTCTCTTGGTGTTTTGGACCGATTTCTCCCCTTGTTCATGATCCTATGGTTGGGACCTTGTGCCAAACGATGGTGAGTGCCTTAGTTGTTGTTTGGAGTTTCTTTTGGTACTTGAACTGATGTCTAGGTTCCCTCTCACAACTGATGGTTTTGGCTCTCTCTCTCAAGTGGCTAAATTGATGGTTTTAAGTCCTATTAAAAGATGGTTTCCTTGGCCCCATAAATAATGGTTTTGTCGACATGTTTCCCACCTAGTGATGACAATCGATGGTCTCACTGGGTCATCATCCAATGGCTTTTCTAGATCAAGGGTTGTTGGTTGGACTGGGTTAATGGTTCATCAACCATCAGTTCCACTGGGTAGATGGTTCATCAACCAATGGTTCCACCAGGTTGATGGTTCAACAACCAATGGTTTCCCTTCTTTAAAACTTGATGGTATTCATAGTGTCACAACCGATGATGGACCTAGAATACACAACCGATGGTGATTTTAAAGTCAACAAACTATGTCTCTTATAGTTGTTTTAATCCTATGGCTTCTCATGATTCAATAGTGGTGGTTAGTGCATATGATTCAACGGTCTTTCTAGGTCATAACTCGGTGATTTTACTAGATGTTTGAAGGTCTTACTTATCCAACATTTGATGGTTTGGGTTTGATGTTCCTAATCTGGTGGTTATGTTTTTAACCTTATATATGGTGGGGGTACTAGGCAGGGTTTGTGCTTGACCTAACATGTGGATAAATGGTTAATGGATTGCTGAATTGTAACATCAACTTAACTTGCTTTGTGGAACCTAACCCTAAGGTAATCAAATGATAGTGATTTACAATACTTAGTTTCTTTGCATGATATGATGAAGGATCACTCTCTTAATGTAGTGGTATCCCTAACATACTCCTTAGTGAACATCATATCTTTTATGTAATACAACCTTATGCTACACATTATGTCACAAATATGATGATGTATGTTGAACCTCCTTCAAAAGGTTGGAAGATAATGATGTTCTTAAAGGGAATGATGTGATGATCATAGTGACCTTTGGGCATAGAGTGATCCCTAATGGAAGCGTAACCCTCTTCATGATGTGACAAAGATTGGTATCTTTTGGATATGTTATAAGAATAATATATCATATGTTTTATATCTTCTAGAGTTGTTACATACCCATGATATTGTAGAACTCTTTTAGGGTTTTCTTATAACTTTATTGATGCAGTTAAAAGACATCCAATTGACATTAACTAATCAAGTTAAATCCTAATCATGTAGTTCTATGTTCCGTAGAACTATTCTGTGTCAGAACTTGTTGGATGGGGAAATGAGTATTCCTAAGGGAAGCTCACAGTGCATACTATTTGAGTATGTGGGGTGCATGAGACTGTGTTCTTGAAATTCTGATCCTAAAGTTTTGGAGGATGGTTTTCGTCATGCCTCAATGTAAGAACAATTGATACTTGTACATATGTGATATAATTGATGACAACCGTGGTTGTACCTCAAATGATAGGGTTTTTTATACCCTGGTTACTAGTTTTGTGACCTATATACCAAGGGTGGACTAGGTTGGCAGTTTGACTACATGTCGTTGTGGGAAATTTGATTGATATGTCACAGTAGTTGACTCATACTGACTGAGGGGGTGGGATCTTAGGATTTTGACTCTCCTAAATCTTGTATAGAACTAATTCCATCCAAGCAATGGTCAGTTGGACTTTGAGTGATATACCTCAAATTCCCCAAGGCTTAATAAAATATGTAATATAGTCACATAGTATGTCTATTTGGGATAAACACAACTCACATTGGTCGTTTACCCTTGCCTTGTTCCCAGTAATAGTTATTATGCTTTGTGGTAAGAAAAATCAAATGTATAGAAAGTGATAGATTTACATGTTTCTCTATATATTACACTAATCATGTTAATCTATTTTAGTTACTTAGCATGTTTAATCTTCTTAATCTGTTTAGCTTATTTAAAATAACATAAACTGTTGTAATCAATAACCTTATTGAGAGTTATATCTCTTGCTGGTCTCACCTTGTGGGTCACCACATCTTTTTAGGTGATCGTCAATGACATCGTTAGGTTCAAGATGTTGAGGAGGAGGAGCTTGGAAAGCAGTAGGAGCATAAGGTTGGCTAGTAGTTAGTCGTGTCCTAGATTCATCCTTGTACTCTCAGGTTTTGGGCAGGGGATGTTTTGTATATGATATGTATATTGACTCGAGTTTTTGGCAGTATTCAATTTTGTGTATGGCATATATGGAACACATCTTTTGTATACAGGTTGTAGCCTCAACCACTAGACAGATATGTAAATACCTCATATGGTATGTGTGATATGCAAGTTGTTGGTCCTTTATGTAAATGTTTCTGAACATGATAGTAATGTACAAATTAGTTTAAATTTACCCCCTTTTCAGGTGTATGGTTAATTAGTGATCGATCACGTGTTTTGTTTTGAGTAATCTTTTTTAGTGTGGTGGTGTGTCACCGTTAAGGTTGGTATCAGAGAGGTTTGCTAAGTCTACATGGACATAGGACTTAGGTTTTGTGTCTATTCTTATGTAATCTGACATTATTGATCATATCTGCTGCTTATTTATATATGTTCAGAGAACATGAAGAGCATGTGGAGAGTAGCTACATCTTGCCAGGATGTTGTGGTAGGATGCTGGAACATGATGGGAGAGTGCTAGTGAAGGGGCCAAAATAGCCCACGATGCCTTAGTTTGACCATGCAACCATGGAAAACCCAACTTTCTAGTCCATGTTTGGACAACTCATGCAATGATTATGCACTTAGAAAATTGAGTGTGCCCATACCTCAAGCTAGGGTAGGTGTCCCTAATGCAAATTCTTATGGTTTTAGGAAGACATTCAAGAGGTTGAGGCATGCTGCAGTTGTCGAGTAAGCATATATGGAAGACCTGATAGACGATGACATGTGGGTAAGGGAGCTTGAGAAGGCGTTCAAGATACTGAATATCCTAGAAGAGGATAAGGTGAAACACACTGTTTACCTATTGAAGGGAAGTGATGGGCACTAGTGGGTGAGGAGTAGAAGAGACCAGGATTTGTGATAGGATGGGGAGAGTTTCAATGGGAGTTCATGAGCTATTACTTCCCTGAGGCATATCTAGATGAGAAGATGGCTCAGTTTGAGAAGTTGCGTTAGGGTTCCATGTCCATCAACGAGTATGAGGTGAAGTTTATGGAGCTTTTGAGGTTATATCCTCATATGGAGGCAACATAGAAATAGAGGATCTGAAGGTTTGAGAAGGGTATGAGTTCAGAGCTGTCTATGAATCATCTATTCTGTAGAACAAAGAGAGGTTCTCTACCTTTGTGGATTCACTGAGGAGGATTGAGAGGTCTACTAATGAGAAGCGTGAAGCCAATGCTAAGAAGAGGCCATCTTAGTTTTAGGGGCAATCATCTAGTGTCTTTAAGAAGCCAAGGTTCTCGTCACCACACTCACAATAGAGATCAACTTTTTTTGAGAAAAGATTAGGAATGCAGTCACAGTGGTCTTCGAGTAAGGGTAGAGGTCGCAACTTTCTACTAGCAGGAGCATGCATCTCAACATCTATGTTAGTGTCAGGGTCATCTAGGTTGTAGTATGATACCAATACATTTTACAAGTGTGGGCATGTTGGGCATACGAAGTGGGTGTGCCCTATGTAGGATGAGGAAGTGAAATAGCAGTCACGACAGAATCATCAAGGTTCGCAGTAGCAACAATACATCAGTGGTGGAGGTAGAGGATGTGGTCAGACGTCCCAAGTGGGATCTTCTGGGCCAGCTAGAAGGTGTCGTGGATGACAATAGGTGATGACTAGATTCTATGTTATGAGTCAGCCAGAGGGAGTGGTCAAACCATGGTTTGTGGCAGGTCAGATGGAACTCTTTATTTCTGACTTATCTACTTGTTTCATATCTGTTTCTATTGACCCGATTGTGACACACTCTTTTATCATTAGAGAGGTGATAAATAGTTATAATATGTCTATTTATAGTAGATTTGATAGTCTTTGGCTAGAAACTCCTTTAGTTGGTCCCCCTGAGTTTCCAGAGGTATGTCCATCTTGCATCCTTTCTTTCTCGGGATGCAACATTCAAGTGGATCTTATGCTACATGACATGCATGAATTTGATGTGATCCTAGGGATGAATGTCTTGGAGAAGTACAAGGTTGTTTTAGACTGTAGTTCTAAGGCGGTGACAATCTGTGATGGAGATGTTTCTTGGATCTTACAAGGAGATAGGAAAATTCTTCCTACGTGTTTGGTGGAGGTTGTGATAGTAGAGAGGTTCATGTGACAAGGATGTCAGGCCTTCTTGGCACATGTTGTGGATATCAAGGCGAGAGGTCCTAGTATTTATGAGGAAATGATAGTGTGTGAGTTTGAGGATGTCTTCCCAAAGGAGTCTCCTTTTGTTCCCCTCCTAGAGAGATTATTTTTTAGATCAATCTTGTTTCTAGAACATAACTTGTAGTACAAGAACCTTATAGGATGACACCAACATATATGTAGGAGTTGAAAAAATAGTTGTAAGAGATGTTAGAGAAGGGTTTCATCAGACCGAGAACTTCCCCTTGGGGTTCTCCCATGTTGTTCATGAAGAAAAAGGATAGTTTCATGAGGCATTTCATAGATTACCGGTAGTTGAACAAGGTCACAGTGAAGAAAAAATATCTATTATTGAGGATCGGTAACCTATTTGATCAGTTGTAAGGTGTTAAAGTGTTTTTTAAGATAGATCTAAGGTCACAATATCACCAGCTAAGGATCAAAGAATATGACATATCTAAGATAACTTTTAGTACTAGGCATGGTCACTATGAGTTTGTGGTTATGTCATTTGGGTTAACCAACACTCCAAAAACTTTTGTGGATCTGATGAACACGATGTTCATGTCATATCTGGATCAGTTTGTGGTCGTGTTTATAGATGATATTTTGATATACTTGACCGGCCTAAATCACATGTCCAGAAAGGAGCTGATCTAGAGTAGTTGGACTCTTGAATTTATAACCGACACTCAGGCCCCCACAACTATTATATGGGGTTTGATGTAGTCAATTCCCCATACATCGAAAGTTTCTACCTCTATCCACTCAAACATTGGCATCTCACTCCTTCTTGAAATGTTTCTCATCCTTTGGCATTCATCAAATGCCTTAAGATATGCATGAACGTCCTTGAATAAGGTATGCTAGTAGAATCCTGATTGGAGTACTTTTACTATTGTCCTTTCTCATCCCAGGTTCCCTCTATAGGGCAAAGAATGACATTCTCTCAAGATTTGAGGTACTTCTTCTTTGGGAATGCATCTTTGATACAAGTTGTCAGTCACCTTTTAAAAAAGAGTGGGTCACCCCAATAATAGTTCTTTAGATTAGAAAATAACTTCTTTTTATGGTTATAGGTAATATCAGGTGGTAGCTACTGACAAGTCGGATAGTTACAGATATATGCAAACCATGTAAATTTGTCTTGATGAATTTTTCCATCATTAAGGCCTCATCAACATAGTTATCATTAACTGGTAACATGTCTTCCTCAATAATCACTATCCTTGACATGTGGTCTGCAACCATGTTATATGTTCCCTTTTTTGTCAATGATCTTGTGATCAAACTCTTATAATATCAAATCCCATCTTAATAGTTTGGGCTTGGAATCTTTCTTTTGCATCAGATACTTGATTGCACCATGGTTTGTATACACTTTCACTTTTGACCCTATCAAGTAGGATCTGAACTTGTCAAAGGCAAATAGTATTGCTAGGATTTCCTTTTTAGTGGTAGTGTAGTTGACTTGGGCATCATCTAGTGTTTTACTGGCATAGTATATGACATGGTGTTTTTTGTCTTTTCTTTGACCAAGAACAACGTTGATGGAATAGTCATTGGCATCACACATAACTTCAAAGGGTAGCTCCCAGTTTGGTGCGTGTAATATTGGGGATGTTGTTAACACATTCTTCAGAGTGTTGAAGGCTTCAAGGAACTTGTCTGTGAAATAAAACTCAACATCTTTCACCAGAAGGCTTGACAGGGGCTTGGCAATTTTTAAGAAATCTTTAATAAATCTTCTATAGTAGCCAACATGTCTAAGGAAACTTCTTACCCCTATTACTATTTTTGGAGGGGGGGTTTGGATGCAACTTTGATTTTACTCTGGTCAACCTCTATTCCCTTCTAAAAAATTTTATGTCTCAGCACGATGCCATTTTGCACCATGAAATGACACTTATCCGAATTCAGGAAAAATGTTTCTATTCACAATGTTGTAAAACTAGAGATAGATTGTTTGCATTTATCAAACTCGATGTTGTATATATAAAAATCATCCATAAAGACTTCCATTATATCTTCCAACATATTTGCAAAGAGAGATATCATGCACGTTTGGAAAGTAACTGGTGCATTGCATAAACTAAACGACATTCTTCAGAAAGCATAGGTGTCATAGATACAGGTGAAGGTGGCCTTCTCCTAATCACTGGGGTGAATAGGTACTTGATAGAATCTAGAATATCCATCTAAGAAGTAGAAGTATGAATGATGAGCTAATCTCTCCAGGACTTGATCAATAAGTAGAAGTGGAAAATGACCTTTCCTGGTTGCAACATTCAATTTTCTGTAATCTATACACATTCACCACCTATTCACAATCCTCATTGATACTTCATCTCCCTTCTCTCCTCTTCTAGAAGTTATTCCACCCTTCTTGAGTACTACATGTATAGGACCCACCCAGTTGGTATCATTGATTGGGTATATAATCCCTACATTAAGCAATTTTATAGCCTCTTTCTTCACTACCTCCCTTAACATTTGATTCAGTTTTCATTGAGGTTGGGCTAAAGGCTTAGCCATTTCTTCTAGATTAATTTTGTGCATGCATATATCTAGGCTCAAGCCCTTTATATCTTCTATAGAATAACCAATGGCTTTTCTCCTGAGCTATTTTGAAGGTTATTTCCTCTTCGTCACTGAGATCTTCTTCAGGATGATTCAAGTAATCTAAAATCTCCATGACTTTTGGGTCTCATTATTAGGGTCAGGGTTATTTAAGGATCACATCAACGAGTCTATAATAGCACTATTGTAACACACTTAGCTAAACAAGGTTGAAGGTTAGACCTAAATAGATGTTTAGTATAACCCCAATGAGCTAATGCATGTATAGATCACCTTAATGTGACCAAATGTTCTAACATTAATGTCAGGTTTATAATGGATACATAAAATATGCCACATAACTCATTTTGGTGGTAATATGAAGATAAGAAACTTAATTGGATGAATAATTTAGATAATGGGCCATATGACATATCTCATAAAAAGAAGTCTCAAAATCTGTAAAAACTTCAAATTGGAAATCTACATATCAAAATTAGCCTACACATCAAATTTCATCTAATTTGGACAACCTTGAAATATTGGGATAAGTTTAGGAGAGAAAAAAATGAGTAAAAGGCATAAGTAATGAATAATATGATTATATAACTTCAAAATATGGAAATAATGGAAAATTAATATTCAAAACATCAAATATAACTTGTGGATGAGGTTTTGTCCAATTTGGATGTTGTTTGTGCAATTTATGCAATTTTAGGTACATTTTGGACTTTTTTGCAATTTACCCAATTCGGAGGTTTTCTTTATAAATTGTCACATGAATTATAATATTTATATATTCCCTTACCATTTTCGAGTTTTTGAACCATGGGGCACCTAGTTACACCTTGGTTTAGGGTGTTTCTTTCCAAGGGCATTTTAGGGATTACTCTCTTTATAAACGAGCTTATCTTTAGAAGCTATCAACCAATGGGGTTATTTCTTTGATTGGAGGTCGGTTGGGATGGCTTATAAGTGTCCATAAATTGACATTTGATATTTAAAAATCCTCTATGAGATGTCCTCTTGCATTGCCATGAAATCCTTAGGCTAAGGACACATGGAAAGCTCCATGGACACCTCATGCTTGACTTCTTCCTTATCCATAAAGGTTTGCATGTCCATAGGCACCCTTAGCATTGGACACATGGAAATTAACTTGACAACTCATTCTTGACTTGTTCCATATCCATAAAGTCTTTCATGTCCTTGGTCACCCTTATACATGACACATGGAAAGTCTCATAGACACCTCATACTTGACCTCTTTCTTTATATAACCATATCTAACCCCTTCCCAACTCCCAATTCAAAAACTCTTGCTTTCCTTTGTTTTCTATATCTTAGAGAATCATTCCTACTCTATTTTTTCATGAAGGTACTGTCCCAAGGTAAAAGGAGGTGCCTACCTTGGTGAAGAAGGCTCCTAGGGTTCCATATTTCTCTATTTAGGATTTCTTAAGCTCCTCCTTGGTGATTTTGACCAAACTAGTATCCTTTCCTTCCATATTTTCATGTTTTTAGAATTCCTTCCACATTCCTCCAGGTCGGAACCATGACCTTCCATGGTGAGTCCCCACGTAGAACCCATAAACACCTCATCTCCATGTTCTTTTGTTAGGTTTTTTTACCTCTAAAGTGGAGAAGGTGCTTCTTGCTCGAGATAGGAGCTTTGTTGGAGAAACCAACCTCTCTAAGCTTGGGAACCTTATTTATTGGATTGGTCCACCTTCCCTAGAGGTTCTTTGGAGTCCTAAATTTGACTTGGACTGTTTATACTCTAAAGTTGAGGTATGATTGCATCCCACATTATTTGTATATTGAGCAATTTCTAATTCTTCACTCTAAATGTATGATGTATCCCCTATTCTTCTATGTTGAGCAATTCACCTATGCTTATTAATTCTCTTTTTCCTATTTACATTAGCCTATACAAAATGTCTTTTCTTTTGAAAATCATGGTTCATGTGAACTACCTTATTTGATATTGGTCATGTGATCATGGATATTCTTTTGAACTATTATCTTATGCTTTGTTCATGATGGAACTCTAAAAGATGACATGTGATGTATTTTGCCCACTTATGAGGTGGATGTATATGTTGGTCACTTATGTGGTGACTAGTTTATATATTCTGACTATACTTTCTACTTGCCTCTACATTTAACATGCTATGTGATTCAGTAGCACTAGAGTAGTGTAATTGCATTGGTTAATATGGCAGATGTGTTATTTCCTGCCGAGCAGATGTGATATTTCTTGCTCTTTTAGGATGAAAAGGAACCTAATACCTAGGGCAAGATGTGTGATTCTTGACCCATGTTTTATATATTTGGTATATTGGTAGTATTCCTTTCTCTATCAGGTTTCAAGTTTATGAGACTTTGCCGCCTTTGTGTTTATATTGTTCTAGGGCTATTTTTATCTCACATTCATGCAAGTTGATGATATGGGGCGTGTGCCCTAATTCTTTATATGTACTTGTGTGGAACAATATTTATGTTTTATTAATGGCAAGTATTCTTTTGTTATCATATGATTTCAATTCCTTTTCTCTTGATACCCATTTGGGTGGTCCTTATCCTTTGTATGGGAAGCCTTTTATATTTGTTGTCCTTTATTCCATATATCATTAAATTTTCTATTTAGTATGCACATACCAACCTTTGCTGATGTCATATATTTTCTCTTCTTGCTGGGGTATGCTTCAAACCCTAGGTGAAGGGCTTGGATGATAAGGCATGAAGTGTTGGACTAGCTTAAGGAGATAAAGCTCGGAGACAAAGTTGTTATGGTTTAGATTTCCCTCTACTTAGATCCTTATGTTGTATCATACATGTAAACCCTTATGGGATATTATGATGTACTTTTATAATCTTTGTGAAAATTGAATGTAGTCATTATTTTCTTTCCGCTAATATACTTTGGTCTTTTGCATACCGTTTATTGAAATTTGAAAATTTTACACCTATTCCGGCATACCTTTGAGTGTGTTTGGAATGGATGTTTTATTATTCAAATTTTTTTAGTAGGGAGTGGATCCCACTCCTAATGTTCTAACAGTAATCTTACATTTATAGTGGATACATAAAATATGCCACATAGCTCATTTTGGTGGTAATATGAAGATCCGAAACTTAATTGGATGAATAATTTAGATAATGGAACGTTAATGGGCCATATGACATATCTCATAAAAATAAGTATCAAAAGTGGAAACAAACTTCAAATTCAAAATCTACATATCAAAATTAGCCTACATGTCAAATTTCATCTAATTTGGATTACCTTGAAATATTAGGATAAGTTTAGGAGAGAGAAAATGAGTAAAAGGCATAAGTAATGAATAATATGATTATATAAATTAAAAAATATGGAGATAATAGAAAATTCATATTCAACATAGTTTTGTCCAATTTGGATGTTGTTTGCGTAAGTTATGTAATTTTAGGTACATTCTGGACTTTTCTACAATTTACCCAATTCGGAGGTTTTCTTTGTAAATCGTCACATGAGTTATAATATTTAGATATTCCCTTGCCATTTTCAAGTTTTTGAACCATGGGGCACCTAGTTGCACCTTGGTTTGAAGGTGTATCTTTCCAAGGGCATTTTAGGGATTACTCTCTTTATAAATGAGCTTTTCTTTAGAAGCTATCAACCAATGGGGTTATTTCTTTGATTGGAGGTCAGTTGGGATGGCCTATAAGTGTCCATAAATCGACATTTGATATTCAAGAAGCCTCTATGAGCTATCCTCTTACATGGCCATGAAATCCCTAGGCTAAGGACACATGGAAAGCTCCATGGACACCTCATGCTTGACTTCTTCCTTATCCATAAAGGTTTTGCATGTCCATAGACACCCTTAGCATTGGACACATGGAAAGTAACTTGACACCTTGTGCTTGACTTATTCCTTATCCATACAGGCTTGCATGTCCATGGACACCCTTATACATGACACATGGAAAGTCTCATAGACACCTCATACTTGACCTCTTTCTTTATATAGCCATATCTACCCCTTCCCAACTCCCAATTCAAAAACTCTTGCTCTCTTTTATTTCCTATAGATTAGATCATCATTCCTACTCTATGTTTCCATGAAGGTGTTGTCCCAAGGTAAAAGGAGGTGCCTACCTTGGTGAAGAAGGCTTCTAGGGTTCCAAATTTCTCTATTTAGGATTTCTGAAGCTCCTCCTTGGTGATTTTGACGAAAACTAGTAAGTATACTCCTTTCCTTCCCTATTTTCATGTTGTTAGTCTTCCTTCCACCTTACTTCAGGTTAGAACCATGGCCTTCCATGGTGAAACCCCACCTAGAACCCATAAACACCTCATCTCCATGTTCTTTTGTTAGGTTTTTCACCTCTAAAGTGGAGAAGGTGCTTCTTGCTCGAGATAGGAGATTTGTTGGAAAAACTAGCCTCTCTAAGCTTGGGAACCTTACTTATTGGACCGGTCCACCTTCCCTAGAGGTTCTTTGGATTCCTAAGATTGACTTGGACTATTTAGACTCTGAAGTTGAGGTATGATTGAATCCCACATTATTTCTATATTGAGAAATTTATAATTCTTCACTCTAAATGTATGATGTATCCCCTATTCTTCTATGTTGAGCAATTCACCTATGCTTATTCATTATCTTTGTCCTATGGACATTATCCTATAAACAATGTATTTTCTTTAGAAAATCATGGTTCATGTGAACTACCTTATTTAATATTTATCATGTGATCATGGATATTCTTCTAAACTCTTATCTTATGCTTTGTTCATGATGGAACTCTAAAAGATGTCATGTGATGTCTTTTTCCCACTTATGAGGTGGATGTATATGTTGGACACTTATGTGGTGACTAGTTTTATATTCTGACTATACTTTCTACTTGCCTCTACATTTAACATGCTATGTGATTCTATAGCACTAGAGTAGTGTAATTGCATTGGTTTTTATGGCAGATGTGTTATTTCCTGCCAAGCAGATGTGATATTTCCTGCTCTTTTGGGATGGAAAGGAACCTAATACCTACGGAAAGATGTGTGATTCTTGGCCCATGTTTTATATATTTGCGATATTGGCAGTATTCCTTTCTCTATCAGGCTTCGAGTTTATGAGACTTGGCTGCCTTTGTGTTTATATTGTTCTAGGGCTATGTTTATCTCACATGCATACATGTTGATGATATGGGGTGTGTGCCCTAATTATTTACATGTGCTTGTGTGGCACAATTTTTATATTTTATTAATGGCAAGTATTCTTTTGTTATCATATGGTTTCATTTCCTTTTCTTTTGATACCCATTTGGGTGGTCCTTATCCTTTCTATGGGAATCCTTTTATATTTATTGTCCTTTATTCCATATATTGCTCAATTTCCTATTTAGTTTGCACATACCAACCTTTGCTGATGTCATCTATTTTCTCTTCTTGCTGGGGTATGCCTTCAACCCTAGGTGAAGGACTTAGATGATAAGGCATGAAGTTTTAGACTAGCTTAAGGGGATAAAGCTTGGAGACAAAGTTGTTATGGTTTAGATTTCCCTCTACTTAGATCCTTATGTTGTATCATACATGTAAACCCTTATGGGATATTATGTTGTACTTTTGTAATCTTGTGTGAAAATTGAATATAGTCATTATTTTTATTTCGCTGCAACACTTTGGTCTTTTGCATACCATTTATTGAAATTTTAAAATTTTACACCTATTCCGGCATACGTTTGAGTGTGTTCAGAATGGATGTTTTATTCTTCAAATTTGTTTTAGTAGGGAGTGGATCCCACTCCTTATAACTATCTTCTTGCACTTCTTCACAGTAATAGGTGTAGCTATCAATGAAGTAGACCGAATTGAATAGAGAGGGTCCCTTCATAGCATCTTGAATGTGGAAATTTATATGGTCATTTCCTATATAAAGAGTAATGATCCCTTCTGTGACATCGATTAGTGTCCTACAATTGGGAAGGAAAGGCCTTCCAAAGTTCATAGGGCATGTTGGGTCCTCAACTGTTTTGATCACAACAATATCACAAGGAAAGAAGAATCACCCAACGCAAATAGGAATGTCTTCCACAATCCCCACAGGTTTTATGTAGGTACAATCTGCCAGTTGAATTCTCATTATGTTCTTTACCATATCGGTGAGTCCAAGTCATTGGGCTAAGGTGAGAGGCATCATACTTATCATTTCTCCTAGATTTGCAAGTGCTTGCCTTTCCACATTATCTCGCACATTGAAAGGGATAGTAAAAGCACCACGATCTTTCTTCTTTGTGGGCATATTAGCTTGAACAAAGGAACTTGACATCTTATCTAGTTGTACTGTCTCAATGTGATTTCCTCTTCTTCTCTTTGTGATAATATCCTTGAAGAACTTTGCAACTATAGGCATTTCTTCAATAGCATCCAGAAATGGAACATCCATGTGCAACTCCTTCACAACCTCCATGAACTTCTCATACCTCTTCTTCAAATGAGCCTTGATCAACTTGTAAGGGAAAGGAACCCTTGGAGAGTATATATTCTTATTGGCAAGAACTTCTTCGATTTGTTCAAACTTATTCTCCTTTGTAGCTTTCCTCCCTTTGCCACTTTCTTTGGTCTTGTTTATCTGGATAGACTCCTCCTCCTTAGGTATGCCCTCCACTACAACTAAAGCATGTGGTGTAATTGCATGTGTTCCTTCTTTCGGGGAACTATGATTGAAGTTCCTTCTAGGGAAAAGAGTGGACATCTTTGTAGCTTCAGTGGTGGAGGGGATCTTTCCTTGAGGGTTCTTTATCAGTTCAGACAGCTACACCAGTTGTTGGTTAATTTTTCTTTGATATGTTTGCATATCAACCATTTGAGTTTGAATGAGGTTAAGACACCTGAGTTTGTGACAAAGCGTTGGTTCATCTGGTCATTCACCAAATCATATCTTTTTTCAAAATAAAACAATGAGACATCATATCATCTTGGTTGCTATCCTTGATTTGTCTTTGATCTTGGTTCTACCGATTTGTATTCTTGTTTTAAGGTTGACATGTGCCTTGGTAGTTGTTCTGATTTTGATGATAGTTGGTGGTTCTGGTGAACATTCTTGGTTCCCCTCCTCTCCTGAATCTTGACAATGTTTTAGATGAACTGCGTAGTTTGTGGGAGTTTTCGCCAGTATCCTTATTTCCAAAAATGAAACCAGGGTGATCAGGTCTCTTAAAATTGGCATAAGAAAAATTCTCTGTTTCTTCCTCTTCTTCACTTTCTTCCTTGGGTTGAGTATAGATGCAATTATTCACTCCATGGCCTCCCTCTCCACATGTAACACATTTCATTACTTCCTCAACTATCTTCTTGCCTTTACCTCCGGAATCCTTTAGTTGCTTGACATTTGTAGCTATTTTTTTGGATCTGTGCGGTGATTGTTTCTAGAGCCTTTGACTCAATAGAGGTCCTTCAGATGAAGTTTTCTTTGTCAAACCTCTATTGGTTCTATCATACTCTAATCCTGCCTATAGGGCAGAAATGTTGTCGATAATCTTTATTGTCTTCTTAGGGTTCAGTCCCAGGAAATCACTTCCACCTACTGCATTTACTGAGATTCTCTTAGAAGGGGTGAGACCACTGTAGAAAGGTGTGACTAAGTGGCCTTTGTCCTAATTGTAATGTGGGAAGTCCCTTTGGTACTCCTAAAATCATTCCCATGCTTCATACAAGTTTTCCCCTAGCTTATGCATGAATCCATTTATCTTATGTCGATTTCTGAGGGTTTTCTCCACCATGTAGAATTTTGTAATGAAAGTGTCAGCCAAGGGTCCCCATCCATAAATGTTCTTATCAGGTAAAGAAAGATACCTTGGCAGAGCCTTGTCTCTTAAGCAAAAGTTGAAACCATTGCAATATATTACTTCTTTTGGAACTCCCCTCATCTTAACGGTGTTGCATATTTCCTTATTGGCATCAATATGATGGTAGGGGTTCTCATCTATAGAATTTCCTCCAAAAGACTTGTTTTAAATCACGACAATGAGGGTTGGTTTCAGTTTGAAGTTATGTTCTGAAACCATGGAAGGATAACATGCATCTCGACTAGTTTTCCCTTGTAGCGGCTAGGTCCCTAAGAGAGAGTCCTCCTTCATCATCATTGTTATCTTTGCGGTCACAGTGGTTTCTCTGGTCCCTTCTTGCTCGAAGTCGATGGTGTTTGTCATGGTGTCATTCCTCATGCTCTTCATCTTCACGTAATTCCTCATGTTCTTCATTGTCATGGTGTTGTTCCTCTCGTTCTTCTTCTCCATGAGGTTGGTCAAGGGGTATCAGAATGCGCCTTTGGTCCGTCCCATCATAGATCCCATCCTCACATTCAAATTCCGTTTCTAGTGGGCGACAAGCATCCTCCACCCTCACATTTACATTATGTCACCTCTTGTATCTCCTCCTCTATGAGGTAGCATGATGTCAAAATTTTCCCCTCTCCAAACTACCTAAACAGTTTGCACAGTCAAGTTAGAGAACTAGACATGTAAGACTAAGTATTCAAAGTAGTTAGATATAGTAGATTGAGAGTTTTTATGCATTCAAGTCTATTACTAGACCCGAGGCACGAGTGTACTATGAGAAGACACATGTTTTTAATAGTACCATTTTGCCTTGTCCCCAACAATGGAGCCAAAAAGTTGACCGGTCTAAATCACATGTCCAAAAAGGAGTAGATCTAGAGTAGTTGAACTCTTGATTTCTAACCCGACACTCAAGCCCCCACAACTATTATATGGGGTTTGATGTGGTCCAAAAATTTGACTAGCCTAAATCACATGTCCAAAAAGGAGTGGATCTTTAGTACTCAGACTCTTAAATTTATAACCTGACACTGAGGTCCCCACAACTATTATATGGGGTCCGATGTAGTAATCAGGGTCGAACCACACAAACAAAGGTGGTGAGTGCTAAGAACTTAGAGCCTTATATTAGTTACACCAAACGAAGGGGTAGGTTAAGATGATGTTCCTTAGGGAATGATGTTATTCTAAATAAACAAAATAAGCAAAGGAAAAATAACGAAACAAAATCAGAGAGTAAAAGCAAACAACATGTGGCAACAAAATATGGATGGGAACTTGGATTGGTTTTTGCCTACAAAGATCTCTCACCAACATGCAATACTCGCACCCTTTTTGTACACTTAGCTGGATTACAAGCAATCACCATTTGTGTATATTCCCTCCTCTCTCAAGCTTAGTATAGTTAGGTTCTCTCTCTCTCAAGATGGCAAACAAACAATCACAATTGCAACCATATGACCATTAACTTAAACATACAACATTTTCATGCATTCATGCCACTCCAAAACACTTTGATAAGATTAGTGTCACTCTTTCGAGAGACTAACAATCAAACATCACAATATGGTAGACAATCATACAAGTGAAGCACTAAGACCAATTAGATGGAGATAATCCTTGCTAAGATCATATGTATTCAAATAGATGTAAGTATATACATGTTGGGAGAGACTTAGCGGCTACTCCCAACCCAAGTAATGAGTTTAGCCCCTCATTTTAATGAGTAGCATTACGAATTTACATAATGAAGAGTCATCAAGGATAATAATGAAGTGAGTATACTCATATGAATATGTAAAGAAGGGGAAAAAGGGGATACACCAACAATGATCCCAAACAACCACATTTCATGCACTCTATCTTCAGATCTGGATCCAACGTGGGTGATAGTGAGCGACTGATCCTCCTTGGAAAGGATGAGTCAAAGATGATGGTGGTCGTGTAGATATTCTTTCTCCTCCAACTCTCATCTTTAGAGATCTAAGATCAATACAGAAGATGATGGGTGAGTGTAGAGTGCGACAACACTTTGTCATCTCCTTGATGATCCCCCTCTACATGGACGGGGTGGGGTCTATTTATAGGTATGTGTAATTGAATTAAATATCCCATCAGTCATAGAGAGTCAAGGATCAAAAACCACAGAGGCATCCGGGCTCAACGACTATAGAGGAATCAGGGCCCATCGATTGTAGAGAGTCAGGGCTCTGTGACCGTAGAGGCATCATGCATTCTTTGGTCATAGAGGGATTTTCGTTCATTGATCATTGGGAATGTGTGCTTTTACAACTATAGGTGATTTGAGGGTCACAACCAAATATATGGTGCAAGACTCGTCGGTCGTTGAGGTGTTCAGTCAAGGAACAAGCATCGACCGTTGAACTATAATGACTTTCATCAGTAGTTGGGTGCTTTAGTTTGTTCAAAGTATAGGAAGAGAGGTGAGTCTTGGGTCAGAACAATAAAAGTTATCTAGGTAGAACATGGTAGAAATGATGAAATAGAAATAAAATAAGAACGCAAATTTCCAAAAAATTGGATGTTATCAATACTCCAAGGACAAACGACAGCATGAGCAGCACGTACCTCTGGCATTGACATTGTTGAGGAAACATAGGTTGTATGCTAAGTTCAGTAAGTGTGAGTTTTGGCTAACTGAGGTGCCTTTTCTTGGTAATGTTATATCTTCTAAGGGCATTTGTGTAGACCCAAACAAGGTGAAGTCCATTTTTGAGTGGGAACAACCCAAGACATTGAATGAGGTCCAAAGCTTGCTAGGCATGGTAGGTTACTACATGAGATTCATCAAGAATTTTAGTTTTGTAGCGTTACACCTAACCAAGTTTACTAGGAAAGGTGTTCCTTTTGTCTGGGATGACAAGTGTCAGCGTTCATTCTAGTTGTTGAAGGAGAAGTTGATCAACACTCCAGTGTTAGTGCTGCTAGAGCAAGGGAAAGCCTACATCACCATTTGTGATGTTTCAAAGAATGTCTTGGGAGGCGTGCTGATGCAAGATATGAATGTAATTTCTTTTGCTTCATGATATCTTAAGAAACACGAGGAGAAATACTATCACGTGATATGGATCTAGCACTTGTGGATCATGCCCTGAAGATCTAGAGTCACTATCTATTTGAAGAGAAGTGTTAGATCTTCACCGATTACAAGAACCTTCTGTATATATTCTCAAAGTAGGATTTGAGCATGAGGTAGAGAATATGGATGCAGGTGATCAAGGACTACAATTACACAATAGACTACCATTCAAGGAAAGAGAATGTGGTGGTTGATGTGTTGAGAAGCAATTCATCTTGTCACGATCTACAAATAAGGCACATTTACACTGCATGGCGTGCCACAAGCGAGATATGTTAATATATCTTTTTCAGATGAACGTACAGTTGGAAGTATCACTATTGGAAGGGTTGTTAGAACAATTGCAAGTAAAGCCTTCCTTGATGAAGTAGATCAAGGATGCATAGAAAAATGATACAGTGATACATAATATCAAGTCAAAGTTTGGTAGCAATAAGTATGATGGATTCCATGAGTCAGATGATGGGACAATCTACTTTCACAACAAGATAATGGTTCTAGATGATGAGGGCCTGAGGAATATGGTGCTTGAAGAGGCCCATTCCTCAATGTATGTGATGAATCCTAGAAGTACAGAGATGTACCATAATCTGAAGGACTTGTATTGGTGGCTAGGTCTAAAGCATGATGTGGTAGAGCTCGTTGCTAAATGTCCAGTTTGTCAACGGGTCAAGGCTAAACATCAGAAGCCTGCTGGGACATTACAACCTTTTATGATACACAGTGGAAGTGGGATCATATCACCATGGACTTTTTGGTTAGTCTTCCTAGGACAACCAATGGTCACGATTCTATATAGGTGATAGTTGACAAGATGACCAAGTCAGCTCACTTCCTTCCAAACAAGATGACATATACAATAGAGAAGTTGGCACAAATATATGTTGATGAGATCATTCATCTACATGGTATTCCAGTTACCAAAGTATTTAAGGAGGCCCACAGTTTACAAGTCAGTTTTGGGAATGTCTGCATACAACTTTGGGGACACAACTGAGGTTTAGTACCACTTTTCACCTTCAGACAAATGGTCAGTCAGAGAGGATCACTAGGACATTGGAGGATCTTTTGAGAGCATGTATTTTGTAGTTTCTTGGTAGTTAGGACATCCATCTGAGTTTGATTGAGTTTTCCTATAACAACAACTATCGAAGAAGTATAGACATGTCACTATATGAGGTGTTGTATGGGAGACATTGTCAGTCACCTTTATGTTGGTATGAGATAGGTGAGTATCAGCTTTTGGGTCCTGAGTTAGTACATCAGACTACAGAGAAGATCAACGTGATACATCAGAAGTTGAAGGCAACCTAGGACAAATAGAAGTCATGTCGATAGTCATTGCAAACTGTTAGAGTTCCAAGTTGGAGATCATGTATCCCTTAAGGTTTCCCCTTGGAAGGGTGTGCTAAGATCTAGTAAAAAGGGTAAGTTGGCCCCTAGGATTATGTGACCATACCATGTCTTTGGATGTGTTGGAAAGGTGGCATACAAGTAGGCGATACCACTAGAATTGCATAGGTTGCATAATGTCTTTTATGTCTCCATGTTGAGGAAGTGTCACCCTGACACTGAGCATGTGTTGCAACTTGTGGAGGTTGAGTTGGAGGAGGAAGTTTCTTATGAAGAGGGTCTTATGTTGATCCTAGATAGGAGAGTGAAGAAGATGAAGAAGAAGGATATAGCCTTATTTAAGGGTTTTTGGCATCACCGTGGTGTGTAGGAAGCCACATGGGATTTATAGGATGAAAGGTGTAGTAAGTACCCGTCTTTGTTCACGTAGGATTTTGGGGGCAAAATCCTTGTTAGGGTTTATGGTTGTAAGACCCATTTCCTTAATTTATGGATGAAAAGTGATTTCCTATCATAATTAAATGCTTACAACCTTAATAAAACCTTAATATGTGCTTTGATATCATGTGAAAATCTTAAGTTCCGGATTTAGTCTAGTTTGGACATTGTTTGAGCAAGTTATGTAATTTTATGCTCGTTTTGGTCTTTTATGAAATTTACCCATATCTAGGGTTTTTCATGAAATTTTTCACCTGATTTTTGTGCCTCACATGTTTTCTTATCATTCTTGAGATATTTGTGCCTTGGGGTACCTAGTTGCACCTTGGTCTGATGGTGACACCTATTTAGGGTTGACTTTAGGGTTTGCTCTCATGGATGAACTACTTTGGAGCCAAAAATTGATGGTTCTCTTGGTTTGGTGGGATCCAATGGTATTTATTGTGTTTTGGGATCCAATAGTAGTCCCTAGAGGTGTGGGGGTTGATTGTTTTCTCTCTTGAGCTCCCTGGATCGATGGTTTACCTAGAGAAGAGCTCAACTGATGGTTTTCACCTTTGTGACACAGTGGTCCAAAACTGATGGTTCCCCCATAGTTGGAGGTCTATGGCCACCCTAGGAGTCAACAATCGATGGATCTCCTGAATCCCCCAACTAATGGACCTACTGGTTTGCATGGACGTGACTCTTTGGCCATGGGACAAATGGCAAACATGGGTAGACACCTTAACCTCCTCTTCTCTCTAACCCATAGCTCTACATACCTTCCCCCTCCCACACAAATGAGATATTTACACACCTATCCCTCTCCTTCTTCTTCTTGTCTACTTGGATATCATCCCCTTTTTCTTGGTAGAGTAGAAGGTGCTCTAGGTAGAAGAAGAAGGCTGATCTGCTTGCATGTGCACCTAGGGTTTAGATCTACCCTAGTTGAGGCCATTTGGTGTTTCCTTGCTTGGTTTCTTGGTCTATGTATGTGAGGTATCCCTTCCTTCTTTCATTTTCCTTGTTGTATGACCTTTCCATCTCTTCTTCCTGGTCAGATCCATGGTGGATCATGTGCTAGAGGTTGAAGAACATTTTTTCTTGCTTCCTTGAGCTAGGGTTTGTTTTGTCTTCGGAGAAGGAGCTAGCTTGGCTGAGTGGAGTGCTCAAGCTAGGGTTTCCTCCTTCCTTCCTTGAGATACCATTATGTTTGGAGCTTCATATTCATCCTAGAGGTGAGTTATGCAACTTTCTCCATGTTTATTTCTTACTCCTAGCTTTAATGTACTAGATCTTTCTCTAAAATGTAGTTCTAAGTAGAAAGATGCCATCTTTTGCCTAGGGTTTATGCTTTTATGGTAGTTCTTGGGTAGATGATCTTCCTATATGCCCTCCTTATCTGTGTGCATGTTTCTTCCATGGATATGGGTACTCTAGACCTTGCTTTCATGTGGAATTTGATTGGCTTTGTTCCTTGGAATTTAGGGTTTCCTTTGAGGTGCTAAATGATGATTTTCCCTTGGTTTTTGGACTGATTTCTCCCCTTGTTCATGATCTGTTGGATGGGCCCTTGTTCCAACCTATGGTGGGTGCCTTAGGTCTTGTTTGCAATTTCTTTTTATGCTTGAACTGATGGATAGGTTCCCTTTGACAACTGATGGTTTTGGCTCTCTCTTAAGTGTCTAAATCGATGGTTTTAAAAATGGTTTTCTTGGTCCCTTAAATGATGATTTTTTCGATCTATTTTCCCACCTAGTGTGACACTCGATGGCCTCACAGGGTCATCATCTGATGGATTATCTGACTCAAGGGTTGATCATTGGAATGGATCGATGGTTCATCAACCAATGATTCCACTGGGTCGATGGTTCATCTACCAATGGTTCCACTAGATCGATGGTTCAACAACCAATGGTTTCCCTACTTTCGAACTCGATGGTATTCATAGTGTCACAACCATTTGTGGACCTAAAATCCAAAACTGATGGTGCTTTTAAAGTCAACATATGATGGCTCTTCTAGGTGTTTTAATCGTATGGCTTCTCATGATTCAATAGTTGTGGTTAGTGCATATGATTCAATGGTCTTTATAGGTCATAACTTGATGGTTTTACTAGACATATGGTTCAAGGTCTTACTTATCCAACATTCTATGGTTTCGGTTTGATGTTCCTAATATGGTGCTTATGTTTTTGACCTTATATCTGGTGGAGGTACTAGGGTAGGGTTTGTGCTTGACCTAAGTAAATAGTGAGTAATTGGTTAATGGATTGTTGAATCATAACATCAACTTAACTTGTTTTGTGGAACCTAACCCAAAGGTAATAAAATGTTGGTGATTTATGATACTTAGTTTCTTTTCATGATATGATGAATAATTACTCTCTTAATGAATTGGTATCCCTATCATACTTCTTTGTGAACATCATGGCTTTTATGTAATACAATCTTATGCTACACCGTGTGTCACAAATATGATGATGTATGTTGAACCTCCTTCTAGAGGTTGGAAGATAATGATGTTCTTACAAGGAATGATGTGATGGTCATACTCACCTTTGGGCATAGAGTGAGCCCTAATGGAGGTGTAACCCTCTTCATGATGTGACAAAGATTGGTATCTTGTACGATATGTTATAAGAATTATATCTCATATGTTTTATATCTTCTAGAATTGTTACATACCAATGATTTTGTAGAACTCTTTTAGGGTTTTCTTGTAACTTGATTAATGTAGATAAAAGACACCCAATTGACATTAACCCATCAAGTGAAATCTTAATCATGTAGTGCCTTGTTCTGTAGAACCATTCAATGTTAGGAATTGTTGGATGGGGAAATGAGTATTCCTAAGGGAAGCTCAGAGTGCATACTACTGAATATGAGGAGTGCATGAGACTGTGTGACCTTGACATCTTGATCCTAAGGTTATGGCGGATGGCTACGGTCATGCCTCCATTTAAGAATAGTTGATACTTGTACATGTGTGATGTGATTGAGGACAGTTGTAGATTTACCTCAAATGATAGGGTTTTGTATACCCCTGGTTACTAGTGTCATGACCTATATACCAACGTAGGACTAGGTTGTTGACAGTTTGACTATATGTCACTATGGGAAGTTTGACTAATATGTCACTACAGTTGACTTGTACTGACCGAGGGGGTGAGATCTTAGGATTCTGACTCTCCTAGATCTTTTACGGAACCGATTGTGACAAAGCAGTGGTCAGTTGGACTATGACTGGTATACCTCAAATACCTTGGGGCTTAATAAAAGAGGTAATCCAGTTGTGTAGTATATCTGTTAGGGATAGACACAACACATATTGGTTATTTACCATTGCCTTGTCCCCAGTAATGTTTAGTTATTATGCTTTGCGGTAAGAGAAGTCAACTGTATAGAAAGTGATAGATTTACCTATTTCTCTATATACTATAATAATCATGTTAATTTATTTTAGTTACTTAGCATGTTTAATCTGTTAAATATATTTAACTTATTCAAAATAACATAACCTCTTGTAATTAATAATCGTTGTTGAGAGTTATATCTCTCGTTGGGACATGGGTCTCACCTCGAGGGTCACCACATCTTTTTAGGTGATCATCAGAAATGTCGTCAAGTTCAAGGTGTTGAGGAGGAGCGGCTTGGAGAGTAGTAGGAGTAGAAGGTTGGCTAGTAGTTAGTCATGTCCTAGAGTCATCCCTATACTCTCAGGTTTGGGCAGGGGATGTTTTGTATATGATATGTATATTGACTTGAGTTTTTGGCAGTATTCGATGTTTGTGTATGGCATGTATATATGGAACACATCTTTTGTATACATGTTGTGGCCTCAGCCACTAGACAAATATGTAAATACCTGATATGGCATGTGTGATATGCAAGTTGTTGGGCCTTTATGTAAATGTTTCTGAACATGATAGTAATGTATAAATTAGTTTTCGTTTACCCTTTTTCTATTGTATGGTTAATTAGTGATCAATCACATTTTTTTTTGAGTAATCTCATTTAGTGTAGTGGTATGTCTCACATCCAATCCCTTATTAATCATGTTTAGGTCATTCCATGTGTATTTGTGAACAATGTGACATGTACTTTATATACTCATTCACATATTGAGTCATGGTTAGGTTATTGCATAAATATGAGTGTCTTATGATATGTGATGTGATTATGGAACCTAATATATCATGAATATTATCAAAGGTGCGCATACATTACAATTAGTCATCAATTATGCATTAGGGTACAAAAATATGAATTACTCATTACTTGTACATTATATCTTTATTAGTGCACGTCAAAGCATGTCACATTATTTAATTAACCTTCTTTGGTCCAATCTAACAAGCTAGGCATACTAAAATCCTATTCATAGTATTTGGGTTTCTCAAGTAAGATTAGGTTACACTATCTACATAAGAAAGGTGAGAGGTTTATGGTAGGGGAACAAATGGTAAGAATGATAATGTGAGACATCTTTGATCATTGCATACTTTATTTGCCTTCTCACACAGTTTTTACTCCCTTTTTGCAAATTGTGTTATACGTTGCTTTGTTATAAGTGGTATATTATGCTTTGAAAGTGCTCTTACAACCTAACTTATATGTTTATATTACAATTCCATTTTTCTTGAATCTTTATATATGTTTCAAAAAACAATTAACATTGAACAACAACTGCCACCAACTTGGATTATCCTAAGAAGGCTTAACTGATGGACAACCTTGTTGGATCCTAGGATGGGTGATTGTGTGCTCTATAGGGGGAGGGGGTGAATAAAGTTGAATACACTTAAACAAAATTCATTAGACCTTCAAATTATATCACAAGATAAGGTTGCTAAATAGGGATTTTGATGTGCAACTAAGCATACATAGAAAGGATGAGAGAGATTAAACATGCACCAATTGACAATCTATGTAGAGTGGTTCCATACTTCAAACTAGAATTATGTCAATCCACTACCTAGAGAGTTCAACCTCTATGATTTCTAAGATGTCTACTCCTTATATTCACTTATAAGAGTTACAACATATGACCTTCCTTTTCTGGGACAAGGATACCCTACCAAAGGACTTACCTATCCAACCAAGAGTCTTCTACCTCACCAAGGACTTACCCAATTTGCAATGATCTTTGACATTAACCAAGGACTTACCCTCTCTTGCTCAAGTCTTCATAATTTTAGGAATTACCCACTCTTCTTGGATATTCTTCCTTTGACTTCACCTTTTCCAAGGAGAAGCTTTAACTAAGGACTTACCCAGTTGAGCAAGGAGTCTTCAGCCTTCACTAAGGACTTACCCACTCTTGCTCCAGGTCTTCAGCCTTGCCTTCTTCTTCTTCACCAAGGGACTCCTTCCCTTTTTCTTCTTCACCTCTCTTATCCAAGAGAGACAACCTTCATCTTCATAGTTGAATGATAGATTGGGAGGTGGTAGAAGCGAGACCCTCACAAGATATACATGTAGGACTAGCTCTCTTACAAATATCCTACTCACTCTAATGGATGATGCATGTGATTAAGCTTAGAGAGAGAGGAGGTTGTAGGATCACTCAACTATAGAAAGTGACCTTCATAATGTTTGGCTAACCGTGGGATGAAACCCAAGGGGACCTATTTATAGTTGAGAATTCCTAGAAGCCTATGGAAATAGTTAATGATGAATACTAGCCATTTGGGATGTTGCAAAGGATATTTTTTTGAGTTTTGCAACATTCCAACGGTTAGAAACACTTTTCTGCACTTTTCCATACAATGCAATTGGTCGAGTTTCTATAAAGATAACTCAACCAAATGCACTATACAATAAAGCTAATTTGACCCATTGGTATAGTTTGCCCTGGATGAAACTCAATCGATTGATAAAATCAATTTTGTTCCAGTGGAGTGGTCAATCGAGTTATAAGTATAGGAAACTCGATCAATCAACAACATTCTTAAAATCCATCCAGGATCGGTTAATATTATAACTCAACCAATAAAGCGCATGTAATGAATGTTGGAAAATGTTATTGAAGTGCTTAAATATTCAATTTAAGTGCTCCTAATTTTTTTAAGATTAATTAAAAGTCGTACAATCATTACAAGTGATTTACAACATGATTGTAATGGATTTACATCATATTCCACAAAAGTGCACTTGCATTGATTTTGACTTGTCTTTTCTCCAATTTGAGATGCGCAAGTTAGGGAATTTGTACTGTGTCTATACCTAATTTGAAATCACTCAAGTAAAATAATTAGACACAAATAAGTGGAATGGTTATTCATCATCAAAACAAGGGTTTAGTCAATTTAGACCTTGAGTCAACATTGACCTAGAGTCAACAAACCTTGGGGTAATGCCAGCTACTCCCATCTGGGCTTCTATTATTAAAAATAGACTAATGAAACTACATTTTGAATATATAAAAATACTATTGTCTAAGAAAACCCCCTCAACTAGATTCCCTCCACTAATGCCCTACTCTCTTGGTAACCCCCTTGGCATCTTGTTACTTTGATATGCATTGTAATGCTAAGAATTTCAAGCTTTTTGTTATTCAAAATTCATGTATATAACCCTATATTTATGTTGATGACTACTTTTCTTGAGTGGTTATGCATGTTTTGATAATAATCTCTTTGAAACTTTGGTTTTGGTCTGTCAATTTTCATTGCAAACAAACTTGCTACATCTTTCTTATTATGACTCCTTTTGACATTCAATGCTACTTTGATATTCAAAAGGAAACTATCTCTATTTGTGATTCAAAATTTCTAGTGAGTTATCATGACTTCATAGTTAATACATTACCAATATTTTTGTGATGACTTTACCATTCTATTCATATCTCTCTAACATTTATATTGATATTATTATTTGTTGGTAAACATGTAAGACCCCTGACATGAGTTTTGGGGTAAACCTTTTTGCTTTGTCTTAACCATGTGCTTAGAACCTTTCTGTAATCTTTTTATATGTAATTAGGGCTTGTGTATAGGTTAGGTTTCAAGCTTGAGCTTGTTTGGATGAAGTTTGTGCTTTCTGTGCTAGTTTTGGTGCAAATTGCAATTTACCCAATGTAGGAGATTAATGTGCAATTTTCCACCTCTATATTATTCCCTCTCTTTCTTGATATCATATAGAGAAAATAGAAAGAGTAATGTGCCTTTTTTGAGACTTGGTTGAGGAGTATCACCCTAGGTAGTGATTAGGGTTCATGTGAGTGTTGAGTGCCTTGACCATGTGTGTTGGTTGTGTTGTCTCAGCCTTGGCTCACAGCCAAGGTTGGATCTGGAGGGTGTCATGGTCGAGAAACCTCCTCTAGGTGTTGGTGGTCATGACCTAGGTATTCTAGGGTGATCTCGGGTCGAGATGGTTATCCTAGCATATGTTGTTTTGACCTAGGGTTGTGGAGGTGCTTTGTCGTGACTAGGAGGTGGTGTTGGTTGGTGGTGTTGTGGCCATAGATGGTGCCCCATGGATGGGTCATGACCACGGCCATGCGGGTTGACATGGTGGTCAAGACACTACCTACAGTGAATCGCCATGTCTTAAGTGTCATGCTTAAGTGGTTGCATGTTGGCCTTTTTAGTGGAATATCCTCCCTTGGGTCCCTTAGTATGTTAACACCTCACCCCTTGCTCTCTCTCTCATCTTCCATCTATATAACCCCTTATCTATCCTTTCTTGCAACCATTTTCATCCATCTATCTTCCTCCTCCTTCCTTTCTTATTCTTGGAGCTCAGTGGAGCAAGGAGGTTTGTCGTTGGTTCTTGGGGGATCAATCTCCTCTTACATGTGGTGGTGGGGGTAATCTGAGCTCATGTTCCACCCTTGGTAAGTGTTTGTCTTCTAATTTGATGTTTCTTTTGATCTCCTACCTTCATCTTCTTCTCGTTTCTCGGCCCTAGACCATGGTTTTTCCATGGTGGTCGTTTTGGCAGAAAAACTCCTTATCACAAGGGTCATAGACCATGTTTTGATAAGGTATACCCAAGTGTGAAGTGAATTTCTCCTCTCTTTCTCCCTTTCTCTTTTGGTTTGTCCAAGATCTTCATAGCTTCTTTCATTGGGCTAAATTTGACCTTGGTGTCTTCTCCTTCTTGAGTTGCTCTTATGGTCGAGTGTGGAGCTTTTGGTGAAGCTTATTCAACCCTTGGATTGTGTGCTTGGAGCTCTTGATCTTAGAGTTTGAATCTCTTAGTGGTGATCATCTAAAGGCGGGTTATGTAACACTAAACCTACTCTATTATTGCACTTATTTATGATTTTTATTACTCTCTATATATATATTTCTTCCTGATCATGCTTTTACTTAGTGGTAATCTCTATATCTTGTTTGGTGGATATACCTTGCTTGGTTTGGGAGAAATCTGAAACCCTAATCTATATGTACCTGATTTAGTAGATGATGATTTGTGGAGGTTCTTCTCTAAGTTTTGCCCTCGATCTTTCTCCCATGCATGGTGTTCATATACCTAGAAGTTGGATAGATGTTAGGTTCAGTCTTAGTCACCTTGAGCTTGGTTTTCCCTTCTTTGGAAGAGGTTTCTTCGTGGTGGTCTGTTGACCTATGCTTTAGGGTTTGGTGATCGATTACTTGAGTTTTCCTTCATGGTGACCTTGGTTCTTCCCTTGGTTTCAGTTCTATTTTGAGACTTAGATGGCACATCTTGGTGTGGTCATGAAACTTTCCTCTTGGTGGTTGAGATGCCTCCTTGTGGTTGAGATTGACCTAGCAGTGTTAGGTCAAGGTTTTGGTGTTAAGTGGCCTAGTCACCCTGGTGTTGGTGTCTTGTTCCTTCCTTCCTTCCTTGGGTTGAGACTCACCCTAGAGTGTAGGGTCATGACCATGATGGTCTTGGGTCACGACATGGGTGGAGGTCGCGACATGTTGAGGTCAAGACACCTTTGGTTGATATGCTTTGTGAATCTCTAACCTTAAGTGTCATGGGCATGACATGATCTAGAGGGTGGAGGTCGTGACATGTTGGTGGATGGTCAAGACACATTAATTTTGCAGTTGCGACATGGACCATGATGAGTTGTCACGACCTATGTGGTTATGTGGTCAACATAGGGTGATGGCAGGTGGATGAGAAGTACGTGTGAACACTTAATGATATTCATATATGAATGATACATAAGCCATATATAATGTTATTTAGAATGATATCAAATCAACTCTAATAATGTTTCCTAATCCTTACACACTCTAAGATGATGGAGGGTGATGGTTCTAGAGTTTATGGCTGAATCTAGTCTTGTAGACTCTAATCGTCTAAGAGGAAACCCTAACCCTAATAATGAACAATGATCTTAGTTGTTTCTCTATTGTGAAAGGATTATGATGATTATGTGGTTATTTCTCTCTTGCTTATAAACTTATAAACATGTACATGTTATGAGCTTGATAATCATAGCTAGTGTATGCTATGGTGATTAAACATGATACATGTTGAATATGAGCCTTCAAGTGGCATGCTGAAACACTTGTAATATAGGAATGATGAGTTGAGGGATTGATATCCCATAGCATGTGACTTTGGTATTGATGATGTGATGAATGGAAATGATACGTGCATCATGTGGTGATAGTGTGACAAGTTCACACCTTATCTTTTTAGAGTTTGTTATGACTTTATACGTTCTAACTTGATTGATGTTAACAGGCATTTAAATAGACTTAAATAATTGAGTGGAACATGAACATGTAGTTATTCCTTGTTCCATAGATGCATCTCAGTGTCAGCACTTGTTGGATGGTGAAATAGGCTTTCCCTTGGAGGAAGCTTGGAGTCATATACTATTAAGTATATGCATTCATAGGATTGGCTACGGGTTATACCCTGGAAGGAGTGCGGCTGCAGGCCATAACTCAATGATATTTTGTTTATATGGTTGCATAGGATTGGTTGCGGGAAATACCCTGGCAAGAGTGCAGATACAAGCGTAGCTCAGTTTCACTAGTGTTGTCACCTATACCAAGGTCGTCTAGGACTTTCACTATTTGACTATATATAATAGGTTGCAGTTGATTGGTATGTCTCTTCTGTGTTCTTATATACTGTCCACAAGGTTTGGCGAGGTCATGGATTCTGGATCTTCCATAGACGTTGTATGAAACCTATTTCAACTTAGTGGTGGTCGGTTGGATTTGGGGGTATGACTCAAATCCTCAAGGAATAATAGAATATGTAATCAACTGTGTAGCGTACTTACTTAGGATCAAATATGAAAACATTGGATGAGGTCTTGCTTGCTTTTGTATAGTATAGCTGGTGGTAAATATACATGTTCTTCATATTCCTTATGTGATAATATGATGTCCCATAATCCAATTGCCATTTCTTATGCTGATTAGGAATGATTATCTTCTTATTGTAATTGTATCTTTGCTTCTATCTTTTAGTTACCTTATCCATGCTAATAATAGTGTTGGTGGAGTGTTATCACCCGCTGAGATTTGGAATCTCACCCCAAGGGTTTCCCACATCATTTATGTGGATGTACACGAGGAGGTAGAGATCGTGCAGTGGAGGCAGAGTTGCAACAAGGAGGATAGTAGCAGCTAAGGTTGGGAGTCTTGTTTGTGGTCTTTTGTTGTTAGAGTCCTAGAGTCATCCATGTACACTCAGGTCTTAAGAGACTTACATATGTTCCTCGATGGTGCTATTGATATGAGTTTTTGGTTTAGGCATCCTTGTTGTATATAGTTGGTTGTTGAACATGTTTAGTAAATGAATAGATATCACATGTGATAGGTAGTCTTTTATGGACATGTTGTAAATAACTATGATTTATGATATATAATTTAGATGAAAAGTATTTGGACCCTAATGTAATAAGTCTCTTGATGTTGGTTCTTTTCATAATTGGTTTTGATTTTTAGTATTTTTTTGGTAATCGGTTGCTTAGTTTTGTTTCCATATTTAGCTTGGAGTTATCTCTTTGTTTGTGGCGCAGGGCATCACGGTAAAGATTGGTATCAGAGCTTTAGGTTCACTGAGTCTACCAGGACCTAGGACTAGGGTTTGTGTCTATTCTCGTGTATTCTATTCTATCTTATAGTGACTTCTACTGATGTAGAAGAAGAAAAGGTTAAAATTGTCTAGAGAACATGCAGAACACACTGCTGAGAGCAGTGTTGCTGCACCAGGTGGTGGTGCAAGGAACCAGGTGCAAGAAGATCGAGTGTCTGAGGGTCCCCAATTTGACCCAAACATGCTTGAAAACCCTACCTATAAGTCTCTTTTTGGGCAGTTCATGGCTACTATGACGCATATGGCAGACAGGATGCCCGCACCACATCCTAGGGCACCAATTCCAAATGCAGAATCTTCGGGTACTCGAAAGACTTTTGAATGGCTTCACCATGTTGGGGCAGTGGAGTATGATGGGATGGCTGATCTAGTGAATGTTGATATGTGGCTTACTGAGCTTGAGAAAGCCTTTAAGATCCTTATCATCCTAGAGGCGGATAAGGTGAAGCATGTGGTGTATCTTATGAAGGGGAGTGTTGGTCATCGGTGGGCCATAAGAGAGGAGAAGAGGCATGGGGTGGTTGTTGATGGGAGGACTTCTGACATGAGTTTGTCAGTCGGTACATCTTATAGAACTATCTATTTGAGAATATTATCCAGTTTGAGCAGATCCGACAGGGATCCATGTCGATCAACGAGTATGGGGCCAAGTTTATGGAACTTCTCCAGTTCTATCCGGACATGGTTGTCACAGATGATGAGAGGATATGATGTTTTGAGAAGGGTTTGAACGTTGAGTTGTTTACCCCAGTGGCTTCTTTGGATAATTAAGAGAGGCTTTCCACATTCATGGAGTCTGTTCAGAGGATCAAGAGGTATGTGATAGAGAAGCAGGATATGAGTGTTAGGAAGAGGTATGTATAGTTCTAGGGGTAGTCGTCAGGTGGCTTTAAGAAGTCGAGGTTTTCTACACCGCCATCACCATAGGGTTCAGTTCATAGACACAGTGGTCACCGAGTAAAGGTAGAGGGCATAGTGTCCTGGAGCTCACAACACAACGTCAGTGTCGGTGTTGGGACTGTCTAGGCCACAGTTTGAGATCAGAGTGTATCGCAAGTGTGGATAGGTAGGACACCTGAGGTGGGAATGCCTAGTAAAATACAATGAGGTGACCCAACAACTGAGGTAGAGTAGCAAGACTCACAGAGGTAGCAGTTCAATAGTGTAGGAGAACGAGGACACAGGCAAGCATCATAAGCCAGATCATCTGCTCAAGGAAGCAGAGGACTTGGATGACAACATGCAATGACTAGATTCTATACCATGAGTCATCCAGAGGCGGTGGTCAACCCGTGAGTAGTAAAAGGTCATATGGAGTTATTTCATTCTAATTTGTCTTCTCTTGCTTCGTATATGTTTTTGTTGGCCCAAATGTAACACACTCTTTTGTCACTCGTGAGGTGCTTGATAATTTTCCTTTTCCTATTAGTTGTAAGAGAGACAATTTTTTATTAGAAACCCTGCTGGTTGGATCCACAATGTTACATGAGGTGTGTCCTTCCTGTGTCCTTTCTTCCTAAGGGCACAACATATAGGTGGATCTCATACCACTTGACATGCATGAATTCGATGTAATCCTTAGAATGGACACCTTGGAAAAGTATAGAGTGGTATTGGATTGTGGATCCAAGTAGGTGACATTTGTAGATGGTGATGAGAGATGGATCTTACAAGGGTATAGGAAGATTCTTCTAACATGTCTGGTGTCGATGATGGTAGCAGGGAAGCTATTGAGATAGGGTTGTGAGGCATTCTTGGCACATGTGCTGGAGGCAAGGAGTCCTAGTATTCAGGAGGTGTCAGTTGTCAGGGTGTTTGAGGATGTGTTTCCTGAGGAGTTCCCTAGTTTTTCCCCACCTTGAGAGATTGACTTTGAGATCAATCTAGTCCCAAGCATGTAGCCAATAGTTCAGACACTATACAGGATGGCTCCAGTTGAGATAGTAGAGTTGAAGAGATAGTTGCAAGAGATGCTTGATAAAAGTTTTTTCAGGCCGAGTACGTCGTCATGGAGTTCTCCAGTGTTTTTTGTGAAGAAGAAGGATGTTTCCATGAGGTTGTGTATAGACTACACGCATTTGAATAAGGTTATGATAAAGAACAAGTACCCCTTGCCAATGATAGATGATTTTTTTTGAGTAGTTGCTTCGTGCGACAGTGTTCTCAAAGATAGACATGAGGTTAGGATGTCACCAGTTGAGGATCAAGGAGGATGAGATACCTAAGTCAGCTTTTACAATGAGGCATGGTCACTATGAGTTTGTGGTTATGCCGTTTGGGCTGACCAATGCACCGAAATCATTCATGGACTTGATGAATAGAGTGTTCTGACTGTTTCTTGATCAATTTTTGGTGGTCTTCATAGATGACATCCTAATATACAGTCATGACATTCAGCAACATGAACAACATCTTCATCAGGTGTTGACCATGTTGAGGCGCATTAGCTATACACTAAGTTCAGCAAGTGTGAGTTCTGGTTGAAGGATGTAGCTTTTCTGGGGCATAAGATATCTACTGAGGAAGTTTGTGTGGATACCAAGAAGGTTGAATCTGTGATAGAGTGGGAGCAACCGAGGAAGCCAATAGAAGTGTATAGTTTTATAGGTTTGGTAGGCTATTACAGGAGATTCATCAAGAACTTCAGTGGTATCGCCTTTCCCCTAACAAGTTGATAGGGAAGGATGTGTCATTCATCTGGGATGACATATGTTAGCGTGCTTTTCATACATTGAAGGAGAAGTTGACAAGTGCACCAGTATTGGTTTTTCCTGAACAAGGGAAATGATACATAGTTTTTTGTGATGCATCCAGGAATGGCTTGGGCTGTGTGCTGATGTAAGACAAGAAAGTGGTTTCTTTTGCTTCCCAACAACTTAAGAAACACGAGGAGAATTACCCAACCCACAACCTGGAGTTAGCTAGTTTGGTCCATGCTTTGAAGATATAGAGGCACTAACTTTATGAAGAGAAGTGTTAGATCTTCAAGATCACAAGAACATGAAATACATCTTCTCACAACAGGAGTTGAACATGAGATAGTAGTGCTGGATGGAGTTAATCAAGGACTACTGCATGATTGATTACCATCTAGGAAGGCTAATGTTTTGTTAGATGCATTGAGAAAAAGTCTTCATCTTCACCTATGGATAGAGTCCAGTTGAGTTCTTTGGTGTGTCACAAGTGAGACATGTTGGTCTCCTTACATCATATGAATGTACGGTTGGAGGTGTCAATGCTAGCAGGTTTGTTGGCACAATTTCAGGTGAAGCCCATGCTAAGATAGTAGATCACAGAAGCACAATAGGTTTATCCTTGATACAATAGATATATCAAAATTTGGCAGCAAGAAGCGTGATGGCTTCCATGAGTCAGATGATGGGATGGTTTGTTACCATGGTAGAGTAGTGGTTCCGGATGTTGATGATCTAAGGAAAATGGTGTTGGAAGAGGCTCATTCATCTATGTATGTTATGCACCCAATTAGAACCAAGATGTATCATAACCTGAAAGATATATATGAGTATCATGGCTTCAAGAAGTATGTGGTTGAGTTTGTTGCAATATGTGTTATGTGTCAACAAGTTAAAGTTGAGCATCAAAACCCTACAGAAACGTTGCAATGGTTGCCTATACTAGAGTGGAAATGGGAGCATGTGATGATGGACATTGTGGTTGGTCAGCCTATGACATCCAAGGGTCATTATTCCATTTGGGTGATCATTGACAGGTTGACCAAGTCAGTGCATTTCCTTCCTGTGAAGATGGCAGATACAATTGAGAAGCTTGCCTAGATCAATGTTGATGAGATAGTGTGTTTACAAAGAGTTCCATCGACCATCACATCTGATTGAGGTCCCCAATTCACGAGTCACTTTTAGGAGTGACTACACACATCTTCGGGTATGCAGTTGAGATTTAGCACTGCCTTCCACCCATAGACAGATGGACAATCTGAAAGGACCATTCAGACCTTGGAGGACCTGTTGAGATCTTGTGTTCTCTAGTTTTCAGGTAGCTGAGATGTGCACTCATCCTGATAGAGTTTTCCTACAACAACAGTTACCAAAGTAGCATCAACATGACACCGTACGAGGCATTGTATGGGAGGCGTTGTAGGTCTCCATTGTGTTTGTTACAACCCTGATTTTTGGGATCATCTGGTGAGAAATGTAATTTCTCATATTAAAGATAATTGAACAAAGAATGGTATAATTTGTTTTGAATACATGGATTTCGTTTACAATAGCCTTGATGTTTGTGTTATGGGCTTTAGTGGCTATTGGGCCCAATAACAAGGAAATAACAAAGAAAATTCAATTAGTGAATGAATAATTGAATATTTGAGAAAAGAAATATGTAGAAACCTCTAGAAGGCACATCCAAAGAGGATTTCGTGCCTCTTGGGTTCCTTGGGTTCCAAGGAGTCCAAAGTTGCATAAAGAAAGCAATAAGAAAAGAAAAGATTAATTATGTATTTTCTTTATTAAGAAAGAAATTGAAAAGAATGATAAAATGTGGAAAATGAGTGGAAAGAGGCATAAATGAGATTTCTTGGTGAAATTTCGTATCCATGAGGTTGCTAATATCAAAAGGAATGTCAATAAGGAAAACAAAAGAGAAATACAAAGAAATCCTCAAAAAGAGATATTTGAATGAGAAATAAACAAGATAATGTGAAATAGTGCATGATGATGCATCTAGAAGGATAATAAGTATCCAATAAAAAGAATTTCGAATTATTAGAATTACTTGGGGTCCAAGGAGCACAATGAATAAAAGAGGAAAGAGAAAATACCCATAATAGAAAATATGAAGATAATGTGAGTATACAATTAATGTATTGTGTGGTATTACTAAAAAGAAGGTAATTTCTGTTAAAAGAAAATAGATATTTCGTGCCTAAGGTTTGAAGAGCAAGAATAAAGAGGATAAGAAAGAGGAATTTCTTATTTCTTATATATTCAAATAATAGAGCAAAACAAAAGGATACTTCTCCTAAAAGGAATATGATTCCTTTTGAAGAGGACTCATTGGGTCGAGTATAAGCCTATCTATGGCTTCGTTTCTCACCCCTATATAAGGGGTAGAGCCCTAGTTCTGAGGAGAAAGAGAATCCCACGTTTCCCTAACCTCTTCTTCTTCTTCCTTCCATGCTAACCCTAGACCATGGATGGTGAGTTCTCTGGAGCAATGGAAGGACGTGGAGCCATATTGAAGAAGGCCTGATGAACGACGACAACCAGTGGGTGATCCGTGAGCGTCTTGGAGCGTCGGGCTTCACCTGGACACCTACCGCAACCTGCAGCACGGCTGCAGCAAGCATCTGTGTCGCGGGATTGCAGAACCTATTCTTGGCCATGGCGGCCAAACCCAAGGTGGCCCCACCTGCGAGGAGGCCCGACGAGGGTAGGGGACTTGTCCCCGAAGGCCGTCGACGGCCCAGGTGCGAAGAAAGAGCTGCGTAAGGCCTGCTAGGGCGGCAGCGCGCGCCGTCGAGAGGAGGAAGAAGGAGCTCGGGGCTTTGGACCATTTTACCCCTCCAGGTATTCAAAATCCAACAACTTATGCAAGGGTAAAGGAGTAATTCGGTTATGTTTCCAAGCCAGCAAACGTTGCATGGTAAAGGATGACGTGGCGCCATCTGATTGGCCGAGAGGTAATTTTCTTGTATAAATCATATCTCATGATTCGTAACTTGGATTAAAATAAGTTATATATGAATTTTGATCAGGAGAATGAGAGGAATCCAATAAAAATAGTTTTATAGCCTGAATCTGATCATAGTTCGAAATGTAGTGTAAATCATCATCTTTAATGAATTAAAGATTAAGAAACCCTATTTTGATATGATTAATGTGTTTAATAGGGTTTAATGGATCTTTAGGGTTGATGTTAACCTGTTAAATGTAAAAAGGTACATTAAGATCGAAAAGGATGATCTTTGTACGTAATTAGTTTAATTTGAAGATTATGTACATAAATATGCTTAAAAATTGAAAAGTACATAAAGCTATCATCTTTAATGATTTAATTAATGAAAAACCATTAGATTTGATGATGGATGGACTTAATGTTGTTTAATGGATAATTTAAGCCAATATTAACCTGTTGTTGATAAACGAGGAAATAAGATCTAAAAAGATGATCTTTTTATATAATTGGTTTAATCTAGGGTTTCGTGCATAATTATGCATTAATGAGCTTGAAAATCCTACTTTAAGAGAATACATATTTTAATAGGTTTAATTGTTCAAATCCATGAATAAATAGGGATGTGATGATCCTAAGTCAATCTAGGTATAAAAGACTATTAAATGAATAGTTTGAGCAATTAGGGTTTACATAAATGGAAAAGAGTATTTTAGGGTTTGTTAACCAAAAAGGGATAAAGTTTGTGAAATTGATCTAAGAAACCCTAATGAATATTAATGAAACCTTAATGTGGATTAGAAACCCTAGAAAGAGAATCCAAGTCAATAAAGTAGATTCTTGATAAAGTGTGTAATAAATAGAGTACATATTCTTTTTAGGAATTATGTGATGATTGAATTACTTTCTTGGATCTATTGATTGGCTTGATTGTATACACATGAAGTATATGTTCAATAATCTACATGAATCATCAAATCAGGTATGTGGTTACGCTTATGACTATACCGATTAGTTTTCCGAGGATTGTATCGACGTTTCCCTCAATGCATGAAATAACTGTTGGATGTTTTAATTCATGCAACTATAAAGTGACTATGGCTATCACTATGAGTATACATGTATAACTAGCTAGATCTGAGTCCACCCCTGTGGCTATGCAAAGGCTAAGGATAACCTAGAGCAAGGTCTAGGGTATCATGAGTTAGAAACTGGGCTACACATGTGTAGTGCCATGAGGCTCTTAGCATACCATGAGTTAAGGAGTGGGCTGCCTACGGGTAGTGCCATGTGACTCAACCCTAGAAATTGATTCACCTATTAGGTGAAGTCATGAGGGGTAAAATGGGAATCTACCATAAGGGAGGTAGTATCCAGGTCCACTGCAGGGACAGTTCAAGGGATAGGGTACACATGGATCGCGTAGTTATACTTAAAACATAAATTTGTTTGTTAAATGATAATGGAATGCAATACATTGTTAGATATTTGCATGATTATTGTTTCCCCCACATACCAGCTTCGGTTGACCGATGTTTTGTTTGTCGACGTTTTAGGAACAAGCCAAAAGGACAAACAGTAAATCATCACATTGTGAAATACATGAAGAAAGATACAAGGAGGATTAGTTAGCGTAGAATCCTTAAGTGGATAGAAGTTAGAAATCCAAAATTTCAAAAAGGTATGAAAATTTCATTTTTCTTACAGCTTTTCAGTACAGTATGTTAAAATTTGATAATTATTCTTGGTTAATTGTCGAACCTTTGATCCGGAGGTTATGGGTACGGCTTCGACCTCTCGGTCTCCGTTAATTGGGGGTTATCGGGAGGTGGGGTCGTAACATTTGGTATCAGAGCGTAGGTTCCTCACTTAACCATTAATAATTATTAAATTTTACAAACTCCATAGAACCCAAGGGAGTTATTAGAGGATTATCCAAAAGACGGAGGTGTCTAGAAAAGGATCATGACCGGGGGCTGGCAATATTTTCCTCCGCACCGCTAGTCAGAATACGAGGACTCCCGGATCCGTGTGACTGCCTGGCCAAAGTCTTAGGGTATGAATCGAACTAAGACACCTTTAGGATTTTCTCATCTTATTCATCCCTTCTCATCACAAATTTTGTTAAGGACCTAAAGGATTAGGGGTTTCTTTCTTCTCCTCACCCTTTTGAGGTATGGGTAAGGTTAATAAGGTTTAAGGAATCCTCCACCAAATTAATGAAAGGCATGTAAATAAGATGTCATGGACATAAGCTTAATAGATTAAGTGCAAAATAAATAATAAATACATGCTTAGGTCATATGACATAAGTTGTCATGTCCTCAGAAGAGACCTGAGGCTAGAGACCTTCTTGTCATGAGGATAAGTTAGTCTTAGAGATGGAGATCTCCATTTCAAGTAGAGACTTGGCACATCCTCTGAGGATGATGCTAACCCTAACCCTAAGTGAAGGTTAGAGAGAGAGAGATGAGTTGGACTAGGTGTTTGAAAGGACATGCCTTTGGGATTCCATATGATCCATGGGTGACTTAGCACCTTTGGCAACTCAACCCTGGGAAGGGTTGTGTAGGTCAGGATGAAGGATAGCTCCTTCCTTAATAAGGATAGAGAAGAACCCATGGAAACCCCACGAGCTGATATGAGCATGGCATACCCAGTAGGCATCAGTGGTGTGAGCAATAGGTTTAAATCCTGGCCGAGGAGGTTTGATTGATAGCTTATGTGATAAGTATAAGGGGTTATGGATAACCTTGAGCAAACATAAGTTGACCATAGGCTTCATCTAGCTAGGGGCATGCTTTTGAGGTTGACCCTTCACAAAGATAGGACCTCTAATGGCGAGGTTGGATGTAGGGTTATCTCTAGAGAGAATAGGAAACCCAGCAAGAAGGTTGGAAGCCTAAAACCCAGAGATGTGAGGAATAATGGATGATAGTGGTTGCCTCATGATCGATCCCTAGAAGTTGTTGATATCTTGGTTTCCTTTAGAGGGACCCAACCCTAGAGAGAGAAGATGAAGCTTTGGGCACCTATGTGCCTACGGTATAGGTGTTTACCGTCCGAGGTAGGAAGAAGAGTTCCTTAGACCTAGAAAGGTTTAGTAACATGTTATGAGGCCTTGTACCTTATGGTTCACCCTTGAGGAAGATCCAACCCTAAGTGTTTCTCGAGTTGAAGGATGACAGGAAGTGCACGTTATGCCTATTGCAAGCTTGATTCATGGTTAAGAGATAGAACATGCAGTTGGACACCTAAAAGTGAACCTAGGGTTCCTAGGCCTAAGAGGGGAAGTGGTATACCTAATGCTCATGATGAGGATTTAGTTGCTATAGCTTCGAGCATGGTACTCCTCATGCATGATGGAAAATGAAACCCCCTTAGGTTTAAAGGTATGATTGATGAATTCCTCACGGTAAAGTTGATGATACGGGAAAGTATAATCTTAATCCGGCATAGAGGAAAGAGGATAAGAATGACCTAGCATGGTTCAGTGGGTGATCTGCTTATGCCTTAAATATCTTAATAGGGATAAGTAGGCTCATGTGGATGTAAACCCTAGACCTAAGATCTTTTGCGACCTTGTTGTCAAGAGATAGTTTTTCCTCCCATCCTGGGAGAGGGACCCCTATGGTAGGGTGTATATCAGTTTTGTTGGTTTAAGGTAGACTGAAGAGGTCTCATAGGATCTTGAGAAGATAAGTGAAAAGTACATGGTATGAGAATGAACTTGTAGACCCATAGATATCCATCTCTAATTGCATATGAATGTGTTACCATGGAGGTAACCGATATGGGGCTCGACTAAGGTAGGCAGGTTGCCTATGAAAGGATGAAAGCCAGCCCATGAATGCAGAAAGAGAGATGATGAAGACTTGGGTAAGGTTCTAAGTGAACATGTACTATAATGGATAATCCTAAGTCTATCCTAGGGTCGGGTAGGGATAAGACTGATGAAAGTAGGAGTTGCCTAATTCCCTAGTTGCACATGATCATAGGGTCGGGAGGTAACAACTATCATTGTCTGAGGGCCATGGGTTAGGATATTGATCACCTTCATGAACTCATGGGACCCAAAGGGCAGATGAGTAGGGCACTCTCTTGATGCATGAGGGAAGAGGGATGACCCCAAAAGAGTCGGTACCCTATAGACCTAGAGGAGATGACCAAGGATATAAACCTCAGTAGGTTCAAGACTAGTTTCATATCATGATGTCTATGATGTAGAGACATATGTGGCATGTTGCAACTTAGATTTAAAGGTGTACTGGCGAGGTGGGATGTACCATCTCTACTCTTGGAACATGAAGAACTCTGTATTTGGACTGCAGCCAAATGCTTATTTCCTCTTATTATGGGGGTGAGAGATAGGACATTACGCATGTCATACACCAAGGATAAGAGATGATGTAGGTTGGAACGTTGCCACAAGAAATGGGGATAGAGAAGATAACCTACCTTGGTAAAGTGAATGATACATGGATGGTTTGCAAACACTAAGAGGAATGAGGTAGTCACCTTATGAGGAAGTTTTTATCATGAGCTATGTAGAGCTTACAAGTTATACCAGGTTGAGTTTTGATCACCATGATGATGAAATCAGAGAGTGTTCTTAATGGAGATAGACATAGAGTTTGAGGTAATATGATAAGTGAAATACATGGAAGTGTATGTCTTCCATGTTACCTAAGGATGTGAAGTGGAAATGGATGCTCTAGTTGAGATGTATCTGACTAGTTTGGCTAGAAGCTCGAAGAGGTTGTTTGGATAACCCTAAGTTTGGAAAGGAGAGGTGTTTGGATAACACTCAGATGTAACAAGATACGTTGAAAAGTTAAGGGTTGTTTGGTTAGCCAGTCTAGTCCTTGATGCAATGAAAGGATGGTGGTAGAACCTCCGATGCACTTCTTTGGAGAAGAAGGTGATGAAACCCCGATTAGAGTTGTTTAGGGTTTCGGAGGAATCGATCTTGAGGAATCATGACATACAGGAAATCATGATTGAAGATCACCAAACACCATGGTAAATGGCAATAGCACTTTGGATGCTTAAGATGAAGTTGCATGTGGGTTATGGCCATGCAAGCCAGGAGGTAAAGGACGAATGCCAGTAACCCAGTGTATCGATATAGAGGACAAAAGAGTCCCTGAGAGGAAATGGGAGTTCGTCACTATGGATGTTGTGATAGGTCTTCCCTAGACCAATGAAGGTCGAGATGCAATATGGGTTATGGTAGATTGCCTTACCTAGATGACATAAGAAAGAAAGAGTTCTGTCAAGGGACCGATCTGGTTGAACTACCCATGAGAGAGATGGTTCAACTACACCAGGATGCAAGTTCAAAGGTTCTTGAGTTTGACCTAAAGGTTCACTTCCATAAAGTGGAAGTAAGTACAAGAAAAACTCGATGTTAGTATAGTTCATCACCCTAATTAATGGTTAGTATGATCCAGACTAAAGGGTCTGATGAGAGCATAGGTGCTCGTTCAGGGTGATAGCTAGAGACAGTTCTTGTCCTATGAAAGTTGTGACAATGACCACCATAGCCAGTATCGGGTTTTATAAGAAGCTCTGTAAGGAAGGTTGTGTCGGTCACCACTTCAGTAAGGTGATGTTGGTGTAAGGACCACATGATGGTTAGAAAAGGGCCACATGATGGTTAGAAAAGGGACCACAGTGCGTGTAGATGAAGTCACTTTTATTGTGCAAGGGTTGAAAGGAGCCAAGAGACGATGAGAGTCGTGAGCAGATGCAAGGTAGACTGACATACAAGTTACTGTGGAAGAATATGTGGAAATCCGACCCCTCTAAGTTATAGCTAAGAGAGCTGAGTCCCTGATGCATGGGTTCTTTTGATATGGTTTGGTGGAGAAGGTTAAGATTGACCTTACCCCTCGGGATAAAGTAATGTGTGACGAGTTACATGTGTCCAATTTAGAGCACTATGTGAAGTACCCGACCATGTGCTGAGCAATGAACCTAGTGAGCCCCAAGGGAGGCTGACATGGCCTGAGTCACATGTGCACTTTATAGACGCCGGGATAAAAGAACTTAGAGAAAAGAATATGTGATGATAAAGGTTCTGTGGAAGCGCCATGAGTACGGTAAAGCCACATAGGGGCTAATGATGGACATGGAAAAGTCTTATTCTGAATTGTTTGTTTGTTTGATTCATAGAATTTTGAGGACAAAATTCCTATAAGAGGGGAAGGATGTTACAACCCCGATTTTTGGGATCATATGGTGAGAAATGTAATTTCTCATATTAAAGATAATTGAACAAAGAATGGTATAATTTGTTTTGAATACATGGATTTCGTTTACAATAGCCTTGATGTTTGTATTATGGGCTTTAGTGGCTATTGGGCCCAATAACAAGGACATAACAAAGAAAATTCAATTAGTGAATGAATAATTGAATATTTGAGAAAAGAAATATGTAGAAACCTCTAGAAGGCACATCCAAAGAGGATTTCGTGCCTCTTGGGTTCCTTGGGTTCCAAGGAGTCCAAAGTTGCATAAAGAAAGCAATAAGAAAAGAAAAGATTAATTATGTATTTTCTTTATTAAGAAAGAAATTGAAAAGAATGATAAAATGTGGAAAATGAGTGGAAAGAGGCATAAATGAGATTTCTTGGTGAAATTTCATATCCATGAGGTTGCTAATATTAAAAGGAATGTCAATAAGGAAAACAAAAGAGAAATACAAATAAATCCTCAAAAAGAGATATTTGAATGAGAAATAAACAAGATAATGTGAAATAGTGCATGATGATGCATCTAGAAGGATAATAAGTATCCAATAAAAAGAATTTCGAATTATTAGAATTCCTTGGGGTCCAAGGAGCCCAATGAATAAAAGAGGAAAGAGAAAATACCCATAATAGAGGAATTTCGAATTATTAGAATTCCTTGAGGTCCAAGTATACAATTAATGTATTGTGTGGTATTACTAAAAAGAAGGTAATTTCTGTTAAAGGAAAATAGATATTTCGTGCCTAAGGTTTGAAGAGCAAGAATAAACAGGATAAGAAAGAGGAATTTCTTATTTCTTATATATTCAAATAATAGAGCAAAACAAGAGGATACTTCTCCTAATAGGAATATGATTCCTTTTGAAGAGGAATCATTGGGTCGAGTATAAGCCTATCTAGGGCTTCATTTCTCACCCCTATATAAGGGGTAGAGCCCTAGTTCTGAGGAGAAAGAGAATCCCACGTTTCCCTAACCTCTTCTTCTTCTTCCTTCCATGCTAAGCCTAGACCGCGGATGATGAGTTCTCTGGAGAAATGGAAGGAAATGGAGCCATATTGAAGAAGGCCTGATGAACAACGACGACCAGTGGGTGATCCGTGAGCGTCTTGGAGCGTCGGGCTTCACCTGGACACCTACCGCACACCTGCAGCACGGCTGCAGCAAGGTTCTATGTCGCGGGATTGCAGAGCCTATTCTCAGTCATGGCGGCCAAACCCAAGGTGGCCCCACCTGCGAGGAGGCCCGACGAGGGTAGGGGACTTGTCCCCGAAGGCCGTCGAGGGCCCAGGTGCGAAGAAAGAGCTGCGCAAGGCCTGCTAGGGCGGCAGCGCGCGCCGTCGAGAGGAGGAAGAAGGAGCTCGGGGCTTTGGACCATATTACCCCTCCGGGTATTCAAAAGTCAACAACTTATGCGAGGGTAAAGGAGTAATTCAGTTATGTTTCCAAGCCAGCAAACGTTGCATGGTAAAGGATGACGTGGCGCCATCTGATTGGCCGAGAGGTAATTTTCTTGTATAAATCATATCTCATGATTCGTAACTCGGATTAAAATAAGTTATATATGAATTTTGATCAGGAGAACGAGAGGAATCCAATAAAAATAGTTTTATAGCCTGAATCTGATCATAGTTCGAAATGTAGTGTAAATCATCATCTTTAATGAATTAAAGATTAAGAAACCCTATTTTGATATGATTAATGTGTTTAATAGGGTTTAATGGATCTTTAGGGTTGATGTTAACCTGTTAAATGTAAAAAGGTACATTAAGATCGAAAAGGATGATCTTTTTACATAATTAGTTTAATTTGAAGATTATGTACATAAATATGCTTAAAAATTGAAAAGTACATAAAGCTATCATCTTTAATGATTTAATTAATGAAAAACCGTTAGATTTGATGATGGATGGATTTAATGTTGTTTAATGGATAATTTAAGCCAATATTAACATGTTGTTGATAAACGAGGAAATAGGATCTAAAAAGATGATCTTTTTTATATAATTGGTTTAATCTAGGGTTTCGTGCATAATTATGCATTAATGAGCTTGAAAACCCTACTTTAAGAGAATACATCTTTTAATTGGTTTAATTGTTCAAATCCATGAATAAATAGTGATGTGATGATCCTAAGTCAATCTGGGTATAAAAGACTATTAAATGAATAGTTTGAGCAATTAGGATTTACATAAATGGAAAAGAGTATTTTAGGGTTTGTCAACCAAAAAGGGATAAAGTTTGAGAAATTGATCTAAGAAACCCTAATGAATATTAATGAAACCTTAATGTGGATTAGAAACCCTAGAAAGAGAATCCAAGTCAATAAAGTAGATTCTTGATAAAGTGTGTAATAAATAGAGTACATATTCTTTTCAGGAATTATGTGATGATTGAATTACTTGCTTGGATCTGTTGATTGGCTTGATTGTATATACATGAAGTATATGTTCAATAATCTGCATGACTCATCAAATCAGGTATGTGGTTACTCTTATGACTATACCGATTAGTTTTCTGGGGATTGTATCGACGTTTCCCTCAATGCATGAAATAACTGTTGGATGTTTTAATTCATGCAACTATAAAGTGACTATGGATATCACTATGAGTATACATGTATAACTAGCTAGATCTGAGTCCACCCCTGTGTCTATGCAAAGGCTAAGGATAACCTAGAGCAAGGTCTAGGGTATCATGAGTTAGAAACTGGGCTACACATGTGTAGTGCCATGAGGCTCTTAGCATACCATGAGTTAAGGAGTGGGCTGCCTACGGGTAGTGCCATGTGACTCAGCCCTAGAAATTGATTCACCTATTAGGTGAAGTCATGAGGGGTAAAATGGGAATCTACCATAAGGGAGGTAGTATCCAGGTCTACTACAGGGATAGCGCAGGGGATAGGGTACACATGGATCGTGTAGTTATACTTAAAACGTAAATTTTTTTGTTAAATGATAATGGAATGTGATACATTGTTATAGATATTTGCATGATTATTGTTTCCCCCACATACCAGCTTCGGCTGACCGACGTTTTGTTTGTCGACATTTTAGCAACAAGCCAAAAGGACAAACAGTAAATCATCACATTGTGAAATACATGAAGAAAGATACAAGGAGGATTAGTTAGCGTAGAATCCTTAAGTGGATAGAAGTTAGAAATCCAAAATTTCAAAAAGGTATGCAAAGTTCATTTTTCTTACAGATTTTCGGTACAATATGTTAAAATTTGATAATTATTCTTGGTTAATTGCCGAACCTTTGATCTGGAGGTTATGGGTACGGCTTCGACCTCTCGGTCTCCCTTAATTGGGGGTTATCGGGAGGTGGGGTCGTAACAGTGTTAGTATGAGATTGGTGAGTTTCAGCTTTTTGGTCCTGAGCTTGTGCAATAAACAACAGAAAAGATCAAAGTGATTCAACATTAGTTGAAGGTAGTATAAGACAGGCAGAAGTCATATGCAGATAACTATCATATACCTTTGGAGTTCCAAGTGGGAGAGAGTGTACCTTAAGGTCTCTCCCTGGAAAGGTGTTCTAAGGTTTGGGAAGAAGGGTAAGTTGGCTCCCAGGTTTATGGGACCTTATCCTATGGTGGCACGTGTTGGGAAGGTGGCCTATAAGTTGGAGTTGCCACCTGAGTTGTACATGTTGCATCCAGTATTTCATGTGAGTATGTTGAGGAAGTGTCATCCTGATACAAAGTTAGTGTTGCAGCCAGTGGAAGTAGAGCTTGATGAGGATATGTCCTATGTGGAAGGTCCAATGTTGATTCTTGACAGAAGAGTGAAGAAGTTGAAGAAGAAATACATAATTCTTGTGAAGGTTCTATGGCATCACCAAGGTGTTGAGGAATCCATGTGGGAGCTCGAGGAAGAGATGAGAAAGAAGTATCCCTCTCTTTTCTCTTAGGATTGTGGGGGCAAAATCCTTGTTAGGGGTTTATGGCTTGTAAGACCCCTGACCTATGTTTTAGGGGTAACCCTATTTGCTTTAGCTTAATAATGTGATTAGAACCTTTCTCTAATATTTTTAGATGTAATTAATGCATGTGGAGAGCTTAATTTTCAAGTTTGATCTTGTTTGGATGAAGTTTGTGATTTCTATGCTAGTTTTGATGCAAATTACAATTTACCCAATGTAAGGGGTTGATGTGCAATTTTCTACCTCTAGAGTGTTACCTCTTTTTCTTGACATCATCTACAAGAAATATAAAGAGAGGGCCACCTTGTTTTGATCCTTAGTTGAAGAGTATCACCCTAGATGGTGATTAGGGTTCATGTGAGTGTTGAGTGCCTTAACCATGTGTGTTGGTTGTATTGTCTCAACCTTGGCTCACAACCAAGGTTGGCCCTGGAGTGTGTCATAGTTGAGATACCTCCTCTAGGTGTTGGGTATTGTGACCTAGGTAGTCTAGGGTGATCTCAAATCGAGATGGTTGCCCTAGTAGAGGTGCTTTGTCACGACAAGAGGTGGTGTTGGTTGGTGGTGTCACGACCACAGATGGTGCCCCATGTATGGGTCACGACCACGACCATGTGGGTTGAAATGGTGGTTAAGACACTACCTAGAGTATATCACCATGTCTTTATTGTCATTCTTAAGTGGTTGCATGTTGTCCTTTTTAGTGCACAAGTGTCCCTTGGTCCCTTAGTATGTTGACACCTCACCCCTTACTCTCTTTGTCATCTTCCATCTATATAACCCCTTATCTCTTCTTTCTTGTAACCCTTTTCCTCCATCTATCTTCTTCCTTCTTCCTTGCTTGTTCTTGGAGCTTGGTGGAGCAAGGAGGTTCATCCTTGGATCTTGGGGGATCAATCTCCTCTTGCATGTGGTGGTGGTGATCCAAGCTCAACTTCCATCCTTGGTAAGTGTTTGTCTTCTAAGTTGATGTTTCTTTTGATCTCCTACCTTCATCTTCCTCTCTTTTCTCAGCCCTAGACTATGGTTCTTCCACTATGGTCGTTTTGTGAGAGAAACTCCTCATTACAAGGGTCATAGACCATGTTTTGACATGGTAGACCCAAGTGTGAAGAGGATTTCTCCTCTCTTTCTCTTTTTCTCTTTTTGTTCGTTCAAGAGCTTCTTTGCTTTTTTTCTTTAGGCTATCTTTGAACTTTGTGTCCTCTCCTTCTTGATGTGATCTTGTGGTTGAGTGTGGAGATTTTGGTGAAGCTTTTTCAACCCTTGGATTGTGTGCTTGAAGCTCTTGATCTTAGAGTTTGGATCTCTTGGTGGTGATCATCTTAAGGAGGGTTATAAAACACTAAACCTACTCTATTATTGCACTTATTTATGCTTTTTATTACTGCCATCTCTCACTAGATTGCTTCCTCATCATGCTTGTACTTAGTGGTAATATCTAGAGCTTGTTTTGTGGAGATACCTTTCTTGGTTTGGAAAAAATCCAAAACACTAATCTATGTGTACCCAATCTAGTAGATGATGAGTTGTGGAGGTTCTTCTCTAAAATTTTCCCTTGATCTTGCTCCCATTCATGGTGTTCATATACCTCGAAGTTGGATAGATGTTAGGTTCAGTCTTGGTTACCTTGATAATTATTTTTCCTTATTTGGAAGAGGTTCTTTCTTTGTGGTCTCTTGACCAATGCTTTAGGGTTTGGTGATCGATTGCTTGAGTTTTCCTTCATGGTGACCTTGGTTCTTCCCTTGGTTTTAGTTTTATTTTGAGACTTAGATGGTGCATCTTGGTCTGGTCGCAACACTTCCCTCTTGGTGGTCGCAACCTTGATAGCTTTTGGTCGAGATGCCTCCTTGTGGTTGAGTTTGACCTAGCAGTGTTAGGTCAAGGTTTTGGTGTTAAGTGGCCTAATCACCCTGGTGTTGGTGTCTTGTTCCTTCCTTCCTTGGGTTGAGACTCACCCTAGAGTGTAGGGTAGTGATAACAATGGTCTTGGGTCATGACATTGGTGGAGGTCACGACATGATGAGATCAAGACACCTTTGGTCGAGATGCTTTGTGAAGCCCTAACCCTAAGTGTTGCGGGTGCGACATGATCTAGAGGGTGGAGGTCGTGACATGTTGGTGGATGGTCAAGACACATTAGTGTTGCGATCGCGACATGGACCATGATGGGTTGTCGCGACCTATGTGATTATGTGGTCAATGTAGGGTGATGGTAGATGGATGAGGAGCACATGTGAACACTTAATGATATTCATATATGAATGATACGTAATCCATATATAATCATATATGTAAGCCATATATAATGTTATTTAGAATGATATCTAATCAACTTTAATGATGTTTCCTAATCCTTACACATTCTAAGATGATGAAGGGTGATGGTTCTAGGGTTGATGGTTTAACCCAGTCTTATAGACTCTAATCGGCTAAGAGGAAACCCTAAATGTAATAGTGAACAATGATCTTGCTTATTTCTTTATCATGAAAGGATTATGATGATTATGTGGTTATATCTCTTGCTTATCAACTTCTAGCCATGCAGGTGTTATGAGCTTGACAATAATAGCTAGTATATGATATGGTGATTAAACAAGATATAGGTTGAATATGAGCCTTCAAGAGGCATGCTGAAACACTTGTTATACATGAATGATGAGTTGAGGGATTGATATTTCATAGCATGTGACTTTGGTATTGATGATGTGATGAATGGAAATGATACATGCATCATGCGGTGATAGTGTGACAAGTTCACACCCTATACATTTTATATCTTTTGGAGTTATGCTATGACCTTATCTTTGTAGAGTTTGTTATGACTTTATATGTTGTAACTTGATTGATGTTAAAAGGCATTTAAATAGACTTAACTAATTGAGTGGAGCCTGAACATGTTGTTATGTCCTATGCCATAGATTCATCTCAGTGTCGCCACTTGCTAGATGGTGAAATAGGCTTTCCCTTAGAGGAATCTTAGAGTCATATAATGTTGATTACAAGCATTCACAGGATTGGTTGTGGGCCATACCCTGGTAGGAGTGCGGCTACAGGCTGTAACTCTGTGATATGTTGCTTATGTGGTTTCATTGGATTGGCTACAGGCCATATCCTAGAAGGAGTGTGGCTACGGGTTGTAGTTCAGTTTCACTAACATTGTGACATGTACCAAAGTGGACCAGGACTTTCACTGTTTAACTATATGTCACATGTTGCAATTGACTGGTATGTCTCTGTTGTGTACTTATGTACTGACCATGATGTTTGGTGAGGTCATGGATTTCGGCTCTTTCGTAGACCTTGTATGGCACCGATTTTGACTTAGTAGTGGTCGGTTGGAGTTAGGTGGTACCACTCAAATCCTTGGGACATAATAAATATGTAATCATCTGTGTAGTGTACTTTCTTAGGATCAAATATGAAAACATTGGATGAGATCTTGCTTGCATTTGTACAATATAGCTGGTAGTACATATACATGTTCTTCATATTCTTTTAATGATAATAAGATGTCCCACAATCCAGTTGCAATTGCTTATGCTGATTTGGAATGATTATCTGCTTATTGTAATTGTAGCTTTACTTCTGTCTTTTAGTTACCTTATTTGTACTAATAATAGTGGTGGTGGAAAGCTATATCTCCTAGTGAGATTTGGAATCTCACCCCATGGGTTTCCCACATATTTTAGGTGGACGTGCACGAGGAGGTAGAGATCGAGCAACGGAGGCAGAGTAGCAACAAGGAGGACAATAGAATCTAAGGTTGGGAATGCTACTTGTGGTCTTTTGTTGTTAGAGTCCTAGAATCATCAATGTACACTCAGATCTTGGGGAGTTGTGTATGTTCCTCGATGGTTCTATTAATATGAGTTTTTGGTTTATGCACCCTTGTTGTATATAGTTGGTTGTTGAACATGTTTTTGGAAATGAATAGATATCACATGTGACAAGTAGTCTTTTATGGACGTGTTGTAAATAATTATGGTTTATGATATATAATTCAAATGTCTAGGTTTTGGACCCTGATGTAATAAGTTTCTTGATGTTGGTTCTTGCTGTAATTGGTTTTAATTTTTAGTATTTTTTTGGTAATATGTTATTTAGTTTGGTTTCTGCATTTAGTTTGGAGTTATCTCATTGTTTGTAGCATGGGGCGTCACAAGACAAACTCTAGTTGATCAAACTTGCATGCCCTAATTTGGAGAAAGTCAAGTCATATAAGAATGAATTGTAGATAAAGAATAGTTTGGATTCTTTATAGCAATTTGTTGTTGTAACATCCCAAAGTTTGCATTTTTTATTTTCAATATTTTATGGAGTTTCATAAGTACAATTAAAGTTTTGGGTCTAATGCAATAACCATTATTTTAAATTATATTATAAAAGATAAAGAAACAATATATATTCTTTAAACAATATATATCCTTTCTTTTTCTCCCATTATGCATAAATAGTTTCCTCTCATCTCAAAATATTATGAAATGAAATTATTTTCGTTACTTCTCTTTCTTCCATTGAAATACTAAATAATAATATGTTTAATACTATAATTTTAAATACATAAAAAGATAATGATAAATTGAACAAGACATATAATTATTACCTTCTATATATTTAACATATCGAGTATCTTGAAAGGAAAGACTTATTAATTATGACGCTTTGAATATCAAATTCAGAAAATAATGATATCGTAATTAATTAGAAGTTTCAAGTAAGATTTGATTTGAGGATATTATGACCTTTTTGACCATCAAAATAAATGTTCAAATAAAGAAATGAATTAACTCTCACTCTTTTTCTCCCTTCTATGTTACCCCTAAATACATTTTAAACATAATAAGAAAACCAATTAATTGAATAGATACATTTGATCATAAAATATGACAATAATTGACTATATGGGAAAGTCATATCAACTTATTAATCCATTTAGTATATATAAAAACCAATAAATACACCATATGAAGTATGAGACATAAGATAAAGAATTAAAATATCTTTTCTCATCTCCTTTATGTATTAATAAGTTTCCCTTTATATCAAAATATAATAAGTGATTTTATCTTCATTTCTCTCTCTTCCTTATTGTACTACTATGAAAAATAAAGTCAATCATAATCTACTCAATGACTTAATTTTGAATACATTGAAAGAAATACTAAAAAAAATGTTATAACTTTCATTTTTCTTTTATATACATTTAACATATGAACAAATGATATTACTTTCTCTATTTCTTCTCTACTCCAGACAACTCCTACAAAATATGTTATATAAATCTCACTAAGTCGATCAACATGTTTTATCACGTTTTGACTCACCTAATAACAATGGAAACTCATTCCAAAATATCCAATCTTTAAGGTACATAGAAAGCAATGGCTAATATTATCCTAAAACTCAAATCTAACTGGCTAAAAATATTCCAGACCTCCTAATTAACTTATGGTTAAAGTTTTAGATCATTTGACCATTCAAATCAATATACGTAGAAGAAAATATAATATCCATTTAATACAAATCCAAATTTGGAAATACTTAATAATGGTTAGCCATAAACCAAAAACTAATTGGCACTTGAAATTCTTAGAGTGGATATTAACTCAAGTTTGGCTAGAGTATAAATTGCAATGCAAGAAAATGATGTGTAAAGTTTCCATATAATGTTATAGATATTTTCAAAATATGAAACTAGAAATGTTTTAGGCTTATTACATTGTAATGATGCACTATTTCCAATTTTAGGAGGTTTGAAGTTGTCTTGCTATTAAAACTAAGAAAAGAATGATAATGATAGATAAGTTCAAAAATTGCAAATAATTAAAATATGTTGGTTGGAATCATGATGGAGAAATGTAATGGAATGGATTTCAAATTTGGAAGGTATATGTATAACAAATAAAACTTTGATTTATCAAGAACAATATTCAGTTATAATTTTGGTAAGATGGTATTGATAATTATTGGCAAGTTAGATAATTATAATTAATTACTTGGTGAGAGTTTGGGTCTGATTCAAAAATATAGATGAAGTTTATCGAAGTAAAATGAAGTGGAAGAAGTTTCATTATTTTTAGATGATTTTTAGGATGATATAAGTTAAAAAGAAAATAGAAAGGAAAAGAAGGGGTAGTTTGTTGAGTTTCTTATTCTTGCAGGCTTGCCTAGAGTTCTCAATGAGATCTATATGAGAGGAGGTATAAAATACTTGGTTTACAAGAGGAGGGGCGTCCACAAGTCAATTCTATACTTTGTGGAAGAAGATGAAAATATATAAGGAGAGGATAATAGAGGAAGAAGAGTAAACAACATCCAAGAGAGAGGTTGAGTTGGGGTTGTTTGCAAGGTTGGAGTAAGAAAGAATGTCTTGTTCACCTCATGGATGTTAGGTGAAAGTTGGAACAAGTCTCACCTCACTACCTCATGATTAAGGAAAAAGAAAATGAGAGTCCATTAATCCTATTGATCAGATCTCAAACCAACATATGTGATCAATATAAACTAAGACATCATGTTTTTTAAGCAGTGACTCATACCATATTAGGATCTCTCTAAATTACATAAGTGGTCCATATCCCTTGAACATAAATATTAAATGCTTATATGTTATTGCGTACATTGTACATGGAATGGTATGAATGTAAAAGTCATTAGATCAATAGTGAAACTATGTCATTTAACTTGTCAAGAATTATTATATAATTTTTCATGTATATTAAGAATAAAGTTGAAAATAAACTCTAAGAGAAATATGTAAGAGGTTTCAAGTTCAAAAAAAGAGATAATGAATACAACTTATATAATATCCTCACTAAGAGGCTCCTCAGAGTAAATTAAGTGGCACTTAAGTGCAAGGAGAAGTGGTACTTAGGTGCAACCCAAGAGGCACTTTGGTGTAAAGATAAGAGATACTTTGATATAAACCCGATGATTCTTATATAAGCAAGATAAAAGAAAATGATCTAAAAATTATTGGTGTGTTTCCTTCAATGTTTAACATTCAATATTTATTTTCAAGAGTACATAATTTAGTATATGTTCAATTCTACTTGAAAAATATTTATAGCATGGTTGGGGGTGTGATGCCCAAAGGTAAGGAGTAAGAGTAGATTCATTTGATGTGCAAGAATTAGCTAAAGGACTCCCAAGAAAGAATCTGATGGGGTGGTGTGACAAAGTGGTTTTCCTGAGCTTAATTTCGAGGATGAAATATCTTTTAAGGTGTGTAGGATGTGATGGAGTGGACTTTTAGCATCCTAAATGTCCAATGACTTAAGTGAAAGCATATGTTTCAGTTCGATTGAGAGATTCAAGCTTTTGATAAAGTAAGTATGTTGATGTGAGGTTGGTATCATGATTAAGATCTATCTTTTAATGCCTTTTTGATGAATTTAATTGGATGACCTAACAATTGAGTTTTTGCACCAAATTTGAGTAGAAGGTAGATTGAGTGGAAGGAAAACTATGGTTAAAATTTGGTGGCATTTGGAGTACCCTAGAAGGAGTTATGAAGGTTTGAAAATTGGGAAATAATATGCATTAATGGTGTTTGATTAGTCTAAGTTGCTAATTAAATAAGTGTCACGCGCCCCTTTGATTGAGGGCGGGTCATGTGGCTAGATCTTGACCTTTTGTGGCTGATCCAGTGGCTGTGATTGCCTACTTGAGTAACCCGCGGATCTGGTCTCATGGAGGACCTGTTGTAGACGTTGGATGATGATCAGACGACTTGCAGCTGTTCTCCTACCTTCGTTGATAGCACAGATCGTGGGGGGGCGGAAGGAGCTATGACTGCCCCCACCACTTCGTAGGTCGTGGCTTGAGAGCGGGAAAGGGACCGGAAGTTGCACTTGCCTCCCCATTACGATCTACCCAGACCCAAATATTAGGCCTTTTGGATGCTACCACAGGGAAAACGAGCCCCCCACTCCCATTGCCTCTCCACCAAGGAAAGCAAGCAGTAGCTAGGTGTAGGTATGGGTTGGGGATATGGGAAGCCTGGATGCAATCTTAGCAGAGTAAAAGAAAGGTTGAGTTGAGTGGAGTTCAGGGCCGTGTTCCGGTGAGATATCATGGTGGTCTCCATGGTCGACAGGGCGGTCATTGCCGGAGAAGAAGCTAGAGCTCGAGGTTCCAATGATGGGCCTTCTCATCGACATTGGAGGGTCTCAGAGAGTTGAGGAAGGTGCTTCGAAGCTTGTTGCACCTTCAGTCTGGTGCGACGACGAGAACATGCTTCTTGCCTCTTTGCCCGCCGCAATCAAGGACAGGCGGCGGCGCCCTAATTGAGTAGGAGCTGCACGACCAAATCCAAGAAGATAAGTAGCCGTGGTGGTGCGGTTTCAGTAGGCGAAGGTGTTGGAGGCCCTAGAAGTCAACGGGGAGCAAGGGAAGACGTCTGGTTGCTCGCCGGAGGTCACCCGTGCGGCGGCACTCAGGTAGAACAGAGTCCCGCTCGGGACCCATACACGAGAGAAAGAAGAAGGGAGGACCGGGTCCGATCCCTGAGAACCGGCTAAACCGGCCGGCTCAACTCGGTCCAAGTGCTGAAGACCGCCGGCCCAGATGAGGAGCAGCGCCCAACTTACCGGACACGTGGCGCATCCCCATAGGCTCAGAGAGGTAATAATCTACAGATCTTTAATAATTCATAGAAAATAGCCCGCATGTCAGAAAAATACAAATAAGGTATCAAAATGTTCAGACAAATGAGTACAACACAGTGGAAACATAATATATGGCTTTTGATGCATTAATATCAGTGATATCTTGTTAATTGTGAAATTCTTAATTGATGGATAATAAATAATAAACATCGACCAAAAATTATGAGAAAATACCAGTAAGTGAAAAATCATATCTTTAATGCACCTGATGTCAAGGATGATCATGTTGATGTATGAAATCATGTAATTTGATTAATATGTCTAATTAGGGCTAATAACCCTAAGTAAAATGTAATAAATACATATATGCGCAATAAATGATGAAATTTACAGAGTAAGTTCATATCAGTAATCTGAAGCTAAGATGTAAATCGGATATCAGTTAGATGCATATAATTCATATTATATGAATATGACCCGTAATATATGGTTTAAAACCCTAATCTAGGTTAATGATGTAACCTAGGGATAATTAATGTGCACAGAAATGCTATGGAAGATAATGTTCAGATAATGAATCATAATCTAGAAAGTGACATCAGTATGATAATTCTAAGACAAGAAATAATGTATGTAACATAATGAGATAAGAGAAACCCTAATGGACATAATTAGGGTTAAGATGAGATGTAAGATGATGAGAACCTGATGATAGTATATGGTCTTGTTTTGATCAGGTTTGACCAAGCTTATAGTTGACATCAGTGATATGTGTTTAGTATGATCTATCTCTTTGGAAGGTACGCCATTACCTCTTACTTGGCTTATTATATAATATGCTTGTGTTATATGGTAGTAAAGACTTGGCATATGATATTGATTGAAATGGTTGTTCTTGTATGATATGTTGCATGATTTTCAATACTTATTGCTATGAACACATGAAACATAATATGTCTGTTCCATTATATCTAAGCACTTCAACTCTTTGGTAGTAAAGTGCTGGAGATAAGTACTTCAACTCTTTGGTAGTAAAGTACTTGGAAGTGATCCAACTCTTTGGTAGTAGATCACATTGTGAAATGATCCAACTCTTTGGTAGTAGATCATAAAGGCCTTAATGCATTCAACTCTGAGGTAGTAAATGCATGGATGATATAATGGAAAATGAGCTTAAAATATGTGTTCTCTTTTGTTAATGAACATCTTCGTGCAAGTATATGCTTTTCTTATATTCTTCTGTTACTGCCAAGTATATTAGTTTTATCTTATTGCCAAGATATGATGAGAGGTAAATAAAAGACACGTAGGCGTACTCAGTACAATATTCATGAAATATTGTGCTGACGTGTACCGCATGTAATCTTTTTGTTTAGGTTCTGGTTATGCTCTTGAAGATCCAGGATAGAGTGAGAGTTGTGTAGCGAGCTGATGTACAGGTGGACCTGTTGTCTTAAGATCCTGTTGTTTATTTGTAGTACATGTATATGTATAGTTTGCTGCTCAATATGTAATATCAAATGTTGTAACAATTCATGTTGTAATTATATGTTGAATGGTGAACATGTGTGTATGGTTTTATTATTGTTCATGTACATGTGCTACTGATGTATGTTCCTTCTGACTCCCTTGAGTTTCTTCTTCTTAGCCTTGTGTGGGGTGTTAAAATTGGAATTCTCGCTGAGGTGAGGGTTTCAATTTGGACGTCACACATCAGATTAAGTTTTAGAAAATCCGGGGACGTCACAGGTGGCAACTATAGAATATTACTTTCATTATTCCTCAAATTATGAGAACCATGTATTAGTTAAATGTGTGAGTTTATATAATAAATCTTAAAACATGAGATATTTCAATTGTATCATGTATTGGGTGAATGAAATTATATTTTAATATAATGATATCCCCTTGAGAATTATGGTTCCACTAAGTATTTATAAAGTGGGATGTTACATATGGTATCAGAGTAAAAAACATATAGTTGGGAACTAGGCTTTCTAATGATTCCCTAGACTACTTTTGCATCCTTTACTACATCATAGAACACATATGAATAGAGGAGATGAAGTCAATAATTTAGGATGTATATCCTAGATCTTGAGGAATGCTAGTGATAAATATCCTAGAAGAAGTACAACCTTATCAGTTTATGTCAGGACACATGTATCAAGGATAGTAGTTTACCTAATATGGATCTTTTTTATTAACTCTATCATAGCTAGTGGTACATATTCTCTCCTTCTCAACGGTAGGTTCATGCCAATTGAGAGTTGTAGAACATATGTTAAGATCACAAAGACTTATTTTGCATCATCTCATTTCTTACTAGTAGGTATGGTATGAGACATACTTACTAGTAGGTTAGTGAGAGGTACATGACAACATCCCACATTCTGAGTATGTTCCTAGTCACCACATATTTGTAAATGTAGGAAATGTCAAAAGACCAATGACTAGATAGTCATCTCAACCTAACGATAGAAATTCATGACAATGTCAATGTTGGATGGCCCTAAGTATATGTTGAGAAGAAGACCAAGGTAATAGTTAATACATGTTCACATAAATATTTTACAAACCTTAGATATCATGCAAATACATGCCTTTTTTCATGCAAAATTATGAACCTAAGTGAACTTTGATAAGTTGACTATCACTAACAGGGGGTAAGTGAAACCCTAAGATGAGTAGTAACCTAAAGAAAATTTTGAAGATGAAATTTTATTAAGATGGGTAGAATGATAACATATTAAAGTTCACATATATAATTTCAAATCCGCAATGAGGTTTCATAAGTACAATTAAAGTTTTGATTTTGATTTTGATTTTGATTCAATCGGCCTTATTTTGAATTATATTTATAAAAATAAATAAATAATATATCCCTTATCTTTTTCCTTTATGCATACTAGTTTCCCCTTACCACAAAATGTAAAGAATTGATACATTTATTACTTCTCTTTATTCCATTTGAAATACTAAATAATAATTCATTTAATGTTATAATTTTGAATACATGAATGATAATATTAACCAAATAAGACATATAATTATAACCTTCTATAGATGTAACATTGTAATTTCAGAGAATAAATGACTTAATTAATGATATTGTTAGAGTTTTAAATTCAAAAAAAATAATGCTAGAGTAATTAAATAGACAATTTGAATAAGCTTTGATTTGAGGTCATTTGACCTTGTTTGATCATCCAAATAAATGTGAAAAGAAGGAAATGGATTAACTTTCACCCTTTATCTCTCCTATGTATAACTCATGCATACATATTAAACGTAAAGAGAAAACCCCTTAACTGAATAAATATCTTTTACCATGAAATATGACTCCAAGTAACTATGAACAAAAAGTCGTCTCTTTTTGTTAATTCTTTTGATATATATATATATATAATATCCCATTTAAATTATTAAATAAACAACAAAGAATTGAATCATCTTTTCTCTTCTCATTTATGCATTTTTTTGTAACAAAAAATCGAGAGAGCTTTATTCACCAAAGTTTTGCTTTATCTCAAAAGACAAGAAGAAGTGGTTTTACCTTCATTTTTTCTCGCTCCTCCTTATTTTATTACTATAAAAAATAAAGTGAATGATAATCCACTTAATGACTTGACTGCAAACATATGGAAAGTAATACTCATGACATAACGTTATTACTTCCCCTGTAATCTTATCAATGATCCTTAATCCAAAACTCTAAGTTACAAATCAATAATTTCATCTATCAAATAGAATATAATGTGACATATGAATCTCAAATATAATGAATTATTCTCTTAACCTCAAAGTTTGGTTCAACCAAGTGACTACGGGAAGGATAATTCCTTTAACCTCACCCTTTAATAATATATGCATCACGATAATGAAATTTGTGAGTTTAATGGACAAAAGGTAAATAAAACTTAAATCCAAATGGATAGGAAGATTCTAGACCTTTTTATTAACCTATGGTTTAGTTGAAGACAATAGGACTTTGTTTGACCCCTTTAACTTGATTAGAAAGGATTATATATTGTTTTAATTTAATATAATTGAAATCTTATTGATTTGTCAATCTAACTTAAAGTTTCAAAGTTTAATAACCATCATAAGGCTCTTTTTGTCAGTGTCCGGGTCGGATGTGGACCCATCTGTGAGCCGAGAGGTTTCCATCCTCACCTGAGTCCTTGGTTCTCAGGACTCTATAGTCTCAAGACTCTATAGTCTGCACGACCCATTCCCTCTATGCACTCTCTCTCGCTCCACATAATTCCAAATCAAGAGGAACCCCTAGTTAGCTTAGCATCATCTTTCCAAAGTGAACCATACCTGATATGAAGGACTCTAGTGTCCTAGATCTACTAGGCTCTCAGGGTTGCCGCCATCTTCCCCTATTTAATCCTCTGTAAGAGATCCAAGAACCCTCAAACATGAAAACCTATATAAGAAACCGCCTACATGATCTTGATATATCAAGAAATAGATCCCTGGCCTCCATTCATTGTGACTTCCATCTAGGATTAGCTTCCCTACTTGGCCATAGACAACGACCAAGTTGGAACTGGTTGTCGAACTTTAGAGCTTCAGGATAGACTTCGATGATTGGAAACCCTTCAACGAGTTGCTAGGATGCTTTATTGGGGGTCAAATTGACTTTCACTTAGGTATTCTCTCAAGTCCATTTTTTAGTTGTTCTTTGTATCGGCGGTCAATCCCCAAGCAAGTAGTCACCTTTCCAACTACCTTCTTCTCTATCAGTTTTGCCTTGGTGTCTATAGGAGTTCCCCATCGTCAGTACCGGGTGCAATGGTCATTTATATGTTTTCCCTAGTCCTTCCTCCCTCCAGTCATGGCGGAGGGTGGTTTTGTTTGCCCCATTGGTCCCTGACCTTTGCTCAAGAGGTCAGTCTGACCGAAACAACTCAGGGAATCCCTCTATGATGTCAGAACCTCTGGTCTCCAGCACAATATCAAGATAAAGTCATTTTTTTTACCTTTTATCGCCTATTCTTCATCCCTAGCCAAGAACAAAGATGTCAGTGGGTACTTTACTAAGTTTTCCCTATCGAGTTTTGTGGTTAGTGGTGTGCCCTCTTGGACAATATCAAATTTTTGAGAAGTGTTAAGATACTAGCCACACATCTGATAGAGCAGTTCGAGATTAGGTTGCTGCTTACTATTGGTTCAACTCAGTAGGTCGCATTTGGGTTATTTTCTCATCTAAATCCATGTGGCTTTTCTAGTTTTCGGATTGTTCATTCTCCCCAAATTCACCATAAATCAACAGAGCATCAGAAAAAAATCATGAATATATTCATTGGAAAATGTTTTCAAAGAAGAACCCGATTTTCTAGTTTTCAAATCGTAATTTGACCATCTCTGACCATGTTTTCTTAAAATACCCAAATTAGGGTTTAGAATGATATTTAATGTGACATGTGTTGATTTTAGGGGACTTAAGGTTTAAAAAAGATCAAAAGGACTAACATGTTGATTTTAGGGGACTTAAGGTTTAAACAAGATCAAAAGGACTAAGCTAGATTTTATTTGCTCTAGAGTAAATTGCTCATGCCACTATACATATGTGCATTGGTTGAATTGTATGCTATGTATGACTTATGTATTATGCTTCAAATTTCAAGTTCAATGCTCAAATCATGTTAATCATATAAATTTCTTAATGATTGCTATATCCTATATCTTACGGTTATCATGTTTACTAAGATTAGAGATTATGATTAATGATCAATAATTAATGGATTTAAAGTTCAAGTTTCAAGAGGAAGAAATCCCATCATGTTAAAGATTAAAGTTCAAGATTAAATTCATGTTCATGGTAAAGATAATGTTAAGATCATTGGAATTGAATCAATTTTATATGCTTCTCAAATCATGGACCTCAGGAGGTCATTATGGGCTTTCGTGCCAATTATGGGATTTTATAGCCAAATCATGGGCATTTATGCCAATTTTAGGCTTTCCTAACATTAAGGGTTTTCCTAGAAATCATGTGCTCTTAAGTGGGCATCATAGAGAGATGCATATATTTACTGCTCAATTCATCATGTTATAAGTTTCATGTAATCAAGAATGCTTAAGTTAAATTCATGTCAAGATTTTCTCTCAAGTCAAGTTTATATGCTTATTTTTAGTTCTTATAAAATGTATAGTATCGCTTACTGATGCGTCTCTTTGTTTTTTCATGGTCATGGGACGAGATGTCCCTAGACCAAGGAACAAAGGTATTTGAAGTAGGTGCTTCAAGGTAGGAGATACCATGACTTTATCTTGGGCAGGTGCCATCTACAACTTAGAAGATCCAGCATCAAGTTTTCAAACAATATTTATGCCCAAGTTTTGGCTTCCCTTTTATGTATTAGATTTTTGTTCAAGGATGAAATAGTTTATGTTATAAGTTATGTATTTCAAAGAACAATGTATGAATAAATATTTCTAATAAATGCACGGTCTTTCATTTATCTTGGTGCTATTGCATATCATGTTTTGTAATGTTCCTCCAAGCCAAGTGACCCATGTTATAGACAATATAGGGTTTGCTTCCGTTGTCATGTATGTACTTGGAGGGGTGTTACAATATGGTATCAAAGCAACGAGTAGATGGACACTAATCTAAAGATTCACATGTTATAACACTAGATATAACAGAAGTAGGCAAAAGATATTAGAAGTCAAAGTAGAGGTCTAGACAAGAGACATAAGTTCATATGAGGATTAGGGTTATGTGCCTAGAAGTTTTGAACTCTTATGTTACTCTAGAATTGTATATAGCATGCCCTCTCTTTTTCTCACGTGTCTGTGGTATGGGACACAGGCTCATGGGGTTTTGCAGAGAGAATGTTATATGCATAATCATGCTTTCTTGTCCTTTCAAGTGCATTTGGTATGGAACATGTCCATGATGGAGGTACTAAGATAAGTGTGATAAGATAAATCACCTATAAATATATGACCGGCTTGTTGGATCTTGGGATCTAGAGGGGGGTGAATAGAGCTTCAAAAATTCTCACAATATAGATAAGACCTTCAAATTATATCAATCAAAACCAATAGCTTAAGTGCAATTTGAAGTCCTAACTAACAAGCATAGCAAGGATGAGAGAAAATGAAAGCAAGCACTTGACAAGGTCATTTATAGTGGTTTCACTCTCCAAACTAGGAGACAGTCAGTCCACTACCTGGAGAGGTCAACCTCTAGGACTTTGAAAGTGTTTTTCTCTATATATTCACCAATAAGAGTTACAACACAAGACCACCAAAGGACTTACCCATCCAAACAAAAAGAGTATTCTGCTTTACCAAGGACTTACCCACTTTGCAAGTCTTCTGCCTTCTTCCAAGTTCTTACCTACTCTTACACAAGTCTTCAGCCTTCAAGGGTTTACCCACTCTTCTTGGATCTTTAGCCTTTGCCTTCTCCTTCGCCTAGAGAGATCTTCACCTCTTCTTCAACCTTGAAGAAGAATAGTAAGATCTCCATCTTCACTCAGAGTAGCTTGCTTCACCTTTGCTTCATGGAGGAAAGGGGTAGGGAATATGGAATGGAAGGAGAGATTTACAAGCACAAGGAAGTAGCTCTCTTAAAACTGGCCTATATCACTCATAATCATGAAATAAAGTGTAAACTAGAGAGAGAAAGGGTCTCAAGGAGTTGCACACACTCAACTATAGTAAGGACTTAAAAAAAGCATGAATGGGCAAACTTGGAATGAACTCCAAGGGGTCCTCTTTATAGTTGGGGGTGTTCCCTTGAATGTGGGATCACTTAAGGTCGAAATATAGCCATTTTCCAAGTTGCAATAGGTCTATTCTTGCCCAAAACAGCTCACCAATAGTTCTAATCAGTTTTTTTTGCATTTTTTGTATAGTGCATTCAGTCGAGTTTCAATAAAGGTAACTCGACCGATCCACTAAATGATGAAGACAATTTTCAAACTATCAGTTGAGTTTGTTCTGGGAAACTCGACTGATGAGCTAAATTTAGTTTTTCTTAGTGAGTCAGTCACTCGAGTTCTATGAGTGTGCAACTCGACCAATGGGCCATCTTTAGAAAATCGATCAGTGTATTGATCGAGTTTCCAACTCGATCGATAAATAGCTTGTGACAAGTTTTCTAATTTGGATAGAACGAGCCTGATGCCTCAGGCTCAACTAAGTCAAAGTACTCTGGATAGTCCTTACGCCAGGTGTCAGTCACTTTAGTATCCAAAAAGAAGATGTTCAGGGTATCCTTAGAGACTTGAAATTTCTTCCCGACTATCATATATGTGAGGACTACTTGAGTATTTGGCGGGGGTATGAAGGTGTCGTAATTCTAATACAAATTTGCATAGAATTCATGAATGGATTTGGTGCTTGTGATGGAATTGTTATAGCACGCGCATTCAACACTCAAGGCTAAGAGATGGTGGTCGTAATGCAACTCCACTACTTGATATATGACCTCTTGTCTTTGTGGTCTTGGCTCAAATAGGGCACAAAATGGGAAAGGGTTCCTAGGAAAGAGCTCCTTATACCTATTTAGAACCTCATTTGATACAAAGAAGGTGTCAACAAAGGTGCATTAGCAGGGGCAGCCCTCTTCCTCCTATTGGATTCCATGGAGACAAAAAAGAGAGGAAGGAGAGAGCAAAAGCTAAGGAATAACCACCAAAACTCATCCATAGACCTAGGTTAGAAAGAGGGAAGGTCAAGGGAGGTCGAGCTAAGTCGAACTAGGGCTAGGGAGATAAAGGTCGGGGCTAGGGTTGAGAGCTAAGGGGAGCTGGAGGTCAGATCGGTCAAATTTTCTCTAGTTGAGAGGGAGAATAGTTGGCCAAACCTATCTTAATTTTTCTCCAGCCCGGCCATTGGTCGAGTTTTGCGACTCGGAAACTCGACCAATAGGCTCTTTAAAAAAGCTCGCGACCTCCGATCGGACGAGTTGCCAACTCAATCGATGGTCAACCTGACCTACATTTAGAAATCCTAATTTCTAGCCACTAGAGTGCTAATTAAATTTATTAAACCATGGAGGCTCCAAGGAATTCATAGTCGACCAGTCATGCATTCTCTATAGGCCATCAACGTGGATGAAGGCAATGGTAAGTTGGAAATATTATCATAGACTCATATTCTGTTCTTCCATAGATCACATGGAGCACGTAGTTGCATCTTGCTTGATAATAATGGTAGATTCGGGGTTGATTTCAACCTCCATCCACGTTGATGGCATTTAAAAGATTAGGATTCCCCCCTCCCTCCCGTCTTCAAAGATTGATAATGGGGCTACGGCATATCGATTCTAGTTTGTAATGCCAACCATTGTGTTTATCTCTACATCACTCCTAGGGCTCGAGAGGGACGGTCGCGTCCCGGCGGAGTTGTTATGGACCAAAACAAGGTTTGGCAAGGACACGATCATCGGCAACCTCAACACAATTTTGTCGATTGATTACCTGATCAAGCCACCGCGCCGGCCCTAGGAGCCACGTTGGGCGCTCAAACCAGCAGTGAGCCCAGCCTCTGCAAGGAGCAGCAGCACCGGCCACTGCCATGAGCAGAGATGACAGGAACTGCAAGGAGTAGCGACCCCCACTCCAACAAGCGACGACAGCCACAACTCAAGTTGTTTCCTTGTCTTCTCCTCATCTGATAGTGTCATCTCTGGATCTGAGGGTCTGGTGTGTCCCTTCAGTAAGGGTTACCGAAGACGGCGGCTATCCAGAGGTTGATACTTCAGAGGCAGTCCGAACAAGGTAGATCTGGAGAGGACCTCCACACTTGCCAAGACGAGGAAATCCCTCTGCTGCCTGATAATTTGCCTATAGGTGGACAAGGTAGGGTAGCAGTTGGGATCGTCTCTTCCCATAAGCTCTTGTATTGAATGGGCGGTGGTGGAGGTGAAGGGTTGCATAGGCACACCCAGATTCGTTTCATCAGGTATGTATCAGTGCTCCATCAGGCCCGAACTGTCTAACAGTGGTGATCGGTCTGCTTGGCAGGTGGCGGTGTTGTTTGCCGTTGTTCCTTGCGGTAGCATCCTGGAGGCACGACTCCATAGCCAACCCCGTCGGCTCTGTATCGGGTGTGCGTCAATGCATGAGGCCCACTAAGAGGAGGATGTTTTATAGGAGAAAGAAGGAGGCAGCTAACCACCTTAGTGATGTATCATATCTTGAAGAAGGCGAGATACCTAGTTCGCAGGCAACTGATGTCTCTAGCTAGAGGGAGCAACATACAATCCACACAGGAGGCCTACATTGTCTGTTCTGAAATTTCCACTGATGTCGGATGGCAGAGAAGGAAGCAAATGATTTTCACGTATGATCTCTCATCTCAAGAGGTTACACATGTGCAATGAGGAATGCAACAAGGTTTTGTGGGATGCCATTTAGAATGATCTTGATTTATTTCTTGTAGTTGAGGAGACTTTGAGAGCCCTTGATTAGTGGATGTGTGGGAGATGTATGAAGATACAAGCACTGAGTCGTGCATGCCATCATGATGATGGTATTGTTCAGGTTTTTGATGATAACAGAGAAATCCAGGGATGGATTATTGGCATTTTAAAGCCCCTCCCAGTGGGCCTTGAGATATCTAATGCCACTCATGGGTTGGCCCTTGATGTTGCGCTTCTTGATCGTGTTTTTCGAGTGCCCATCACCATTGTTAAGAGCATCCCACATGCATATCATCTTGCCTTCTCTCAAGCAGTGAAGACAACTCTCTACAAAGTGGTTGTTGAGCCAGGGTCGATAGTTGCCTGGGTGAGATTGTTACTTCTTCCCCGCTGCACGTTACAGGTTTTCAGACTGAAAAATAGGCGGGATAGGAGATCTGGGAATAGGAAGTCTTTAAAACAACGTCATATTTTGAGCTCGCTCTCTACTTGGGGCAGAGCAGACAATATCACTGAATTAGTGGACAACATGATTGACGTTTGTGTACAAGAGGATATTGGTCATGGAGGTGACAACTTTTTGGAGGATGATATAAAGGAGAACACTAACATCAGACAATGTCTTCACAAAGTCGCAGATGGTCACTTTATAGCAGTAGTGAAAGTTGTTTTCACTTCAGGTGTGGCCCCGTATGATAATGATACCTTGAAAGCCTTAGAGGCTAAGCATCCTTACATGTTGCCTCCTTCCAAGCCAGATATTCTTATTTCAGAAGCCCCTCTTGTTGCTGATGTTGATATTGTTCTCAAGTGCATCAAATCCTTTCCTAAAGGGACTTCATGTGGCAGAGATGGCTTGAGAGCCCAACACATTTTGGACGCTTTGTGTGGAGAGGGTTATGTTGTTGCCACAGATCTTATACATGCAATCACCTTGGTGGTTAATCTATGGTTGGCAGGGAGATGTCCTTTGAGTTTGGCAGAGTTTGTAGCTTCTGCACCTCTTACTCCATTACTTAAGCCTGACAATGGCATTCGTCCTATTACAGTGGGCACTATTTGGATACGGCTAGTGTCTAAAGTTGCTATGATAGGAGTAGGCAAGGATATGGCTAAATATCTCAATGACTTTCAATTCGGAGTTGGCATCTCAGGTGGAGCTGAAGTAGTTTTACATAGTGTCAATAGGCTTTTGAGTGCATATCATGAAGACGGGTCTCTCTCCATGTAGATTTCTCTAATGCTTTCAACTTGGTGGATAGGTCTATGCTGCTCCATGAGGTGAGGAAGAGGTGCCCATCTATCTCTTTATAGGTGGAGTTTCTCTACGCTCAAGCATCTAGGTTGTACATTGGAGACAAACATATCTGGTCTACCACTGGGGTGCAACAAGGTGATCTTTTGGGCCCACTTATTTTCTCCCTTGTATTACACCCACTTATTCATGAGATCAGAGACAATACTAAGCTTCTTCTTCATGCCTGGTATCTTGATGATGGGACCGTCATCGGAGACACTATGGAGGTAGCCAAGGTGTTGGATATTATTCAGCGCAGTGGTCCAAAGCTAGGGCTAGTTTTGAACATTCATAAAACGGAGGTGTTCTGGCCTACTTGTGATGGAAGGAAGGTTGAGAATGGGTTGTTCCCTATGGACATTGGGAGGCATGTGTTAGGAGTAAAACTACTTGGAGGAGCTGTTACTAAGAACAAAAGTTTTATTGAGGAGTTGGCCATGAGAAGGGCTACTAAAGTTGTTGACTTGATGCATCTACTTCCTCTATTGCATGACCCACAAAGTGAGCTTCGTTTGTTACGGTCTTGCATGGGTACGTCTAAGCTTATGTTCAGCTTACGGATATGCCAACCCACACATGTGCATCAGGTTGTAACCTTTTTTGACAAAGGGTTGTGTGGATCTATTGAGGATATTGTGGTATGTGGAGGTCCTTTCTTTAGGGATCTTCAATGGCATGTGGCATCCTTACCTATTAGACTCGGTGGTTTGGGCCTATATTTAGTAATGGAGGCTTCTTTATATGCGTTTGTGGCCTCTAGAGCCCAATCTTGGGTGCTCCAAGACCATATTTTGCGAGATAGTGGGATACATGGTATGGACTTTGATTTTAACTATGCTTTAGATTATCTATGTATTACAATTCTGTCTTTCGATCTTAATTGTTTTGCTAATAAGGACATCGTCCCCCCTAAATCCCAAAATGCTTTGGCAAGTTCCCTTTTTAGCAAAATCGTTAAGGGCATGGATGTTGAATTTGATATGACTGTAAGACAGAAAGCAGTCTTCCAGTGTTTACAGGTTGAACATGCTCAGGACTTTCTTCTTGCTATACCTATTAATGGCCTTAGACTACATATGTCTCCAGTAGAGTATCGTACTGTTCTCAGATATCATCTTATGATTCCACTTTTTCCTATTGATGAGTTATGCCTAGTGTGCCGCAAATCTTGCTTAGACACTTTTGGGGAGCATGCAGTTCATTGTAGGGAGCTCCCAGGCTTCAAGTATCAAAATGATCTTGTAAGAGACGTTCTTTATGATGTTCTTAGACATGCGGGAGTTGCAGCTAAGAAGGAAGCTCATGTGAACTTTTTGACTGATCCTTAGGAGGGCAGGTCGACACTTAGGCCAGCAGACGTTCTTATTTTTGGTTGGGTTGGAGGAAAACATGCATGTGTAGATCTAACAGGAGTTTCCCCATTGGTTGGTTTGAAGGGTGGTGACTTTATTGTGGGACATGCTTCCCGTAAATCCGTTTCTACTAAAGTGGCCAAACATGAGAAGGCATGTATCGACAATCAACATGTTTTTATCCCGTTTGGTTTTGACACTTTTGGGTTCCTAGCACATGAGGTTGTGGATCTTCTTAAGAGAGTTCAAAAAGTTATGCATAGTAATGTAATGACTCCCTGATCTATGGATGTGGTGTTTCAGAGGATTGGATTTGCCATTCAAAAAGGGGTGGCAGCGCAGCTTGTTGCCTGCCTCCCTTCTATTTCCTTGTAATCTTGTAGTTATCTTCAAATAAATTTTCTAAATAGCCATTTTAATATTATTTTTTTCAATTCCATTATGTATTTTGAACATACTTAGGTACATATCACTCATCATTGGGTACTATTTTGCGATAAAACAAGTGTTTGCAAAAAATACCCAAAAATGAGAGAAAAAAAGGCCAAATGAACATGAAAAACTAAAATTTAGCATATTAGAAAGAAATGATAATAAAAACATAGGAAAAACATATAAGATAGATGACAACTAGCTAGAAGGCATATCAGATACATTCAAAGTAGTTATGAGCAGTTTAGATCTGATAAAGTTAAATTGCTCTCTAGCTAGAGGTTTAGTGAAAATGTCCGCCAACTGATTTTTTGTGTCCACATGTGTGATATAGATATCCTTCTTGGTAATGTGATCACAGAGAAAATGATGGAAAACTTATATATGTTTAGCTCTACTATGCAAGATAGGATTGTAAGACAAGTTAATTGTACTAGTTTTATCACAATAGATAGGAGAAGCATCACAATGAATGATAAAGTCTTGGAGCATTTGCTTCATCCATATGACCTGGGCACAACAACTCTCAGCTACAATGTATTCAACCTCAGTAGTTGATAATTCCATTGTTCTCTATTTCTTGGAAAACTAAGACACCAATCATGGTCCTAGGAGAAAGTAAGTGCCACTTGTGCACTTTCCGTCAATCAAGCACCATGCATAATCCGCATCACTATAAGCAGTAAGAGTAAATCCCTTGACTTGGGATACCATAGTCCAAAATTTTGGGTTTTGGCTAAGTACCTTAAAATCCTCTTAATAGCTATAAGATGTTATTTCTTAGGGTTTGATTGAAAGAGATCACACAAGCCAACACTAAACATTACATCAAGTCTAGAGGTAGTTAAGTAAAGTAAACTTACAATCATACCTCTATAGATCTTCTCAGCTACCTTCTCCCCTTCTTAATTTTTGTCAAGTTTGGTGGTGTTTGACATGGGTGTGTCTATTGGCTTGATGTTCTCCATCCCAAAGCACTTGAGTAGTTCACTTGTGTACTTGCCTTGGTTGATGAAGTTCCCATCTTTAGTTTTCTTGATTTGAAAGACGAGGAAGAATGTGAGCTCACCCATCATACTCATCTCAAATTCACTCTGCATAAGATCACTAAATTATTTGCAAAGATCAAGTTTAGTTCCGCCAAAAATCATATCATCAACATAAATTTGAATGATAAGAAAATTGTTAGAAGTGTGCTTTAGAAATAAGGTAGAATCCACTTTGCCCATGATATACCCATGATCTAAAAAAAGTTCTTTGGTTTCTCATACCAATCTCTAGGTGCTTGTTTGAGTCCATAGAATGCTTTTTACAACAAATAAACATGGTTCGGTAAGTTATCATGTTCAAAGCTTGGGGGTTGTGAAACATACACTTCCTCCTTAATTGTACCATTCAAAAATGCACTTTTAACATCCATTTGATAAAGAAGAAAGTTTTTATAACTATCAAAGGCAAGTAACATATGAATGGACTCAATTCTAGCTATAGGTGCATATGTTTCATCAAAATATATACCTTCCTATTGATCGTAGCCTTGAGCCACTAACCTTGCTTTGTTCCTTACCACTTTTCCGCTTTCATCAAGCTTGTTGCGGTAGACCCATTTGGTGTCAGTGATCTTTCTATCACTTGGTCTTGGTACTTCGGTCCATACTTTGTTCTTTTCAAATTGCTCCAACTCTTCTTGCATAGTTAGGATCCACTCATCATCCCCAAGAGCTTCCTTGACGTTCTTTGGCTTGAGTTGTGATATGAAGGCGTTGTTGGATTGTTCTTTGTTGAATGTAGCCCACGTCTTCACTCTTTCAAATGGATCGCCTAAAATCAGTTCTTTTGGATGGTTCTTTGCAAAATGGGACTTGGATCCTTCTTCTCTTCATCTTTTTCTTCTTCTTGAGTGACCACCTCTTTTCCCTTTTGGGTGATGTTGAGCTCTTTTAGAATAGGAATCACTTCAACTGCAACATCATCATTTGGAACAATATCTTTGGGAATAGAGGGGTTAGTCTCAATAAACTTAACATTTATGGATTCTTATACTTTAGCAAGATCAACATTAAATACTCTATAAGCCTTGCTAGTAGTGTTATAGCCAAGAAAAAAAGCCTTGTAATATTTTAGATCAAACTTGTCAAGAGAATCTTTAGTATTCAAAACAAAAAAAGGACATTTGAAAACTAGAAATACTCGATAGAAGGCTTCCTACCACTCCATAGCTCATAGGGGGGTTTCTTCAAAGAAGGATGTGTAAAAACCCAATTTTGCACAAAACATGAGGTACTGACAGCTTCAACCCAAAACTTCTTTGGAGTGTCATACGCTAGAAGCATGGTCCTAGCCATCTCCTGTAGTGACCTATTCTTCCTCTCTACAATCCCATTTTTTTAGATGTTTGAGGTGGAGAAGTTATGTGCATTCCCTAGATTCTTGACAAAAATGTTCAAAAAGATCATTTTCAAATTCTCCCCCATGATCACTACCGATGGAAACAATGCGGAAAGAGGCTTCATTCTCAACTCATTTACAAAAGCTCGAGAAAACACCAAGTGAATCACTCTAAGAAATGAGAAAGAACGTCTAAGTATATCTAGAGAAATCATCAACAATAACAAGGCAATACTTGGAACCACAAAGCGATTGAGTTCTCATTGGTCCAAATAGATTAATGTGAAGAAGTTCAAGAGCTCTCTTGGTACTAAGGACTCATTTGGATTTGAAGGAGGACTTGGTTTGCTTTCCTTGTGTACAAGGTTGGCATTCCTCATCCTTTTCACAATCCAATTTGGGAAGTCCCTTGACCAAGTCTTTTTTTCTCAACTTCCTCAACTGATGCATATTTACATGACCACGCCGACGTTGCCAAAGAAAAATATCATTCAAATTGACTACTAGGCATTTACCAACAACAGGCTCAATAGAGTCAAGAAGAATAACATAAAGATTGCCACTTCTAGTTCCCTTATATATAACTTGGTAGGTGAGGGAATCTAGAATCAAGCATTCTAAGGAAGTAAATAACAAAAGGTAACCATTGTCACATAATTGACTAACACTAATTAAATTTTGATGTAGGTCATTCACAAATAGAATATTCTTCATACACAAGGATCCACCTACATCACCCTCACCTTTTACTTTACCTTTCTTGTTGTCCCCAAAGATGATCGAACCTCCTTTCTTTTTGGTGAAGTTGTTTAAATGGCTTATATCACATGTCATGTGCTTAGTGTAGACACTATCAACAATCCATCTTCCTTTTTCCTGCAAGAAAGCAGAATGTCGATTCCCAACTCAAACTTTAGGATCCAGATTTAGCTTGGGGACCTATTTCATCTTTGGTTTGGTCACCTTAGGCTTGTAAGGACAATAAGTAGAGTAATGATCATCACATTTGCAATGAGAATAAACCATAGGATTCTTAGTACTGGAAGACTCTCCTACATAGAAAGAGGTCTCCTTTCTCTTTTTCTTACCTTTGGCTTTGTTCTTTCCCTTTGGTGATCCCCCTAAAAATCCCAAACCACTAGTACCACTTTATTTGGTACAATGGTCAAGGATTTCATTTAGGGAGTTTTTCCCTTTGAGGAATTTATGTAGAGAGGCCCTTAATATATGATTATCATCATCAAGAGATATGATAGTAGAAGACAAACTAGCAATATCATCTCTAGCATGAATAAGGTCGGCCTCAAGACAGAGGGCTTTAGTCAAATAAGAATCTTTCTCAACAGAAACAGAAGGAATATCATTACTAGGCAAGATATGTCTAGAAGATAAATCATTAAATTGACCAAGCAACCTAGAATTTTCAGATTTAAGCACTTGAATTTCCTTAAGATAAACATCTCTCTCATCCCTATGAGAATCAACAAGAAGCTTAAATTCAGCATTTTCAGTTTTAAGAGTTTCAAGCTCCTTTAGGCACTTTTGGTTGTCTTCCTTAAGAGTTTCATTGTTCTTAAGGTAGACACTATTATCTACGTCGATTCCATTATATTGGATCTCAAGATCAAGATATTGGCCTTGCAAGTTATCAATGCTCTCAAGATGAGTTTTCTCATTAAGCTCAAGAATTTCAAGTTTAGCACCCAAATCATCAATAATATTTCCTAACCATTTTCTTTTAGATTTACATTTAGTAAAAGAAGAATGGGTAGAAACAAGCATGTCAATAATAGCTTCCTTAGATGACTCATGCAATCTTACCTCACTTCCCTCACTTGCCTTACCAATTTCTTCACTAGTAGAGGCCATGAGTGCAAGGTGGCACTCTCCATATTCTTCAGAGCTTGAGCTAATTGAGGATGAAGCTTCCCAAGTTGCATGATATGTATTCTTGTGTCTCTTCTCCTTCTTGTCCTTCCTCTTGTAATTTATATCCTTCTTGTACTCCTCTTCCTTCTTTGAGCTACCCTTGTGGTCTGACTTTCTTGACTTGGGACATTCACTCTTGTAGTGCCCCATTTGTCCACACTTGTAGCATCTAGGAGTAGAGGAGGAGGCTTCCTTCCCCTTAAAGTATTTTCCCTTAATGTAGTTGGCTTCACGCTCACTTGGGCCATCATCTTCACTATAGGAGGAAGGAGAAGTCCGACATGCAAGTTATTGTTAAAGGATGACCGCCTCCACTTGTTCTTTGAAAGCACTATCTTTGATCTTATTGGCTTCCTTCTCTTCTTGCTTGGCTTCTTGTTCTTGCTTGTCAAGTCTTGGCTCATAGGCTTGGAGGTTGCCAATGAGCTCTTCGGTTGGGATGTCACTAAGGCTCCTCACTTCTTCAATGGAGGTGACCTTTGACTCCCATCTCTTTGGTAGAGTCCTCAAGATCTTGGATTTGATTACACCTCTATCCAAAGTATTACCCAAAGTAGCCAACCCATTGATGATGACATTGAGTCTTGAGTATGTCTCCACAATTACTTCTTTGTTGCCCATATTGAAGTTCTCTAGGAGGATGTTCAACATGTAGATCTTGGCCTCCTTGACTTGCTTTGTGCCCTCATAACTGATGCACAATTTGTCCCCAATCTCATAGGCGATGTCCCAAGATGAGATCCGGTTGAAATCTGTTGGGGTAAGGGCTGCATAGAGGATGCTTATAGTTTTGGCATTGGGTTGGGCTTCATTGAGTACAGCTTCACTCCATGTTGCAACAACTCTGGTTAGCTCCTTATATGGTGTGACCATCACCTTCCACATGTCAAAGTTCATGTCTTGAATGTACAATTGCATGCGGCTCTTCCAATAGAGGAAGTTGGTGCCATCAAAGATTAGAGGACGCATGGATAAGTCTCCCTATAGGTTGAGAGAACCAAGTAGGTTGTCACCCATGTTCACGTCTCATGGGATATTGTTAGAGAAGATCCTTGGCTCTGATACCACTTTTTGGATCTAGGGCTCTAGAGGGGGGGTGAATAGAGCTTCAAAAATTCTCACAAGATAGATTAGACCTTCAAATTATATCAATAAAAACCAATACCTTAAGTGTAATTTGAAGTCCTAACTAACAAGCATAGCAAGTATGAGAGAAAATGAAAGCAAACACTTGACAAGGTCATTTAGAGTGGTTCCACTCTCAAAACTAGGAGAGAGTCAGTCCACTACCTAGATAGGTCAACCTCTAGGACTTTTCAAGTGCTTTTCTCTATATATTCACCAATAAGAGTTACAACACAAGACCACCAAAGGACTTACCCATCCAAACACAAAGAGTCTTCCACCTTACCAAGGACTTACCCACTTTACAAGAGTCTTCCGCCTTCTTCCAAGGTCTTACCTACTCTTGTACAAGTCTTCAGCCTTCAAGGGTTTACCCACTCTTCTTGGATCTTCAGCCTTTGCCTTCTACTTCACCTGTAGAATATATTCACCTCTTCTTCAACCTTGAAGAAGAACAACAACAGCTCCACCTTCACTCAGTGTAGCTTGCTTCAACTTTGATTCATGGAGGAAAGGGGTAGGGAAGATGGAATGGAATGAGAGTTTTACAAGAATAAGGAAGTAGCTTTCTTAGAACTAGCCTATATCACTCATCATCATGAAATTAAGTGTAAACTATTGAGAGAAAGGGGCTCAAGGAGTTGCAAGACACTCAAATATAGCAAGGACATATAATGGCATAAATGAGCAAACTTGGAATGAACTCAAGGGGTCCTATTTATATATGGGGGTGTTTCCTTGAGTGTGGGATCACTTAAGGTCAAAATATAGCCATTTTCCAAGTTGCAATGGATCTATTCTCGCCCAAAACAACTCACCAATGGTTATAATGACTTTTTATGCATTTTCCATACAGTGCATTCGGTTGAGTTTCAATAAAGGTAACTCGACTGATCCACTAAGTGACAAAGACAATTTTCAAACTATCGGTCGAGTTTGTTCTGGGAAACTGGACCGATGAGCTAAAATCATTTTTTTCATAGTAAGTCGATCAGTCGAGTTTAGATAATCGATCACTGGATCGGTCGACTTTCCAACTTGACCGATAAATAGCTTGTGACAAATTTTCTAATTTGACATTTGAGTGATTAAACTTTGGAATTAAGTGTCCCTAATTTTTTCTCATCTTAGTTACAAGTCATATCATCAATACAAGTGATTACAAAAATCATCTAAGGTCATTTGGAGTAATTTCCCAAAATGCACACTTGCATTGCTTTTGACTTGAACTTGAACTAGCTAGGCCTTGTGTAATTTGATCTTTTTCATGTACCTAAAGTCTGATGTAAGGAGTAGGATCCCAGAGGGGAACCACTCCCTACTAAAATAAAACAAAGGCAGCATCCCAAACCAAACACCAACATAAATTTTTTGCCAAAGGGATGAAACCAATTTATTCAACATGAATGTATCATAACACCAAAGATTAGCAGCGGAATAAAAACATTGACTATATCATAAGATTATAAAAGTACCTCAACATCATCTCCCATAAGGGTTTACATAAAGGGTATTATGAAACTTCACCCACAAGTCATATTTAATGTGTTTGTTATGAATTTTCCATCAATTTTACATGTTGGAGTTGTTTGTATATTTATTTAATATTTTGAAGATTCTACACACTTTCTCTCTCCTGATTTAATCTTTTAATCAAACATCTTCCAAATTGTATGAAAATTCACCCAAATGCTATATTTATTATGTAGATTATGAATCCAAGATTATATTCCTCTTTTGGAGTCATTCATTATTTTATTTCATATTTTGAAGGAAAAACTCATATCTTCTCTTTCCAAGTTAAATTAAATTATTATTACAATGTGAATAATGTGAAACTTGATTCCCAAGGCAATAGGAACCCAAGGAAAATGATTTTTAACTTATATTCACTTTTAAGATTCCTTTCAATGAGTTATGTTGTAATTAATATTTGTGGCCATTAAATAACATTATTACTTATTTTATCATATTATTTCACTATTTTCATTATTGCTCATCCATTTATGTTCCTTAGCTTGATACTATCACCAAAAGAATTATGTGTGATTATTTGCACGAAATTTTATATAATTCATTATTTTCTCATGTGACATATTTTATGTGTCTATTATTGATTTAAGACTAATGTGAGAACATTGGGATACATTAAGGTGATTTATACATGCATTAGCTCAAGAATATACTATACCTCTTCTAGATCTATCCTCAACCTTGTTTGGCTAAACCCAAAAAGATCAAACTTCTAGGGTAGGGTTTGAGATCTAGTATGTTATAGCACTCCACCCCTTAATAGGGATTTCATCCTCAAAATCTATTGATCCAAACATCAACAACCAACTACTCTCCACCTCTTAAAAGGTTTATCCTAACAATTCAAACTAAACAACATTTAGGGTTACCCACATAACCTTTTTATTGTGAAGGTTTTAGATATTTTATGTTGTTCATGTATCCAACTAAAAGTCAGAACCATTTAGGGTTGAGTTTTAGGTCCATGTGTCTCTAACCTATCAGCCCTAATCAACCAAAATGTCATAGGGTAGGTCAACTACAACTTTATATCAATCCACATATTCCTTGTTACAACTTCAAAGTCAAAACTAGGTTTAGGATGTGTATTCCAACTATTTCTTGGGTTTCATTATCCATACTTCGTAATATCATCATTGTGACTTAGTTTAAAAAACTTCGATAAAAATCCAGAGATGTTTTTTACATATAATAGTATAATGAAAATAATTTTTGGCAATGAAATCTATTCAAGATGAAACAAAATATGGATCCAAAAATCAATTATGGAAACCAAGACACAAAATCTCCATAATAAGACTTCTTATCCTATTACCTCCTCATAACCTAATTGCATCTGCAAGTCATGACTCCTTTCTCAAGAAAACACCTCATATCATTATCTCATAAAAACTTAGGTCAAATCTATGATAAAAATATCACTTAAGGAGGAACTATGTAGGGTAAGGGTTCTAACTAGGGAGACAAAATTGAAATAGTTAGATTTCGACTACCATGGGCTCTGATACCATACTGTAAGGAGTGGGATCCCATAGGAGAACCACTCTCTACTAAAATAAAAAGGCAACATCCCAAACCAAACACCAACATAAATTTTTTGCCAAAGGGATGAAACCAATTTATTCAACATGAATGTATCATAACACCAAAATTTAGAAGTAGAATAAAAACATTGACTATATCATAAGATTACAAAAATACCTCAACATCATCTCCCATAAGGGTTTACATAAAGGGTACATCATAATGATCTAGTAGAGGGAGATCTAAACCATAAAAACTTTGTCTCCAAGATTTAACTCCTAAAGCCATGTCCATTTCTTAATGACATATCATCCAAGTCTTTCACCTAGGGTTGGAAGCATACCCCAACAAGAAGAGAAAAATAGGAAGACATCGACAAAGGCCGGTATGTGCATGCTAAAAAGGAAATTGAGCAATATATAAAATAAAGGACATCAAATTAAAAGTCTTCCCATAGAAAAGTAAAGTACTACCCAATTGGGCAAAAAAGAATATAAATAAAAAATAAGAATGAAGCAAAAGAGTATATAAATAAGGCATCCATGTGTTTAACCTATGACAATACTAGACAATATAACAAGTAGGTAGGAAATACCACATCTACCAAAAATAATATGGGGTGAGTAGGGTCTTGTATACATCTGATCTAAAATATGGGGTGAGCGGGAACTGTATACATCCACTCTAAATGTGGGGTGGCAAGGTCTTGTATACATCTGCCTAGGCACGTCTGCCCTAATTATTTTCATACGTAGGAATTTTCACATTTGCACGCATATGTGGGAATTTTCACATCTACATAAAATAATCATGTATAATTATACTAGCAGTCATCACATGATGCAAACAAAATAATAAGCAAGTATAAACAAATAAGGAGGATGGGAACACCCATCAAGTTTAAAGTGGTGTCAGAGAATCCATGCCATCACATAATGTGTCGTATACACATCCACTATCATGGTGGCAAAATAAGAACATATCATCAAATCATTCCAACATACACAAAGCATATGAAAAAGAGTCTAAGAGAATATCCATGATTACAAGATCAATAGAAAATAAGGTAGTTCACACGAACCATAATTTTCAAGAGAAAAGATATTGTGTATAGGCTAATGTCAATAGACCGAGAGAAAGAACAAATATGGGTGATTTCTCAAAAGAAATAATAAGGGATGAAAACATACCTTATTTCAGAGTCTATACAAATCCTCTAGATCCAAGTCTAGGCTTCCAAAGAACCTATTGAGCATATATGTAGATTTTAGGTCAATTCCATATTGATTAGTCAAACCCTAAAAATAACCTTTTTCTTTATATGTGATTTAGATTATCAAACCCATGCCAAATTTTAGGTTACCTTTTTCTGAGTCCAAAAAATATTTTATTATATTTTTCTCACTTATATATATTTAGTTATGAATATTACAAATTATCATTTATTTAGATTAATTCATCAAAATAACGGATTTTCAACATTGGATTTAGGGAACAAAACCAACACCATAAGATAGATCTTTTTTTTTAATCTAAAGACTGTTTATTTGTAATTTTTGGAAAACTATAGCAAAAGATATGAATTTTATAAAATTGGCCAATCATAATTCACAAAAAAGCCAAATAAGAGAAAGGAAATCTATGAGAGAGGGAGAGAGAGAGAGCATGGCTGGGATGACTTGGCCCAATAGGAAGAGGTTGTGTCACCAGTCAGCTTCTCAGTTGACCTCGCCCAAAGCAAAGGAAACCACGGCAAAAAGACCAGAACGCCCTTGCGTGATAAAACAAAGAAAGCAAAGCAAGGCAAGGGCAGAATGGTAAAACCATCAAGGGGATTGTCCCCTAGATCGGTTGCAGCTATGGTGTCGAGGAGCTCAACCCCATATTGGGCAATTTGGCAAATCACGACCAAACTTAAAACCAAAGGTACCGAAAGAAAGACAAGAACGAACTAAATTTGTACATACCTTCAATTTGACCTAAGAAGCATGATGGAGAGAGGAGGCGCCGCAAACTCAAAGACAAACTTCACACATCACAAGACTAAATCGTAATCTCAGTTAAAATTAGGTGGAGACAATCATTGTACGTGGGCTAGGGAAGACCTGGGTACAAGTATTTATAGGCAAGGTTGAGGGAAAATCTGAGATGGATTCGGACAAACCTTGCTTGGAGAACAAGATTTGGATTTTCCCAAATACTCCATGAAACTACAAAATCAAAGGCTTAATGCGTATGGAATCATCTCACAAACACAGAGAAGGCAAAATTGAAGAAAAATACCAACTTTCGGCTGAGAAAATTGCAAAAATCAGGCCACACACTGTCCCTGTCTGTGACGTCTCCTACTCAACGTAGGAGACAAAATATCAGCCTCTTATAACCTGATCCGACAACTCTCATGATGTGCGACCGATTAAATGAAACTCAAATCCGATTTGAATAGAGTGGCAATGCATTTATTTCTCTTTTTCTCTTTCTTCTTTTGAGGGTGCAACCAAACCCTAAATTAGGTGAAATTTTACCCAGAGGCTAATTAAGTCATGTAGATTCTGATTATGAAATTAGATTTGCCTTTTTCGAAATTTTGATGTATTAAATAAATCATATACTATTTCCTCTTTCCTCATGCATTAATCACTTTAAGATTCACCCAATTTTATGAAACTTCACCCACAAGTCATATTTAATGTGTTTGTTATGAATTTGCCATCAATTTTATATGTTGGAGTTGTTTGTTTATTTATTTAATATTTTGAAGGTTCTACACACTTTCTCGCTCCTGATTTCATCTTTTAATCAAACATCTTCCATATTGAATAAAAATTCACTCAAAGGCTATATTTATTATGTATATTACGAATCCAAGATTATTTTCTGCTTTTGGAGTCATTTTTTATTTTATTTCATATTTTGAAGGGAAAACTCATGTCTTCTCTTTTTAAGTCAAATTAAATTATTATTATTATGTGAATAATGTGAAACTTGACTCCCAAGGTAATTGGGACCCAAGGAACACGGTTTTAAACTTAGATTCCACTTTTGGGATTACTTTTAATGAGTTATGTCATAATTAATATTTGTGGCCACTAATATTACATTATTACTTAGTTTATCATATTACATAACTATTATCATTATTTCTCATCCATTTATGTTCCTTAGCTTAATATTATCACCAAAAGGATTATGTGTGATTATTTACATAGAATTTTATATAATTCATTATTTTGTCATGTGATTTATTTTGTGTCTATTATTGATTTAAGACTAATGTGAGAACATTATGTTTACATTAAGATGATTTATACATGCATTATCTCCTTAAAAATATACTATAAATCACCTAAGTCTATCCTCAACCTTGTTTGGCTAAGCCCAAAAAGATCAAACTTCTGGGGTAGGGTTTCATATCTAGTATGTTACACTTGAAATCAATCTTGAACAAAAATATTAGATACATAGGAATGGAATGGTTAAGCCATTGTCAAAATATGGGCAATGTATAGCTCTCAAATCAACACGGTTGACATGTATCCAAAGGAGACAAAGAAAATAAGAGTTGCATTAAAAGTTTTAAGGCATATAGTCACCTAAACCTAATCAAACACATAGTATGACCAATCATGGATACAAAGAGTATATATTTGATAAGAAAGTAAGATCCATGGTAGAATCAGAACCCCTAGAGAAGAAGTAAGAGAAGTCCTTTATTGTAACATCCCTGACATGGGTTATGTGTTAACCCTAGATGTTTTGCCTAATAAGGTTGAGTATATGCTTAATCTTATCTTGGGAAAAGTAATTAGGGCTCATGAGAAACTTATGTTTCAATTTTGGTCCTGTTTGAACAATGTTGAAGCAATGTTTGCTTATTTTGGACTAAAGTGCAAATTACCCAAGTTAAGGGGTTAAATTGCAAATGTTGCATGATAAGATGTTCCTCTTATTTTGAGACATCATAAGAATGAATATGATGTAGTGGTATGGCTTTCACAAGCTTGGGCACCAAGATTAAGCTTGTAAAGCAATCCTTGTGCATTAAAACCTAGTTTTGGTGCAATGTGCAATTTACCCAAAACCTAGGGTTCAATATGCAATTTACCACTTCAATAAGGTCCCTAATGTTTCTTGGCATCATGTAGAGCAAATAAAATGAGAGGGTCACATAATTTGAATTAAATTGGAGGAGAGAGAATCTTGATATTAAAATAATCAAGATTTAATCCTAAGTGAAACCCTAATTCAATTTAGGGAAAAAATGAATGTATTAATTAAAGGGCTTTCAACCAAAATTAAAATGGTTTAATTCAGATGTGTGTGGATGAGCTTAAGGCCTTGAAAGGGTACGAGCATATCCTAAGGAGGTGAAATTCCACTCAGCATTATAATAAGAAAAAGAATTTCCACTCAAATATGGATATTCTTATTATAAGGGTTAAGGTGCTTAATTTCTTTTTCCTTATAATGGAAGGGAAATCGGTGGGGATAGAGATGACCTTGCATGAAAGAAACCAAGGGGGAAGTGGTGGCAACAATTTTAGAATTAAAAGACTTTTATAAAGAATTTTCTCTCTCATCACTTTTCTTATAAAAGTACCTTTCCCAAGCCAAAACAATGGCTTTTTCAGATTCCTTTCTTTCTCCTTGCTTGGAAAACGACCAAGGAGTTTTTTAGGAGCAGGAGGACGACCCACAACCTGTTGGTAAGATTCTTGACCTCCTTTCACCTTGAATCCATGGTGAAAATCGAAAATCAATGCATAAATTCTTCATATCTCAATCCCCTCTTCAATTCTAACCAATTCTTTTCACTCAAAGCTTGGGGACGACCCTTGGAATAGTGAAAGGAGTTGAATCCACCATTGTTTCCGTGAGCTTGGAGCTTTGGAGCTCAATTGGAGGTGGGTTTTATAACTTGTACGCTTAATTTTATTATTGCAATCAATTCCTTATCAATTGGTGATCATTTCTACATTTCCGAAATTAAGTTTGGTTGATTGATGCAATCTCCATGGAAATCACAATAGATTTCGTGAGTTTGGAGCTTGATGATGATGGCATCATCATAATCACACACCTCCCCAAATATCTAGAGCAAACGATTTCAATGTTGGGACCAAACGGTTTCACCAAACGGTTTGCAAACCATTTGGTGGTTTGGGTCCCAAAACCATTTGGGATGGTTGACCATTTGAGATGGTTGACCACTTGAAGATATATGCTGTGGTGCTTGGATTTTGATCCAATGGTTTCAATTGGTTTGATCTTGAAGGTTTCAATTGTGAATGATTACTTTATTGCAAACCCTAATCGACTAAGTGTTGAATTTCCAATTGATTGAGATGATGGTTTGGGTTGATTGACCCAAACGGTTTAAAAAACCATTTGGGGATCACCCAAACGGTCTCAAGACTGTTTGGGGGTCACCCAAGACCGTTTGGAGGTCTAGGGTTAAGTATGGATAAGTGTTTGAAAATCCAAAGATATGGTATCAACCCTAATCGGCTAAGTGTTGATTTTACAATTGAATAAGTTGATGGTTTGGGTTGATTGACCCAAACGGTTTCAAAACCATTTGGGAATCACCCAAACGGTCTCAAGACCATTTGAGGGTCACCCAAGACCGTTTGGAGGTCTAGGGTTGAGCATGGTTGGGTATTTGATGATCCAAATATACCAAATTGAATTGCAACTAAGTGCTGATTTGATAATCAATCTAATGGTCCAAAATCCTAATTGGATGTCATGGTATTTTATGATGGAATGGGAAAACGGTCTCAAGACCGTCTGGAGATCAACCAAATGGTCTCAAGACCGTTTGGTGGTCATCCAAGACCGTTTGAGGTCAGGTCATATCATGTGATGATGATAGTTCATTGATTTCAATCGATTTGATTCCACAATGCCAACCATTGATGGATCCTCGATTTCAAACCCTAAGTGATGGTTTCTTGATTATTAAACCTAGTTAAATTGGGTTCAAAGCCCTAAATTGAAGTTCTAACTGAATGGTGATTCAGTGGTCCAATTGATGAGTTCTTTAGTGAATCAATTTATAATTGGTCCATGGATTGAAACATTGAATCGATTGAGTGTTGAACTACCTTTTTGGTCCATGCAGTTTTGAGAAGGTTTGGACCAAACGGTCTCAAGACCGTTTGGGTCTAAACAGTCTCAAGACCATTTGGGACCAAACGATCTAAAGACCGTTTGGTCCCAAATGATCTCAAACCGTTTGGAGACCCAAAGTGCAAACAAATTCAATACCTACCTTGTCCAATTTGTTTCAAGTATAACTTGTTCAATTTATTTTCAACCAATTGATGTATGAGAACCAAGATCATTGAAGGTCTAAGTAATTAACTTTGTGAAGATCAACATGGTTAATCCATTTGAACATCTCATGTAATTGAAGGTTCAATATGGTGAATCTATTTAGATACTTAATGCAATTGAAGATTTCAATGGTTAACCCAATTGATCACTTTGTGGAATTGAAAGTTTAATTGGTCAATTCTTTTGAATTCCTTATATAATTGCTGGTTTAATTGACTAGACCATTTGGACATCTAATATGATCAAAGGACAATCAGTTATGTGATTATTAAAGATGTAGACCCATGATGATTGTGAAGGTTAACCCTAGCTATGTGTACTCAAGTGAAGAGTTGACCTAGATTAATCTTGGAGTAGTTAACATCCTAAAGAGGATGAGAGAGAGAATGAGAGAGATGAATGCTTATATAATTAAGCCCTAATTCTCTCATTATGAGTAAACTATGTGATAAGGGTTGATCCATAATAATGAGATCATGAAACCCTAATCAATGAGCCTAAACCCTAATTAGAGCAATGCTATGTGTGAAACCATAATTAGAAAAATTCTATGTGTGAAACCCTAATTAGAACAATGCTATGTGTGAAACCCTAATTAGAGAAATGCTATGTGTGAAACCCTAATTAGAACAATGTTATGTGTGAAACCCTAATTAGAACAATGATATGTGTGAAACCCTAATTAGAGCAATGATATGTGTGAAACCCTAATTAGAACAATGACATGTGTGAAACCCTAATTAGAACAAAGCTATGTGTGAAAACCTAATCTAGGGCAAATCTGAGTTTTATCATAAATCTAGGGTGATGATTTAATCCTAACTTAGTGTAACAGTGAAGGAAACCCTAATTTAATGGGAATTGTATATCCTAACCCTAATTTGGGTATGAGGTAAGAGAAACCTTACTTGGATGTGAATAGAAAACCTTAATCCCTAAAATGGGGCAAGGTGCATGAAACCCTAATATAGGGTAGTGCCACTAATCCTATGTGAAGACCTAGCACAGGGTGATGTATTGTGAAATCTTAATTTCACATAATACTAGGTGAAACCTTGATATAGAAGGATGATTATGTGAAACTCTATTGAAGAGTATTACTATGTGAAATCCATAAATGTATGGAATATTCTATGAGAATCCTCAAATTATAAATATGGAGAATATTAATCCTAATAATGGAATAGTGATTAATGTTATGACAAATGTAACACCTAGAGAGGTTGATAATGAATATTCTTATATTGATAGTTCCTAATTCAAGGATGTGTCCATAATATTGACAATGGTTGTATATTTTAAGTAAGAGACTAATGACCAATACTTTACATGATAAATGTGATGAACGGGTGCATGAAGTATTAGGATGGGGAATACCCTAATACAAGATAAGTGTATGAACTCAAGTAAGATAAAGGTGTTGAGGGAAGTGATACATCAAGATATGATAGATATCACATCCAACACCCCAATACTAGTATACCTTGATGTGTTATAAGTCCAGGATAAGTGGATGAATGACACATGAGATGTGTCAGGTCAATGGTTACATTGAGATGTAATGCACCCCGTTGAATGTAGGCTAACTTGCCTTACAAAAAGGTTAATCCAAACCTATAAACTATGATGTAATTATATTCTGGCAAAGATGAGAGAGAAACTTATACTGTGTGATGATAATACATTCGATGATGAATGATGAGAATAAACAAGTATGATTGAATACTTATGTTATCCATATTGATTCCTTGCTATGTGAAACCCTAATACAGGGTAATTCTATGTGAAACCCTAATACAAAGTGATGCTATGTGAAGTTCTAACACGGAGTATTCCTATGTGAAGCTCAAACACAGACTAATGGGTTATGAATGTAATAAGATAACCCTTGTATTGCATAGTACTGATATGTAGTGGTATCATGATTACTAATCATGCAGATATGTTGAGATGATGAGCATAGCCAGGTATGAGCTATGATGTTCTGTATACTGATAATGTTCTATAGGCCTTATAAGCCTTCATATGCTTTGTTTCTTAGTGAGAGGTAACCTACAATTAATAAGGCTTGTGTGTCACATGATGTGTTAATTATCTTAGATTGTTTATGAGCTTTGTAAACTATGTGCAATGCAAGAATTATAATGTCCCTGGGTCAGATGATAGAAAGGTATGAAGTTACCTAATAAGTGGAAATAAGTGTTCTATGGTGAGTTATGGGTTCAAATACCCAAATTCTATAATCATGATAATGAACTTATTAAAAAGTGGAAATGTACTTGATGAGTTGAGGGACTAAGATCCCAACATTTTGTGAAAAGAGTATGGCTACAAGCCATGACTCCCCAATGACAATGCCAGGCATTAGATATATGATCTAAGCCTGAAGAGAGTTAATGTTGTGGTGATGATTCTATAGTGAATAAATGTTATACATGTTATTCATATTCCTTAAAGGATAAGTGACATGTTGTTCTATCAAATTATAGCTGCATTGCTTTTGATAAGAATGATGTTCTAATCTGTTAGAAATTGAATTAACTGCTACCAAACAAATGAAATTCCTTTGTGTATATTTATCTTCTTAAGCTGCAATAATAATGTTTATGAAGGAGAGTTATATCTCTCACTGGGGTAATTTACAATTGTCTCACCCCCGTAGGAATCACATTTTTAGGTGGATGCGGACGAGGAGGCAGGAATCCTTCAGTAGGTGAAAGACAGCAACAACAGCAGTAGGGACAGCAGTGAAGTCTCAGGTGGAGACACTGGTTGTTATGCCTTGTATAGATTTAAATAGGGTCCTATGTGTCGTCTCTGTACTCTCAGGTCCTCGGAGTAGTAGTTAGTTCTTTCGAGATTTTGGCTCAGTGCCTCGAGATTTTCATATTGCCTATGTTTAGTTTAACAGGGCAATTGATACTTGTAATTCACAGAAAGAGATGATACAAGTTATGTAATTTTGAAAAATAGAATGTTAATGTGTTACTTTTGTTCTATGTGAGAAAGTTTTTACTTGATGTATCTTTTGATAAAAAGGTTATAATTTTTAGTGATTTTCGGTAATCCGCTGCTTAGTGAACGCTTCCGCATTAGTTAATTATGTTTTTATGAGTTGTATGCCACAATTAAGTGGCATCAGAGCTCTAGGTTCGTTGAGTCTATAGAGACATAGGACTAAGGTTGTAGAGTTTGTTCTAAGTGTCTTCTAGTTTATCTGATAGTATCTTCTGCTCACATAGGAGAAGAAGAACTTGAAGATGTCTGGACCACATGAAGAACATGCTGCTGAGGGCAGCACTACTGCACCAGGAGGAGGTGCAGGATACCATAATAGAGAGGAGCATGTACCTGAACAACCCCAGTTTAACCAAGTTGACATGGGGAACCCATCCCTCCAAGCCATGTTTGGGCAATATATGGCTGCCATGACTCACATGACAGATAGGATGCAAATACCTGCACCTAGGGCATCAGCTCACCATGAGGGCTATGGAGCCAACAAGACTTTTGAGAGACTTCACAGGGTTGGAGCCATAGATTATGCTTGTACATCTAATCCAGTAGATGATGATTTGTGGCTGATAGAACTGGAAAAGGCTTTTAGGATCCTTGATATCCCTGAAGCTGAAAAGGTAAGACATGTTGTGTACCTCCTAAAAGGGAGTGTTGGTCATTGGTGGATGATAGAAGAAGATAAGAGACCAGGTGAAGAAGTTGGATGGGAGGTATTTCGACGAGAATTCGTCAGTAGATACTTCCCTAAGACGTATCTAGATGAGAATATTTCTCAATTTGAGAGGATCAAACAAGGACAGATGAACGTTAGTGAGTATGAAGCTAAGTTCATGGAGATGTTGCGGTTTTGTCTGCAAATGGTAGTTAATGATGAGGAAAGAATTCGGCATTTTGAGAAGGGCTTGAACATTGAACTGACCACTCATGTGTCTGCTTTAGAGAACAGGGAGAGGTTTTCCACCTTTGTGGAATCAGTAAGGAGGATAGAGAGGTCTGAATTTGAGAAACGACAGACTAGTGACAAGAAGGTGTACACATCAGTCTCAAGGACAAAGGTCTGCAGTTTTAAGAAGCCAAGATTTTCTACATCGGCAACATCATCAAGATTCCATACCCAGACACAATGGATGTCAATTAGGGATAGGGATCATAGTAATGTTCCAAATAGATCCTCCAACATAGCATCGACATTGATATCTAGACCTCACAGACCCTATTTTGCACCTAGGATCTGTTATCAATGTAGACAACCGGGACATCTAGTAAAGAATTGTCCAGGCGGGAATCCAATGATGACTCAACCTCAGGGGCTGAGTCAGCAACATTCACAAAGGAGGCAGTTTTCTAGTAACAATAGACGACGTGGACAAATGTCCCAAACATGTCAGATGAAATAAATTCGTTCTGATGTTTCATTTTCTAATTCTATGTGTTAAAGATATAAAAGTAGTGGTTTTTGAACTTCTTTTTACTAGTCCTATAAGGACACAAGGGAGATGAGAACTTATATCTTACCCAGTATTCCTTAAAATGTTTTATAATCTCCCTTATCTGTGTGTTGAAAGATAAGATTTAGAAGTGATGCCTGAAGAAAAATTCAAGAATGGAAAATCATGTGTGTATAATGATATGAAAAGTGAGAAATATGATAGTAAGTAAAGTGCATACTACCTAATCTCAATACTTATATACCCTGGCCAAGTATATGATTATTGAAGATAAGGCAAGTATGAAACTCTTAGATTGTTACCTTTTTTATTACTCTGATCAAGTAGTCATTCTGAAACAATCTAGAGAGTATAATGCAACTAATAGGAAAAGCTATGTGAACATTCCCAACTAATAGGAAGAGCTATGTGAACATTCCCAACTAATAGGAAGAGCTATGTGAACATTCCCAACTAATAGGAAGAGCTATGTGAACATTCCCAACTAATAGGAAGAGCTATGTGAACATTCCCAACTAAAAGGAAAAGGTATGTGAACATTCCCAACTAATAGGAAGAGCTATGTGAACATTCCCAACTAATAGGAAGAGCTATGTGAACATTCCCAACTAATAGGAAGAGCTATGTGAACATTCCCAACTAAAAGTAAGAGCTATGTGAACATTCCCAACTAAAAGGAAAATCTATGTGAACATTCCCAACTAATAGGAAGAGCTATGTGAACATTCCCAACTAAAAGGAAAAGCTATGTGAACATTCCCAACTAAAGGAAAAGCTATGTGAACATTCCCAACTAAAAGGAAAATCTATGTGAACATTCCCAACTAATAGGAAGAGATATGTGAACATTCCCAACTAATAGGAAGAGCTAGGTGAACATTCCTAATTAAAAAGGAAAAGCTAAGTGAACATTCCCAAATACATAGAGTTTGCTAAGTAAACTTTCCTAAATGAATAAAGGATTTCTGAGTGAATTATCTCTGTTAGATATATATGTTTTTCCTTTTGATAAATATTCTTGGGTGATGATAGAAGTATGCTCTTTTATGCTTCTTCGTTTCAATAATATGGACATCATATGTTAGGGGTTTATGCTTTGCATAAATATAAACATTGATAAGGTTGAATTAATGAAAGGAACTTTGTGTGGATTACAGAATCCATGATATCTCCATAATATTAAGATATTATGTGGATACTTGAGGGTATGATAACTTAATAAATCGGTCCCTCCTTTTCCTGGAATTTCGAGGACGAAATCCTTGTTAGGGGTTTATAATTTGTAACATCCCTGACCTGGGTTATGTGTTAACCCTAGATGTTTTGCCTAATAAGGTTGAGTAGATGCTTAATCTTATCTTTGGAAAAGTAATTAGGGCTCATGAGAAACTTATGTTTCAATTTTGGTCATGTTTGAACAATGTTGAAGCAATGTTTGCTTATTTTGGACTAAAGTGCAAATTACCCAAGTTATGGGGTTAAATTGCAAATGTTGCATGATAAGATGTTCCTATGATTTTGAGACATCATAAGAATGAATATGATGTAGTGGTATGGTTTTCACAAGCTTGGGCACCAAGATTAAGCTTGTAAAGCAATCCTTGTGCATTAAAACCTAGTTTTGGTGTAATGTGCAATTTACCCAAAACCTAGGGTTCAATATGAAAATTACCACTTCGACAAGGTCCCTAATGTTTCTTGGCATCATGTAGAGCAAATAAAATGAGAGGGGCGCCTCATTTGAATTAAGTTGGAGTAGAGAGAATCTTGATATTAAAATAACCAAGATTTAATCCTAAGTGAAACCCTAATTCAATTTATGGCAAAAATGAATGTATTAATTAAAGGGATTTCAACCAAAATTAAAATGGTTGAACTTATATGTGTGTGTATGATATTAAGGCCTTGCAAAGTCACGAGCATATCCTAAGGAGGTGAAATTCCACTCACCATTATAATATGAAAAAGAATTTCCACTCAAATATGGATATTCTTATTATAAGGGTTAAGGTGCTTAATTTCTTTTTCCTTAATTCATGGATAATGGAAGGGAACTGGGTGGGGATAGAGATTCTCTTGCATGCAAGAAACCAAAGGGGAAGTGGTGGCAACAATTTTGGAATTAAAATACTTTTATAAAGAATTTTCTCTATCATCAATTTTCTTATAAAAGTACCTTTCCCAAGCCAAAACAAAGGCTTTTTCGGATTCTTTTCTTTCCCCTTGCTTGGAAAACGACCAAGGAGATGTGTAGGAGCAGGAGAACGACCCCCAACCTGTTGGTAAGGTTCTTGACCTCCTTTCACCTTGAATCCATGGTGAAAATCGAAAATCAATGCATAAATTCTTCATATCTCGATTCCCTCTTCAATTCTAACCAATTCTTTTCACTCAAAGCTTGGGGACGACCCTTGGAATAGTTAAAGGAGTTGAATCCACCATTTTTTCCGTGAGCTTGGATCTTTTGAGATCAATTGGAGGTGGGTTTTATAACTTGAACCCTTAATTTTATTATTGCAATCAATTCCTTATCAATTGGTGATCATTTCTACATTTCTGAAATTAAGTTTGGTTGATTGATGCAATCTCCATGGAAATCATAGTATATTTCGTGAGTTTGGAGCTTGATGATGATTAAATCATCATAAGCACACACCTCCCCAAATATCTAGGGCAAATAGTTTCAATGTTGGGACCAAACGGTTTGTAAACCGTTTGGTGGTTTGGGTCCCAAAACCGTTTGGGATGGTTGAACATTTGAGATGGTTGACCGTTTGAAGATATATGTTGTGTTGCTTGGATTTTGATCCAATGGTTTCAATTGGTTTGATCTTGAAGGTTTCAATTGTGAATGATTACTTAATTGCAAACCCTAATTGACTAAGTGTTGAATTTCCAATTGATTGAGATGATGGTTTGGGTTGATTGACCCAAACGGTTTCAAAACCGTTTGGACGTCTAGGGTTAAGTATGGCTAAGTGTTTGAATATCCAAAGATATGGTATCAACCCTAATCGACTAAGTGCTGATTTTGTAATTGAATAAGTTGATGGTTTGGGTTGATTGGCCCAAACGGTTTCAAAACCATTTGGGAATCACCCAAACGGTCTCCAGACCATTTGAGGGTCACCCAAGACCGTTTCGAGGTCTAGGGTTGAGCATGGTTGGGTTTTTGGTGATCCAAAGATACCAAATTGAATTGCAACTAAGTGATGATTTGATAATCAATCCAATGGTCCAAAACCCTAATTGGATGTCATGGTTTTTGATGATGGAATGGGAAAATGGTCTCAAGACCGTTTGGAGATCAACCAAATGGTCTCAAGACCGTTTTGTGGTCATCCAAGACCGTTTGAGGTCAGGTCATATCATGTGATGATGATAGTTCATTGATTTCAATCGATTTGATTCCATAATGTCAACCATTGATGGATCCTCGATTTCAAACCCTAAGTGATGGTTTCTTGATTATCAAACCTAGTTAAATTGGGTTCAAAACCCTAAATTGAAGGTCTAATTGAATGGTGATTCAGTGGTCCAATTGATGAATGCTTTAGTGATTCAATTTATAATTGGTCCATGGATTGAAACATTGAATCGATTGAGTGTTGAAGTACCTTTTTGGTCCATGTGGTTTTGAGAAGGTTTGGACCAAACGGTCTCAAGACCATTTGGGACCAAACGATCTCAAACCATTTGGAGACCCAAAGTGCAAACGGTTTCAATACCTACCTTGTCCAATTGGTTTCAAGTATAACTTGTTCAATTGATTTTCAACCAATTGATGTATGAGAACCAAGATCATTGAGGGTTAAGTAATTAACTTTGTGAAGATCAACATGGTTAATCCATTTGGACATCTCATGTAATTGAAGGTTCAATATGGTGAATCTATTTAGATACTTAATGCAATTGAAGATTTCAATGGTTAACCCAATTGATCACTTTGTGGAATTGAAAGTTTAATTGGTCAATTCTTTTGAATTCCTTACATAATTGATGGTTTAATTGACTAGACCATTTGGACATCGAATATGATCAAAAGTCAATCAGTTATGTGATTATTAAAGATGTAGACCCATGATGATTGTGAAGGTTAACCCTAGCTATGTGTACTCAAGTGAAGAGTTGACCTAGATTAATCTTGGAGTAGTTAACATCCTAAAGAGGATGAGAGAGAGAATGAGAGAGATGAATGCTTATATAATTAAGCCATAATTCTCTCATTATGAGTAAACTATGTTATAAGGGTTGATCCATAATAATGAGATCACGAAACCCTAATCAATGAGCCTAAACCCTAATTAGAGCAATGCAATGCGTGAAACCCTAATTAGAACAATGCTATGTGTGAAACCCTAATTAGAACAATGTTATGTGTGAAACCCTAATTAGAGAAATGCTATGTGTGAAACCCTAATTAGAACAATGCTATGTGTGAAATCCTAATTAGAACAATGTTATGTGTAAAACCCTAATTACTGCAATGCTATGTGTGAAACCCTAATTAGAACAATGCTATGTGTGAAACCCTAATTAGAACAAAGCTATGTGTGAAACCATAATATAGGGCAAAGCTGAGTGTTATCATAAATCTAGAGTGATGATGTAATCCTAACTTAGTGTAACAGTGAAGGAAACCCTAATTTAATGTGAATTGTATATCCTAACCCTAATTTGGGTATGAGGTAAGAGAAACCTTACTTGGATGTGAATAGAAAACCTTAATCCCTAAAATGGGGTAAGGTGCATGAAACCCTAATATAGGGTAGTGCCACTAATCCTATGTGAAGACCTAGCACAGGGTGATGTATTGTGAAATCTTAATTTCACATAATACTTGGTGAAACCCTGATATAGAAGGATGATTATGTGAAACTCTATTGAAGAGTATTACTATGTGAAATCCATAAATGTATGGAATATTCTATGAGAATCCTCAAATTATAAATATGGAGAATATTATTCCTAATAATGGAATAGTGATTAATGTTATGGCAAATGTAACACCTAGAGAGGTTGATAATGAATATTCTTATATTGATAGTTCCTAATTCAAGGATGAGTCCATAATATTGGCAATGGTTGTATATTCTAAGTGAGTGACTAATGACCAATACTTTACATGATAAATGTGATGAACTGGTGCATGAAGTATTAGGATGGGGAATACCCTAATACAAGCTAAGTGTATGAACTCAAGTAAGATAAAGGTGTTGAGGGAAGTGATACATCAAGATATGATAGATATCACATCCAACACCCCAATATTGGTATACCTTGATGTGTTATAAGACCAGGATAATTGGATGAATGACACATGAGATGTGTCATGTCAAAGGTTAGATTGAGATGTAATGCACCCCATTGAATGTAGGCTAACATGCCTTACAAAAAGGTTAATCCAAACCTATAAACTATGATGTAATCATATTCTGGAAAAGATGAGAGAGAAACTCATACTTTGTGATGATAATACATTCAATGATGAATGATGAGAATAAATAAGTATGATTGAATACTTATGTTATCCATATTGATTCCTTGCTATGTGAAACCCTAATACGGGGTAATGCTATGTGAAACCCTAATACAAAGTGATGCTATGTGAAGTACTAACACAGAGTAATCATGTGTGAAGCTAAAACACAGACTAATGGGTTATTAATGTAATAAGATAACCCTTGTATTGCATAGTACTGATATGTAATGGTATCATGATTACTAATCATGCAGATATGTTGAGATGATGAGCATAGCCAGGTATGAGCTATGATGTTATGTATACTGAAAATGTTCTATAGGCCTTATAAGCCTTCATATGCTTTGTTGCTTAGTGAGAGGTAACCTACAATTAATAAGTCATGTGTGTCACATGATGTGTTAAGTATCTTAGATTGTTTATGAGCTTTGTAAACTATGTGCAATGCTTGTGTAGCAAGAATTATAATGTCCCTGGGTCAGATGATATAAAGGTATGAAGTTACCTAATAAGTGGAAATAAGTGTTCTATGGTGAGTTATGGGTTCAAATACCCAAATTCTATAATCATGATAATGAACTTATTAAAAAGTGGAAATGTACTTGATGAGTTGAGGGACTAAGATCCCAACATTTTGTGAAAAGAGTATGGCTACAAGCCATGACTCCCCATTGACAATGCCAGGCATTAGATATATGATCTAAGCCTGAAGAGAGTTAATGTTGTGGTGATGATTCTATAGTGAATAAATGTTATACATGTTCTTCATATTCCTTAAAGGATAAGTGACATGTTGTTCTATCAAATTGTAGCTGTAGTGCTTTTGATAAGAATGATGTTCTAATCTGTTAGACATTGAATTAATTGCTACCAAACAAATAAAATTCATTTGTGTATATTTATCTTCTTAAGCTGCAATAATAATGTTTCTGGTGGAGAGTTATATCTCTCGTTGGGGCAATATACAATTGTCTCACCCTTGTGGGAATCACATTTTTAGGTGGACGCGGACGAGGAGGAAGGAATCCTTCAGTAGGTGAAGGACAGCAATAGCAGCAGCAGGGACAGTAGTGAAGTCTCAGGTGGAGACACTGGTTGTTATGCCTTGTATAGGTGTAAATAGGGTCCTATGTGTCGTCTTTGTACTCTCAGGTCCTCGGAGTAGTAGTTAGTGCTTTCGAGATTTTGGCTCAGTGCCTCGAGATTTTCATACTGCTTGTGTTTAGTTTAACAGGGCAGTTGATACTTGTAATTCACAGAAAGAGATGATGCAAGTTATGTACTTTTGAAAAATAGAATGTTAATGTGTTACTTTTGTTCTATGTGAGAAAGTTTTTACTTGATGGATCTTTTGATAAAAAGGTTTTAATTTTTAGTGATTTTTGGTAATCTACTTCTTAGTGAACGCTTCCGCATTAGTTAATTATGTTTTTATGAGTTGTATGCCACAATTGTCATGTCAATAATGGGGTAAAATAGAACCATTAGTAGTATACCCACACGCTGGTCTAAATAATGAGGTTCAGATAGTGTTTTACCATGAGTATGAGACTTTAAAGTGTTTAGCGTACATCGAATATGTAAATTCCTAAGTTGGGTAGTATGTGAAAATTTCAAGGACAAATTTTTTTTTAAGTGGGTAGAATTGTAACATCCTCAAAATCTTAATCTTATCAATGATCCTTAAACTGAAACCCTAAGTTGCAAATTAATGATTTCATATGTCAAATAGAAACTAACGTGACCTATGAATCTCAAATATAATGACTTATTCTCTTAACCTCAAAGTTTTGTTCAACCAAGTCACTAAGGGAAGGATAATTCCTTTAACCTCACCTTTTAATAATATATGCATCATAATAATGAAATTTGTGCGTTTAATGAATAAAAGTTAAATAAAACCTAAACCGAACTAGATAGGAAGATTCTAAATCTTTATATAACTATGGTTCAATTTTGAAGACAATAGGACTTTGTTTGACCCCTTAAACCTGATTAGAAAGGATTCTATGTTGTTTTTTATTTGAATATAATTGAAATGTTATTGATTTGTCAATCCAACCTAAAGTTCCAAAGTTTAATAATCATCACAAGGCTCTTTTTGTCAGTGTTCATGTCAAATGTTGACCCGTACGAGAGTGAGGTTTCCATCCTCACCCGAGTCCCTGGTTTTCAAGACTCTTAAGGCTGCATGACCCATTCCCTCTATGCTCTCTCTTGCTCCACATAATTCTAGATTAATGAGTTATGTTGTAATTAATATTTGTGGCCATTAAATAACATTATTACTTATTTTATCATATTATTTCACTATTTTCATTATTGCTCATCCATTTATGTTCCTTAGTTTGATACTATCACCAAAAGAATTATATGTGATTATTTGCACGAAATTTTATATAATTCATTATTTTCTCATGTGACATTTTTTTGTGTCTATTATTGATTTAAGACTTATGTGAGAACATTGGGATACATTAAGGTGATTTATACATGCATTAGCTCAAGAATATACTATACCTCTTCTAGATCTATCCTCAACCTTGTTTGGCTAAACCCAAAAAGATCAAACTTCTAGGGTAGGGTTTGAGATCTAGTATGTTATAGCACTCCACCCCTTAATAGGGATTTCATCCTCAAAATCTATTAATCCAAACATCAACAACCAACTACTCTCCACCTCTTAAAAGGTTTATCCTAACAATTCAAACTAAACAACATTTAGGGTTACCCACATAACCTTTTTATTGTGAAGGTTTTAGATATTTTATGTTGTTCATGTATCCAACTAAAAGTCAGAACCATTTAGGGTTGAGTTTTAGGTCCATGTGTCTCTAACCTATCAGCCCTAATCAACCAAAATGTCATAGGGTAGGTCAACTACAACTTTATATCAATCCACATATTCCTTGTTACAACTTCAAAGTCAAAACTAGGTTTAGGATGTCTATTCCAACTATTTCTTGGGTTTCATTATCCATACTTCAGAATATCATAATTGTGACTTAGTTTAGAAAACTTTGATAAAAATCAAGAAAATTTTTTTTACATATAATAGTATAATGAAAATAATTTTTGGTGATGAAATCTATTCAAGATGAAACAAAATATGGATCCAAAAATCAATTATGGAAACCAAGACACAAAATCTCCATAATAAGACTTCTTATCCTATTACCTCCTCATAACCTAATTGCATCCGCAAGTCATGACTCCTTTCTCAAGAAAACACATCTTATCATTATCTCATAAAACCTTAGGTCAAATCTATGATAAAAATATCACTTAAGGAGGAACTATGTAGGGTAAGAGTTCTAACTAGGGAGACAAAATTGAAATAGTCATATTTCGACTACCATGGGATCTGATACCATACTGTAAGGAGTGGGATCCCAGAGGAGAACCACTCTCTACTAAAATAAAAAGGCAACATCCCAAACCAAACACCAACATAAATTTTTTGCCAAAGGGATGAAACCAATTTATTCAACATGAATGTATCATAAAACCAAAATTTAGAAGTAGAATAAAAACATTGACTATATCATAAGATTACAAAAATACCTCAACATCATCTCCCATAAGGGTTTACATAAAGGGTACATCATAATGATCTAGTAGAGGGAGATCTAAACCATAACAACTTTGTCTCCAAGATTTAACTCCTTAAGCTATGTACATTTCTTAATGTCATATCATCCAAGCCCTTCACCTAGGGTTGGAAGCATACCCCAGCAAGAAGAGAAAAATAGGAAGACATCGACAAAGGTTGGTATGTGCATACTAAAAAGGAAATTGAGCAATATATGAAATAAAGGAAATCAAATTAAAAGTCTTCCCATAGAAAATTAAAGTATTACCCAATTGGGCATAAAAGAATATAAATAAAAAAATAAGAATGAAGCAAAAGAGTATATAAATAAGGCATCCATGTGTTTAACCTATGACAATACTTGACAATATAACAAGTAGGTAGGAAATAACACATCTATGAAAAATAATATGGGGCGAGTAGGGTCTTGTATACATCTGATCTAAAATATGGGGTGAGCGGGAACTGTATACATCCACTCTAAATGTGGGGTGGCAGGGTCTTGTATACATCTGCCTAGGCACGTCTGCCCTAATCATTTTGATATGTAGGAATTTTCACATATGCACGCATATGTGGGAATTTTCAAATCTACATAAAATAATCATGTATAATTATACTAGCAGTCACCACATGATGCAAACAAAAGAATAAGCAAGTATAAACAAATAAGGAGGATGGGAACACCCATCAAGTTTAAAGTGGGGTCAGAGAATCCATGCCATCACATAATGTGTCGTATACACATCCACTATCATGGTGGCAAAATAAGCACATATCATCAAATCAGTCCAACATACACAAAGCATATGAAAAAGAGTCTAATAGAATATCCATGATTACAAGATCAATATAAAATAAGGTAGTTCACACGAACCATAATTTTCAAGAGAAAAGATATTGTGTATAGGCTAATGTCCATAGACCGAGAGAAAGAACAAATATGGGTGATTGCTTAAAAGAAATAATAGGGGATGCAAACATACCTTATTTCAGAGTCTATACAAATCCTCTAGATCCAAGTCTAGGCTTCCAAAGAACCTATTGAGCATATATGTAGATTTTAGGTCAATTCCATATTGATTAGTCAAACCCTAAAAATAACCTTTTTCTTTATATGTGATTTAGATTATCAAAACCATGCCAAATTTTAGGTTACCTTTTTCTGAGTCCAAAAAATATTTTATTATATTTTTCTCACTTATATATATTTAGTTATGAATATTACAAATTATCATTTATTTAGATTAATTCATCAAAATAACGGATTTTTAACATTGGATTTAGGGAACAAAACTAACACCATAAGATAGATCTTATTTTTTTTTAATCTAAAGACTATTTATTTGTAATTTTTGGAAAACTAGAGCAAAAGATATGAATTTTATAAAATCGATCGATCATAATTCACAAAAAAGCTAAATAAGTGAAAGGAAATATGTGAGAGAGGGGGAGAGAGAGCAGGGCTGGGATGACTTGGCCCAATAGGAAGAGGTCTTGTCACCAGTCAGCTTCTCAGTTGACCTCACCCAAAGTAAAGGAAACCACGGCAAAAAGACCAGAACGCCCTTGCATGATAAAACAAAGAAAGCAGAGCAAGGCGAGGGAAGAATGGTAAAACCATCAAGGGGATTGTCCCCTAGATCGGTTGCAGCTATGGTGTCGAGGAGCTCAACCCCATATTGGGCAATTTGCCAAATCACGACCAAACTTAAAACCAAAGGTACCGAAAGAAAGACAAGAACAAACTAAATTTGTACATACCTTCAGTTTGACCTAAGAAGCATGATGGAGAGAGAAGGAGGCGCCGCAAACTCAAAGACAAACTTCACACATCAGAAGACTAAATCGTAATCTCAGTTAAAATTAGGTGGAGACAAATATTGTACGTGGGCTAGGGAAGACCTGGGTACAAGTATTTATAGGCAAGGTTGAGGGAAAATCCGAGATGGATTGGGACCAACCTTGCTTGGAGAAAAATATTTGGATTTTCCCAAATACTCCATGAAACTACAAAATCAAAGGCTTAATGCGTATGGAATCATATCATGAACACAGAGAAGGAAAAATTGAAGAAAAATACCAACTTTCGGCCGAGAAAATTGCAAAAATCAAGCCACACACTGCCCCTGACTGTGACGTCTCCTACTCAAGGTAGGAGACAAAATCTTAGCCGCTCAAAACCTGATCTGACAACTCTCATGATGCGTGACCGATTAAATGAAACTCAAATCCGATTTGAATAGAGTGGCAATGCATTTATTTCTCTTTTCCTCTTTCTTATTTTGAGGGTGCAAACAAACCCCAAATTAGGTGAAATTTTACCCAGAGGCTAATTAAGTCATGTAGATTCTGATTATGAAATTAGATTTTCCTTTTTAGAACTTTTGATGTGTTAAATAAATCATATACTATTTCCTCTTTCCTCATGCATTAATCACTTTAAGATTCTCCCAATTTTATGAAACTTCACCCACAAGTCATATTTAATATGTTTGTTATGAATTTGCTATTAATTTTATATGTTGGAGTTGTTTGTTTATTTATTTAATATTTGAAGGTTCTATACACTTTCTAGCTCCTGATTTCATCTTTTAATCAAACATCTTCCATATTGAATAAAAATTCACTCAAAGGCTATATTTATTATGTATATTACGAATCCAAGATTATTTTATGCTTTTGGAGTCATTTTTTATTTTATTTCATATTTTGAAGGGAAAACTCATGTCTTCTCTTTCTAAGTCAAATAAAATTATTATTATTATGTGAATAATGTGAAACTTGACTCCCAAGGTAATTGGGACCCAAGGAACACGATTTTTAACTTAGATTCCACTTTTGGGATTACTTTTAATGAGTTATGTCATAATTAATATTTGTGGCCACTAATATTACATTATTACTTAGTTTATCATATTACATAACTATTATCATTATTTCTCATCCATTTATGTTCCTTAGCTTAATATTATCACCAAAAGGATTATGTGTGATTATTTACACAAAATTTTATATAATTCATTATTTTCTCATGTGATAAATTTTATGTGTCTATTATTGATTTAAGACTAATGTGAGAACATTATGTTTACATTAAGGTGATTTATAAATGCATTATCTCCTTAAAAATATACTATACATCACCTAAGTCTATCTCAACCTTGTTTGGCTAAGCCCAAAAAGATCAAACTTCTGGGGTAGGGTTTCATATCTAGTATGTTACAATTGAAATCAATCTTGAACAAAAATATTAGATACATAGGAATGGAATGGTTAAGTCATTGTCAAAATATGGGCAATGTATAGCTCTCAAATCAATACGGCTGACATGTATCCAAAGGAGACAAAGAAAATAAGAGTTGCATTAAAAGTTTTAAGGCATATAGTCACCTAAACCTAATCAAACACATAGTATGACCAATCATGGATACAAAGAGTAGATATTTGATAAGCAAGTAAGATCCATGGTAGAATCAGAACCCCTAGAGAAGAAGTAAGAGAAGTCATTTATTGTAACATCCCTAACATGGGTTATGTGTTAACCCTAGATGTTTTGCCTAATAAGGTTGAGTACATGCTTAATCTTATCTTGTGAAAAGTAATTAGGGCTCATGAGAAACTTATGTTTCAATTTTGGTCATGTTTGAACAATGTTGAAGCAATGTTTGCTTATTTTGGACTAAAGTGCAAGTTACCCAAGTTAAGGGGTTAAATTGAAAATGTTGCATGATAAGATGTTCCTCTGATTTTGAGACATCATAAGAATGAATATGATGTAGTGGTATGGTTTTCACAAGCTTGGGCACCAAGATTAAGCTTGTAAAGCAATCCTTGTGCATTAAAACCTAATTTTGGTGTAATGTGCAATTTACCCAAAACCTAGGGTTCAATATGCAATTTACCACATCAATAAGGTCCCTAATGTTTCTTGGAATCATGTAGAGCAAAGAAAATGAGAGGGAAACCTCATTTTAATTAAGTTGGAGGAGAGAGAATCTTGATATTAAAATAATCAAGATTTAATCCTAAGTGAAACCCTAATTCAATTTAGGGAAAAATGAATGTATTAATTAAAGGGCTTTCAACCAAAATTAAAACGGTTGAATTCCGATGTATGTGGATGAGCTTAAGGCCTTGCAAAGTCACGAGCATATCCTAAGGAGGTGAAATTCCACTCACCATTATAATAAGAAAAAGAATTTACACTCAAATATGGATATTCTTATTATAAGGGTTAAGGTGCTTAATTTCTTTTTCCTTAATTCATGTATAATGGAAGGGAACTCGGTGGGGATAGAGATTCAATTGCATGCAAGAAACCAAGGGGGAAGTGGTGGCAACAATTTTAGAATTAAAAGACTTTATAAAGAATTTTCTCTCTCATCAATTTTCTTATAAAAGTACCTTTCCCAAGCCAAAACAAAGGCTTTTTCGGATTCCTTTCTTTCCCCTTGCTTGGAAAACGACCAAGCAGTTGTGTAGGAGCAGCAGGACGACCCCCAACCTGTTGGTAAGGTTCTTGACCTCCTTTCACCTTGAATCCATGGTGAAAATCAAAAATCAATGCATAAATTCTTCATATCTCAATCCCCTCTTCAATTCTAACCAATTCTTTTCACTCAAAGGTTGGGCATGACCCTTGGAATAGTGAAAGGAGTTGCATCCACCATTTTTTCCGTGATCTTGGATCTTTGGAGATCAATTGGAGGTGGGTTTTATAACTTGAACCCTTAATTTTATTATTGCAATCAATTCCTTATCAATTAGTGATCATTTCTACATTTCCGAAATTAAGTTTGGTTGATTGATGAAATCTCCATGGAAATCACAGTATATTTCGTGAGTTTGGATCTTTATGATGATGACATCATCATAAGCACACACCTCCCCAAATATCTAGGGCAAACAGTTTCAATGTTGGGACCAAACGGTTTCACCAAACCGTTTTGTGGTTTGGGTCCCAAAACCATTTGGGATGGTTGACCATTTGAAGATATATGCTTTGGTGCTTGGATTTTGATCCAATGGTTTCAATTGGTTTGATCTTGAAGGTTTCAATTGTGAATGATTACTTAATTGCAAACCCTAATCGACTAAGTGTTGAATTTCCAATTGATTGAGATGATGGTTTGGGTTGATTGACCCAAACGGTTTCAAAACCATTTGGGGATCACCCAAACGGTCTCAAGACCATTTGGGGGTCACCCAAGACCGTTTGGAGGTCTATGGTTAAGTATGGATAAGTGTTTGAAGATCCAAAGATATGGTATCAACCCTAATCGGCTAAGTGTTGATTTTACAATTGAATAAGTTGATGGTTTGGGTTGATTGACCCAAACGGTTTCAAAACTATTTGGGAATCACCCAAATGGTCTCAAGACCGTTTGAGGGTCACCCAAGACCGTTTGGAGGTCTAGGGTTGAGCATGGTTGGGTATTTTATGATCCAAAGATACCAAATTGAATTGCAACTAAGTGTTGATTTGATAATCAATCCAATGGTCCAAAACCCTAATTGGATGTCGTGGTTTTTGATGATGGAATGGGCAAACGGTCTCAAGACTGTTTGGAGATCAACCAAACGGTCTCAAGACCGTTTGGTGGTCATACAAGACCGTTTTAGGTCAGGTCATATCATGTGATTATGACAGTTCATGGATTTCAATCGATTTGATTCCACAATGTCAACCATTGATGGATCCTCGATTTCAAACCCTAAGTGATGGTTTCTTGATAATCAAACCTAGTTAAATTGGGTTTAAAACCCTAAATTGAAGGTCTAATTGAATGGTGATTCAGTGGTCCAATTGAGGAATGCTTTAGTGATTCAATTTATAATTGGTCCATGGATTGAAACATTGAATCGATTGAGTGTTGAAGTACCTTTTTGGTCCATGCGATTTTGAGAAGGTTTGGACCAAACGGTCTCAAGTCCGTTTGGGTCCAAATGTTATCAAGACTTTTTGGGTCCAAACGGTCTCAAGACCGTTTGGGACCAAATGATCTCAAATCGTTTGGAGACCCAAAGTGCAAACGGTTTCAATACCTACCTTGTCCAATTGGTTTCAAGTATAACTTGTTCAATTTATTTTCAACCAAATGATGTATGAGAACCAAGATCATTGAGGGTCTAAGTAATTAACTTTGTGAAGATCAACATGGTTAATCCATTTGAACATCTCATGTAATTGAAGGTTCAATATGGTGAATCTATTTAGATACTTAATGCAATTGAAGATTTCAATGGTTAACCCAATTGATCACTTTGTGGAATTGAAAGTTTAATTGGTCAATTCTTTTGAATTCCTTATATAATTGCTGGTTTAATTGACTAGACCATTTGGACATCTATTATGATCAAAGGTCAATCAGTTATGTGATTATTAAAGATGTAGACCCTTGATGATTGTGAAGGTTAACCCTAGCTATGTGTACTCAAGTGAAGAGTTGACCTACATTAATCTTAGAGTAGTTAACATCCTAAAGAGGATGAGAGAGAGAATGAGATAGATGAATGTTTATATAATTAAGCCCTAATTCTCTCATTATGAGTAAACTATGTGATAAGGGTTGATCCATAATGATGAGATCATGAAACCCTAATCAATGAGCCTAAACCCTAATTAGAGCAATGCTATGTGTGAAACCCTAATTAGAACAATGCTATGTGTGAAACCCTAATTAGAACAATGCTATGTGTGAAACCCTAATTAGAGAAATGCTATGTGTGAAACCCTAATTAGAACAATGCTATGTGTGAAACCCTAATTAGAACAATGCTATGTGTGAAACCCTAATTAGAGCAATGCTATGTGTGAAACCCTAATTAGAACAATTCTATGTGTGAAACCCTAATTAGAAAAAAGCTATGTGTGAAACCCTAATCTAGGGCAAAGTTGAGTGTTATCATAAATCCAGGGTGATGATGTAATCCTAACTTAGTGTAACAATGAAGGAAACCCTAATTTAATGGGAATTGTATATCCTAACCCTAATTTGGGTATGAGGTAAGAGAAACCTTACTTGGATGTGAATAGAAAACCTCAATCCCTAAAATGGGGTAAGGTGCATGAAACCCTAATATAGTGTAGTGCCACTAATCCTATGTGAAGACCTAGCACAGGGTGATGTATTGTGAAATCTTAATTTCACATAATACTAGGTGAAACCCTGATATAGAAGGATGATTATGTGAAACTCTATTGAAGAGTATTACTATGTGAAATCCATAAATGTATGGAATATTCTATGAGAATCCTCAAATTATAAATATGGAGAATATTATTCCTAATAATGGAATAGTGTTTAATTTTATGACAAATGTAACACCTAGAGAGGTTGATAATGAATATTCTTATATTGATAGTTCCTAATTCAAGGATGAGTCCATAATATTGGCAATGGTTGTATATTCTAAGTGAGAGACTAATGACCAATACTTTACATGATAAATGTGATGAATTGGTGCATGAAGTATTAGGATGGGGAATACCCTAATACAAGCTAAGTGTATGAACTCAAGTAAGATAAAGGTGTTGAGGGAAATGATACATCAAGATATGATAGATATCACATCCAACACCCCAATACTAGTATACCTTGATGTGTTATAACTCCAGGATAATTGGATGAATGACACATGAGATGTGTCATGTCAATGGTTACATTGAGATGTAATGCACCCCGTTCAATGTAGGCTAACTTGCCTTACAAAAAGGTTAATCCAAACCTATAAACTATGATGTAATCATATTTTGGCAAAGATGAGAGACAAACATATAATTTGTGATGATAATACATTCAATTATGAATGATGAGAATAAACAAGTACGATTGAATACTTATGTTATCCATATTGATTCCTTGCTATGTGAAATCCTAATACAGGGTAATGCTATGTGAAACCCTAATACAAAGTGATGCTATGTGAAGTTCTAACATGGAGCAATCCTATGTGAAGCTCAAACACAGACTAATGGGTTATGAATGTAATAAGATAACCCTTATATTGCATAGTACTGATATGTAATGGTATCATGATTACTAATCATGCAGATATGTTGAGATGATGTGCATAGCCAGGTATGAGCTATGATGTTCTATATACTAAAAATGTTATATAGGCCTTATAAGCCTTCATATGCTTTGTTTCTTAGTGAGAGGTAACCTACAATTAATAAGTCATGTGTGTCACATGATGTGTTAATTATCTTAGATTGTTTATGAGCTTTGTAAACTATGTGCAATGCTTGTGTAGCAAGAATTATAATGTCCCTGTGTCAGATAATATAAAGGTATGAAGTTACCTAATAAGTGGAAATAAGTGTTCTATGGTGATTTATGGGTTCAAATACCCAAATTCTATAATCATGATAATGAACTTATTAAAAAGTGGAAATGTACTTGATGAGTTGAGGGACTAAGATCCCAACATTTTGTGAAAAGAGTATGGCTACAAGCCATGCATCCCCAATGACAATGCCATCCATTAGATATATGATCTAAGCCTGAAGAGATTTAATGTTGTGGTGATGATTCTATAGTGAATAAATGGTATACATGTTCTTCATATTCCTTAAAGGATAAGTGACATGTTGTTCTATCAAATTATAGTTGTATTGCTTTTGATAAGAATGATGTTCTAATCTGTTAGACATTGAATTAACTGCTACCAAACAATTAAAATTCCTTTGTGTATATTTATCTTCTTAAGTTGCAATAATAATGTTTTTGGCGGAGAGTTATATCTCTCACTGGGGTAATTTACAATTGTCTCACCCCCGTGGGAATCACATTTTTAGGTGGATGCGGACGAGGAGGTAGGAATCCTTCAGTAGGTGAAAGATAGCAACAACAGCAGTAGGGACAGCAGTGAAGTCTCAGGTGGAGACACTAGTTGTTATGCCTTGTATAGATTTAAATAGGGTCCTATGTGTCGTCTCTATACTCTTAGGTCCTCGGAGTAGTAGTTAGTTCTTTCGAGATTTTGGCTCAGTGCCTCTAGATTTTCATACTGCATGTGTTTAGTTTAACAGGGCAGTTGATACTTGTAATTCACAGAAAGAGATGATACAAGTTATGTACTTTTGAAAAATAGAATGTTAATGTGTTACTTTTGTTCTATGTGAGAAAGTTTTTACTTCATGGATCTTTTGATGAAAAGGATTTAATTTTTAGTGATTTTTGGTAATCCGCTGCTTAGTGAACGCTTCCGCATTAGCTAATTATGTTTTTATGAGTTGTATGCCACAATTAAGTGGTATCAGAGCTCTAGGTTCGCTGAGTCTACAGAGACATAGGACTAAGGTTGTAGAGTTTGTTCTAAGTGTCCTCCAATTTATCTGATAGTATCTTCTGCTCACATAGGAGAAGAAGAACTTGAAGATGTCTGGACCACATGAAGAACATGCTGCTGAGGGCAGCACTGCTGCACCAGGAGGAGGTGCTGACATGGGGAACCCAGCCCTCCAATCCATGTTTGGGAAATTTATGGCTGCCATGACTCACATGACAGATAGGATGCAAATACCTACACATAGGGCATCAGCTCACCATGAGGGCTATGGAGCCGGCAAGACTTTTGAGAGACTTCACAGGGTTGGAGCCATAGATTATGCTGGTACATCTAATCCAGCAGATGTTGATTTGTGGCTGACAGAACTGGAAAAGGCTTTTAGGATCCTTGATATCCCTGAAGCTGATAAGGTAAGACATGTTGTGTACCTCCTAAAAGGGAGTGTTGGTCATTGGTGGATGATAGAAGAAGATAAGAGACCAGGTGAAGAAGTTGGATGGGAGGTATTTCGATGATAATTCGTCAGTAGATACTTCCCTAAGACGTATCTAGATGAGAAGATTTCTCAATTTGAGAGGATCAAACAAGGACAGATGAACGTTAGCGAGTATGAAGCTAAGTTCATGGAGCTGTTGCAGTTTTGTCTACAAATGGCAGTTAATGATGAGGAAAGAATTCGGCATTTTGAGAAGGGGTTGAACACTGAACTGACCACTCATGTGTCTGCTTTAGAGAATAGGGAGAGGTTTTCCACCTTTTTGGAATCGGTAAGGAGGATAGAGAGGTCTAAATTTGAGAAACGACAGACTAGTGACAAGAAGGTGTACACATCAGTCTCAAGGACAAAGGTCTGAAAGTTTTAAGAAGCCAAGATTTTCTGCATCGGCAGCATCATCAAGATTCCATAACAATACACAATGGATGTCAAGTAGGGATAGGGATCGTAGTAATGTTCCAAATAGAGCCTCCAACATAGCATCAACATCGGTATCTGGACCTCACAGACCCTATTTTGCACCTAGGATCTGTTATCAATGTAGACAATCAGGAAATCTAGTTAAGAATTGTCCAGGCGGGAATCCAATGATGACTCAACCTCAGGGGCAGAGTCAGCAAGGATCACAAAGGAGGTAGTTTTCTAGTAACAATAGAGGACGTGGACAAACATCCCAGACATGTCAGATGAAATAAATTCATTCTGATATTTCATTTTCTAATTCTATGTGTTAAAGATATAAAAGTAGTGGTTTTTGAACTTCCTTTGACTAGTCCTATAAGGACACAAGGGAGATGAGAACTTATATCTTACCTAGTGTTCCTTAAAATGTTTTATAATCTCCCTTATCTATGTGTTGAAAGATGAGATTTAGAAGTGATGCCTAAAGAAAAATTCAAGACTGGAAAATCTTGTGTGTATAATGATATGAAAAGTGAGGAATATGATAGTAAGTAAAGTGCATACTACCTAATCTCAATACTTATATACACTGTCCAGGTATATGATTATTGAAGATAAGGCAAGTATGAAACTCTTAGATTGTTACCTTTTTTATTACTCTGATCAAGTAGTCATTCTGAAACAATCTAGAGAGTATAATGCAACTAATAGGAAGAGATATGTGAACATTCCCAACTAATAGGAAGAGCTATGTGAACATTCCCAACTAATAGGAAGAGCTATGTGAACATTCCCAACTAATAGGAAGAGCTATGTGAACATTCCCAACTAATAGGAAGAGCTATGTGAACATTCCCAACTAAAAGGAATAGCTATGTGAACATTCCCAACTAAAAGGAAGAGCTATGTGAACATTCCCAACTAATAGGAAGAGCTATGTGAACATTCCCAACTAATAGGAAGAGATATGTGAACATTCCCAACTAATAGGAAGAGCTATGTGAACATTCCCAACTACAAGAAAGAGTTATGTGAACATTCCCAACTAAAAGGAAAAGTTATGTGAACATTCCCAACTAATAGGAAGAGCTATGTGAACATTCCCAACTAAAAGGAAAAGCTATGTGAACATTCCCAACTAAAAGGAAAAGCTATGTGAACATTCCCAACTAAAAGGAAAATCTATGTGAACATTCCCAACTAATAGGAAGAGCTATGTGAACATTCTCAACTAATAGGAAGAGTTAGGTGAACATTCCTAATTAAAAAGGAAAAGCTAAGTGAAAATTCCCAAATACATAGAGTTTGCTAAGTAAACTTTCCTAAATGAATAAAGGATTGCTGAGTGAATTATCTCGGTTAGATATATATGTTTTTCCTTTTGATAAATATTCTTGGGTGATGATAGAATTATGCTCTTTTATGCTTCTTCCTTTCAATAATATGGGCATCATATGTTAGGGGTTTATGCTTTGCATTAATATAAACATTGATAAGGTTGAATTAATGAAAGGAACTTTGTGTAGATTACAGAATCCATGATATCTCCATAATATTAAGATATTATGTGGATACTTGAGGGTATGATAACTGAATAAATTTGTCCCTCCTTTTCCTGGGATTTCGAGGACGAAGTCCTTGTTAGGGGTTTATAATTTGTAACATCCCTGACCTGGGTTATGTGTTAACCCTAGATGTTTTGCCTAATAAGGTTGAGTAGATGCTTAATATTATCTTGGGAAAAGTAATTAGGGCTCATGAGAAACTTATGTTTCAATTTTGGTCCTGTTTGAACAATGTTGAAGCAATGTTTGCTTATTTTGGACTAAAGTGCAAATTACCCAAGTTAAGGGGTTAAATTGAAAATGTTGCATGATAAGATGTTTCTCTGATTTTGAGAAATCATAAGAATGAATATGATGTAGTGGTATGGTTTTCACAAGCTTGGGCACCAAGATTAAGCTTGTAAAGCAATCCTTGTGCATTAAAACCTAGTTTTGGTGTAATGTGCAATTTACCCAAAACCTAGGGTTCAATATGCAAATTACCACTTCAATAAGGTCCGTAATGTTTCTTGGCATCATTTATAGCAAAGAAAATGAGAGGGGCGCCTCATTTGAATTAAGTTGGAGGAGAGAGAATCTTGATATTAAAATAATCAAGATTTAATCCTAAGTGAAACCCTAATTAAATTTAGGGCAAAAATGAATGTATTAATTAAAGGGATTTCAACCAAAATTAAAATGGTTGAATTCATATGTGTTTGGATGAGTTTAAGGCCTTTCAAAGGCACGAGCATATCCTAAGGAGGTGAAATTCCACTCACCATTATAATAAGAAAAAGAATTTCCACTCAAATATGGATAATCTTCTTATAAGGGTTAAGGTGCTTAATTTCTTTTTCCTTAATTCATGGATAATGGAAGGAAACATGGTGGGGATATAGATGCCCTTGCATGCAAGAAACCAAGGGGGAAGTGGTGGCAACAATTTTGGAATTAAAAGACTTTTATAAAGAATTTTCTCTCTCATCAATTTTCTTATAAAATTACCTTTCCCAAGCCAAAACAAAGGCTTTTTCGGATTCCTTTCTTTCCCCTTGCTTGGAAAACGACCAAGGATCTGTGTATGATCAGGAGGACGACCCTCAACCTGTTGGTAAGGTTCTTGACCTCCTTTCACCTTGAATCCATGGTGAAAATAAAATATCAATGCATAAATTCTTCATATCTCAATCCCCTCTTCAATTCTAACCAATTCTTTCACTCAAAGCTTGGGGACGACCCTTGGAATAGTGAAAGGAGTTGCATCCACCATTTTTTCTGTGATCTTGGAGCTTTGGATCTCAATTGGAGGTGGGTTTTATAACTTGAACCCTTAATTTTATTATTGCAATCAATTCCTTATCAATTGGTGATCATTTCTACATTTCCGAAATTAAGTTTGGTTGATTGATGCAATCTCCATGGAAATCACAGTATATTTCGTGAGTTTGGAGCTTGATGATGATTACATCATCATAAGCACACACCTCCCCAAATATCTAGGGAAAATGGTTTCAATGTTGGGACCAAACAGTTTCACCAAACCGTTTGGTGGTTTGGGTCCCAAAACCATTTGGGATGGTTGACCATTTGAGATGGTTGACCCTTTGAAGAAATATTCTGTGGTGCTTGGATTTTGATCCAATGGTTTAATTTGGTTTGATCTTGAAGGTTTCAATTGTGAATGATTACTTAATTGCAAACCCTAATCGACTAAGTGTTGAATTTCCAATTGATTGAGATGATGGTTTGGGTTGATTGACCCAAACGGTTTCAAAACCGTTTGGGGATCACCCAAACGGTCTCAAGACCGTTTGGGGGTAACCCAATACCGTTTGTAGGTTTAGGGTTAAGTATGGATAAGTGTTTGAAGATCCAAAGATATGGTATCAACCCTAATCGGCGAAGTGTTGATTTTACAATTGAATAAGTTGATGGTTTGGGTTGATTGACCCAAACAGTTTCAAAACCATTTGGGAATCACCCAAACGGTCTCAAGACCATTTGAGGGTCACGCAAGAATGTTTTGAGGTCTAGGGTTGAGCATGGTTGGGTATTTTATGATCCAAAGATACCAAATTGAATTGCAACTAAGTGCTGATTTGATAATCAATCCAATGGTCCAAACCCCTAATTGGATGTCATGGTTTTTTATGATGGAATGGGCAAACGGTCTCAAGACCGTTTGGAGATCAACCAAATGGTCTCAAGACCGTTTGGTGGTCATCCAAGACCATTTTAGGTTAGGTAATATCATGTGATGATGATAGTTCATTGATTTCAATCGATTTGATTCCACAATGTCAACCATTGATGGATCCTCGATTTCAAACCCTAAGTGATGGTTTCTTGATTATCAAACCAAGTTAAATTGGGTTCAAAACCCTAAATTGAAGGTCTAATTGAATGGTGATTCAGTGGTCCAAGTGATGAATGCTTTAGTGATTCAATTTATAATTGGTCCATGGATTGAAACATTGAATCGATTGAGTGTTGAAGTACCTTTTTGGTCCATGCGGTTTTTAGAAGGTTTGGACCAAACGGTCTCAAGACCGTTTGGGTCCAAACGGTATCAAGACCGTTTGGGTCCAAACGTTCTCAAGACCATTTGGGACCAAACGATCTCAAACCATTTGGAGACCCAAAGTGCAAATGGTTTCAATACCTACCTTGTCCAATTGGTTTCAAGTATAACTTGTTCAATTTATTTTCAACCAATTTATGTATGAGAACCAAGATCATTGAGGGTCTAAGTAATTAACTTTGTGAAGATCAACATGGTTAATCCATTTGAACATCTCATGTGATTGAAGGTTAAATATGGTGAATCTATTTAGATACTTAATGCAATTGAAGATTTCAACGGTTAACCCAATTGATCACTTTGTGGAATTGAAAGTTTAATTGGTCAATTCTTTTGAATTCCTTATATAATTGATGGTTTAATTGACTAGACCATTTGGACATCTAATATGATCAAAGGTCAATCAGTTATGTGATTATTAAATATGTATACCCATGATATTTGTGAAGTTTAACCCTAGCTATGTGTACTCAAGTGAAGAGTTGACCTAGATTAATCTTCGAGTAGTTAACATCCTAAAGATGATGAGAGAGAGATGAATGCTTATATAATTAAGCCCTAACTCTCTCATTATGAGTAAACTATGTGATAAGGGTTGATCCATAATAATGAGATCACGAAACCCTAATCAATGAGCCTAAACCCTAATTAGAGCAATGCTATGTGTGAAACCCTAATTAGAACAATGCTATGTGTGAAACCCTAATTAGAATAATGCTATGTGTGAAACCCTAATTAGAGCAATGCTATGTGTGAAACCCTAATTAGAACAATGCTATGTGTGAAACCCTAATTAGAACAATGCTATGTGTGAAACCCTAATTAGAGAAATGCTATGTGTGAAACCCTAATTAGAACAATGTTATGTGTGAAACCCTAATTAGAACAAAGATATGTGTGAAACCCTAATATAGGGCAAAGTTTAGTGTTATCATAAATCCAGGGTGATGATGTAATCCTAACTTAGTGTAATAATGAAGGAAACCCTAATTTAATGGGAATTGTATATCCTAACCCTAATTTGGGTATGAGGTAAGAGAAACCTTACTTGGATGAACTCAAGTAAGATAAAGGTGTTGAGGGAAGTGATACATCAAGATATGATAGATATCACATCCAACACCCCAATACTAGTATACCTTGATGTGTTATAAGTCCAAGATAATTGGATGAATGACACATGAGATGTGTCATGTCAATGGTTACATTGAGATGTAATGCACCCCGTTGAATGTAGGCTAACTTGCCTTACAAAAAGGTTGATCCAAACCTATAAACTATGATGTAATCATATTCTGGCAAAGATGAGAGAGAAACATATAATTTGTGATGATAATACATTCAATTATGAATGATGAGAATAAACAAGTATGATTGAATACTTATGTTATCCATATTGATTCCTTACTATGTGAAACCCTAATACAGGGTAATGTTATGTGAAACCCTAATACAAATGTGAAGTTCTAACACGGAGTAATCCTATGTGAAGCTCAAACATAGACTAATGGGTTATGAATGTAATAAGATAACCCTTGTATTGCATAGTACTGATATGTAATGGTATCATGATTACTAATCATGCAGATATGTTGAGATGATGAGCATAGCCAGGTATGAGCTATGATGTTCTGTATACTAAAAATGTTCTATAGGCCTTATAAGCCTTCATATGCTTTGTTGCTTAGTGAGAGGTAACCTACAATTAATAAGTCTTGTGTGTCACATGATGTGTTAACTATCTTAGATTGTTTATGAGCTTTGTAAACTATGTGCAATGCTTGTGTAGCAAGAATTATAATGTCCCTGGGTCAGATGATATAAAGGTATGAAGTTACCTAATAAGTGGAAATAAGTGTTCTATGGTGAGTTATGGGTCCAAATACCCAAATTCTATAATCGTGATAATGAACTTATTAAAAAGTGGAAATGTACTTGATGAGTTGAGGGACTAAGATCCCAACATTTTGTGAAAAGAGTATGGCTACAAGCCATGACTCCCCAAGGACAATGCCAGGCATTAGATATATGATCTAAGCATGAAGAGAGTTAATGTTGTGGTGATGATTCTATAGTGACTAAATGTTATACATGTTCTTCATATTCCTTAAAGGATAAGTGACATGTTGTTCTATCAAATTATAGTTGTATTGCTTTTGATAAGAATGATGTTCTAATTTGTTAGACATTGAATTAACTGCTACCAAACAAATAAAATTCCTTTGTGTATATTTATCTTCTTAAGCTGCAATAATAATGTTTTTTGCGGAGAGTTATATCTCTCGCTGGGGCAATTTACAATTGTCTCACCCCTGTGGGAATCACATTTTTAGGTGGACGCGGACGAGGAGGCGGGAATCCTTCAGTAGGTGAAGGACAGCAACAGCAACAGCAGGGACAACAGTGAAGTCTCAGGTGGAGAAACTGCCTGTTATGCCTTGTATAGATGTAAATAGGGTCCTATGTGTCGTCTCTGTACTCTCAGGTCCTCAGAGTAGTAGTTAGTTCTTTCGATATTTTGGCTCATTGCCTCGAGATTTTCATACTTCCTGTGTTTAGTTTAACAGGGCAGTTGATACTTGTAATTCACAGAAAGTGATGATACAAGTTATGTACTTTTGAAAAATAGAATGTTAATGTGTTACTTTTGTTCTATGTGAGAAAGTTTTTACTTGATGGATCTTTTGATAAAAAGGTTTTAATTTTTAATGATTTTTGGTAATCCGCTTCTTAGTGAACGCTTCCGCATTAGTTAATTATGTTTTTATGAGTTGTATGCCACAATTGTCATGTCAGTAATGGGGTAAAATAGAACCATTAGTAGTATACCCACACACTGGTCTAAATAATGAGGATCGGATAGTGTTTTACCATGAGGATGAGACTTTAAAGTCTTTAGCATACATCGAATATGTAAAGTCCAAAGTTGGGTAGTATGTGAAAATTTCAAGGACGAATTTTTTTTAAAGTGGGTAGAATTGTAACATCCTCAAAATCTTAATCTTATCAATGATCCTTAAACTGAAACCCTAAGTTGCAAATTAATGATTTCATATGTCAAATAGAAACTAATGTGACCTATGAATCTCAAATATAATGACTTATTCTCTTAACCTCAAAGTTTTGTTCAACCAAGTCACTAAGGGATGGATAATTCCTTTAACCTCACCTTTTAATAATATATGCATCATAATAATGACATTTGTGTGTTTAATGAATAAAAGGTAAATAAAACCCAAACTGAACTAGATAGGAAGATTATAAATCATTATATAACTATGGTTCAATTTTGAAGACAATATTACTTTGTTTGACCCCTTAAACCTGATTAGAAAGGATTCTATGTTGTTTTTTATTTGAATATAATCAAAATGTTATTGATTTGTCAATCCAACCTAAAGTCCCAAAGTTTAATAATCATCACATGACACTTTTTGTCAGTGTTCGTGTCAAATGTTGACCCATCTGAGAGTGAGGTTTTCATCCTCACCCGAGTCCCTAGTTTTCAAGACTCTTAAGTCTGCATGACCCATTCCCTCTATGCTCTCTGTTGCTCCACATAATTCTAGATCAATAGGAAACCCTAGTAAGCTTTGCATCATCCTTCTGAAGTGAACCATACCTGATATGAGGGACTCTGGTGTCCTAGATCTACCAGGCTCTCAGGGTCGCTGCCATCTTCCCCTGTTTCATCCTCCATAAGAGATTCAAACACCCTCAGACATGAAAACATATAAAAGAAACCGCCTACATGATCCTGAGATATCAAGAAATAGATCCCTAACCTCCACTTATCACGAATTCCATCCAAGATTAGCCTCCCTACTTGGCCGCAGTCAATGACCAAGTTGGAATTGGTTGACGGACTTCAGAGCTTACAGACGAGATCTAAACCCTTCAGAGAGTCACTAGGATGCTTCGTTGGGGGTCAATTTGACTATCACTAAGGTATTCCCTCAAATCATTTTTTTATTTGTTCTTTGTATCGGCGGTCAATCCCCAAGCAAGTAGCCACCTTTCCAATCGCCTTCTTCTCTATCAATTTGTCCTTGGTGTCTATAGGAGTTCCATATCATCAGTATCATGTGTTATGGTCATTTTCATGTTTTCCCTAGTCCTTCCTCTCGCCAGTCATTGCAGAGGGTTGTTTTGTTTGCCCAAGTGGTTCCTGACCTTTTCTCAAGAGGTCGACCTGACCGTAATGACTCAAGTAACCCTGCTATGATGTCAGATGCTCTAATCTCTAGCTCAATATCAAGATAAAGTCAATTTTTTTACCTATTGTTGAATGTTCTTCATCCCTAGCTGAGAATGAAGATGTTAGGGGGTAATTTACTAAGTTTTCCCTATCAGGTGTTGTGTTTTGTGACGCGCCCTCATGGGAAATATCACTTTTTAGGAAGTTTTAAGATACTAGCCACACATCTGATAGAGTAGTTTTGGCTTAGGTGGATGCTTATCATTGGTCCAACTCAGCAGGCCATGTCCAGGTTATTTCTCACCTAAATCCATGTGGCTTATTCTAGTTTTCTGATTGGTCATTCTCCCAAAATTCACCATAAATCAATAGAGCATTAGAAAAACATGAATAAATAGTCATTGGAAAGGTTTTTCAAAGAAGAACCGGATTTTTAAATTTTTAAACCCTAATTCTACCATATCTGATCATGTTTCCTTAAAATATATAAAATAGGGTTTAGGATGATATTGAATGCAAAACATGTTGATTTTAGGGGACTTAGGGTTTGACCAAGATCAAAAGTACTAACCTAGGATTTTCTTTGCTCCAGGTAAGAGGGTCATGCCACTATACATATGTGCATTGCTTGAATTGTTTGCTATGTATGATTTAGGTAGTATGCTTCAAATTTCAAGTTCAATGCTCAAATCATGTTAATCATATAAATCACTTCATGATTGCTATCTCTTATGTCTTCTAGTTATCATGTTCACTAAGATTAGAGATTATGATTAATGATCAATGATTAATAGATTTAAAGTTCAAGTTTCAATAGGGAGAAATCCTATCATGTTAAAGATTAAAGTTTGAGATTAAATTCATGTTCATGGTAATGATAATGTTGAGATGATTAGAATTCAATCAGTTTTATATGCTTCTTGAATCATGGACCTCAAGAGGTCATTATGGGCATTTGTGCCAATTATGGGCTTTTATAGAGAAATCATGGGCATTCGTGCCAATTGTGGACTTTCCTAGCATTATGGGCTTTTGTAGCAATCATGTTCTCTTAAGTGGGCATCATATATATATATATATATATATATATATATATATATGTGTGTGTGTGTGTGTGTGTGTGTGTGTGTGTGTGTGTGTGTGTATATACTTCTCAATTATTCATATTATAAGTTTCATGTAATCAAGAATGCTTAAGTTAAATTCATGTCAAGATTTTCTCTCAAATCAAGTTTATATGCTTATTTTCGGTTCATATAACATGTATAGTGTCGCTTATTGGTGTGTGTCTTTGTTTTCACATGGTCGTAGGATAAGATATCCCTAGATCAAGGAGCAAAGGTATTTGAAGTAGGTGCTTCAAGGTAGGAGATACCAGAACTTAGCTTGGTGGGGTGCCATCTACACCTTCGAAGACCCAGTATCAAGTTTTCAAAGAATATTTATGCCCTAGTTTTTTCTTACCTTTCATGTATTAGATTTTTGTTCAATGATGAAATAGTTTATATTATAATTTATATTTTTCAAAGAACAATGTATGAATTAATATTTCTAATAAATGCATGGTGTTTCATTTATCTTATTTCTATGAATGTCATGTTTTGTAATGTTCCTCCAAGCCAAGTGACCCATATTATGGACAACATAGGGTTTGCTTATGTTGTTGTGTATGTACTTGGAGGGGCGTTACATCCCCTTTTCTTTAATATACATTTAACATATGAAATAAATGGTAGTACTTTATCTCTTTCCTTTCTCCTCTAGACAACTCCTTAAAAATATGTTAAAAAGTCAATAAGTAGATAAATATCTTTGATCAATGTTTTGACTCAACTAACTAACAATAGAAAGTCATTCCAAATTATCCAACCTTTCAACTACATATAAATAAAGGATAATCCATATATAGGAATAGTGGCTAATATTATCTAGAAACTAGAACCTAATTGGATAGAAATGTTCTAGACCTCCTAGCTAGATTATGGTTAAAGTTTAAGCTCATTGTGACCTTGTTGACCATTCAAATCAGCGTACAAAGAAGAAAATACAATATTTATACATTTAATACAATATGAGTTTAAATTGTGAAATATTTACTAATGATTAGTAAAAAACCAGAAACTAACTGGCTAAGCATGTACTTGTGACATCCAAAATTCTTAGAATGAACCTTGACTCAAGTTTGACTAGAATATATACTCAACAAAATAAATGCAAAGCTACCATATAATGACATAGATATATTTAAAATATGAAACTACAAAATGTTTTATGCTTATTATTGTATGATGAGGCAGTGTCTCCAATTTTAGGAGGTTTGAAGTTGTCTTTCTAGTAAATTTAGGGTAAAACAATGATGGCAAATAAGTTTCAATATTAAAAAGAATTAAAAATTTTAGTTATAATCGTAATTGGAGAAATGTGCGTGAGATGGATCTCAATTTTGGAAGGTATATGTATAACGATGGGATAGAAGAATTTTTTGGATTTATCAAAATTTTGATGAGCATGTTCGAAATGAAAATGATGTTGATAATTTTTGACAAGTTTAGATAATTATGATTGATTCTTTGTGAGAATTTGGTTGAGTCAAGAGCATAGATGAAGTTTATCTAAGAAAAAGGCGATGGAAAAAGTTTCATTTATTTGGATGATTTTAGGGGTCTAACTAATAGTTAAAAATGGATAAAGATACAAGTTAAAAACAAAAAAAGTAAAGAAAAGAGGGAGGCAGTCCATTGAGTTCCTTATTCTTACAGATTTGACCAGAGTCCTCTAGAATAGATTTATTGATATCTAGATGAGAGATAATGTAAAAGACATGGTTTTCAGGAGGAGGGCGTCCACGAGTCAATGCTAGGCTTTGTGGAAGAAAATGAGAAGATATAAAAAGAGGAGAATAGAGGAAGAACATTGGATGGTGACCAAGAGAGAGATTGAGTTGGTATTATTTGATTGCTAAAACTGGAGCCAAGAATATTGTGTTGTTTAATTCATGGGTGTTAGGACAACCCTAGAGCAAGGCTTCCATCACTGCTGTGAACCAGGAAAAAACCCACTAATCCTACTCATTGGATCTCAAACTGGAGCATGTCATCAACATAAACTAACATATTAAGTTTGTGAAGAGTTGACTTGGGACAATATTAGGAACTCTATATAACATAAATTGTCCATGCTCTTTGAACATAATTATTGAATGCTTGTATGTTATTATGTACAATGTACAACATACATGGAATAATATGAATGTTTAATTATGTTTAAATTTCTTATGAAGACAAAATTTATTAGGTAAATAATTAAATTGCATGTCCTTTAGCTTGTCAAGATCTATTATATCACTATTCATGTATATTAAGAATAAAGTTGACAATAAGATCTAAGAGCAGCATGCAAGAGTTTTCAAGATTAAGAAAAAGATAAAGAAAACAACTTGTACAATATCCTCACTCAAAGGCTCCTCGAAGTAAATCAAGAGGCACTTTAGTGCAACCCAAGAGGAACTTCAGGTTCTAGAGAAGAAGTGCTTCTATGCAACACTAAGGATTCTTATATATGTCAAGATAAAAGATAATGATTTAAAGGTAAATTGTGTCTTTTCTTCAATTTTTTATGTTTAATGTTTTTTCAAGAGTACATTACTTATTATAATATGTTCATTTACACTTACAAAAAGTTTTATGCATGGTTGGGGGAACAATGTCCACAGGTAAGGATCAAGAGTAGAGTCATATGGAGTTCAAGGATTAGATAAAGGACTTCCAAAGAAAGCACCTAGTGGGGTTCCAACATAATATATTTTTAGTTTAGTTTCTCTCAACTTATGAGAACCACATATTAGTTTAAATGTGTGAGTTTATGTAATAACTCTTGAGACATGAGAAATTTTAACTGTATCATGTGTTGGTTGAATGCAATTATATTTTAAAACAGTGATCATCATGTTTGTAACATCTCACATGAGAATTATGCTTCTGCTAAGTATTTGAAAATTGAGATTTTACAGTTGTATGTCATTTATAATGATTTTATGACTTGTAACTAGGTATAGAAATAGTTTTAAACAATTCAACATATACTTAAAGAGGTTTGGAATAATAAAAATGGTAAGTCACATAAGTCTAGTTTTTCCTAGGAAATGTAGGCCTGCAACTATTGCTTTAAGTTTGCAAAACTCCCCATCAGTTGAATTTTTGCTAACACCAAACTCAATCAAAAAGAAAAGATGACCAGCAAGAGAATGTCATCATCTGAGTCTTTTTTAAAGAAAATTTGACCCACAACACTATGTTTCTACCTATTTAAAAGTGCATTATAGTCCTTTGGAAGGGGATAAAAAGTGAAATATATTCGTTGATGATGCCCACAAATGTCTAGGATTCAATCTGATTGAGCATAATAGCTAGTTGGCACCCTCAACCATAAGTAGGACCTCTTAAGTTGCATTCTAAGGTTACAATCTATGATCCCATGTTTAGTTGAGTGGGTGTGCCTTTAGATCCCCTAGTCACCTCTTGAGCTTGATCATATGCTAAAATAATTAAAGTATATTAGGAATTTTGTATGAGATCTAGGCCCACTCAATCTATTTCTCAAAGATGATGCTTTGAATCTTTTCCTTAACAAAGGAAGGTGAAGGTAAAGGGGAATTGGCCCAAGAAAAGGGAGGTGAATCCCTTGTAAGGTTGTTAACTCCCTTTCCCATAAAAGGGGAAGCTAGTTAGCCCTTGATTTAAAAAGGGAGGTCTCTCTGTATAATTCTTATTGTGGAATACAAAGTCATACTCAAGGTTATAAATATTAAAGGTGAACCTCTCTAAGTAGTAGAGATACATCCTCATGATACAGAACTACTCCAATTCTTTTCCTTCACTTGTGGTTGTTTCTAACTCTCTCTCCTTCCTTTACTTTTAATCTTGCAATACTTATCTTGTGATAGAACTTAAACCTCTAACAAAATTAGTTTATTTTTTTATAGTTTATTTCGCCATATCTTGATCACATATGACCTACAAGTTGTATCAAACCACGATATTCCCTAAGTTAGTACCCATGTGAGTAAAAGAAGATGGGTGAAAACTACTTGGGTCACTCAACCTTTAAGTATGCTTCTCTATGTGGTCTCCTGTGAGGACCATCCTATTGATCAAACCCCAAATAATAATTAGGACAAATCTCTAAACAACCCAACTTAATCTAATCCAAATAAGGCAAACTCCAAAAATCTATGTGTATGAACAACTGTCATCAAAGATCACATGAGATAATACAATATCATTCTCAAGAGAAAGCATTCTAGAGAAAGGAAAAAATATCTTTATTATTCTAAAACTATAATATACAAGAAGACCAATATTTAGGTATATATAATAATATGTGTTCTATTTCATTTCACATCCTATAATCATTAGAAAATTCAATAAAAACATCATGCAATATGTAACAACAACTACTCACCCAACACTCGGGAAAGTGAGAGTACTGAGACACTCTAGACTTAACAATATTATATCTTGTTAGGTCTTGATCTTCATGTTCTTTTTGTTGCAATACTATATCTATAGCTTAGTAAAAGAGCCACATTAAGCACAAATCCTTGACGCAGAATATTATCCAAAAGTACTACAAAGACTCACATATTTTCAATCAAGACTGGTCAGACCCTTGTGTACTTCCTAAATAGCATAGAGCTTGTATCAAAGAAATGATTGCTCAAACCAATATATATAAACATGTATAGACAACATATTTAAGTTAATTATAAGAATGAATAACTATGATATTATTCAATACAATTTAGAATTACCATCTTCATTTAATTGTTAAGATCAACTGTGACATCCTGCTATCACACAGACAACGAAATATCGTGCGAAAATGTGTGGAACTGTCATAAACATAGTATTCCCAAAAACACAGATTAATTAAAACCAATTGAGGAAAGCAGATAAGAAAGGAAATATTACATCCAGATCCACATCCTGCAAGGAAACATGTTATATAAATATACATAAACTTGATATATTTCCGCATCTCGTAGGATCTAGCTATCCCATAAGCACAAGAGTTCACCACCTGTTTAAATACAGAATAGGCCACATCAGGCCAACAGCATGATAAACAAGCTACATCAACTATACATTGTGAAACCTCGTCAAAACACCTCCAAGGACCTGAGAGTACAAGGATAACTCTAGGACTCTACTACAAAACATCCAACAATAGCAGTAGCATATCCAACCCTGCTTTCTACTATTCTTCTTGCTGCTCAGCTGCAACCTCACGACCACCACCATGTCTAGCTCGATCACCTAAAAAGGTTTTAAACCAACGGGGTGAGATGCACAGTCCCAGTGAGAAACATAACCCCCGCCGAAACTATAAAACCTCAAAGAAGAGCTAGAACAGATAAAGCAGGTAACTAATATAAGAAGATCATATATGAGCAGCATACTGAGTAGAACTAACTTGTTATAACATCTTACCAAGATATTTGGGAGGTATATAACTAGATATTTCTTATGGAACATGATTGAAAAGATGAGTTGTATAATAACTTATCATAAGATATGAGGAACACATAATTAACTTCAAGATATAACTAGGGCAACTATACAAACAAGGCCTCAACCAATGTTTCGTGTTTTTCCCTAAGAAATATATACTATACGGCTGGATTACCATTTATTATGCCTCGAGGAAGTGAGCCGCACCGCATAAATCCAACCTTCGACTACGAATCCCAAAACCAGTGTCATACAAGGTCAATGGAAGAGTCGGACTCCATGACCTCACCTCCTCATGGTTAGTGCACATTATCCAAAGCAGGACCGTAGTCTCTTGCTTAAGTGGCCTCAGCCACATAGGGTCAGGCTATCCTCTGCCTAGCCCACCTTGGTACAGGTATTGGCACTAGAAAATCGAGCCACGGGCCTATTCACCGTACTCCATCATCACTGAGCCATGGGCATGTTCACCATGCTCTATCACATATCCTAAGCCATGGGCTTGTACACCATGCTCCAATCACACTAACCAATGGCCCTAAAACTGTGCTCTAAACATGCACTACTACTTAGGGTGTAGGCGCACCCCGCATATTCAACAATATACGTTCTAGGTTAACCCTTAGTAGAACCTATTTCACCATCACCAAACTCATGACGATGATGGATCTATGGCCAGGGCAAACTACATGAAAGGTTCATCTGTAATTGATTAATGCTTTTTAAGCGGATTGCAAGATTCAACCAAGTTATGTAACATGTAAACTAAAACACAAGTAAACAACGTAGATCTCATTATCATGTGTTACATTGTCACTCTTATTCTCAAAGCCAACATAATCTTGATCCATCACAAGGATCCAACATTACATGTTACCACTTGGCCTCTTGCCAATCATCAAGATCCATCTCAAGGATTAACATCATATATCAATGCCATTCCATGGGTAACACCCATCATTAAGGCACACATTTCCATTCCATGGGTAACACCCATCATATATCAATGGGTTCATCATAACCCTTGATGTTCTATATTATATCATTGTCATGCCATCACCATGGCCTCATCATACAGCTGGTACCTACATGGTTAGCATAAGCATAGAGGTACAACTGTACTCATACAAGGAACATCTTAAACTTGTTGCATATATCAAGAGAGATATAATTATGCTATTGGATGAGCATATCTACGCATGACATTTTCATATATAACTTTTTGATCAAGCATTAGGGTTACCAACCGAACACAAAGATGCAACCCTCACTAAAGGTATATCGGGTAAGGGACAACCCTCACCAAAGGCACAACATCTCTCACCAAAGAGTGTGACACCCAATACTATATCGGTTAAGCATGCAACACTTCACCACCTGTTGTATCATCCAGCACCCATCTAGGGCTACAACTATATCAGCCAATCACTAACACTTAGGTATCGGGCAGCACCACAAGAAGATAATGAGAAGCACCTCCTGTCAAGTAACACTTCTAAGGACCAACATGCAATGCCCAAGCATGCAGCATCATACCGGCCAGAACCATATCATGTAACGTCGTGTCGGGCAGCGTCATACCAGGTAGCATGCAATGCCACATAACGGGAAACACTGTGTTGGGCAACGCCTTACAGCAACGCATTACAGCAGGCAACACCCATCTAACATATCGCCCAAGATTAACCCTGGAAGAGGGATATCGGGCAAGGGTCCAAAGGTCATGATGGGTTGGTCATCTTCAACCTCAATACTTCCACCAAGAAACCCTAATAGGTCAAGAGAGTCGGCTCACCTGTCAACAACCAAGTGAGAGGGGTTTTGCACAACTTCTATCACATATCGGGCAACAAGGTGGGTCATCCCATATTGGCCAACCTTCCAACCCCAACTAGGTCAAGACCAACCAAAGGCTCACCTCTCAAGTCCATGGTAAGAGAGGGGTATTGCCCAAGCAACTAGAGCATAGACTCACCTCTCAACAACTAAGGAAGAGAGGGGTTTTTCCTATACCACTAGAGCTCAAGCTCACCTCTCAAAACCAAAGGGAGAGAAAGGGATTTTGCCCCAAGAACACACCACACACACCATGGAGTTAGGAAACCCTAGGCTCACCTCTCAACAACTAAGAGAAAGGGGTTTTACCCAAAGAACCCTAACCCAATGGTTCGGCCAACAAGGTCCAAGAACACATCTAAAAAACATAACCATGTCATCATACCCTACAATGTCAAGGGAACATACTAGAGCAAGGATATCACTAACAAGATAAGCATGGCCAATCAAGATAGCATATAAACACGAAACATGAAGAGAAGGTAATATAGCTAGGGTAGGAGTTATGTAACCTGCCTCAAGCACACTCCTCAAGTTCTAATCTCCAAGCTCCAAGGAACCACCTTCGGCCACCTCAAGAAGAGAAGAACAACTCATAACCACCATGGCCGAAAAACAAGCAAGAAGGAGAAGGTGCCAATGAAAGAGAGAATGATACTCATCACGAGAGAAGGAAAGGAGCAAGGGACAATCTAGGGTTTCATCCACCACTAGAGGAAGAAGAAGACTAGAGCTATGTTGCCCTCCAAGCTTCACCAAGGAGAGGGTATCAGCCAAGACACCAACTGTATCAGCCACCACTCCCTCTTCTCTTCTCCTAGCTCGGCCACCAAGGGAAAGGAAGCAACTAAGGGAACTAAAGGAGCTACTAGCAAGCAAGAAGGGTTGTATATATACAAGGGGGTCAAGTGGGCGTCCACTAGAGGGATGCTCCACATGTGCTTGCCCAAACCACCACTTGTCCAAGCTATGCCACCTTGCTAGCAAAAAGCACCAAGTGTCATTAAGGGTGACACAAACGAAGCTAGGTCAAGAAGGGTGTGTATCACCCAACATGGTGCCATGGACGATACGCCACTGTCTGGCACACCTCTTGGCCGACACACCCTGCCAGACACACCTCTTGGCTGACACACCAAGCAAGGAGGCGGCACCAATCTCAAACTAGGCCCAAGAAAGCCCAACAACAAGCCTAAGCTTCAACAAGCTCAAACAAGGCTCAAAGCAAACCAAGCAAGGTGCCCAACCCATCCTCTCAACCCTAGAGGATGTAAGGAGATAGAAAGATATATCTTAAGGTGACAAACTTGCACACCAACCCTAGAACTTGGGTAATTTGCAAGTTGCACCTCAACCTCTCAACAAAGCACAAACAATCCCTAATCACAACTCAGGTGATTAGCAAACATCTAAACATAAGGTTGAGGCAAAGCAAATAGGATAATCCCAAAACAGAGGTCAGGGTCCTTACATCAATGCATATTTATCATTGAAAGTATGATCTTTGTCAAAACTAGTGTAATTTTATATATCAACCATCTCAAGTAAATGAACATAACATCTTATAGTGTTTTAGACAAACTTTGACAAAATCATGTAAATATCATGATTAGCATTATCATTTATACCTATGTGGATATATGTTATATTAGAATCTTACTCTGGTTCATTTGGGGTGTACCATCCAAATTACAAGATTATTACTATGGAGTTCCTAAGACCACTGTAAATGATCCAAGAAGGAGTCGGTCTTACAAGGATCCCACCACACCTTGATATGTGTGAGTATAAGAAGTAGGGGCATGTTACCCAAAAATATAGTAGTAGGGGCTTAAAAGACAACCTAGAATGTTAGGTTTACCCTTGATACACGTGTTAAGTCACTTATCACATCATATTATATATCACGTCATATTTTTTTCCATTGAGAGGACTGCCATAAATGTTAGAGATATGGCCTTGACCGCACTCATATAATTAGTGATGACAAGGTGTTGAGGGGACCATAAGTGATATGGATTATCACCTTTAATCAAAGATTCACCAACCACCCTCATTCCTATATTAATTGATAGATTCTATCATGTGTTGTCCATAAAGATAGTGTTTTTTTGTTGCATATAGTCAGAGTTTTTGTTTCTTGTGGAATACACTTTGAAGAAGAATGATATTTGTTGAAACAAGCATCACCTAATCAAAGTTCCTACAACAAGTATAAAGTGTTTATGTTGCATACAACAAGCGTTATACTATTTGTGTCAATGAAACCATTGATCAGGTAATCTAACGCTTCACGTTCAAACAATAAGTGTATTAGATTATGTGATAGTGTTCAAATTCATACACATAGTATGTGACTTATTGCGGATAGCATGGACCATTGTTGCTTATAGATAGAAGTTTGAAGAGGAAATTATGTTTGTTGCAAACAACTATCACATATCCAGACTATTAAGATAAGAAAAAAGTTTTTATTCTATATGTAACAAGAGTAATATTTTTTGTGTCAATCAAGTCATTGAATCAGTTATATACTCCACATTCAAAGAAACTATATCAATACATGAGATTATCAGTATTCTCATTTATACAGATACTATGTGGCTTGTTGCTTGCAGTATGGGTCCTTTATTCCTATTGATAGAAGTCTGGAGAGGCAATATTATTTTTTTCAAACAAGAATCGCCTATTTGTATTGTTGTGAACAAGCAATATATGTTTTTCCGACTTGCAAAAAGTGTTATAGTCATCTCATTTAATTGTGGTTTTGACCCAACCATCTAAACGTCCCATTCCAACAATATATTTAATCATATTATTTGATCAATATAAAATGTCTTGCCATTATATTATTTAATTGTTACTTAATTATGTTTAAAGTGCATTGTTGATGATAAAACCTATGTTTTAGAAAGTTAATTTGTACATTTTAATGTAATTGTCATAGAATTAAATATGAATTTGGATTCTATTAATGGAAATTTGATTGTGGGATTGGAATCAAGTTATATTGTGGGATGTGAAAATAAATTTGATTGTGGGTATGTCTTATCGGGACTATTTTGAAAATTGAAGGATTGTGGAAATGTGGTGTAGATATTCTATTATAAACTTAAATTGTGAAGTCTAAAGAAATGCAAGTAGTAGATATAGAATTGTGTAGTTTTTTTGTTATTCATGATGTAAAATAATTATTCTAGAGTTGTGTGACTATTTACAAAATCCGTCAAATAGAAATTAAAAAAATGGATTTTTTCACATTGATTATTATGACGATATTATAGCTCCAAATTTGACATGATGATTTTGTCTTGAGACACTAATGTAAGAAGTGATTCCACATTTCATGTGTAGATATTGTGTGGCAAATGTCGTAGCCTTGTTGCTGAAAAGAATTATCATGTGAAAAAGATTCACACGAAGACACTTACTACGAAAAAACATGTCCATCTGCTTTGTGTCAATTTTGACCTAATGTTTTGCCATTTTTTGTTGCTATGCGCACTTTATAATTTGTTTTTTGATGGCTAATGACCTTTTAAATTTTGTCTTAAGTGTGCTTCTAATTAGTTTATAACCATTTTATTTAGTATGTACATATATATTAAATGTTTTATTTTCTATTATGTCTATCATGTCCTCTCCTCTCTAGGAAGTAGGGATCCCCTATGAATATAATGGAATTCTACCTTCTCTTCACCCGTGCTCTTCAATATGCTATTTTCATATTCATAATAGATCTTCTTATTCCATAAATCATGTTCTTTTAAATAAATTTCTAAAATCACCATATGGTTCAACTACTAGAATAAATTAATTTCAATATAGTTTTCACCATTCAAATCATTAAGATACAAGAGAATCACATGTTCACATATCTTAGTTCATGATTAAAAAATGAATTGACTATTGTAATACCTAGTTTCTATAGAATTTTGGTTTATAAGCTATATTTGACTCACCTATTGTAGAAAATCCTGGCTAGAACTTGATTCTAGCTCCCCATTTTCATTTTTGGGAAGAAATCCCTATATCGTTCAAGAATAGCAATAAAATAGCTCTCAGAATGTTCCAATAGGATATCTAAGTAGAAAATGAAGAGATGGATCTCTAGCTAAGATACTTAGCGATTGATTGATCCAGTCAAAGGGAAGAAAAAAATGAAAGAAGCAACTTCAAATATTATTATATGTTAAGTAGTGATTTCACTTGTTCTTGCTTTATTTTCTAAAGCCCTCAAATCACCTCAAAAATGTCCATGGTGAGTTTTAAAAGGTTTTTATTCAATGCATTAGGTAATATAATCTACATGTTGGGCTTCATACTTGGATACATTTTCAATCAAAATTTGATTAATTTTCATGATTGGTTGGATACTATGATGTTGGTCCTTGTTAGTCATCTGACTAATCAATGTTAGTAACTCTAGGAAAGATTGTTTCCAATAGAATCATGTTGTTTTAGTTGGTATAATCACCTTTATTGATCAATTGCATTTTCTAAGAGGTCAGTTTGATCTTTAACAATCACTATGAACCACTAAGTCAATCTCTAGCTACTCTAAGATGTCTCTAGTTTACCCGACTCACTTGGTAGGTCCCTAATCAAAATTCTAGCTTGTAATTAGTCACAACCAGACTTCACTAGTGGCCCACTAGCTAGATTACTCACTTCCTATCTGTATGTTGTATACCTAATTAATCTAGACTATCTTGATTGGTTTAAGTGTTATTCACTTAGACCCATTTTTTACCAAACCAAAAGCATAAGGCACTACATCTAAGTGCTTTATACATAATTTTACTAAAGAAAACTCTATCTAAGTGTATAACTTTCTATTTTTGTTTATCTATATACACAAATTTCATAAAGTCTTTATTCTTTAGGACCAAGGGTCTTGTAATTAATCTCCTTTTATCTTGAGGAAAAGGTGGAGGTGGAGGACAACGAGCTGTAGTGAGTGTCTTCCCTTTGTCCTTCATATATAATTTCATATCAATTGTCATGTATATACATATACCAATTAACATAATGTAAATGTACCATACATGATCAGTATAGATGACTCCCGCTTAGGGCCACAAGACAACTTTGCCTTCTATTTCACCAAGTGTGCCAGCATCTAAGTGGGCATATGGCAATGGATTCTGCCTCCAAGTGGGGAAGACAAGCCTCAGGCTCACACAAACTGCACCATCAGGCACTAGAGTGCCATGAATCATGTACCCTAGAAGGAGGACTTTAGCCGACGAAAAAGAAAATTTCATAAAGTCTTGTTTTCCAAGTCAACTATGATTCCGCTTGTTTATATTTTATTATATCAGCATATATCACATGCAACAATTTAAGCTATTAAATTTCTACATTTATGCATTCCACTAATTTCAAATTCATACAAGTATTGAAACTAAGGTTTCCATACTAGAATCTATATTATAAATCAACATATATTTTCTTGAAGATACAAAACGTTTTTGTAAGTGAAAAACATAAAAATCACTAGATTAAGGTGAGAAATGAGATTATGATTTCTCCAACTTGGTATCACCAGTAGAGAGAATATTGGGCGGTAACATAGCATGTACAGTTGTATTAATTTCAAAACTATAATAATTAGGTCAACATTCAAACCCATTAAGTGCCCAAAAATCCTAGAGATGGACAAGGTAACAAATTGCACACGGCACAAGAGGAGGGACACCCCTTAGGGCACCTCACATCTTAGACTAGCAACTACGTGCATGCCTTAAAATTATGGGTTGTGTGCATGGATCCTTTTTCCCTCCATATCTACTATGGGTCATATTGTCATTTGAATATAAAGATTTTTTATTTTAATTATATAAGCTCTCTTCAACTCAAATTTAGGCTCCTGTCTTTCACTTTTAATTATGCCAGGTTGTACTGCATTACTTAAAATATGTGCATTTGTCGGTCTACATTGTATGTCCATACAATCTGAAGCAACCATCACCTAACTTGTCATTAATACTTGTTATCTCTCTCTACTCCTTATGTAGTTATTCTCAAGAAATCTTTCATCAATTTCCTGTACATCCATATTAATATTTGCATTTCTACCATATTCATCTTGTTGATACACAATTTCTTCATTTCCCAACATGTATTCCCATAGAAATAGTTTGTTGTATAGTTGTTCTATAAATTTTGACTTTCAATATAATAGGGGTCTTCCTAGTTAAAAATTGTTCCAATTACATTTCTACATTTCATCCATCATGTTGTAATCATATGGCGTGCTTCTTCTTGAAGATCATCAAGAAAGATTAGGGTCTTTCTATTGTGCTTGATCCACTTCGAAGTGAGGTTGAAGTACCGTACTTGCAACAAATTTGCAACAGACCCCAATTCAGCAATGAATCAAATTTTTTACGGGAGCCATGTTAATTAGACAAACACCAGTAGACCCATCACCGTATTGATCCATTCTACAACGCTCTTAACATTGATCCACAAAGGCTATGATATAATTTATTTCAAATGAGCGCACCACTTCTAGTATGGGAAAAGGGAAAAGGGAAAAGGAAACACGTTGGACAAACAAGGGAAAAACTTCGGCAAGAGGGATTTCATAGGAAAAGCTGGGGAGATAATATATCATTGTATTGAATATAGTTCCACATGGCGCTGAACGCAGTCATTACAAAAACCACCGAACTGTTCATCACTCGTATATCCATAGCAATGGCATGGACAATCCGGTATATAGACAAGAACAGAGAGAGACAGAGACACCACAATCAACTTTTTTTCCACATTGCGACTAGAGTTCATCAGCACCCCACAGCCCAACAAGATGATCCATCATCTGTCACCGTACTGCGCATTAGCTGGCTTCAGTGCTCTTCTCCAGAGTGTTGTAGTTGAGCAGCTTCTCGATGAGGTCGACGTGGGTCATAAGCATCCTCCTGCAGCAGTATCGGACGAGACCCAGGGCGTCGAGTGCATCTCCCTCTGAGTAGTCAGCCTGGAGGAGGTCCAAATACGTGTCCCACTTGTTCCCAATCACCTTCCCACAGGTGAAGCAGCGCACTGGGATGATCATCTTCGGCAGGATGCAGGTGGCTTAACTGGAAAACACCGTTCACGAGGGAAGTAATTAGAAATGAATCGATTTCATCTGAGTTAAAAAAGGTGTATTAAGTAAAGACGAATAATGCTTGAACAGTACTAAAGCTCGAAAATCGGAAAACGAAATTCTATTAAGACAAAAACTGCAAAGGCGAAAGCAGACACTGAGAGTCCAGCTGGAATCATATCTGCTTTGGTATTTACCAGGAGACAGGTAGCGCGGTGCCATTATGAGAAAATAATACGGCACCGCACTGTTTAAAACTGGCTGAGGTTTAATCTATGCTCCTTACTGATGAGAGGGCTCGAGTACAGAAGGCAGCCATCCCTTTCGTGGAGGAGCAACAACTCCGAAACCTTCTACTTGCAGAACAACCGATTACGGAGAAAGGCAACCTAGCCAAAGGAAACCGGTAAATCTGCGGATACGTACGATTCCATCTGCTTACTCACAACAGGGAACAATCAGAGACGGGGTAAGTAATGGGATAGGGCGGCGCAAAAGCAATTCGTGAAATCGGAAGCGGCTGAGAGCCAAGGACCAAACCGCGACGATCCAGCTGCGGCGGCGAGAAGAGAGACGGTGAGTGGCGGTGGCGAGAAGAGACAATCGGAGTAGCGGCGGCGAGAAGAATTTCACCTTGAGTGAGACCGGCAAGAGATTACTGAGCACGCGACGACAACAGCCGCAGACCAAAGTTCCAGAAGAACTCGGCTGTGCCGGGCGACGAGGTCGATGGGGAGATATTTAAGAGGACTAGGGTTTTAAAAGCGCACGGCCAGGTTTCTCTACAAATCCCAAGTCCATCTTGCCCGTTCGCTCGCTCAAATATACATCATAAACCTCGGATGAGCGTTGATTACTTCTGGGCCTGGTCTTGTTCGTCCAAGTTTGGGCCGAGTTTGAAGAGCTACTGGACCCCATTTGTAAGGCTCTGTTCAACACCAGGTCAAGCACGGGCAAGGTTTAGCGCTGTTTTCTTTTCCAAATTATGATTCTAATGTATAGCTACATCCTTTTAAACAATTATTGAGATTGTAATCTGTATACTTTGGTGTTATGGCTTATGACTGAAATAGATGCATCACGTCGCTTTCTTTTTATAACCAGTGTATATGAAGTATCAATGTGTCGGGCAATTTAGAGAAATATGATTAAGATATGTTTCGCTCGGTGCCGTGGGGGGTCGAAATGTGAGTTTGATATGTAAATTTAGTGCAAATTCACACTTGGCCCTGTTTGCGACAACTAAACAAGTCCTAAACTTAAAGGTCCTGTTTGGGAATGAACTGGGATTATTGAGATTACGAAATCCGGATTCGGATTAGTCCAGTCATCATCCGGATTGGGATTGGGGTTCCCCACTTGGCCCTGTTTGGCAAACCAATCCGACTGACCTCGTAACTTGTGTTTTTCAGTCTGCTATATAAAACAAAATACACAAAAGACAGAGCCTAATCCAGACTGGGATTCCTAATCCTGCTGCTGGCAGGACTGAGATAGTCCAACTTTTGGGATTACGGAATCTCAAAACGGGGATTCTAGCCAAACGCGCAAGTGCAAAACCGGACTGGATCGGTACTGGATTTGCTGATGTGGCGCAGACGTGGCCTAATAAGACAAACCCCAATCTCATCCCAGTCTGTTTCCAAACAGGCCCAAAGATGTTGAAAGGGCAAATGTGACCTGCAACCATATGACAACCAAACAAGCCCTAAACTTATAGAGGTTGAAAGGACAAATGTGGCTTACAACCATATGACAACCAAAAAGCGCTAAACTTATAGAGGTTGAAAGGCAAAGGTGGCATGCAACCTTATGATGTGTGGATCTATCCAATTTTAGTCTTAGCCACTTATGTTTGTCTCTACTACTCTATGCCCTCACTGCACTTGCACCATCCCCATCCCTCAAAGTATACATCCTATGGTGAGACCAGGTGGTAACTAAAATGTTTTCTTCTTAGTTGAGTAATTAGGTTTACTTCAACAATTGTGTGTTATGCATGTTTAATCCTTACATTAATCTAATTAATGAATAAAAGTTTATCCACATATGTTGAAATGGTTGATATATTTGATTTGTGTTTGATTTGAAACTGGTTAGGGGTTGCGTGAGAAGAAACCCTAGTTTGGGTAGAATAGGGATTTTCCATGTGAATTGACTTGATTCTATTGGTTTATGTAAATATGACATAACCTAACCTTGATTGGATTGAATGATGTTCATATTTATCCAAAACTATCTTTTAATATGACTAGATATATTTTAACAAAAACTAGATTTATGGATGATGATACAAATCCTAATTTTTGAGATCAGGATTGGGGTTTATTTCATATGTTAAATATGTTAAATGATGGAGTAACAGTGAGATAATTATGTTTAATGTGTTATAGTTTGGTGGTAGAATATGGTTGGTTGAAAATTCCATAATGATGTTGCAGGCCCAAGATTTGATTGGGGTAGAGATGGAGGTTGGTTGTGCAATGTTATTTTGGCCTAAATAGTGGATAAAATGAAATAAATGGAAAAAATGCAATATGCCCAATCTAATTAAATGATGTACATGAACTATATACAATCCTAAGCACAGAACAAATTATCACATATATTATACATCAAATTTTGGTATGGGGAACTATCGGAAAGATGGGGTGTCGGGCTTTACGTCATTGCAATAAAGCACTAAAATTTCACTAATTCTTCTTCATTTATCTAGTTAATTTATGGTATTTTTTAATCATATGAACAATTCGATCCTAAGATATTCAGAAAGGTATGCAGTTGAACAATATTTAGAGGTGTCCAACAAAGTTACAAACAAACTTTATTAACATTCGGAAACATCAAAATATACAGTATCACATACATGACACATACAAGACATAATATTATACCAATCTAAAATTCTACAGAAGACAACACCTAACCGCTTCATCTAAGTCCAAATGCAACTCTTCCATGGTATTCCACCTTCAGGTCCAACATGCATGTACATAGTCTTTTAAATAACATTGAAGTGGGTATAAGAATATACCCGAAATAAACAAGAAGATAGATAAGCATCAGTAAACATTGGTATATGCTACAAAGGTCATTGGGTCATAATGGAGTAAAATTGAGGAAAGAACTAAAAATACAAATAGCACAATTAATAAGGGTGTATGGAACGTAGTGAGAAGTGTAAATCAAGAAACAAGCAAAACTTGATTATTAGGCATTTCAAGAGATGTTGAAATATTAAATCATTTAACTTGCCATTGAAATACATCAATAATGCTCAATGATGAGTGAGCAACATACAAATAAATAACTCAATTGGTAACGTCTAACAATATGGAAAGGGGTAGTTGCACCACCACAGACTACCTATATAGAGACTAAAACCCAAGGAGCATGTGCAACCATGGGCATATACCCCTAATTTAAAGACTAAGTTTAAGGAGTGTGTGCAACTAAGGTCATACATCATTGATTTAGGGACTAAGTCCAAGGAGTGTATGAAACTAAGGCCATAAATCCCACTCCTATGTTACACACTAGGTAAGCATCACAATGGCTTGCATAATAGAGCATGGTAAGTACAAAATTTATCATTGTATTAATTCGATATCTAGATAATGCCACAAGCCATTTTTGTAAGAATATCATTTCAAATGATTGTAACATGAATGAGGGTTTCAACTGCGACAATATGATTTCAATATGATTATGAACGAATAAGATTATTCTTAAGGGATTACTCAATGTTAAAACCATCAAATGATTATGTCTCATTCAGTAAAAGTGCAAAAGAAACATGTATATAAAAGCGATGATTTCCAAACATATTAAGTGAGAAGCACATACTTGCATGCTCACAATCTAACTTTAGTTAAGTACTTTTGTTACAACATGTTCCTAACTTTGTTGGCAATCCTAGAGATTTAAGATAATCTTAATGCTTGTCATATTTTTGTTAGTAATATTATATGTTATGCTTTATATTAACCTTAGTGACCTTAAATACTTATTTAGGAAACTCATAATCATGACTTAAGCATACTATAATGATCCTAGTTAGGGTTAACATAGCATTGACCCATACACATGTGCAAGAAGAGAGTTAATGATATTAGAGGAAATAATTAATAAATGATTTTTCATGTGATGTTATTATCAAAATAATATGGTAGGATTGTAGAGAATTTAATTACGAATCCAACAAAAATATAATGCACCAAATCGGAGTTAAAATGAATGAGTTATTCTATTTTTAGTAAATATATACAGAGCGCCGCGACCCGTGACATTGCGTCGACACCGCGACCACGACGCTGCGTCGACACCGCAGCCGCGATCGACGCTGCCAAAAATAGCCAATCGTAAAACGATCATATCTCGAGCAATACTTATCTATTTTCAACGAAACGAAGTGCTTTGGAACCGTGATTCGATCCTCTATCATCCTATACCACTTTCTCTACGAGAGGGCGACCTGGAGGGCGATTTGTGGGGCGATTTTTGAGGAAGAATGTTAAGAATAACAGAAATCAAAAGCGGTTGGTATAAATCTAACTTGGTAAGTAGTTTTCATCCTTGATTTTTCCTTCTTTTTGTTTCCTCTTGCTCGAGATCCCTTGATCCAGTGATTTGGAGGTTTGGTTTAACCTCTAATCTCATCTTCTACCTAAAGCAGGCCCCATTTAGGGTTAAAAGGAAGAAGAAATAGTGGATTTTTCTAGGATCTTGATATGAATTCGAGATCTTCAAAGATGGGCTACATTTCTAGGGTAGTTTCACACCTTAGGGTGAGTGGGTACTTTCTTTAAATAGTAGATTGCACGAAAATTAGTTAAATCATTAATAATTTTCAATCGATTAGTATGCAAGTACAACCCTAAATGGTCTATTTGATCTAGCTTGTGCAAGTTGATAAGAAATGGATTATTTATCTATTATAATGAATTTCATATTATGAAATCACATTAGAAATGATTGCAATCAATCTAAATAAGAATTCTTAAAGTAATTGTAAGAGTTACGTGAATATACTCAAATTTAGGGATTTCGGCTACGACTGAAATTGTTGTATAATTGAATAAAGAAGTATGCTTAGTTGAATCTCTTTAGATACAAATGATTGTTTATTTGTGTGCTTATTACATATATGTCAGATTAGATCTTGGATTTCATTCGATGATAATAATGTTTGCTTGATATATCAGTATGGAGGGTGGAAACCCTAGTTCAGATCATTATATGGTTTCATATATATATATATATATATATATATATATATATATATATATATATATATATATATATATATATATATATATATATATATATATATATATGGGAGTTTACTTGTTGCCCGCGCGGGTAGATTAATTAAGTTACCTGACTTTCAAGCTTACGTGATTGCCTGCCCTTTTTGAATCCCCTTTTCTTCTGATTCTCGGAGTCGTCGTTCCGTTTGCGAACCTGGTGCTTTTCACGACAGGGTTGAAATAACAGGGACTCAGATTGCCGCTCCAATCTTAGATACATTCTCATTGTTCTTGAGTAGCTTTATGCAGTCGTCGACCTTCTCGCCACCCACTAGCTGCTCGGTGGAAATTGACGTCGGCCTGAAGTTCTGTGGTGGTGATGTTGAATGGCTGAAAGCATCCTGACGGATGTGATATGACATTGCAGCTAGCCGGACCGTGAGGCGTTGTGTGGTGTCGGTAATTGAGGACATCATGGAGATCTGCTGCTAACCACGCAGGTCTAGCGGTCCTCAGAAAAAGATCCCGCCTTTCCGCCCACTAGCCTCAAGTGCCAATTTCGATCTGGTGCACCTGAATCTGACCGGCGCTGAGGAGCTCCTTCCAGTTGTTTATACCAACCGACTGCAGCGGCGACTGCAGAGGCCGCTCGGGATTACCACCCGACGGAACCTGCCTTACCTTCCATCCGGTCGGATCCCTAACACGACGGTGGCTGTGGCGGTGCGCCGCTCTTCCCCCCGGTATGGATCTGGTTAGATGAGAGGGGTCAGCGAGAGGACGGCGGTGTTTGATTCGGATGATGATGGATAGGAATCGGGAGGCAACCAGGAGAGGGAGCATGGCGGCCGTCAATGGTGCCTTGTCTAGGAGAAGGCAAAGGACTGGGAGTAGCAGCTTAAGGGACTCGCCTGGTAAGATAACAAGCAGATCCTATCTCTCCATCTTTGTCTCCTTCTCTTCCTTGTTCATCCTCACCATCTTACTTTTACCGATTTGCTGTTTATGCTTCTATCGTCCGCTGTCGTTCATCTTTCTATTTTTGTTACTAGAATCTATAATAACAATCGTCTCATTGATTTCTCCACTTTTATGCTTTCCCCCTCCTCACGCAGAGGACGACGACGGCATGGACTTGTAAGAGTCCAGCAGGCTACGCGACCGGGGATCCAAGAAAGATAGGGATCGGGACAGATCTAGCCAGACTGCTGCATGGCAGCAGCAACTGAGAGGAAGGGGAGGACTCCTCTGAGGAGAGCGTAGAAGACGACAATGAGGAACACGATGACCATCACCACCGCCACCCGTCGTCGGCTTCCACATCTGCTTCCTCGCAGTAGAGGCCGGTGTCGGCCCTCGGCCCAGAAGAAGGTCGTGTCCAGGACCGCCAAGACAGGGCTCCAGTTTCCCATTGGAAGGATCTCCAGGTACTTGAAGAAGGGTCGCTATGCCCAACGTGTCGGGCCCGGCACCCCTATATACGTCGCCGTCGTCCTTGAGTACCTTGCTGCTGAGGTACTCGAGCTCACTGGAAACGCGACAAAGGACAACAAGAAGAACATAATCACCCATCACCATGTGCTCCTGGCCGTGAGGAACGAAGACGAGCTCGGAAAGCTGATGTATGGCGTCACCATCCCCTATGGTGGTGTTCTACCGAACATCAATCAAGTGCTCCTCCCTAAAATGATGTCTGTAATTTATATAGTAGGTGCAAGTAACCTTTTTTTACATATACAAATGATGTCTGTATATTACAAAATTTCTGGCGTCATTACAATTTGTTTATACACATTACAAAAAGACTGACCATATTATAGTACATAGTTTCTTACATAAACTTTCCAAATGTATAAAGTTGATTTTACAGTTCTGTACTTCTAGATTAGTAGTGTATGTAATTCGATCATTCCATTTCATGTGAGTCTTATTAAAATTTTATTAGACAATGGATGAGTACTAGGAATTTCTTCTGACATATTATAATTTTTATCTATATATTACAAAAATTTTATCGTCTTTACAGTTTCTTAATGTATATTACAATATGTTCGATCATATTAAAAAACTGTCACCTACATTACGGTTGGCTCTTGCCTATTACAATGTGACTCCATATTACAAATATCACTTGCTTATTACAATATGAGTATGCGTATTGTAAAACTATCTCATACATTACGGTTTGCTTTTGCCTATTACAATGTGATTGTCCATATGACATATGACACTTGTTTATTACAATATGACTATTCATATTACAAAAATGTCACCTACATTACAATCGACTCTTGCCTATTACAATGTGACTGCCCATATTACAGATGGCATGTGCTTATTACAATATGAGTATCCATATTACAAAATTATCACCTACATTATGCTTGGCTCTTGTCTATTAGAATGTGACTAAAATTGTTACATTTTGGGGGTTGGTATGAAATTGTTGTCTCAAAATACATTACAAATATATAACAAAAGAAACCCAATCCAAGCGCGATTTGATCCCCCTCTCATCTATAGTTAGATGATATCAGTCGTTGCCGCCCCAGGCTCCGACACAGTCAATAGCGTTGCCGACGTGCGTGACTCACGGTGATAGCCTTCTGCAGAGATCGAGTAAAAATGATATTTGTAACAGAAACAGCGTAGTAATACAAAATGAGTGTTTGTATTATAAATTTGGTCATCTCATTACAAATGTTGCATGTCTCATTACAAATATGTATCTTCCTATTACAAAATAGATGCAATGAATGAATGACCCTTTTGTATATACATTACAAAATGTCTATCGGCCTTACAATTTATTCTTATAATTTTTTTATGTATATTACAAAATACACACCCACATTACAATTTGACAATTTATATGTATATTTGGACAATCATCCTTGGAATATCTCTAGTTGTATCCCTAGCGGCAACATAAGCACAATATTCACTAGCCTGTCTTCAATGCTGATCGATCCATCCCTTATACGCATCCTGCATCCGTCTAAAGTCCTTATCAACAACTCTAGACAAGTAAACCGCAGTAAGCACCACGTCTGCTTTCAAACAAGGATCTGGCCCTTCAAAACCCCATCAAGCAGCCTAACCGTGTCCCGACTGAATTCGTGGCAATGTATTTTGGGATGTGAGGGTGGGATAGTTTAAGATCAGGAGGGAGATCCAGATCAGGTCCAAGGTAGGTTATTGGCCTGCTGTGCAATTTTGGGGGGCCCGAAGAGGTTGTTGGAGGCTGCAATGAAGAAGTCGTGGAGTTTGGCGAGGAAGTTGTCACAGACAAAGTAGGGGGGAGTTGGGGCTGATGTTCATTTAAAAGGCGAGCACCCTCTGGTTTTGAAACTGGAACAGAGGGAGGCTTCCTGTGTGGGGGCGGAAGAATCGATGCCCTAAGTGGATTGGGTTTTCGTCCATGACTTTTGATAGCAGAAACACACTATAGTGGACGAGACGAGCCACAATATGCTGAGCGGCAACTGTGTGATGTCGTCATCCAGGATCCTGTGGACTGTGCGACATTTGACCTCCGGCGAGCGCTGCAGTTGGTATGGTGAGGATGGACAAGATGAGTCTCATGACCATGCGGTGGATTCAAGTAAGCCCTTATAGGTTGCCCGTGAGCTGAGGCCAGATAGTTGGACGACGACGCAATCATATCTAGAACCCCGCTGCTTCGGAAGAGCGTCAGAGTCCAGTTGCAGATTCAGGATACAAGACTCCAAGTGGTCGATCCCTGTATTCCACCTATTTACAATGCATGCCACCGTGTCTCCAAAGCACGGGTAAACAAGCCTTACTACCCGCACGGGTATTAAAAACATACTCTATATATATATATATATATATATATATATATATATATATATTTGATTATACGTGAAATGTTGAGAGCAATTCTTATTTAATGATGTTATGATGTATTCAATCCTTATGCGAGCTATGTGATAAGTGAATGAGGTAAATGAAACCCTAATGATAGGGTGTTCGGTGAAACAAGTATTGTGATTTCAATGTTTCTCAGCTTGAGATGTGGTGATGCTTAACAGTTCAATTGTGGTATATGTTATCAGATGGTTTATGAAATGAACGGTTTATAAAGATGAACAAAGATATGTTGATGTGATGATTGAATTGTGAATTTAAAGAGTGAATTAGACATGTAAATGCCCTGAACACTATAGAATCCTCACAGGATGAGGCCTGCATTGTGAGGAGGAAACTATTTCCCAACTGGAGGTAGTCCAGATCAAGGTAATCCAGAGTGAACAAGTAGGGTGCGGGGGTATTGACCAGTAGGACAGACTCCTTACAGTTGTGTGGTACCCAACACCAATCGGGGATGCCGGTGGTACCTGTGTTACATGTTGAGTGATCAGTGGTCAGTAGGTCCACTGATGCACAATAAGCCTGAGGGCTTTGACTCACCACCTGAGTACCCAGGTTGATAGGTGGAGTCTGAGATATCTGGCCACTCGTATTAGCTGCCAAGAGGCAGATGTGCTGAGGCCCGTTGCAGACGGGCTCTTACTCAAGAGATAGGCTTAGGAACCTGGGCATGCTTCTAAGACTTGTGTAGTGAGATCATAGCTTACTGCGATTCTTTCACATGTTGTGGTACACCTCATGTGGGTTTAGGGCATAATAAGATGAATGAGAGGTTAAACAAGTGTGCACAGTTATTCAATTATCCTTTGTATGTTTATGAGTTATTAGTTATCTTTGAGATTAATCAAGCATGTTCATATATTGATTTACTCTTGTTGATGTCTAGAGTAACCTACCATATTTATGATTGTCAATGATTAGACTCTTTAAGGCTTACTGCTGTTATAATTGATATCATATGCTCAAAAGTATATCTGTAATTATATCAGTACTTTAGACTATTTTTTGAAGTACTCATTCACTGAGCGAGTAGGCTCACCCCTCTACTCACAATTTTCCAGGAAAACCACGTGGACTTGAAGAATGTCAAAGCATCAAAGTAGATCTACCACATGAGTTAAGTATGAGATTAGTTAAGTTCAGTCGGTCCCTGTCACTCTAGGTCCTTGTATAGATGTGAGAGAGTTGTAAATGATGTTTGTATCTTTGTTTCCTTTAATAAGAGAGAATGTATCTGATTATCATGTCGTATGTACATGGAAGCGTGAGAAACATATTGAATGTATGGATGTAATGTTGAGATCATATTAGGGTAATCAAAGCTTAATTCTCTTATAAAGTTTGTTTATGTGATTGGATGCGAGAAAACAAAGAGTTTGAAAATAAAGGAAAAAAGGGGGAAATTAGGAGTGAACTTTGCATTAAGTATAATCCTCAAACTCATGCCCTAATCTCATGATTAGTGGTAATCGTGGGATGCGGGTGTGACAATCTTTTGGTATCAGAGCTTAGGCTGAGTTGTCAGGGACCATTAGGAAAAAAAGTCATAGTTATAAGTGTGGCATTTAAGAGTTGATGTGTATTTATCTCTGGGAGGTCTGGGTATTTGGATACCCTGGCCAGGTATTTGGATACTTAGATTGATCAGTATCAAGCTACTCTATCTATTCTTCTCTGGATTCCCTGGCTAGGTATGCAGAGGAAGGATGAGCTAGAGAGAAATCCTAGAAATCTTAGGGTTAGAAGACTAGAAATAAATAAATGGATTGAGCATAAGAATAGAATGTGATGTAACTCTTGTTTTATATTGTTGCTATGATTGAAAATCAATAGAAATGCTCTTATATGTATGAATTTAGATTATTAGTTTGTAGAATATATATGGTTCTTTTATGTTGTTGTGTATCATGAAGTGATTCAGTTATTGTTTATATTCTTTGTATCAAGTAGACCAGAAGTTATATTTAAATGAGTTTACCCCGAGTTGATATTCATTCTGTATGTTTGAGATTAATAGGAGTTGATGAATCTTAAGTAGCTCTTGGCTTCAGGACTGTAGGTTTGGCCTGGTCTAGCTAGCAGGGTGCATTATTGAGATCTAATGACTCCTATTGAAAATATAATAAGAGTAGACTCTGGATAAATTAGACCCACATCATAGTGAGAATGTACATACACTAAGATGTTGAAACATATGGGAAATATTAGAATAGCTAAGAATCAATTGGAACTGATATCTAAAATCCAACTTTGAGGCCTCATATGAGAAACCCTTAATTGGTAATAAAGGAACACGACATAAGGTTCAGATTAAGTTTAAATGATTAGTATTATATGAACTCTAAATATGAAATATGGAAAAGATGTGAGAAAAGTATGTAAAGGGCCAAGATAGTAAGAATCAATCATGAGGAATGGATCATATAATCAAGTACAATGTTTTTATGTACTCCAAAGCAAAGGAAAAATAGAAGAAAAGAGTTAAATATACAATAAGTACATATAAGTGAAGAGTCTTCAGAAGAGTTAAAGTAAAGAGAATTAGATGAACATGTAAATCATAAGACTAGGATAAGAAATTTATTTGAAACAAAGAGAAATTTTAGAAATAATGAGCTTGATTAAGGAATGAGGATTATGATATAGTTGAGAGCATGGAATGTATACCTTTATTATGATGTTTAATACATCCATCCTTACTACCTTTGGATTCCAAGTATCTATAGAACAACAAACTAGTTTCTTAAAGAAGAACAAAAGTGTAGCTTAACCAATGAATAAGTCATACAAAGGTAGACTATATTCAGGAAGGAAAAACTTGATTGAAAGAGAAATTAAGTTTGACCCATGCATGAGCTGCTTGATTTAAAATGAAGGTTATGTAATGTATTAAACATCAGGTGAAACTAGTATAGAGATTATTGATTTAGAACTTCAAATTCACATTAGTAGAAGGATAAAAAGAAATGTGTGCAACATGGTATACATGATCATACACATGAATAAGCAACATGATCATAAGTGAAAAGTAGAAGTTAAAGATGACAGGTGGAAGAGTAGTATATGGTAAGAGGATTATGGAAAGTAGGAGGGGTTTGAAACATGATGGAGTAATATAGATTATTAAAGAAAGAGATTTTGACATTCAAGCAACTGCTAATTAGTCAAGTATCCTTGTTGATAACTAATAAAACCTACATATGAGAAATGTAATAAGGGAATGTTTGAAGACAAGAATTCTAAGTCTCATAATCATCTTCTCTTTCATATATTCCATAATGAGAGCAATGTGGGATGAAGTGCTAAGAAAATGAATCATATATGATGTGTAACCACCATGTTAGAGACATCTAGTGAATGTAATAATGACACACAATATGATGATGAAACCCTAGCAGGGTAAATTGAGAATGTGATCTATCTGAATGGCCAAGTAAGAGAAAGGAAATTCAAGTGATAATATAAGGAAGACTTTAGTAAAACTTGTGAGATCCAAAGTTTGAATTTCAAATTAAGAGAGTAAAGTCACATCACAATAACACCATGCTACTGATAAGGATCAAACCCTAGAATTTTTAGAGTTATAGTAGTTCAAGGGATATCACTAGTGAGTTGACCTTGAATACTAGCATCTCTGTAAAACAAGATCATGAGATTTTCACTATGAGAAGTAAACCAGCACTGATAGTAATCCAAGGTTTAAAGGTAGCTAATCTGAAAGGTAGATAAACAATATGGAAATTATTCAGAGAAAAGGATAAGAAATAGATTTGAAATATAAGAGGTGTAATTTGAATAAAAGGAGAAGTGTAAGATGAGAAAAGTGTAATCTAAAACAAATTCCTACAGTGATATCAAGAATGATGAATAATCTATTCTTACCTTGTTGTTTCAATTTTAGGGATGTTTATTCTATATGATCAAAATGAGAAGGATAAGTAATAAGAAGTAAGTAGTAATGAACGAAGAGATAAGAGAAAACAATGGCTTTCAGTAATATGTGAATTTGTTTTTAGTAGTATAATTTATTGAAGGTATAATGAGGGATGTAAATTGGTTCTACGTATGATTTCAGTGTACATGTGCAAGCAATATGTTAATTAAAGGTGTTTGATAGTTGTAGTGATTCATACCAATAATCCATCTTAGTATTGTACAATTGTAGTATGATGATATGGGTTGAATGATGATGGAACAAATGGAGGGTTACCCTTAATAAGGTAGTCTTACATATTCACTCATATGAATAGAAGGGATGATAACCATATTGTATTGATATGTAACCCTAATGAGGTATAACTTGTTATACCTAGCTTTAATATAACTAAGTGATGGTAATTGGGTATGAATAGCCCTTGAATGACTAATACAATCATGGAGTACTTTGTTACTATTGTTGAAACCCTAGTATGCTATAACCTTATGGTTACACCTTGATTTATGTGTGGGTTCATACTTGAGAATAGTATGGAATGTGATGGTGATGCTTCACCTTACACATCCATGATCCAATGGGGATGCCATGAGTAAGGGTTTGGGTATAAGTGTTGATTAGTAACATTAATATAATATATATTGTTGAACCTAACTCTAATACAAATAGATAAAGATGAGTATTCATGTTTAACATTATTATATGATGGAATGATGGTGGAATAACCTCCTTAATATGTTAATTGATGGTTATCATAGCCACATGGTTGATACTTTCTTGTGCTAAACATGTGCATTATGAATATGATGAGGGTTAATCATATCTAGATTCCTTACATGCTTATGTAATAAAGGAATGTTCTTAATGTTAATATAACGCTGCTATGATTGTTTATGAAGATCTCCTAGCTCATTAATGCAATATTGTGTTGATCCAGCGTATTATATGTAAGTGATGTTGTTTAGCCTTATTATAAGGCATGAAAAGATGATGACGATCTTGCAAGGAATAGTATGATGGTCTTAATGACCTTTGGTCATGGTTGAGCCATGGATCAGGTGTAATCCTCTTGTGTTGGTAACGGTTGATACCTTGTGATATTGTGAAAATGATTTATATCTTGTGATAGTATGATGACTAGTGTGGTCTCATGAATGGAAAGTGAATAGTTCCTTGTGATCATAAGATGAGAAATTATGTTCCACACATTCTATATCTTTTAACAAGTATCCTTTCCTCTTTTAGAAATTTCAAGATGAATTTTTTATTAGAGGGGGAGAATTGTTACAACCCATTCCTAGCTTTGCTGGCAATCCTAAAGATTTAAGATAATCTTAATGCTTGTCATGTTTTTGTTAGTAATTTTCTATGTTGTACTTTATATTAACATTAGTGACCTTAAATAATTATTTGGGCAACTCATAATCATGACTTAAGCATACTATAATGATCCGAGTTGGGGTTAATATAGCATTGACCCATACATGTGTGCAAGAAGAGAGTTAATGACATTGGAGGAAATAATTAATAAATGATTTTTCATCTAATGATATCATCAAAATAATATGTTATGATTGTAGAGAATTCAATTACAAATCCACCAAAAAAATAATGAATCAAATCAGAGTTAAAATGAGTGAGTTATGCCATTTTTAGTAAACATATACTGAGCACCGTGACTGCGGTGTACACCACGACCCACGACGCTGCATCGACAGTGATCCGCGACGCTGCATCGACACCGTGACCGTGATCGACGCCGCTAAGAACAACCAATAATAAAATGATCATATCTCGAGCAATCCTTATCCATTTTCAATGAAATAAAGTGCATTGGAACTGCGATTCAATCCTCTATCATCCCAGACCACTTGTTCTATGAGAGGGTGACCTGGAGGGTGATTTCTGGGGTGATTTTTGAGGAAGAACTTTAAGAACAACAAAAATCAAAAGGGGTTGGTATAAATCCGACTTGGTAAGTAGTTTTAATCCTTGATTCTTCCTTATTTTGGTTTCCCCTTGCTCGAGATCCCTTGATCCAGTGATTTTGAGGTTTGGTTTAACCTCTAATCTCATCTTCTACCTAAAGTAGGCCCCGTTTAGGGTTGAAAGGAAGAAGAAATCATGGATTTTTCTAGGATCTTGATATGAATTCGAGATCTTCAAAGATGGGCTATGTTTTTAGGGTGTTTTCACACCTTAGGTTGAGTGGGTACTTCCTTTAAATAGTAGATTGCATGAAAATTAGTTAAATCATTAATAATTTTTAATTGATTAGTATGCAAGTACAACCTTAAATGGTCTGTTTGATCTAGCTGGTGCAAGTTGATAAGAAATGGATTATTTATCTATTATGACGAATTTCAGATTATGAAATCACATTAGAAATGATTGCAATCCATTTAAATAAGAATTCTTAAAGTAATTGTAAGAGTTACATGAATATACTGAAATTTAGGGATTTCGGCTACGACTGAAATTGTTGTATAATTGAATAAAGAAATTTGCCTAGTTGAATCTATTTAGATACAAATGATTGTTTATTTGTGTGATTATTACATATATGTCATATTAGATCTTGGATTTCATTCGATGGTAATAATGTTTGCTTGATATATCAGTATGGAGGGTGGAAACCCTAGTTCAGATCATTACCGGGTTTCATATATATATATATATTCGATTATATGTGAAATGTTGAGAGCAATTCTTATTGAATGATGTTATGATGTATTCAATCCTTATGCGAGCTATGTGATAAGTGAATGAGGTAAATGAAACCCTAATGATAGGGTGTTCAGTGAAATAAGTATTGTGATTTCAATGTTTCTCAGCTTGAGATGTGGTGATGCTTAACAATTCAGTTGTGGTATATGTTATCAAATGGTTTATGAAATGAAAGATTTACAAAGATGAACAAAGATATATTGATGTGATGATTGAATTGTGAATTTAAAGAGTGGATTAGACATGTAGATGCCCTGAACACTGTAGAATCCTCACAGGATGAGGCATGCGTTGTGAGGAGGAAATAGTTTTCTGACTAGAGGTAGTCCAGATCGAGGTAAGCCAGAGCGCACCAGTAGGGTGCGTGGGTCTTGACTAGTAGGGTAGACTCCTTATAGTTGTGTGGTACCCAACATCAACCGGGGATGTCGATGGTACCTGTTTACATGTTGAGTGATCAGTGGTCAATAGGTCCACTAATGCACAATAAGCCTTGAGGGCTTTGACTCACTGCCTGAGTACCCAGGTTGATAGGTGGAGTTTGAGATATTCGGCCACTCACATTAGATGTTGAGAGGCAGACATACCGAGGCCCGTTGTAGACGGGGTCTTACTTAAGACATATGCTTAGGAACCCAGGCATGCTTCTAAGCCTTATACAGTGAGATTGTAGCTTGCTGCGATTCTTTCACATGTTGTGGTACACCTCATGTGGGTTCAGGGCATAATAAGATGAATGAGAGGTTAAACAACTGTGCATAGTTATTCAATTATCCTTCGTATGTTTATGAGTTATTAGTTCTCTTTGAGATTAATCAAGCATGTTCATATATTGATTTACTCTTGCTGATATCTAGAGTAACCTGTCATATTTATGATTGCCAATTATTAGACTCTTTAAGGCTTACTGCTGTTATAATTGATATCAGATGCTCAAAAGTATATTTGTAATTATATTAGTGCTTTAGACTATTTCTTTGAATTAATCATTCACTGAGCGAGTAGGCTCACCCCTCTACTCACAATTTTTTAGGGAAACCACGTGGACTTGAAGAAGGTCAAAGCATCAAAGTAGATCTACCAAATGAGTAAAGTATGAGATTAGTTAAGTTTAGTCAGTCCCTGTCACTCTAGGTCCTTGTATAGATGTGAGAGAGTTGTAAATGATGTTTTTATCTTTGTTTCCTTTAAGAAGAGAGAATGTATCTGATTATCATGTCATATGTACATGGAAGCGTGAGAAACAAATTGAATGTATGGATGTGTATCATTAATGTTGAGATCATATTAGAGTAATCAAAGCTTAATTCTCTTATAAAGTTTGTTTATGTGATTGGATGCAAGAAAACAAAGAGTTTGAAAATAAAGGAAAAAAGGGGGGAAAATTGGGAGTGAACTTTGTATTAAGTATAATCCTCAAACTCATGCCCTAATCTCATGATTAGTGGTAATCATGGGTTGCAGGTGACAATCTTTGGTCCACAAAGTCACCTTTTCCTCCTAGAAACACATTATATTATGTAGGTTGAATCACATAAAATGTCTGTGCTCAAGTCTTGATATAGATAGATATATTATTCTCAATCTAATGTCAAATACCTAATAGAATATTAGGTTTATGCATATGATTTCTAAAGAACATTATAAGAATGGTGGTCATAGGTATTTGAAAGTATGGGGTTCAATGAGCAAGGCAAGTTGACAACAACAACTAAGATTTGACATATTTCAACTAGTGATCAATATATTGATAGGTGTGTAACATATAAATATCATCTAGCATGTAAGATATCATGATCCTTAATTTAGGTAAGATACCATGATCCTAAATTTAGGTAAAGAAGAGCAACACATCTCTCAATTCAATGTTTACATTTTCATGTCTCAAATTAATGTTTAGGTTTTCACTAAATTAGACATGATAATGGATCAAATCTAAATACACATTAGGATATGAAATTAAATGTAATCAATATATCATATACACTTGATTGGTTGACATGGTCTATAATACATCAATATAATTCTTTATTTCTCAATATCTTGAGTAGCATTTTTTAAGGAATATAATTGGAGACTAAGATGACTAACCAGTTTACAATATGGATTAGATCCTAATGAGAGAGTACTATAACAATATGCCCAATTAGGTATTAAGAAGTTTGTATGTAATAGGTGAAGCAAGCACATATATGAATGGGTAATCAATGGAACATTAACTATTTGTATATAATCAAATAGAACATAATAGTGTTAGAAGACAACACCACATCGAGGAGATTGGTCATATGTACTAGTAAGAAGGAATATTTATACACTAACCAGTAAAAAAGTTTGATTAATCAGTGACCAGGTTAATTCACAACATGTTGAGTATGTGCTTATGTATTTGTGAAATGAGAACTGATGTGAGTAAGAATGGAAAGAAGTACTATATGAAAAAGATAAAGAAGATATACATACATGTTCTGAACCTCAAGTATAGGTTGGAGGGTACTCTATCGTCAACTCTAGATGTCAAGCATTTTCGTCATAGTAGTAGGTTGTAGCCACACCAAGAAGGCACAATCTACTAAGAGAGAGATGAAATGAGTCAGTTGTTGGATCAGGCCCAACGTGGGTAGTTTTTGAGGTGGAGAATAAGGTTCTAACCATAGTAGTTGTTGGCCATTGGGGTTGTCACCAGGCATTTATGAATGGTATGTGGTTGCCTACCTATGTTTCTAGGTCCCTTTGACACAAGGAAGGAGAATGGAAGGGCAGATGGAGAAGAATGGTATAATGGTGATTGTGAATGTTAAGGTGCCTGATGTATTTGTTATTGCCCAACAAAATACACCTAAGGAAAGGTTTGTATATTTTCCCCTAAACTATGTTCAATAATCACCACCCACAAGAGAGTGGATCTTATTGTAGTATAATATTAGGATCAAACCCAAAGGAAAACATATTTAAGAATAGTTTGATCAAGGCAACCAAGCAAGGACTAGTATTTATTGCAAAAGGTTGGTTGATTGTTGATTACCTAATTCAAAAATAATGAAAGGCTATATTGCATGTTTTCTTGTCAAATGATGGAAACACTAGGGTGGAATGGATTTTTCCACTACTACTTATCATTCACTCCCTTATTGCACCATAATAAGTATAAAAATGCATATGTCGAGACCACTTAAAATTCCCCTTTTAGCATTAGGATTAAAACCCATACAGATTTCACTCCAAGCTTGTCATAATGTTACCTAGAGATCATACATTTTTCACATTGAAAAACACCTATTGGAAATTCTCATCAAGGTTTAAAAAGAAATAATCTATATCCCAGATTTTGGGTTCAAAGTTCTCAATACCCAAGATTTGATAAACATATAAACTTGATAATTAGTTAAGAGTAAAAGCATAATAAATTAACTATAAGCATACAATGTTCCATACAATAATAGATGCAATAAATATAATAAAATCTAGTAGTGGGGCTACTCCCTACACCCTGGCAAGAGGACTACTTTCTCATCCCAATAATAACAAGATCAACATAAAAAAGGAGAAGAAAGCCATCATCACAATAGATAAAGAAGGAGTAACTGTGGTGTTTAGATGCGTGTCTTCGAGGTCAAGGGAGATGAAAGTCATAATGACAACAAGGTTTCTCCTTGACATTCATTGAGGAGAGACTAGGCGATGGTGTCTTCCTTCACTGATGGAAAATTTATCCCTATGAGGATGGAGCAACAGGTTGAAAATGATGGAGTTTGCCAAATGATGGAAGTAGAGAACATAGGAAAAACCTATTTTGAGTTCAGAACTCTGGATCATTGGTGGAGGCAAAGGAAAAAGGGTTGTTGTTTGATATTCATCAACTAATGGAAACAATCGATGGGATCTGGATGTAGATGCCCAAAGTTGATTTTGGCATCCTGATGACATCGATCCTAGATCCCTTTTTTGGTGATCGTCTTGTATTTATAAGAAGAGGCTAGGGTTTAAAACCCTCTCTAGCTACATGTTGTTAAGTCTTGGCTGCCATGGATGTGAAGAGGCAGCAGTGGGAGGTAGACAGAAGGTCTCATGACGTCTACTATTTCCTTTAGTAGACAAAGGATCATGGAAACCATTGGTAGGTGAATGATCTCTATTGGTAGATGAGCATGGGATTCCATCGTAAGGCATGAGTAGGAAACCCATTGGAAAACAAAGTCTATCCTTCCATCGATAGGCAGAGTATTAAACATTTGTTAGTGGAGGAACATAGGGCTTCTACCAAATGAGGTATGCAAGACTTCTATTAGAAGACATGTGCTCTAGAGTTTTGTTCATGATGTAGGAGTTCCATCAAAAGGTGAGTGCATATCTCCCATCAGAAGGAAAATGCAAAATTACTACTGGAAGGTGGATAGACAGGAAAGCAATGTTTCTGTTAGATGTGTAGGGAAATATGGCGACAGAGATGGCAGTAGACACAAAAAAATTTCTTGCCATATTCCCCTTGAATAGTGGATCACATCAACAACTATGAATTGGAAGGAGGGTTTCAAGGCATATACCTGGTCCTGGAGTAGGTTCAATGACTATCCTTACTGCAGCGTGCTTCTTTCTCAAGTATCACCTAGATGGCTAATAGTGGTAGCCTCCTAGTCTATCACCATGGACGAAGGTTGATGACATCCTCCTAGAGAGAGACAAAGACCTTCTCACCTCTATGTAGTCCATACAGACCACTGGGAACACATGTCATTTTTTTGGAATGGACAGGAAGGAGTTGTCCCTTTAAATGTCAACCTACTATCGTTGACTTGCTCTCCCTTGTTGTCTCTCCCTTTGATGAGTATGACTTTCTCAGGTCTCACATTACCACAATTGTGAGAAGAAAACAATTGTCAAAGGTTATTGTTGAGTCCCCTAAAAGCCTAGACAACCCCCATTTATATAGGATGGTGAGGGTCAGGGTTTCCAGATCATTTGGGAGTCAAATAGACTAATTTTCATGAACATTTTGGAACCTACAAACCATGAACTAGTAGGTTCACACATGAGTCGATCGGTTCAACACTTGAATCGATCAGTTCATCATGTTTCTTGTTCGCAATCATATTGGATTTTAATGTTCGATTAATGCACAACATGACATCAACACCAATCCTTGATCCAGTCTTACTGATCAACCAACCAGTTGGTTCACAACCTGAATCAGTCGATTCATTCATTTAAACTGATAAGTTCATTCATCTCAACCGATCAGTTCATTCATCTCAACCAATCAGTTCACTTGTGGTTATTTTATATCTCTAACAGCCAATCTTGTTTAAATTGAATACCTAAACACATTAGTAATTAAGTTCAAACCTCATTCATGAGTAAAATCCTTTTCTAGGTGCATCATATGAATGTGACCCTATAGGTCCCACATTACATTGGTTGTGAATGTCAATACCTAACTTATGACATCATAAGTAATGAGTAGTATCTAGCAACACATCATTACTACCCAAGTAATTGGAAAGTTGAAGAACAACTTCAACCTACAATATGTGATTAATGTTACAATGAGCATGTAGTTCCTTTGTCTATGAAATCCAAAATTAACTCAAGGCATGAAAACATCATCCTCTCAACATTCAATCCATGTTCGTTGTATTGAAAAATCAGGGCAACAAATAAGGCGGCAGAAATAAAAATTTAATGCCTCATTCCCTAACCAGTGAGATCACTTCAACAACAATGTATCTAGAAAGGAAGTTAATTAGAGTTATACATGGTCCTGGAGCAAGTCCATCGAAAACTCTTGATGCAGTAGCTTACTTCTTCTCCAAGAAGCAACACACAAACAATCATCAGCAATGTCCTCTTGGTGCAGCATCATAGACGGTGGTTGACGTTGTCCTCACAGAAAAAACTCCTTGCCTCTAGAGTAGTCCACACGGACCACTGAGAACTCCACATTGCGCTGCTATAGCCAACAAAAAGGAGTTGTCCCTTCGAACGTTAGTGTACTAGCACTTATTCACTCTCCCGCAATTGTCTCTCCCTTAGTATCCCTCCCTTTTTGGGTAGGATTTTCTCGGGCTCTCTATTGGTTACCACAACCAAAGAGGACAATAATTGTCAGAGCTCATTGTTGTGTTTGGGAAGCCCCCAATACCCCTTTATTTATAGGAGAGGCCAGGGTCAGGGTTTCCAGTCGATTTGGGAGTTGAAGAGATGGAATTCATAATTTTTCTAGAAACTACAAATGGTGAACCGATCAGTTCATTGTCCAACTAGTTGGTTCATCTCATGAATTGGTTGGTTCATGTACTTTCCTATTCAGAATCAAATTGGCATTCAATATTTGACCAATGCAAAATCATGACATCAGCATCAATCCTTGATCCAATCAAATTAATCATTGATCCGGACAACCTAGATGATGAATCAGTTACTTCACGCCATGAAATAGTCATCTCACATCATGAAATAGTCATTTCATAAGTGAAATGGTCATTTTACATGTCTAGATATGGCAAATATCCAGCCAATTGTGTTTCCAATTGACCTGACACTCTAACCGATCAATTCAACACTTGAACCGATTGGTTCAAAGTCCAGTCAGTCAATTTTAAACCCGAGTTGTTTAATTGAATACCTAAACACTTTTAGTAATCAAGTTAAACATAATTCATGAATAAACTCCTATTCCAAGTGCATCATATGTGTGTGACCCTGTAGGTCCCAAACTACATTGACAATGAATGTCCATAACCAACTTATGACATCACAAGCAATGAGAAGTATATAGCAACACATCATTGCTACCTAAGTAATTTGGAAAGTTTGAGAACAAGTTCAACCTACAACCTGTGATTAGTGTTACTATGATCATATAGTTCCTTTGTATCTGATATCCATATTGAACTCGAGGCATGGAATCATCATCCTATTAATGTTCAATCCATGTTCCTTGAACTAGAGAAGATTGTCTGAGATGCATCTGAGTTCACATATAACATATTGAATCACATGAGTATGGCCATACATTTCTCAGTCTTGCTTATCGAGAGGCATGGATATCAATCTCTTGTAGGAGGGGCAAATCCCATCTACATCACTCACACTCAATTCCCGCGTGTCATAATGAACCCGAGCATCACCTTTATGACAACCCTTATTTAAGGTCATGTTGTATGCTGTCTAAATGAAATGAACAACATGTGATGAGTTTAGTGACTTTAGGTTTAAGTACCACAATCACCACTATCTCTATGAGAGCTAATTATAACTACCATTTCATGGTATCCATGTATCACTCTCAAGGTGGGTCTGTATGATACACTGTTCTCTAACATATACCTATGTGCTTGACTTGATATCATATATCATGACTAATGAGACTCTATCATCAATCAACACACACTCTACTCTAAAGTACTATTTTCATCTATTTTGCTTCCATAGTAATGTCTGACCAGGGACATAACAAGAATGTATGTACTCTTATCATACATATGATTAACCTGAAGACATATGTCATCAAGTAACATCATTCTTTAGACATCCACTATATATGTGTATCATCTCATCTTTGAGACAAACATAATAGATAGAATTACCTTTATCATTATCAAATCAGTTATCTAATGACACATTCCAATCATCATATGATTTACTCTTTGGGCATATATACCAATAGACTCCCACTTGCACTTAGAGACAATCACTTACAAATCTTATTACAAGTGACCTTTAACATGTCCATCATGTTTCTACTGTGCTGGTACTATAATAGTGGGTTAACAATGTTTGTTTCAAGTCAGTATTTTGAAAGTTTCTCATATCTTGTTGTACAACATCTCGTATGAGATGAAATTGCCGTAGTATGCTATTTGAGAATCCTTACCTAAACAATAGCTCCATTTTTAACACAATATTATCTCTACCGTGTCATAAATGGTTGGAACCTTCTACAAGTTCATCTTTATGAACTTCTAGGTGCACACAATATCCTCTGTTGTTCTCATAACAATAAGGTACTTGACTTCTATCGTAGAATTACAACTGTCTCTAGCTTGGAACTTTTCCAGCTTATAGTTTTCATTTAAGGTCAAACAAAATTTAGTTTGTGATCATTAATTTTATTTGTAATTTTAGAAGTTTGCATCATTGTAACCCTTTACACCCAACTCTTCCCTATTACCATAACCAATGAATTGATCCTTTCAGTACTTCTCAAGTGCTTAAGAATGTTCTTTATGGAAGTCTAGTGACTTTCACTAGAATTTGATAGATGTCCTCTCGTCATGTCTAATACATATGAGATAACATGATGAGTATATATAACATAGCATACATAATAGACCCAATTATGAATGCATATGGTATCTATCGTTGCGTTCATGTTCCTCATAAGAACTAGAACACTAGGCTCCTGAGAGACTAACTTCATGGAACATGGACAAGTTTTCTCTCATTTAGTCCTTCATGTTGAACCCCTTTAGCATCTTTCCAATGTATGTGCTCTTATTTAGGTCATGAAACTTTCCAAATTTATCTATATAGATCTCAATTACTATCACATAGGATGCTTCAGCTAAACCTTTCAAAGAAGGTACTTTCCTTGCTAGGTTTTAACATATGCAGTATAAAGATGTTATTCCCCATCACTATGTGGAATATAAATACACTCTTATTCAACTTTTGGAATAAAAAATTTCATCTTCATTCTGACTCAAGTCAAACTCCTTGACTATCTTATCAAATCAAAGATTCCAGCTATGAGATGTTTGCTTCAATCCAAAGGTTGACCTCTGTAGCTTATAGACTTTATATGCATTATATGGATTTATAAAATGTGTCACACACATATCCTCATAATTATTCCTATTAAGGAACGCAGTTCTAACATCCATATGCCAAATCTCATTGCCGTAATAAGCTGTAATAGCAAGTATGATCCTGATGGATTTAACCATGGAAACCAGTGAAGATTTCGTTATGGTCAACATCTTGAACTTGTTTAAAATCTTTGCAACCAATTTCTTTTATAGGTTTGTACGTTACTATCCATGTCGGTCTCAAAGACCCAAATGCATCCTGTGGGTCTTAACCCTTTAGGTGGATCCACCAAGGTCATACCTTATTGGTGTACATGGAGCCCATCTTGAATCTCATGGCCTCAAGCAATTTCTCAGATTTTAACTCCTCAATAGCTTCTAGATAGATGGTTGACTTGTCATTTTTGATCAACTCACCGCTTTTTGATTTATAAGATATCACAATCTTTAAAACTCAAGGCTTGTTCAACTAGAACTATGAGTTTTGTGTTACATAAGAAACTTGAGATTCCACAACAATTTGTGATTCTCATTATTCCCATTGTATCTCTTTAGGTTCAATGTTTTCATATTTGTCTCAAAATTTTCAAGTTCTACTTTACTCCCACTGATTCCTTTGGAATTAAATTCCTCTTAAGGAATTTGACCATCTTGGCAACAAAAAATTTTGTTGTCAGATTGGAATATAAAAGTAGTATTCAACGAAATAACATTTATGTTATTTGTGGACAAAGCCTCTTACAAGACTATTTTCTTATTGTGATTCAATCCTAATCCTTGTAAAAGACTCATTGTGACACCTCCCATGCCATATCGCATATGGTGTCTTTTAAACCATTTTAGACGGTACATTGTTTAGTGTAAAGCATGTGCCCAAAAAAATTTTGGAAGATTAGCTAGATTTATTGATAGTCACACCATGACTTAACAAGGTGTGATTCCTTCTTTCTGACACATCATTATGTTTCAGGTGGAGTTCATTGCGATACACTATCAAGGTCTCTCCAGAAGGTCCTTAAACTCTTTGTTTAAAATATTTCAACATCGATCACATCAAAGTGTCTTAACACTTTTACCAAGTTAGTTACGTACTTCATTCATGATTCCCTTGAACACTTCAAGAGATTCATACTTAAATTTCACTAAATACAAACTTTCATATCTATTGATAGCATTAGTAAGTATAATGAGGTACTAGTAACTACCTTTAGCAATTTATTTTAAAAGGTCTATATACATAAGTATGTACGAGCCCTAATAGAATAGTCATTCACCCACTACATCCAGTGAAGATGCTTTTGTCATATTCCCAATAAATAAGACTTGCATACCACTATTAGTTCAATAACCAAAAGATTCCAGATAACCATCATTATGGATGCATTTCTCATTTATGTGCTCTAGATGACAATGATGTAGGTATACATTGTTTGAGTCATCAAGTCATTCAGTATATGTGTTATAAACATTTATCTCTACAACTATCATGTATAGGTTGTGAGATATTGCCTTATAAGATATCATCTTTTAAAATGAAACATCAATTCATTCATTATATTCTTGTCTATACAAGATAGTTTATGTTTTCATCAATGGTAGGTACATAATCACAATTCACTAATTGTATTATATGCCCATTAGACGGATGATAAATTCCAACTGTAGTGGCAACAACTCTTGCTCTGCACAAATCTAACTTACATCTTCTCAAGCCCTAAAGTGGAGATCTCTATCTCCTCCTTCTTATTGAGATCCTCTATATAAAGAGAACATTTCCCTTTCCACTTTTTGGGTAGGTGATAATGGTGGCCCTTTCCTTCCTTAATCATGTAAGTGAAAAGGACAAATTCCTTTTGTACATACCCCTTTCCTTATCTTGAGTGCATAAGACTTTGACTTTAGCTTAGCCTCATAACTTTTCTTGGCTTTGCCTTTTCACTTGGAGGCACTTTGGTTGATCACCATCACTGAGTTGTCCTTCTTCATTCGTGCGTCAGCATTAATCAATATGCCAAGAAACTTAGATAGTGGTTTGGCCAAGTTACTCCAGTGATATCACTCGATAAACTGACTATATGATTCTGGAAATGATTGTAGAATCATATCCATGACCAACTCTTGACCTCAAAGATATCCAAGTCTCTCCGCATGCCCAATCATATTGAGCACACGGGGCTCTACTGGATCTCCCTCTGTCAATTTGCACTCAAACAATGCTTTGGAGACATTATACCTTTCATGTTATACATGATTCTTAAGATGTGTTACCATCTTGAGAATATACATGCTTTCATGTTGTTCATGTAAGTCATAGTTCATACAACTCAACATAAGGTCTTTGATGTTTGCAGAATCATTGGCATAATTCAAGTAAGCATCAATTTAAGCCTCAACCGCATTTGGAGCTGGTTCGTCTGTCTCTGGTCTTTCAAGGACATAGAGCTTTCACTCATTGGTGAGAATGTTTTTCAAAGTCCTAAACCAGGCGTGGAAGTTAATCCCATTTAGTTTTTCCTATTCAAGGACTAATTGCAATGGCAACTTATTTGTGTTTGTCATTAGATTCTATAAAAGATATTGCAACTTTATTCAAAACATTTTTGATTAGTTTTGATTTGAAAAATGTCAATATTAATTAGGCTTTTAATTAATTATTGCTCCCACAATTTTGTTTGAATTCATAGAGCTCACTACCAATTCGGAAGATTGAAACATACAATCTTCTAGTGAGCCAAGAACCAAAACAATTGAATTATTACTCGTCCAACGCCAGCATCCATAACCAATTATTAAGGTAGGCAATACTTGCCAATTGCATCTTATGCAATTATTGGATAGATGATATGCATAACTTTTTCCATAGTAATCCACATGCTTCAAGGTGCTTAATCTCATTAAGATCATCTTGTTAAGCCTGACCCAAAAGTCAACATGATAGAAATACACCCCACTTGGTAGGCCTACATAACTACCATCACACTTCCACAAGATATACAACACACCATGCTTGGCGTGCCCACACATAGACAATCAAGCTTTTCATGTGTTTCTTATGGAAAGAATCTAAGACTTAATATATTTGATTGAGGGATTTTATATACAAATACATATACATATCCAATCACCATATAATTATAGTATGTATCATATACATGCTATATCCCACAAACAAAAACATACAATCATAAACATAAGTGATGGTTATGGCCATACTATTTTAATACCTTGGATCCACAAGGAAATATTGCCACCTAAGGTATACATAATATGCATCAACCTATCATTGATGAAGATTCCTACTCAAACCACAACACTTGAACCCATTGTCTTGCCTCCTGGCCACTCGGTTGGGCTCTTGAAACACACGCCTGGTTTCAAGTTCAACTGATGTATGGACTTTTACAACCAATCAATTGGGCCACTAGTCGATCGATTTGTCCTATCGTCTTTCCTTCTTCGTCCTTCTTCCATTCGATTTGACTCTTGAGCTGACTGGCTCGTGTGGTACGAAATGTCTTCTCACAACAAAACATAAACTAAAACTATCCTATTTCATATTACACTGTAAAAGGAAAAACATTGAGTTACATTTGAGGAGAAATAGGAAGAAGAGCATGAATTTACATTTGGAAAGGAGGAGAGAGGCTCAGTATTCAAACTGGGATATAAACAAGAATAAACAACCATGACCATACACATACAGATCTAGGGGTATTGGCCATAACCTTGCTAGCATCCACCGTCAAAACCAATTTTAAGGCGACATGTGTAGATTGCATATATATATATATATATATATATATATATATATATATATATATATATATATATATAGTTTGTGAATCATATGTGGTAATTAATTAGATATGCACTTTAACCAGTTTAATATTCGCATCATATGCAATAATAAAAACCCTGACCATATAGATTTAAATCTAGATACATCGTAAATTGATGTAGCTCTGATATCACTATTGGGAAATTGGGGCGACAGATAAGACAACGGAAACAAAAATTTAATACTCGATTCCCTAATCAGCGAGATCACATCAACAACAATGTATCTAGAAAGGAAGGTAACTACAATTATAACTGGTCCTAGAGCAAGTCCAGTGACAACTCTTGATGTAATAGATTACTTCTTCTCCTAGCAACATCAAATGAATAGTCGTCAACAACATCCTCCTGGTGCAGTACCACGAATGACAGTTGACGTTGTCCTTCTAGTAGGAAAAACTCCTTTTCTTCACTAGAGTAGTCCAAATAGACCACCGAAAACTCCACGTTACACTACTAGAGCTGACAGGAAGGAGTTGTCCCTTTGAACGTCAGTGTACTAGCACCAATTCACTCTCCTAAAATTATCTCTCCCTTGTTATCCCTCCGTTTTTAGGTAGGACTTGCTCATACTCTCTATTGGTTGCCACAACCAAAGAGGACAACAATTGTCAGAGCTTATTATTGTGGTTGGGGAGCCCCCAATACCCCTCTATTTATAGGAGAGGCCAATGTTAGGGTTTCTAGTCAGTTTGGGAGTCAAATAGACAAAATTCATGAATTTTCTAAAAACTGTGAATGGTGAACCGACTGGTTCACCGCCCAACCAATCAGTTTAGAGGTGAACTGGCTGGTTCATCTCATGAACTTGTTGATTCATGTACTTTCTTATTCAGAATCAAATTGGCATTCAATATTTGATTAATACAAAATCATGACAACAACATCAATCCGTGGTCCAATCAAATTGACCATTGACCTGGAGAACCCCGATGATGACCCAGCCGATTCACATCAAGAAATGGTAATTTCACAACATGAAAAGGCATTTCATAAGTGAAATGGTCATTTCACATGTCAAGGTCAGACAAATATTCAGCCAATTGTGTTTCCAATTGACCTGACACTCCAACCGATCGGTTCAACACTTGAACCAATGAGTTTAAAGACCAGTCAGTCAATTTTGAACCTCAATTGTTTAATTGAACACTTAAACACTTTTACTAATTAAGTTAAACATCATCCATGAATAAAGTCCTATTCCAAGTGCATCCTATGCATGTTACCTTGTAGGTCCCAAATTACGTTGACAGTAAATGTCCATAACCAACTTATGACATCGCTAGCAATGAGCGGTATCTAGCAAAATATCATTGCTACCCAAGTAATTTGGAAAGTTGGAGAACAACTTCAATCTACAATCCATGATTAGTGTTACCATGATCGAATAGTTCCTTTGTCTTTGATATCCAAATTGAACTCGATCTTAAAATCATCATCCTCTTAACGTTCAATCCATGTTCCTTAAACTAGAGAAGACTGTCTGAGATGCATGCAACTTCAAATATCACATACTGAATCACATGAGTATGGCCATAAATTTCTTAGTCTCACTTATCAAGAGGCCTAGATATCAATCTCATGTTGGAGGGATAAATCCCATCTACATCATTCACACTCATTACCCATGTGTCACAATGCACCCGAGCATCACCTTTGTGGAAACCTTTATTCAAGGTCATGTTGGATGATGCATAAATGCAATGAACAACATGTGATGATTCTAGTGACTCAAGGTCTAAGAACCACAATCACCACTATCACTATGAGAGATGATTCTAACTACCATCATTCTTTAGATATTTAATATGTTACATCATTATCTCATAAATGAACAAACATATAAATGGATATTGCCTTTATTACTAATCAAATTGTTTATAAGATATGCCATTACAATCATCATATGATTGGCTCTCTGGGCATACATACCAACAAGATAGGGTATGCATGACTTCCATCAAAAGATAGGTATCCTAGAGTTTCATCAGTTGATGATCTAGGAGTTCCATTAGAAGGTGAGTGCAGAACACCCATCAAAAGTCAAATGTATAACTACCATGAGAAGGTGGATAGGTACATGCATAATGTTTCTTCCAGAAGACAACCACCATTAAGAAAGATCTAGAATTTTTCATCAGTTGTCCTCTAAAGGTATACATGTGCACTAGATTTCCATTGCATGTTAATTGGCAGAAGGGGGATAATGAGTGAACTGATGAGATTTTAGGAAGATACAAATTGGGGGAGGGGGGCTATTGACGCGTGTCATGTGGTTGTGCCCATGATGCATAAAATGATACAATCACCAATCAATGAAGGGATGGATAAATGGAAATATGGTACATTTATTCAAAAAGTTTCTTGTGTCCACTATTCCATTAGTGGGACCACCATCTCTTGCATTCCTGCATGAGATGTGAAGCTCAAACCTGGCATAAAAACTAGGGTTTTGTATTGAAAGTATCACAAGTTAACATAAGATTAATAAAATCTAAATGTGTAAGCCAATTTTAAACTAAAATGATGAAAAATGAACCCAAAACTAAGATAAAAATGCAACTAAAACTAGGATGAATATACATTCATTAATGCCACTACATTTGTAGGTGGCATACATGTTTGTAGAGAGGTGACACCTTTGTTGCCTGAGAAGCAGTCAACCACAAAAGATTGTAGGCGACACTCTCTCCCTACTACGGCGATAGGCATAAGTTAGGAGTAAGAGAATGGTGGTTAGGGTTGTTTCAAGGAGTCACAAAGAGATAGTATGGTGAAAGTAGAAGAAGAACAAGAAAAAGAAGAAGAAGAAAGGAAGGGGGAAGAAGCCAACTAGGGCACTGTAGGGCATGAAGAGGGGAAGAAAAGGAGGGGGGAAAGAGGAAGCTCTACAGTAGTAGGCTATCTAGTCATTAGTGGCCGCTATCTACATGTGGAGCATAGTCGATGGGAGGAAGAAGAAGAAGGAGAAAGAGGGCGGAGACTAGGACTCTAACTAGAGAGGGAATAGCAGGGAGAACAAATAGAGAAGCGAGATGGAGAGGAAGAGAATAGAGAGAAGAGCAGAAAGCACTAACGATTATGTTGGATGACCAGTCATACATTCACAATGTTGGTTTGAGTGCAAGAAGCACAATAAGGGGGATAAGGAGATGATAATGTTATGTGGGATAGGGAGAGAAGAAAAAACCATCAATGGAGATTTAATGTGAATAAAGTGACTAAAAGTGGGTAATTTGAGAAATTAAATGAATGGGTAAATAAAGTTTGATTGAGACCACAATTCATATGATGGTAGACTAGACCTTAAAGTACTCCAATATATTGCTAATTCATTATTATTTTCTAGTTTAGACCACTAAGTAGTCTATGTCATTGTAAAGCATTTATGGCTCTAAAAGAGTGTAATGATATAACCCTCTCTAGTATAACACAAGAAGTTTAAATTAACGATGTGTGAAATATATAGATGTTGTTGGATCGATGTGCTCTAGAGGGGGGGGGGTGAATAGAGCTACACACACTTCACAAAATCGATTAGACCACCAATTTAAATGAAGTGTAAAAACTAGTGCAAGTAGCAATTTGATATCCTATTCTAGCATACAAAGCAAGGATAAGAGATAATGAATATCATGCACTTGGACAGGTGGTTTAGAGTGGTTCCATGTCCTAAACTTAGGAGCTATGTCAGTCCACTACCTAGAGTTGGTTAGACTCTAGGATTTGAAACTTGGTCCTCTTATTTATCACGATAAGATTACAAGAAACATAAACCACACAACCAAGGGCTTAATTACACAAGCTAAGATCTTTAACCTATCCAAGGACTTACCTACAAAGTGAGATTCTTCAGCCTTCTACAAAGGACTTACCCAATCTCACCTTTGTCTTCAGCCTTGCATGAATTACCTATCTTACTTGAGCTTGCCTTGCACCTCTCCTTCACTTGGAGAGCTTGCCCACGTTTTCCCTTCACCAAGGGAGCTGGAGCAACGATCAATCTTCACTCTAGAAGACCAGCAACACATCTTCCCCTTCACTTGGAGAAGAACAGCATCAACTCCTCTTTCACTCGGAGAAGAAGCTTCAATCAATCTTCTATCTGATTTGGAGGTGGGAAGAAAGAAGAGAGAGCTTTACATAGCACACATGATAGCTCTCATACAAAGGAACCTATCTCACTCACGAATTTGTCTTGAAGGTAGAGAGAGAAAGGGGCTCAAGGGCTTGGAATACTCTCAACTAAGCTTAGAACCAAGTTTGCAATGAAAGAGCAGCTTGGAATGAAGACCAAGGGGTTCTATTTATAGTTGAGGGTGGCCCTTTATGTTGTGGGACACTTGGGTGCATAAGTGGTCGTTTTTCCTTCAAGAAAACGGCTATATTTTTGCCCAAAACAATTCACCAACGGTCATATTACTTTTTCTGCAAACTCTGTACAGTGCAATCGGTCGAGTATCAATGGGTGTAACTCGACCGATCAGGTAGCAGGCAATTCGATGTTGAATTGATCGGTCAAGTTTGTCCTGAGGAAACTCGACCGACCATTCCAACTGGAATTGGCCTACTACCCAATCGGTTGAGTTCTGTGAGTGCACAACTTGACCGATTGCAATCTTCAGAAAATCGACTCAGGATGATCGGTCGAGTTTCAGGGTGGGAAACTCGACCGACCAAGTGCCTGAAATGGATTTTCTAATTTGCAATAAAAGTGATTAGCACTTGGTGAATTTTGTCCCAAACATTTTTCTCTTCTAAGTTACAAGCATATTCATCGTTACAAGTGATTACATTTATGTTCTAAGGTGATTTACATGGAAATCCTAAATTGCACACTTGTAGTCAATTTGGCTTGCACTTGGCCCATTCTAGGGCTTGTATATGTGATCCTTTTCATGTACCTAATGTCTGCAAACAATCTTTAACGCACATGTTAGATACATATGAATGGAATGGTTAAGTCATTATCAAAATATAGGTAATGTACAACCTCTAGGTCAACATTCTCCCCCTTTTTGACAATGACAAACCATTCCTCAAACATATTGAAAAGGATAAGAAAATTAAACCTTTGCCTTGTGAATTAGGGGGATTCATGATAAGAACAATTGGAATTGCTCCCCCTCAATTTATGCTTCCTCTCACCTGCATGTTAGGTTTTCTATACATAGCAAAACCAAAATCCATGTAATATGTAATCCCTTACTTGTCATATGATCAATCAGCAAATTTACAAGAAAAGGATCACTTAGGCAAGAAAGCAATAGTATTATCACCATAAAAACAATATGATTGAGTTTCAGACCATGAGATATTTCTCCCCCTTTTGACATTATCAAAAAGGAAGGGGGTGTAGAAGAGCAAAATCTAGGTCTTCTCCAAGACTCAACCACACAGATATGCAAAAGATGATAAACAACAGTGTAAAGGCATATAACATACAACCATTGAGGAGAAACATACAATCCAAGTCAGAATCAAAATATAGCTCATCAAACACCAAGCATAAGATAACACGGAGGAAATAGCCAAGGTGTAGCAATAATATTCCAACACAGACATATGTTCTCATAAGCTACTACAACCATAAAAAGCGAGAAAACAGAGAATAAGAAAATAGTACAGCTCAGACTAATGTGCCAGGATGTTGCTTATACAAAAGAGTCTAGAAAGATATATAATAGACATGCTAGACTATAATCTAAGACAACCTCCTAGACATCTAAGCTATTGAAGTCAACTGTGTCCTCGTCATTGCCGGGGTTGTAGTCCTCATCACCATCCGAAGGCGGGGCAGTTGTGCCAGCAGCAGAACCAGCACCATCATCGCCATCCTCGGCAGAAGAACCATCACCAACAACATCCTCATCCTGGTCGGGCATCTCCTCGTCAGCAGGACCAAAAGAGCGACCGGGCCAGCGGGCATTCTGCTCAGCCCACGACATGCCAAGAGCTAGGAGCTCATGGGCCTGCGGAAAGGAAGGAGCAGAGTCCCCCAAGGACGCGAGCAGAGTGGCCAGGGGGCTAGCAGGAAGCGGTAGATAAGCAAGAGTAGAGCTACTGGAGGGATACTGAGGTGGAGCAGCAGCAGAAGGCTCGGCAGCATACGGTGGTGGAGCAGGAAAGTAATGCTCATATGCATAGGAGGCATAAGCACTACCCGGATAAGGCTGGTATACTGGGTAGGGTGAAGAGCAGGATAGGTTCATGGTAGACATGATCGAACACAAATCTTGATGGAGATGATCCTGGACCTGGCGATTGTACGCATGTTCATGCATCATGTAACCTAGAAGGGTTTCATTTGATGCTCTAAAAGACGCACGGCTAGGGCGAGGGTGGGGCTGCGGGGGTGGAGCCTGGGTGGAGGTGGGAGGGGCACCAGAAGCAGGGGCGGAGGCAGAGGCAGAGCCAGAAGCACCAGGGGCAGGCACAAACTTTAGAAGAGTGGTTTCACTAATGCACACTCCCTTTCGAGAAACCGGGTAATGGAAGTCGGAAAAGAGTGATTTGTCAGTGGCGAACTGGAAGAGACCACATATCAAGGCTGGATAGGGAGGGTGGGTGCCCTTGGTGTTCTTTCCTTTGTCAAAGCAAGTCATGTGATGAAGAATGTAACGAGCCCACTTGACACCTATGTTGTTCAACAAACAATACATCAAAACCGCTGTGTTTTCTGCAATATCCGTTTGATTGCGCTTTGGATGGATGTTGCAGTTAAGAACAAGGGCTAGGATGCGCTTCCGGAGGTCAAGGGAGGAGGAGGGAAGGGTGGACCACTTCTTATAGGCCACGTCAGGCTTTTTCAAACATCGATGAATATCCGGTAAAGTCAATTCATGATGTTTGTAAAAGGCTTCCGGGTCTAAAAGATCAAAATACTCATCATAGCCCCAGCGCCAAGTAGTGGTTTCTTCATCTCCGGCAAGATAGAGATTGAAAGTCTCCTCGGAGAGTTGAAACCGACGACCGGCGATCATCGATGTTAGGACTATTTTGGTATTAGGCGGTGGAACAATCGAATCATAGTTCCAGTGTAGATTAGCATAGAACTCGTGAACTGCTTTGGTACTAGTTAACTGATTGTTGAAGCAGTCACTCTCGATCACAAGGGCGGAAAGGTTGTGATGTGCAAGAAGCTGGGCGATGGAGTTGATATGGTTTTGAAAACGAGTGGGACCAACTAGGGGGCGGAAAGGAAAAGAAGACCTAGAAAGGAGATCCTTATACCTATTGACAGCCTCTAGAGAGACAAACGTGGTGTTATCAAAGGGAATCAACCGTTGGGTCGAGGAGGAAGCTGGGGCATTGCTAGGGGAAGGTCGTTTTCTCCTGTGGGAAGCCATGGAAGCAAGAACTAGAGGAGAAAACGCACACACAAGCAAAAACGAACCTCAAAACCCAACAAGAACACACAGCCGTCGCCCGGGAAGGTCAGGAGCAAGCTGCTAAGGCACCCTAGGGCTGGGAACGGAGAAGGGTTAGGGCCAGGGTGGAGAGTACGGGCCAAGAGAAGAGGAATCGGTCGGCTATTTTCTAGATGCAAGGGAAAATAGTCGGCCGATCCTAAGTTTTAAGTTGGCGCAGCCCGTCGATCGGTCGAGTTCTGAGACAGGACAACTCGACCGATTGGTCACTGAAGAACCACTCTCGGCTCTTGATCGGTCGAGTTTTCAGGGGTGAAACTCGACCGATGGTCAACCTGACCTAGCAAACTAAATCTTAGATTCTAGCCACATACATGCCTATTAAATTTATTTTTCCATTCTATTATGCATAAATAACATACCTAGGCACATTTTGCTCATCATTGAGCACTATTTAGCGATAAAACGCGAAATTCGATAAAAACCCAAAAACAAGCAAAAACTAGGCATATTGATTGACAAATTAAGCATAAGCAAGCATGTATAGGCAGCATAAGGTGAAGAATGACATGAGCAAGCATATAGGATAGAGACCACTAGCTAGATCACATAGCAATATCATTTAAATCAATAATAAGCAGTTTAGATCGAATAAAGTTAAATTGATCTCTAGCTAGAGGTTTTGTAAAAATGTCCGCCAACTGATTTTCCGTGTCCACATGTGTGATATAGATATCTTTCTTGGCAATGTGGTCATGAAGAAAATGATGGCGAACCTCTATATGTTTAGCTCTACTATGCAATATAGGATTATAAGAGAGGTTAATTGCACTAGTATTGTCACAATAGATAGGAGAAGCATCAAAAAATATGTTAAAGTCCTGGAGCATTTGCTTCATCCATAGGACCTGTGCACAACAACTCCCGGCTGCAATGTATTCAGCTTCGGTAGTTGACAATGCCACTGTGCTTTGTTTCTTGGAGAACCAAGACACTAAGCATGGTCCTAGAAGGAAGCAAGTGCTACTTGTGCACTTTCTATCAATCAAACACCCTACATAATCCGCATCACTATATGCCGTAAGAGTAAAATCCCTTGATTTAGGATACCATAGACCAAAATTTTGAGTTTTGGCTAAGTACCTCAAAATTCTCTTAACAGCAGTGAGATGCGACTTCTTAGGGCAAGATTGAAAGCGAGCGCACAATCGAACACTAAACATAATGTCAGGTCTAGAGGCAGTTAAGTAAAGTAAACTTCCTATCATACCTCTATAGAGCTTCTCATCTACCTTTTCACCTTCTTCATCTTTATCAAGTTTGGCGGTGTTTGACATGGGTGTATCCATCAGCTTCATGTTTTCCATCCCAAAGCGCTTGAGTAGTTCAGTTGTGTATTTGCCTTGGTTGATGAAGTTTCCTTCCTTTGTTTGCTTGATTTGAAAGCCGAGGAAGAAGGTCAACTCACCCATCATGCTCATTTCAAATTCACTCTGCATAAGAGAACTAAACTCCTTGCAAAGATCAAGATCAGTCCCGCCAAAAATGATATCATCAACATATATTTGTATGATAAGAAAATGGTTAGAAGTGTGTTTTAGAAACAAAGTAGAATCAACTTTGCCCATGACATACCCATTATCTAACAAAAAGTTCTTTAATTTCTCATACCAAGCTCGAGGTGCTTGTTTGAGTCCATAGAGAGCTTTTTGTAGCAAATAAACATGATTGGGTAATTTGTCATTTTCAAAGCCCGGAGGTTGAGCAACAAATACTTCCTCCTCGATTGTACCATTCAAAAATGCACTTTTAACATCCATTTGATAGAGCAAGAAATTTTTATAACTAGCAAAAGCAAGTAGCATACGGATAGATTCTAATCTAGCAATAGGAGCATAAGTTTCATCAAAATCAATACCTTCCTGTTGGTTGTAACCTTGTGCTACTAACCTTGCTTTGTTCCTTACCACTTTTCCTTGCTCATCAAGCTTGTTGCGGTAGACCCATTTGGTGCCAATGATCTTTCTATCGTTTGGTCTTGGCACTAGAGTCCACACACGGTTCTTCTCAAATTGCTCAAGCTCTTCTTGCATGGCAAGGATCCACTCATCATCACCAAGGACCTCTTTGATGTTCTTTGGCTCTAGTTGGGAGATGAAGGCACTATCTGCTTGTTCTTTGTTGTGAGCAGCTCGTGTCCTCACTCTCTCAAATAGATGGCCAATGATCAACTCCTTGGGGTGATTCTTTGCAAAGCGGGGAGTGGGATCCTTCTTTTCTTCTTCTTTTTCTTCTTCTGCAACCTGCTTGCCTTTGTCTTTGATGTTGAGATCTTTTAAGATAGGAATTATTTCATCTGCAACATCATCATCACCAATATGCTTGCTACTAACAGGGTTAGTTTCAATAAATTTAACATTTATAGATTCTTCAATTTTAGATAGATCGAAGTTAAATACTCTATATGCCCTGCTAGTAGTACTATAGCCTAGGAAGAAAGCCTTGTATGATTTCAGATCAAACTTGTCGAGAGAATCCTTAGTGTTTAAAACAAAACAAGGACATCCGAAAACATGAAAGAAATCAATAGATGGCTTCTCCTAAAGACTCTCCCGGGGACATGGAAAAGTGAGTTATTTGACCCCTAAGTTCGTAGGTGAGAGACGGGGGGTAATTTTTTTCAAGAAACTTGCTTTGTATAACTTCCCAAGTTGTGACATGGTCTTCACTCTCCATAGTGTTGTACCAGCTACTAGCTTGGCCGGAGAGGGGATACTTGAACAACCTAAGGCAGATGGCATCTTCAGAGACACCAGGAAGTTTGTTTAGAGAGCAAAGGTCAATGAACCTTTGAAGGTGATCTTGGCAACTTTCCCCATTGTTGGTTGAGAAGGGCTTGGCTTGCATCATGGTGATCCATTGGGTTCGGATCTCAAATTGAGGAGAAATGATGTCAGGGGGTATGACCATACGTTGTGCATAGGAAGTTTTGGGAACATAAAAGTCCTTTAATTGTTTTTGCCTTTTGGCTTCCCTCCTATCGGCTTCTATGGTTTCTTGTTCAGCCCTACAGGCTACTCGTAAAGCAGCTTCTCTTTCCGCTTGTTCGGCTTGGATGAGCTCTCTTTGAGCTACGAGAGCTTGGTCGATCCTACGGGCGACTTCTTCTTCATTCATTCTTGCTAGATTTTGACGGTTTAAACGATGAAAAGTCCTTTCTATTTCCGGATCAAATGATTGAAAATCAACGTTCGGGCATCACATGCACAAATGAAGCAGTTAATCGTGTGTAGAAAAAAAAATGGACTGCCAGAATGGAAACTCAGCAGAAGGAGGAGTAGCACTTCCGGAATGTTACTCGGAAGGCATAAAAAAAAGGAAAAAAAGTTTTTCAAAAATTGTTGGGGTTCAAAGAAACAAATCCATTGTCCCCTACAACGATGCCAAATTGTTAATGCTTCGTTTAGCACTTACAATCACTAAGATTATTATCCTAGAGTTTAATCCTTTTCTACTTCCAATTAAGGCTAGTATAGAAGGGTTGATCCCACATGACAACTTTTTAAGATTGTTTCCTTTATCCCAATAAATTTTGAAGACCTATTTTTTGTATTTTCATATTTTAAATAGAAAGTAAAGATCGGGATGGGGGTTTGGTTGATTATACTAAAACAAGAAATAAACACAAAGTAACAATGTAATAACATGAATTTATTTTTCCCCTGTCACAAGGAAAAGAAACAAATAATTGTTAGCACAAGTAGACTATTGTGAATGGAAAAGACTAGAAGTAAAGAAAGCAAATCAATGAAGGTTGAAATCAAAGGGAGAGAATCGAGGCTCTTGGGGTTTTCACCACCTTAGCCTAGGAAAATGATTAATCCTTAAATGACGGGTTCGATGAAGGCAAGTGAATTAGAAATCCACTAAAGATGATCTCCACATGAGCCCATTGGTCCTGGTGCTCATGTTTCTTAGTTCATCATCCTAAAAAGAGAAAATCCATGGTCGTTTCAAAACTCTTATGCGATTGAGATTGTCGTTCTAAACCCGAATTTCTAAGGTCATATCCATTTGGATTAACTTTTGATATTATCAATTAATCACTTTGATATATAAACTAGTTATCAATCTCAAAAGCCATCTAGAATCATTTATGGAGAAATCGAAAGCCATGGCTAAGGGGTTATTCCCCTTGCCTTGATAAAGAACTACTCACTCATGGAGAAGGAGAAAAGAGAGACAGTGGAAGGAAGTGATCTAGCCATCTTTGAGTCTTACGACTACTGATCCTCGATTAGAGACAATGAGGATAACTGCCTCTTCCTACCTTGCTCGATTGCTCAAGAGAGGGGAGGAGGAGGAAGAAAGAAAGTACTAGATCTAAACACAATGGAATAACGAAATTAAAATAACATGTAACAAAATTGCAAGGCTACTTTATTTCAGAACTAGAAGAATACAAGAAAATTTGCTCCAGAATGCTAATACAAGAGAAATCCAAGATGCCCCTAGGAGGAGGAAGTACCCCTCCTTTCATAGGAGAGGGAGGGGGCACTTTTACAATTAGGGTAGAAAGTTTTAAGGCTGGCGGCTAGTTTTTTCGGTTGTCTGCGCGCCGCCAACCGACTGGTTCAACAGTGAACCGATCGGCTGGATGCTGGTGGAGGGCGGCTGCCAAGCAATCGACTGCCAACCCTAGTTAGGGTGGCGGCGCAGTTACAACTACTCGACGGGACAAATATCTTCCCACTTTGACTGAGCATTTGGTATTGGGAATAGGGAGATCTGGCCAGTGGTCTGATTGAGAGCAATGATCGACGCTGGAATGCAAGACGAGCGGTTTTATTACTCGGACGATCGGGTCGAAAGTGTGAAATGAACAGTTTGTAAACCCAAACGATCAGATCAGGTTCTGAAACTGCAATAAAATGCACAAGATTGTCAGATTTGTGATAAAAATGAGAAAATATTAATTTGTGCAATTTCAAGAGATGAATTGAGTATTTCTATGTGACAAGCTTAATAATTTGTAGAAAAGAAGTGCTGAAGTAGCACTCATCAGCCACCAAAGACAAGAGGATTGTAGCAACGGAGCAAGTCAACTTCATTCTTGACTACCCCTTCTCTAGATAGAGTAAAGTTTCTGGTGTCCCCCTTATTACTGGTTACATCAACTATCAATTTGTTGAGCACACACTACTTGATTTGGGCTCTAGTGTGAGCATTATGCCGTATAGCTCGTTTGCCAATATCTGCCTAGAAGGATTGAAACTTGCCAATTGTGTTATGTTATTAGACAATGGATCCAACAAGACACATATGCGCATGATAGAAAATAAAAGGATGGATATGGACAAGAAATGGAGTGTCAGATACCAATTGATTTTCTTATAATGGATGTAAATCCAAAGGATGGGAAGAACTAAATAATTCTTGGGAGGCCCTTCTTATGCAAAAAGGATGCTGAGATCAAGGTGCATGCCAACATCTTGACGATCTCTTATATGAAGAAATAATTAGATATATTCATGTTCACTGCTGAGGAATCACAAAGTATATTTGATGAGGAGGAGATCTAATTTGAGATAGACTATAGTGAATCTGGCCAAGGGACCTCAGAGAACAAAGATGTGGAGTGTCTACATGAGATCTGTGAAGAATACCATGGTCGAAGGCCTTTGAGAGGATTTCCATGGATGATGATGAAAGGAAGTTTCTTATGGAAGGATGGGGGATGAAGGAACACCAAGCTTGGTTGAAGGCTCTAAACTTAGCGGTAGTGGGAGGCAACCCACATTGGTTTGAGATTCTTATTCTCAAAGCCTATTGTTTGTTATACTTGAGTTTTTCCAAGAAATACACACACACCATACTTGATGATTTTTCTATTTGTGAATCATGTTAGAGCAGGTATAATGGAGGAAATAGGCTGTTTGGAGGATCCAACCAAGGAGAAATTCAAGTTTTAAAGAAAAATTGGAAATAGTGAAACTCATAAAGGAAAGCAACCATAACAACCATTCCTCACATCACACCCATGCTGCTGGCAAGCCACAATGCCCATTTTTCACAGAATGGTCGCGGTGTCCTACCCTACTCTCCTTATGCTATATGGATCTCTCCCCTCATTTGGTGTTTTTCTACCACATCTACATACCCGCTACCCTACTACTCTAAACTTCTATTTATGTTGAAGATAGCATGGTTTAATTATTTGGGTGTGGTAGGGCGGTAAGCCATCTCCTTACCTAATTTTCCCCTATGTTCCTTCTTCTAAATTTTTTCTGAGATTATCAAACAATCTAACTAACTCTTGTACTTGTCCATCCATACATTGTGTGTTTGTTTTACATGTTTTCATATCATGTAGTTTATTTTCTTATGTTTTTGTGTATTTTTTTCAATTTTTTGCTTTTCATGCCGCTCTATGCCATGCAGTGCATATCATGTAGATTTTTGGTAATTTTTGTGTGTTTTAGCTGGGATTTGCTTGCTTTATGCTTTTTATATCCTAAATGTATTTTTAGATGTGATTGAATGCAAGTTGGCACCATTTCGGCCAATTTTTCCCAAATTTGGAATTTCTTACCTAAAGAATGTTTTGACTCAACTTCTACTTAATGAATTGAAAATGTTGATCTTTGATAAATGCATACTACATTCTCATGTTTACTGCTAGATAGTATCAATACTTGACTTTTTACATGTGAATCACCTCTTTCATGCTTGTGCAATGTTTTGGTTGAATTGTGATTTAAGCAAGCTGCAAATGCTTAAGGTTTGTGAATTCTCATGATAAAAGTGTGATTTTCATATTGCTCATTGATATGGTGTGTCATGGTTCAGTGGATTTGTTGGAGTAACTTTCATGGAGGAGATATCATGTTGAAACCCATGCTAATGACCCCTTTTTGACTCACATTTCTTTCATCATTTCTTACCACTCTATCTTAAAAGGATGCCAAAGAGCACATATCAACCTTGGCCACCCCTAAAAGTTTGGGGTGTTTGGGTGGCCATATATATATGATCCCAATTAACTCTCATCACCATGTGCCCTACCTACACCAAGGGAAAAGAAAAAGAAAAAAGAAAAATAAAAATAAAAAATAAAAAGAAAATGCAAAAAAACTACAAGATTCTCCTATGTAATAACATCTAAATAAATAAAATATGAGTGCTCCTATGTAATAGCACTCCACCCTTTTACCACAACCCTTTCTTCTATTTTCATGCCCATTGAGCCAGGAACATTAAACCTAGCTCATTTTTCCTTCTTGTAGCCATGTGGATCACCTAGTGTGGTTTGACATATGAGATTGAATGCATGAAGGTAAAACAAAAATCCTAGTCAATTTTATTGTCATAATCATGAAATGGTTTATCTGGAGCTTTATGAAATCCATATAGATTGATTGTGCATTCCATGCTCAATATTTTAAGTTTGTATGCTCATCACTTTAATCATGATTGGGTTTTGAAAGAGGAGAGGAAATAGGTGAAGTACATGCACTTAGTCATCATTGAGCTCATGTAGTCAATTTGCACTTGTTGCAATGCATTTATCATTTTTGTTTCTAGAAAAAATTGAAGAGAGATTAAGTTGGAGCATATGTGAGGACAAGTATGTTTTAAGTTTGGGGTGGTTATGCAACCCTATTTTAGGGCTCCATCTTGTGTCTTATTGTATTTCAATAACAAATAGACATGTTAGATTGCAAGTTATTTCCCTTAATAAATGGTTTTATGTCAAAATTTCTTATGGCTTCTCTTTGTGAATTTTTTAGGCATTTGAACCATGTTTTGAATAGATGAGAGGATCCTTGGGTTTCTACACCCTAGGATTGGACCCTAGATCATCTCCACACCTTCCAAAACTAGGAAAAAATAGATTCAAGGATAATAGCAATCGAGAGAAGAAGTTTGGAGCCAAAAAGTATAGCTGGGCCCTCAAAACGGAATGTGGTACTTAGCTATAGCCATTATGAAAGTGCCCCGAATCATAGGTTGATTTCAAGAATTCAAGAGCTACTGCAACTCAGCCAACATAACCGTGGTCAGCAAAATAGCCGTCGTGTTTCATAGCTACCATGCATGTGGCACGCACCACGACTGTGGCAATGAAATCCTATGACAACCAACTTGAAGAAAATGGTCGTGGCCACTTCCTGCAAAATAGTTGTGGCAACCACCAAAACCATGGCCACTTCCTCCTAAATGGTCCTGTCAAACACCTTGCCCGTACCACCCTTCAGCCACCATAGTCATGGTGACCACCACTGTCATGGATATGACCTTCCAAAAACCACACCTCAACCTAACATTTTATCCATTTCTACCTCACCATTTTCCATCTACCACAACCACTTTCATCCCATCCACCAAACTGTGGTTACCAAAATGGTTGTGACGGCCTGCAACCTTAGCATACTTTTTGCACTACTTTTCCCATATTTCCCCCACATAAACTAGTGCTTCCCTACCACCTACATATACATAGGTGGAGGATGTAGAACAAGGTTACAACCGCATTGCATTCATTTCCACCTATATAGTTCATTCAAGAGATCTCACCTACCCCCACCTACATCCACTTCATTTCAACCCCAAAACCCTAGTTTTCTAGGGTTTTTCCCTTCATCCACCACTATTCCATGCCATCCATCCAACTTGGGAGAAGAAGTACATGCTCCAACAACTAGGAGGTGAATATAGAGGAATCTTCACCATGTTTCATGGATTCCAACTCCTCTACTCCTTCTTCTTTTCTTCTTTTATGTCTAAATAAGCCCTTTGTGGTGGGCTATTTGGGGTGAAAATGTTACTTTTAGGGTAGAATAACTGGTAAACTCTCTATATTCGTTTTAGGATGATTGCCTTATACTTCTATCTTATTTCTCATGATTCTTCTTGTGATTTATGCTTGAAAACATAAATTTCTTGTTGTTCTATGATTGAAACCACCTAAGTCTAGCATAAAATGGCATACATGAGGCTATTTTGGGATTTACTCCTAGGTCCAACTAGTGGATCCCTAGCTAGTACCCATATTTGGATACATATATCCCTTCTCTTACTCCTAGGTGTGATATCTAAGTAGGTAGTGTAGGAGTGCTTAGTGCAATTGCCTTGAAGTTTCCTAAAATCTAAATGGTGAGTGATGTGAGGTGAAACACCCTCCGCTCCACTCTTCATTCCTACCTTTGGCTCACAATTACACTAAGGACACCCACCCTAGAAACCCAGTCTTTCCAAATCTTGTTGGAATCTCACCTAAACCTTAGTTGAATTGAGCCTCTCAAGGTTGGATAGGGTGTGCAAGGGTGTAGTTCCCCTTCACTCACCCTGTACCATCCATGGAAGACAAATAGTTTAGGGTGATTCCATACCATTTGGATAGTGTTTGGTTTGTCAATCTATGATGAATGGATAGATTTTACATGTTATACCCCCAACTGGAATCCTAATAACACCCCCAAATGGACCACATCTCCATAACTTGCTTAAAACCCTAATTTGCTCTTGCTAGTTCATGCTTTCTTAGTTACTTACTTCAATTTCTTCTTAGCTAATTACTTTGTTCTTATGATTTGAATCTCTCCAAGGTCATTAGTGTCTATTTGTGCTTGCTTCACTTAGTTTTTGGTAATTTATCTCTTTGCTTGTCCTAGTTTGTTAACAGTTAGTTTAGTGTAATTTCTTGCATAGCTTAGCGAGTTGTCACTTCTAGTTTGTTAGCAAGCTCTTGCTTTGCAGTCTAATTGCTTTCTTTATTTCTTACATGTCCTTCTTGCTAATTATAACTTAACTAGTCTAGGGTTAATCTAGGTTTCTTTGATCATCTTGTTCTCTTTAACTGTTTTCTTGCTCTACCCTTAGTGTAACAAAAAAAATCAACCATCAAACCCTTAAATCCTAGACTCTACTTTAGGAACCTAGCTTACTCTAACTTATGTCTAGTGCCCCCTTTCTCCCTATATATCAACTCTTATCTTGTCACTTTCCTATAATATAACACGACCCTATGAGAGGTGAAGTGTGATTTGACGCCCTATGCCACACAGAGAGATTACTCAAAACAAAACCACATAAGAGAGATTAACAAGCATATTATCAGAAAACACTATAAATTAAACTGGTAAGATATTGTCCTCTACCTGCTTCTCAACCTCCATTGTACGATCTCTACCTCTTTGTGCTCATCCACCTAAAGAGGGTGGGGGAAACCCATAGGTTGAGATTACAAATCTCAAAGGGAGATATAACTCATCACCAACTCTATTATTATCACAAATAAGATAAACAAAGTAGATGTAAAGTTACAGCTAAGTGAAGCAGGTAATGATCATTAACATGAAGAGCAATTATTGTTGAATTATGAAACATCGTGATAATAAAAAAGGAATATAAAGAACATGTATAATTCCTATCAACTACATTGTATAAAGATCAAGCAAGGCCTCATCCAATGTTTCCGTATTTTGATCCTATACAATTATACTACACAACTAATTACACATGTTATTATGCCTCGAGGTTTTGAGTCGTACCACCCAAATCCCACTGACCACTTGATAAGTCAAAATTGGTGCCATATAAGGTCTAATGGAAGAGCCAAAATCCATGACCTCACCCCACCTCTTGGTCAGCACAAGAGAAAATACCATAGAGACATATCAGTCAACTATAACAATGACATATAGTCAAATTAAAGAATTGGCTCACGCATGGCCATCCACATATATAATCATAACTAGTCCACCTTGGTACAGGTACGATGTTAGAATAACAGGCTCAAACATGGTCATTCTAACAATAAGGAGTGGCTCACACATGTACATCCTCACCACAACGAGATCGACTCATGCATGGTCATCTCACACATCATGTAGTTAAGGATACAAGGAAGTACTCGACTTGTACCTCACATATTCAAAAATATGTGATCCGAGTTAAACTCGTTTCACCATTAAGATAGAAGCTAACAATGAATGGATCAAAGGCACATGGCAAGCTACAATATTAAGTTCCACTTGATTAATTAGGTTATTGAAACATTTTCAGCATCAATCAAGTTACAACATATAAAATCAAAACAAATTCTATATGAATAAGGGCATAATTCATCATCAGAACATACTAAAACATATAAGGTATGATCTCATCACTTCATCACTTCCTACTTATCTTTCAACATGTATCCATCACAAGGACTACATATCTTGGGGTGAGAACCCCTCCTCTCATCACTGAGGAAATCATCTCATGCAAGGCAAATAGCCACTACTAGGTCATAAGACCATTTACTCCCCTCTTTGTGTTACCATAAAACATGTGCCTTACAAGGCTTATTCAAACATACCATAAAAACCATAGCTCATACCTGGCTATGCATATCATTTAATGTTACCTTCATGGTTAGAACTTGCAACAAGAAGAGCGATATGACATCAACACTATCACATCATAAGATTCATGTTAAACACATTACATCTTTTAGGGTTAGGGTTTCTCTATAACTGATTAGGGTTTTTAAGGTTGGATCAACAACCACCCTTAGATCATTACTTCCATCATCATTATGAGGTTTTTTATGAGGTAAAGAAAGATATCTCTCAAACTCATTCGTACAACTACTCCATAGGGTATCACATTATTTGATGTGACCCTAGCATCAACATGGTGTAACTTAAACACCATCACAAAGCATCGATTAGGGTTTACAACATATGGTATCAGGTTGACCACAAAGGTGTCTGACAACCATGGCAAGGTAGGGTATCAGTTTAGGGTATACTAGGTGAGCAACCTGGGTGTCGTCCTACCAACACAGAAGGGTCAGTTAAGCATCACCTTATAGGTGTATCAGGCAATGATACTTCAAGCAAAGGGTGTCAGCTAACCCCTCGTATCGGGCAACATCAACACATGATGTGATAGGTGTCAGGGGTAATAGGAAATGTCCTAGTGTATCAAGCAACTTAGGGTTTTAGTGGTGTGTCTAAGACATGAAGGGTTGTCAAGGAATATCGGGTATCAACCCCCCTTCATGGCATGATGACCAAAGCCTGACAGGAAACACCTCGATGCAACACATCCATAACTATAATGTCCAATCTCTATTTCACTGCATATCGGCAACACCTCCTCCAACGTGTAATGATATGTCTCAAGACCTAATGGTTGAACAACCTAGATCATGATAGCCAACTTCTCCAAACATAGCAACATACATCTTCTATCATTCTAGGTGTTACCAAGCCATGACAACCATCAACAAAGCATGTCAACTTAGGCCTTGCCAAGATCATTCCTATCTATCACCAAGGGTGACAGATAGTGGTGCCACAGGTCGTGATGACCACCCAAGGTATATTGGCCTCAGCAAACATATCGGTCCACTCATATTCAACCTTAAGATGGGCATTACAAGCAAGGAAAAGAGGTGAAACAAAAGGGCAACAACTAAGCAAGGTTCTTCTTCAAAAAAATAGAACGAAAAACTACCAAAAAGACTACTAGCATGCAAGAGATAATGAGCCAAGAACAAAGAACAAAATAGCAAGTAAGGGGTGATAATAACAAGAGGGTTTAGAGTTATATAACCCACCTCAAGGATCACCACCAAGCTCCAAGCTCACAAACTCAAGGTAGAAGAAGATCTTCCAAGCTTGGTCACTGCAACACCTCCAAGAAAGAAGATGAGCCCAGGTTAAGAAATCATGAGAGGGAAAAGAAGTAACCAAGGTCCATGGTTGATAAGAGGAAGGAAGGAGAGAAAGGAAGTTAAGGATCATGGATTACCAAGGTAGAGGATGAAGAGAGAACCACAAGCATGAGACACGTCCTCCAAGCTCTAAGGGAGAAGCTCCTCTAGCTCAAGGTTGTCCACCAAAGAGAGAATGCAAGGATAACCAAAAGGGTTCTTTTGCATGGAGAGAAAGAGCTATATATACAAGAGGGATGAAAGAGAGAGAAAGGGGAAGGTGTCACCACCTTAGAACCCTAGGTGAAACTTGTCCATGAAGAAATATCCACATGTAACACCAGGCAACAAGGTGATAATATTTATGTCTTTCCCACTAGGTCACCTAAGATGGTCAAGGCCGATACACACATCTACCCTCTTCAAAAATCGATAAAGGTAAACCCTAGGTACCACAAACCGATATGGTGCATCTTGAGACACCACAAAACTGATAAGATGTCTTTCAAGACACCCACAGACCGATACATGGCCTCTCTAAGGCTCTCAAGCCCGAGACAACACTTCTAGGTGCAAGGCACACCTCAAACATGTGTCCAAAATACCACCAAGGATGTCACCACTCAACCAAGGTCCAAACAAGATGCCCATCTCTTTATTTCTCCTCTAGATGATGCCAAGAGAGAGAAGAAACACACTAGAGGTGGCAAACTTGCACATCAAACCCTATCATGGGTGAATTGCAATTGCACCAAACCTCTCCACAAAACACAAGCATTAAGCTCAAACAAGAAACTGCAAGATGCCAACATGCTATAATTACATCTCAGATGATTAGATCAAGGAGCTAAGAACATGCTTAAGCAAAACAAATAGGTCTATCCCAAAACATTGGTTAGGGTCCTTACAAGCCATAAACCCCTAATAGGGATTTGCCCCCCGAAATCCTAAGAGAAAAGGGAGGGGTACTTCCTACTCATCTCTTATTATAGATCCCATGTGGCTTCCTCAACACCACGATGATGCCAAAGAACCTTCACAAGCACAAGGTCCTTCCTCTATAGCTTCTTCACTCTTCGGTCAAGGATCAACACTGGACCTTCCACATAGGTCATATCCTCATCAAGCTCCACTTCCACATGATGTAACACTAACTCCTTATCTGGATGACACTTCCTCAACATACTAACATGGAACATTGGGTGTAACCTGTACAACCCAGGTGGAAACTCCAACTGGTAAGCCACCTTTCCAACACAAACCACAACTGGGTAAGGCCCTATATCTGGGAGCCAACTTACCTTTCTTCCCAAACCTTAGAACACCCTTCCAAGGAGAGACCTTCAGATATACCTTGTCTCCCACTTGAAACTTCAAGGGTCTATGAAGATTGTCCACATATGACTTTTATTTGTCCTATACTACCTTCAATTGTTGTTGTATCACCTCGATATTCTCTGTTGTCTATTACACAAGCTCAGGACCAAGAAGCTGATACTCACCTATCTCATACCAACACAACGGAGATTTGTAACGTCATATGGTGCCATGTAAATACTACTCTGATAGCTGTTGTTGTAGGCAAACTCTATCAAATTGAGGTTTACATCCCAAACTCTTGAAAACTAAAGAGCACAAGCCCTCAAAAAATCCTCCAAGGTCTAAATGGTCCTTTCAGATTGACCATCTGTTTGTGGGTGCAAAGTGGTGTTGGACTTCAACTGTGTAGCCAACGCAGTGTGTAGTTGCTCCCAAAAGTGACTCGTGAACTGAGGACTTTTGTCAGACATGATAGTAGCTACAACACCGTGCAAACGCACTATCTCATCCACATATATCTGGGAAAGATTCTCTACTGTGAATCTTGTCTTCACAGGAAGGAAATGTGTTGACTTGGTCAACCTGTCAATGATCACCCAAATGGAATCATAACCTTTGGCTATCCTAGGTAGACCAATCACAAATTCCATAGTTACATGATCCTATTTCCACTGAGGTGTAGTCAATGGTTGTAATGTTCATGTAGGCTTCTGATGCTCAACTTTGACTTTTTGACATACTACACATCTTACAACGAACTCATCTACATCCTTCTTCAAGCCTGGCCACCAATACATATCCTTCAAATTGTGGTACATCTTGGTACTACCTGGATGCATAGCATACATAGACAAATGAGACTCCTCTAGTACCATCTTCCTTAGATCATTAACATCAGGAGCCACTATCCTATTATGGTAACAAATTGTTCCATCATCCGACTCGTGGAAACCATCATGCTTCTTACTGCCAAACTCTGATCTAATCTGTTGTTTCACAGTATTTGTCTGTTGAGCTTCTCTAATTTGCTGTCTTAGCATAGGCTTCACCTGTAGATGTGCCAAAAAACCAGATAACAAGGAGACTTCCACTTTCTTAGGATCCACATGTACTCTTTTAGTAGATATAACATGCCCTAAGAAAGCTACCTTCTTCAACCAGAACTCACACTTACTAAACATATCATAAAGCTAGTGTTGTCTCAACACGGTCAACGCGTGACGAAGATGTTGTTCATGTTGCCGACTATCCCAACTATATATCAAGATGTCATCTATGGAGACTCCCACAAACTGATCAAGGAACGGTCTAAACACTCTGTTGATCAGGTCCATGAATGTTGCTAGTGCATTGGTCAGCCCAAACAACATAGCTACGACCTCGTAGTGAACATACCTTGTCCTAAAGGAAGACTTAGGTATGCCATCCTCCTTAATCCTCAATTGGTGATATCCTAATCTCAGATCTATCTTTGAGAACATCGTCGCACCATGCAACTAGTCAAATTGGTCATCTATCCTCGATAAGGGATACTTATTCTTTATTGTGACCTTGTTCAACTATTTGTAATTAACACACAACCTCATAGATCCATACTTCTTCTTTACAAATAGCACTAGATCACCCCACAGAGATGTACTCGACCTGATAAAACCCTTATCAAGAAGCTCTTACAACTATCTATTCAACTCTTCCATCTTTGCTGGTGCCATCCTATACGGTGTTTAAGATAGGTTGTGTTTTGGGGACCAGATTGATCTCAAAATCAATCTCCTTGACTCTCTAACACCAGAAAATTCCTTAGTAAACACATCCTTGACTCTCTAACAACTGGCACCTCATGAATGCTAGGACTCCTTGCCTCAGTATCCATCGTGTGTGCCAAAAATTCCTCTCAACCCTGTTTCAAATTCTTCCTTGCTACCATAGCCGATACAATACATGTCGAAAGAATCTTCCTATCTCCTTGGAAGATCCACATCTCACTACCATCCAAAAACATCACTGTAACAACTGGGCCCACTGCCCAAGCCTCTAGCAGAGTTTCAAGAATGAAGACTGGCCCCACAGACCACCACTAGCCTTAACTGCGCACTTTTCCCACACTCATGCGCAAGCCGGGGTCAACTTCCTGACTGGTCACCCATCCTAGTACTACTCCAAGCTGAGCACGCTTAACTATGGAGTTATTTAGTGATGGGCTCCCAGAAAAGGAGGTGCACCTTGGTGATATGGGTAGTCCAATCATTCCTTTTAAGATCATGTTATCCGATGCCTCAAATCCTGGGGTGTTACAGTCACTTGCTTAGAGATACAATCCAATACCACTCTATACTTCTCTAGGGTATCCATTTCAAGGATCACATTGAATCCATGCATGACAAGTGGTATAAGATCCACTTGAATGTTGTGTCCTGAAAAGGAGAGAACACAAGAAGGACACACATTCTGCAACACTACAGAACTGACCAATGGGGTTTCTAGAAACAAGCTACTCTTCCTATGACTAACAGGAAAAGGACAACTACTAAGCACTTCATGTGCGATAAAAGAGTATATAGCACCCGAGTCAACTAAAATAGATATAAAGCAGGAAGAAGACAAATCAGAATGAAATAACTCCATTCGACCTACCACCACTCGTGAGTTGACCACCACCTCCGGCTAACTCATAGTATAGAATCTAGTCATTTCCTATTGTCGCCCCCATCCTCTACTTCCCTGAGTAGACAATCCAGTTTGTAACACTTGATCATGTCCTTGTCCTCCTGCATTGTTGTGCTACTACTCTGTGAGCCCTATTGACTCTGCCTCAGTTGCTGAGTCACTTCATCATCCCTCACTGGACATAATGGTTTGGTATGCCCAACCTATCCGCACTTATAACACGTCTTATCCTCATACCAAGGCCTGGGTGGACCTGTCAGTAATACTGATGTTGTTTTGTGAGATCCAACAGGTGGAAAACTATGACCTCTGCCCTTACTTGGTGACCACTGTGTCAAAGGACTAAACTTATGTGATGTTGGCGGTGCAGAAAAACTCAGCTTCTTAAAGCATCCTAATGACTGCCCCTAAAAATGTGTAGACCTCTTCTTAGTACTTGCCTATCTCTTCTCTTTCACAGATTGTTCTATCCTTCGAACAAACTCCAATAATGCTGCAAACCTCTCTTAGTTCTCAAAAGCAGCAGCTGGGGTAGACAACTCATCGTTCAACCCTTTCTCAAAATGAGGAATTTGTTCGTCCTATGTGGCAGCCATGTGTGGACAGAACCTCAAAAACTCCATAAACCTTGATTCATACTCGTTGATCGTCATGGATCCATGTCGAATCCTCTCAAACTGGCCAAACTTCTCATCAATATATGTCTGAGGAAAGTACCGACTAACAAACTCGTATCAGAACTCCTCCCAACAAACCACATCACCGGCTCTCTTCTCCTCCTCTATGTTCCACCAATGGCCAACACTCCCTCTCAAGAGATACACATCATGCTTCACCTTGTCCTCATTAAGGATACTAAGGATCTTAAAAGCCTTTTCAAGCTTAGTCAGCCACATATCACATCTACTGGGTCAGCACATACTCAACTGCTCCAACATGATGAAGCCGCTCAAAGTCTTCCCAGTGCCCGAAGATTCAGTATGGGAAATGGGTCCCTAGGCTGAGGTGTAGGCATCATGTCCGCCATATGAGTGATAGTAGCCATAGACTGCCCAAATAGAGATTGAAAGGCAGGATTTTCAACCATTGTTGGGTTAAACTGGGGGACTTTAGGCACCCAATATTCTCATGCCTGGTTTCTTGCACCACCACCTGGTACAACAACACTTCTCTCGGAATCATGTTCTTTGTGTTCTCTAGACATCTTTCACTTTCTCTTCTTCTTCTTCTTCTTCTGCACGAGTAGAAGTGACTATAAGATAGACTGGAGGACACTAGAATAGACACAAACTCTTTTTTTTTAGAGAAGTCAGGTGGTCGTCTTATTCATCTTGCCCACCTCATGCAAGTGAAATTAAAATTGGCATTACAATTATTAGGAAACTGCAAAAATTGAAACATGGTAGTACTACTACCATTACATGGAGGTGCTAGTCCAGTGTCCAACACACATCTAGGGGGGTTTTTATAGTGGGTGTAACCAATACTCTATTTAGAGTGGTACTTAGCGAGGGTGTCAGCCTGCCTGTTGTTCTGTCTTTCAGAGTATATGATCTCTGTAGTCTCCTTCTTGATCAAGTGAATACCTCTAATGATGTTAGCAAAATGAGGATAGTTCCAATACTCATCTCCAATCATAACGGAATCTTGACGGCAGTCGGTAATAATCAACGCGTTATGCGCAACACTACTCTTAATAAGTCTAGCAGCCAGCCCGATAGCCAAAAGCTCCGCCTCCAGAGGACTTCTTGCCGTAACAAGCTGACCTACACCACTTAGCCAATTGCCATTAGAGTCAGTAATAACAACTGAAATAGCACCCTTACCCTTCTTCCAAGCAGCGTCCGTATTGAAGCGGATAGAATCCGGCTTGAGTTTCTCAGACCTGCGTCTTCCAGCCTGCTCCATACAGTTTTCGGCTGTGGTCCAAGCTCTGCTGTTCATCATGATCTCATGATTGGTGAGGTTGATAATATGTTGAAGATTGTGCTCTCTACCTTCGAAAATCCACAGATTGCGCTGCTTCCACATGCTCCAGCAGACGATGAAGAACAGATGTTTGTGTGCGTCGGACGCCTTGATGTTCATATTCATCCACTGATCCAGATTATCAATAGTCCAGAACCGATGAGTGTACTCAAGTTTCAGAATAGAGTACCACACACTCTTCACCTTTGGGCAGTCCCGAAGAGCATGGAGGATGGTTTCATCGTCTGCATTACACCTGGTACAAACAACAATGGACGTCATCTTCCGATGTTTCTTGTTGTGATTGGTAAGAAGTGCCCCATTAGCTACGAGCCACATGAACATTTTTATGCGTGCTGCCACCTGTGCGTGCTAGATACAGTGCCAATGACCTTGCCTTTTAATTTCAGTTTCATCTCTTATAGCTTGGTATGCCGTTTTGGCAGTGTAACTAGCACCTTCATTGAGCATCCACACCCTTACGTCTTTTGCCTCTGGATCAGTTGGTGGGTTGAGGGTATAAATAACCTTGGTGACTTTGGCTGGTAACCACTGCTCCAAGAAGCTGCGATCCCAATGTCCCTCCATATTTACTAAACTGCTAACCACTAAATCGTCCAGTTCAATGGGAATAGGATGCAGAACATGGTTGCTTAACGAGATTTCAATGGGTAACCACTTATCATGCCAAAGATTAATGGAGCTGCCACTCACAGGACTCATGTATGTGTTGGCTTCCATAAACGGTTTGGAGAGAACGACATTGCGAGCCAGATGCGACATGTTTTGGGAAGGACTTTGCGTGTCTTTTAGAATTTTCTTCGTCATTGCCTCACTCCAGATAGTCCCTCTTCTGCTATAGATGTCCCAACTATTCTTCATAAGGAGAGCTTGGTTCCATTCTCTCATAGATTTGATCCCAAGGCCACCATGAATCTTCCTGCTGGTAATACGGCTCCAAGATATGAGAGGAATACCCCTTTTGCTTCTCCCCCCCATTCCAAATGAATCTTCTTATTTCACCATCAATCCTGTTGCATAAATGTATGGGCAGCTTTGCCGTCTGCATAACATAAGTAGGTATTGCAGTTAAGGTACTTTTAGCCAGGCTAACCCGTCCCGCCATTGATAAACTTTTAGCCATCCATGAATTAATAGTTTTAGTAACCTTCTCCAAAACTTCATTATAGGTATCCTTGCTAACCTGGTAATGAATAATAGGTACACCAAGGTACTTCCCCAGATCTTGAGTTCTCTGCAAGCCACTTATACGATAGATAATATCAGCTTCCTGTCTCAAAACACTCCGTGAGAAGCACACTCTAGTTTTCTCAACCGAGATAGCTTGACCAGACACTTTTTCAAATAAATTGAAGCATTTCATGATGGTCTTTATGTTGGATTCATTCGCTTTGGCGAATAGAATGATATCATCCGCAAAGCATAAATGAGCAATCTTCGGGCCTCCTCTTCCTAGTTGCATGGGCGTCCATTTCTTCTCTGCTACAAGCTGATCAATCAGTTGGCTCAACCTCTCAATGCACAACACAAAAATATAAGGACTTAGGGGATCTCCCTGGCGTAACCCTCTAGAAGGTTTAAACTGGGGTGTCATTGCTCCATTCCAAGCAATTTGTGAGCTTCCCAACCTGATAGAATTCATGATATAACTTTGTAAGTTGGTAGGAATGCCAATTTTCTCAATAGTATCCTGGATGAAGCTCCATGACATTTTATCATAAGCTTTGGTGAGATCAACTTTGATGGCCATTGTTTTACTTGAGTTCCTCCTTTTCATCGTATGGATGAGCTCCTGAACAACAGTAATATTATCAGATATTTTCCTTCCAAGAACAAACACACTTTGTACCGGGCTGACCCATTTAGGAATCCACTGTTTCAGGCGTTCCACAACCACCTTAGAGCAGAGTTTAAGAATAGTGTTGTTGAAAGAAATGGGCCTGAATTGGCTACGGTAGACTGGCTTCTTTTCCTTTGGAATGAGCACAATGGTTGCATTACAGAGCTTGTCGTCTAAAGTGTAAGAATTTATAGCTTCCTGAATCATTTTAATAATAGACTCCTTAATGTTTGCCCAGTTGGATTGTAAGAATTGAGTGGTTGTTCCGTCTGGACCAGCAGCCTTGAACGGGTTCATGGAGAAGAGAATGGCCTGTACTTCCTCCGTTTGAACTACCCTCACTAGAATCTGATGTTGAGCTTCGGGTATGGTTTTAAACGAACCGGGGACCCGTCCCATAGCTGAACGGATGACGCTGCTAGAAGTAGTGAACAACTTTATATAAAAATCAGTAACTACGTTAAAAACCTCCATACTATCAGTAACCCAACCTCCATTAGGATGTTTAATGGCTTCACACCTATTCATTCTTGCACGTTGGTTGACATAAGCATGATAGAAATGAGAATTAGTATCACCATCCTTAAGCCAATCTATATGACTTTTTTGTTTCCAATCCTCTTCCTCCTTCTTCAGCAAAGTATTCAGATCATCCTGCATAGTGAAACACAGCTTATCGGTAGTATCATCATACCTAGAAGCCAGATTTTTCTGGAGAATTTCGATATTATGAAGAAGCCTATCTTTGTTGGCCCGTTTAGATTTCTGCAGCTCCCCGTCCCACGTTCTCAGTTGTGGGCTAGCTATATCAAGAGCATTCTGGAAATTCAAATCCTTATGCCATATTTTATCGAGACAAGGTTTGAAAGTCGGCTCCTTCTACCAGGACGCTTTAGTCATGAAACGTCCAGGGCCAGTTGCACGCCTGGCCATATTGATCAGTAAGGGACAGTGGTCAGATTCGATCCTTGGTAGATGTAACACAGAAACATTAGGGAACTTCATGACGAACGCACTATTCGCTAAGATGTGGTCAAGTCTACTCTGTTTCAGACCATGGCGAAACGTAAATCGTTGTCCAGAGAAGCCAATATCAGCTAATCCTGCTTGCATCATAGTAGCAGTGAAGGTTTGCGCTTCCCTATGATTAAAAGTAAGATATCCAATCCTTTCAGCTGGGGTAATCATAGTATTGAAATCTCCTGCAACCAACCAAGGTTCTTTGTACCTATCTCCTAGCTCTGCAATATGCTTCCACATCAGGCTTCAAATCTGGATATGTGGATTCGCATAGATGAAAGTAGCAAAGTAGGATTTGTTAATTCTACAGGTCACCAACTGGCGGTGAGTATTTATAATTTGGACTGTACAAGTAGCCGCACTCCAGCATACCCAGATGCCCCCCGAGAAACCGCAAGCTTATGATCTATGAGAGTTTGAGAACCCCAATCTTTGAATAGTGTCTACTTCCTTTTCAGCACTGATTCTAGGTTCAAGAATGACAGTAACCAAGGGCCTGTGGATAGATATGTACTCTTTAAGGACTCTGCACGTATCGGCTTTGCCTATTCCTCGGATGTTCCAGCAAAGGATCTTCATCATATACCAATCAGAACAGAAATAGAAGGAGGAGGACCGCTTACAGGGCCGGCTCTTCATTTTCCTTGTTAGCAACAATCTTCAAGGCCTCCACTACTACTTCACAATCTTGGGCACCGTGCTGCCGGGGACTTCTGCGTATCCCTTCGACACTCAATTTAGCTATGCCAGACCTCTTCATCCTAGTGCCACTGCCTTTGAAAATTTTACCAATCTTGGTCTTTTGGGAGCCTTTGTGCTCTTTGGGAATGCGCTGCGCCATAGGTATAACATTTCTGTCATCATTCTTTGGTTCTGCAATATCACCAAACACTTCATCTTCAGCAGCTGAAAGGATCTCAACTACTTCATCTATTCCCGGGTCAGCCATGGCATGATCTTCCTTGTTCTTGTTGTTTCTGTCGCTCGCCTGGGCTTTGCTTTGAGTCGCTGGGCTATTAGTTATGTCTTTAAGAGCCTCAACTTTTTGTGCTGCTGTAACTATAGTATTCGTCTTTGACTTCTTTCTCCACACTTTAGCTGCTCTAACACCTCCATCAGAATTAGATCCATCTGCAGTCTGTTGGTGTCCACTCAGCTCAACACCGTCATCACCATGATCTTTTGGAAGGTCTCCGTACCTATTATAATTGGAACTTGGTTTATCAGGAGGTTTACCAACTGGTTCTTTCCCCTGCCGTCGACGCCTGCTGCATTGTGTCTTCCACTGTGTGTTCTCAGGTTCTGCAAAGCTGCCGCTGTTCGTCTTGGCTTGCTCCTCCTTCTCAGTTTCTGCTATGTTCTCAGTTCTTATCGATTCATAGATTTGTGATGTGTGTCCCTCCTCCCCGCACTTGGCGCAGGCGTAAGGCAAACCTTCATACTCGATCTCGTAGTCAATACCATTGATTTGTATGTACGGTGCAAGCTGCTTCGTAGTGTCAATTTCTATAGCCAATCTAGCGAACTTACTCCTCGTCTGCTTGATGGTATGTTCGTCTACCTTGACCAGTCGACCCATCGCCTTTCCTATGAATAGACACAAACTCTAGTCCTAGGTCCCTATATACTCAGCGAACCTAAAGCTATGATACCACCATGACTGTGATGCCATGCATCACATAAAGTGAGATTACTCAAAATAAAACCACTGAAGAGAGATTAAAAAGTGTATTATCAGAAAACACTATAAATTAAAATTGTTATCATAAAATTGCCCAACAACAAGAATCTTCACATATAAGTTTTTTCATGCCTCAAAGAAAAAACAAGGCATGCTATCAACTTGTAACCAAAGAAATGTTCTAGAACATATATACATGATTTCACAACATCCGTACATAATAGGTATACAAGACAACCACACAAAGAAAGAACATTTGCAAACCATCTACAAAACGTTCCCAAAGACTTGAGTGTACAACGACGACTCTAGGACTCTATCAACAAAAGACATCCTGTAGCACTTCCAACCTGGTCAGCTACTACTCCTGTAGCAGCTGCTCAACCTCCATTGCACGATCTCTACCTCTTTGTGCTCATACACCTAAAAGGGGTGGGGGAAACCCACAGTGTGAGATTCCAATCTCAATAGGAGATATAACTCATCACCAACTCTATCATTATCACAGATAACATAAAAAACATAGAAGTAAAGTTACAACTAAGTGAAGTAGGTAATGATCATTAACAAGAAGAGAAATTACTATTGAATTATGAAACATCTTAAGAATTTAAAAGGAATATGAAGAACATGTATAATTCCTTTCAACAACATTGTATAAAGATCAAGAAAGGCCTGTATTTTGATCCTATACAATTATACTACATGACTGATTAGACATTTTATTATGCCCCGAGGATTTGATTCGTACCACCCAAATCCCACTAACCACTTGATAAGTCAAAATCGATGCCATACAAGGTTAATGGAAGAGCCAGAATCCATGACCTCACCCCACCTCTTGGTCAGCACATGAGAAAACACCACAAAGACATATCAACAATGACATATAGTCAAATTCAGGGATTGGCTCATGCATGTCCATCAACATATATAATCTTAACTAGCCCACCTTGGTACAGGTACGCCGTTAGAAGAACATGCTCATGCATGACAGTTCTAACAAGAAGGAGTGGCTCACGCATGGCCATCCTCACCACAACAAGATTGAATCATGCATGGCCATCTCACACATCTTGTAGTTAAGGATACACAGAAGTACTCGACTTGTACCCGACATATTCAAAAATATGTGATCCGAGTTAAACTCATTTCACCATTCATCCAAATGCTGACACTGAATGGATCTATGGCACAAAACAAGCTACAAGATTAAGTTCCACTTGATTAATTAGGTTATTTAAACATTTTTAGCATCAATCAACTTACAACGTATAAACTCAAAACAAGTTCTATATGAATAAGGGCATAATTCATCATCAGAACATACTAATACATATAAGGTGTGATCTCATCACTTCATCACTTCCTACTTATCTTTCAACAAGTATCCATCACAAGGACTACATATCTTGGGGTGACAACCCCTCCTCTCATCACTGAGTAAATCATCTCATGCAAGGCAAATAGCCATCACCAGGTCACAAGACCATTTACTTCTCTCTTTGTGTTACCATAACACATGTGCCTCACAAGGGTTATTCAAACATACCATAATCACCATAGCTCATACCTGGCTATGCATATCATTTAGTGTTACCTACATGGTTAGAACTTTCAACAAGAAGAGCAATAGGAAATCAACACTATCATATCATAAGATTCATGTTAAACACATTACATCTTTAAGGGTTAGGGTTTATCTATAACCTATTAGGGTTGTCAAGGTTGGATCAATAACCACCCTTAGATCATTACTTCCATCATCATTATGAGGTATGTTATGAGGTAAATAAATATAGATCTCAACATCATTTTTACAACTAGGGTAACTTAAACACATTATTCCATGTGACCCTAGCATCAACATGGTGTAACTTAAACACCATCGCAAAGCATCAATTAGGGTTTAAAACATAGGGTATCGACTTGACCCCAAAGGTGTCGAGCAACCATACCAAGGTGGGGTATCAGTTTAGGGTATACTAGGTGAGCAACCTGGTTGTCGACCTACCAATACAGAAGGGTGTATCGGTTAAGCATTACCATATAGGTGTATCGAGCAACGAAACTTCAAGGAAAGGGTGTTGGCTAACCCCTCCTATCGAGAAACATCAACACAAGATGCGACGGATGTCAGAGGTAACGGGCAACACCCTAGTGTATCAGGATACTTAGGGTCTTCGTGATGCATCTAAGCCGTGATAGGCTGTCAGGGAATCGGGCATTAACCCCTTTCAAGGTGTGATAGACAAAGCCTGACGGGAAACACCTTGACGCAACACATCCATAACTACAATGTCCAATCTCCAATTCACCACATATCAACAACACCTCCTCCAACGCATAACGATCTGTCTCAAGACCTAATGGTTGAACAACCCAGATAATGACGACCAACTTCTCCAAACGTAGCAACATCCATCTTCTATCGTTCAAGATGTTACCAAGCCATGATAGACATCATCAAAGCATGTCGACTTAGGCCTTGCCAAGATTGTGACTACCTGTCATAAAGGGTGACGGATAGTGGCGCCACAGGTCATGATGACCACCCAAGGTATATCGGCCTTAGCATACATATCAGCCCACTCATCTTCAACCTTAGGATAGGTGTTACAAGCAAGGCAAAGAGGTGCGACAATAAGCAAGGTTCTTCTTCAAAAAAATGCAAAACTACCAAAAAGACTACTAGCATGCAAGATATAACGAGCCAAGAACAAAGAACAAAATAGCAAGTAAGTGGTGATAATAACAAGAGGGTTTAGAGTTATATAACCCTCCTCAAGGATCACCACCAAGTTCCAAGCTCAAAACTCAAGGTAGAAGAAGATCTTCCAAGCTTGGTCACCATAACACCTCCAAGAAAAAAGATGGAGCCAAGGTTAAGAGAGCATGAGAGGGAAAAGAAGTAACCAAGGTCCATGGCCGAGAAGAGGAAAGAAGGAGAGAAAGGAAGTTAAGGATCATGGCTTACCAAGGTAGAGGATGAAGAGAGAACCACAAGCATGGGACTTGTCCTCCAAGATCCAAGTAAGAAGCTCCTATATCTCAAGGTCATCCACCAAAGAGAGAATGCAAGGATAACCAAAAGGGTTCTTTTGCATGGAGAGAATATATATATATATATATATATATATATATATTATATACAAGAGGGATGAAAGAGAGAGTGAGGGGAAGGTGTCACCACCTTAGATGATCAAGGTCGATACACACATCTACCCTCTTCAAAAATCGATAGAGGTAAACCCTAGGTACCACAAACCGATATGTTGCATCTTGAGACACCACAAAACTGATAGGATGTCCCTCAAGACACCCACAGACTGATATAGGGCCTCTCTAAGGCTCTCAAGCCCGAGACAACACTTCTAGGTGAAAGGCACACCTCAAACATGTGTCCAAAACACCACCAAGGATGTCACAACTCAACCAATGTCCAAACAAGGTGCACATCTCTTTCTTTCTCCTCTATATGATGCCAAGAGAGAGAAGAAACACACTACAGGTGGAAAACTTGCATATCAACCCCTATCCTAGGTGAATTGAAATTTACACCAAACCTCTCCACAAAACACAAGCATCAAGCTCAAACAAGAAACTCCAAGATGCCAACATGCTCTAATTACATCTCAGATGATTAGAGTAAGGAGCTAAGAAACATGCTTAAGCAAAACAAATAGGGTTATCCCAAAACGTGGGCCTGGGTCCTTACATGTGATTACTCTAAGTGAGTGTGTTAAAATAGGTCCTTATAAATATTGAAAGATCCCAGTGTGTGTACTAAAGGCTCATCTAATCCAAATTCAATGGGCTAGAAGTGCCTCAAGTGAAAATGCATCTGAATCAATTGTGTATTAATTTCTACATTTCAATGTATATGTGGTATGTTGAAACCTAAAAGAATGAAGGAATGCATATAAATTTCAACTATTAAAAGGGGGTTAAATACTAAGTACTTTGTACACAACATATTTAAAAATACGAAATGTATTAAATTGTATGATGGATATAAGGAAAATTATGATTAGCTTAATATGGTTCATGTTGGCTTTTGGGATAAAAAAGAAAGTATAAATCATTAGGGAACAATAATGATTTTCAATTGTGATTGAAAAGTAAATACACTAGAATACTGCATGAATCATGTAAGAACACGAATTCTCTCCGTATCTCTAATTTTACCCTTGAAGAGGGAGGTTATGACATGCATTCCAAACTTTTCCTTTCTTGATTTTTTTGGATGAGATACTTTCTTGGACAACATGGTTATTCTTTGACTACTTTTGTTATACATAGATATGTATGAGTGTTATATGGACTTTGTATCCTATTTGCAGAAGAGGTGAATTAGGATGTGCATATGGTCTCCATGAAATCTAGTATCATTCAAGTTAATGTCTTAGGGGAGTTTATTGAAGTTGTAGTGGCAACCAAGCGGTGATTGTGTGAAAACTAAAAGCTAAATGTCATAAAAAATAAGAATACTTCTGCCATCATGTTGTTTATTTAATATTAGAATAATGGGCATGATGTGGATATTCTCTCTGCATGTATGGTCACTAAATACTTTCAAGTTGCACAACCCAAAGATAAAAAAATTGACACTCATTTGTCCCACTAGCATGTTTGCTTAAAAGATTTTGGCGCTTGTACTTTATAGTGCTCCATCAATATTTCAATACCATGTGATGCTTGCATCCTTTATTGTTGTGTTGGAATTATTGATTGTATACTTTCTCGTTGACTTCTTCATCTTTTGTTTTGTGTTTGATTATACTCAAGAAATTTTGCTATTTTTGGAAGAGATGCATCGAAGTGAACATAAATCTTTGTTCGGTTAAGTATTCCCATATATATCTCAGTATTATTTGACATTTTATTTGTTTTCATTAAGTAACATCATGCAACTATTTGTACAAAAAGGATATTTCCTTAGAAAAATGGGTAATTAAAACCACTCTTGAGTTTAATTACATCAATGCTTTAATACCATATGATGATAGTATTCTTTTATTACATGTTAGACTGATTTTGTGGAGGTTTTCATGTTGACATCTCCATTTTATTCAACATGTAATTACATATGAGACATTCCGTTGTTGTTATTAAGAGATGCATCAAAATGATCCTTTTGCTTTGTTTGGTTTTATACAACCATATAATCTCTACATTCTTGAATATTTTCTTTCACTTGTTTTGATGTCAATAAGCATGCTTTTTATGTCATCATGCAAGTTATTTGTAAAGGGAAACACATTGTGGACAAAAATAGGTTGGTATAACCATTGTGGAGTTTAAATGCAATGATATCAACACATTATGACAATTATATTATCTACCAACACATTAAACTGTGTCTTTGGAGGTTTTGACATTGAATTCTTCTTGTTTTGGTTGATGTTATATTATATTTTAGATGTTCTATTGTTTTTTTGATAAGATGTATCAAATGAACCATATGCTTTGTTTATTCATGTGCACTATCTTCTCAAAAATATATATGATTTGATGTGATTCATGTATGTTAATGATCAAATATGGTATAACATATACTCTTTGCTCCTTTATTTTTGTGTTTTACTTAATATAGAATTTATTTCTTCAATGTCTTTAAGTGTTTTACAATCTTTGAGTAAATTCGAGTAATATTCACATACATCCACAATTATATTAGAACACATAGAATCTCCATAAGAAAGACAAAATCCTCATACAATCTTGCCTTGAAAAAGTAAAAATACTAAGGAAGGAGCCAATCGGGAATAAGATATTGGGGAGGACATTCCAAAATAACTTCTTAAGATACATCAAATTCTTTTTGTAATCAAAAGAGTTAAGGGAATCATTAACTTTTTGATATGATTGTCTAATGTTGTTTTGTTACCTCCTTTGTTGAATGAAAAAGGCTTGCGATAGGGGACCCTTTTACCAGGTAGCCCAGGTATTAAATGATTAATGAATCCATGAACCATTTTACAAATAAGTGACAACAAAAGATGTTTCTTTGGTAAAAGAACATCAATATCTAGCCTGATCCAATTTTCCTTTTTGAGCAACTCATAATAAAAACTCTCTCCTCAAATGCTAACATCAGAGATGCTAGCCCCGCGTTCTTTTTCTCTTTTCCAAATGGCGAACAATGCCAATATTCTATATCTATGACAAGAGGGGTTAAGAAAGAAAGAAATGTAGGCAAACCTAACTATGGTGGTGCACATTATTGAACATAGTTGGGAAGAAATGACAACATCATCACCCACAATGGAGAGTGCGAAGTATAAGAAGATATATTCAAAAGAAGACATATGGTTATTTTATTATGAGAAGACATATTTAGATTTAGTTTGATGTATGGATAGAAATAAAAGTAACTTATAAAGAAAGAAATGATGAATAGTAAATTTGGAATGTTTTTCCTAAAAAGAATAATTGATAGCTTGATTTACATCTTAGTAGAGTTTCAAAGTAAATTCCAATTTCCCTATCTATGTTGCAAAACAAAAACGTAAATGTTGATCTGATTGGTATAGTTTAGGTTTTTATTTTCAGTCATTTCCAGAACACCATTATTTTGTTGATTCAATGAAAAAACCTCATAGTTGGTTTACTAACTCTCTATTTCACTTGTAGGTTTCAATACTCTCACTTTATCTATATTAAACCCTTCTTCTCTAATAGTTGCAATCTCTCCTATCTCCAACATCCTTCCTCTTTTAGTTTATGCAACATCTTCCTGATATTTTTATCTGCTTCTCTTTTTTTATCTTCTCTTCTTTGTTTGAATCTACATTAATTCCAGTAAAGACATTCTCTCTCTCTCCCATACAACTTATTTAAGTTATTGTACGATTTTACTTTCCTAGGGTTTTGTGTCTCATATGCATGATTGGGTGGTTTGGTTCTTCTTAGACTACTTTTGTATAAAGGGGAATGCATGTGTTATAGAAAGATCATTAATATTTTTTATAATAATAGATTGATAAGCCATGTTTGGATCATGTCATTAGATATGGGATTCAAAACTAACCCACTGGCTAACACAATTCCTACGTCTGGTTGGGAAAAAAGCACAAAGAGATAGATAAAAAAATTTTGCACTTGTAGATTGCATATTTAATCCATCCAAATAAAAACTCTCAAACATGCTCTGTGTCTACGACACTTTCATTGTGTTCCAAATTTTGTCAACTCTTTAAATAGCAGGTTCATGTTGTCGTAAAGAAAGGCCATGGCTTTCGATCTACACAGTACGATCCGTTGTAGGCCAAGAAGAAGAAAAGGTGAAATGTTTTTGTATTGAATTTGTGTGACTTTTTAATATAAAAAATCATTGCTTGACGCCACTAAAATTGGTTCAGGCAAGTTTGATGTGACCATTGTGGTGGTGTTTTCTATTTACGCCCCTAGTTTTGGTGGTATTTGTTGTCAACTATCTATTTGCAATACTGGTGTAACTGTACACACACTCAAAACCTGCATACTATAGTAGTTGAAATAAATGTGTGTACAATGACTTTTTAAGGAGGAAAATGAGGGGAAACATGTTGGAAATGGAGAGAGTTAGATTTAGTTAGATGGGGAATGCCATTGTGGAGAAAAATATCATATGTGCCCCATTTTTTCACAAGTTACAAAACTAGTCCATTTTTATCGTGGATGTGTATGTTTTAAGCATCATTTACTCTTGGGTTCCATACTTCATTAACTACTTGGTCATTTATTGTTGGAGAGCATTTACTTCACATGAAATTCTAGAATGGTATGTTTCAAAGTCATTAGCCACTATCATTTGTGTAACTCATATTTCTTTAACAAATTTATAGGGATGTAGATGCCCAATGGCATGTTCCATCATCTTCCTTAGATGTAGATGTTGATTTCAAAAGTGATTATGACTTAACATGATCGAAAGATGACAAAGATGAAGATGATGTAGAAGATTGATTGTAGAAGTTATTGTGAAGAAACTAATGAAGATGTAGAAGAAATGACCAAGGTAGTGAGCAACATGGTAATGCATTTGATCTAAAATTTCCATGTGCGCAAGAAGAAGATGTCAAAGAAATATCCCCTCTTGACATACAAGTAGGCATTTGATCTAGAAGTAGGTGCATTCGTTCACATAATGGGCACATTAATTTACTCAATGAGTGCTTTTCATTAAGAAATAAACTTGTGAATCTACAAGTAGGCGTTGTACACATAGGACATTACAACTAGGCACATTAGTTAACATAGTGGGTGCGTTTTATAAGAAATAGATGCACTACATGTAATGGGTGCATTACATTTGCATATAAGTATTATATTGCATCTAGCTGACTTCTATACTCTCAAAAGGATCGACAAACTATTGCATGGTAATTCCATTTGGTGCTCTTGGATGAGACTTAGATATGGTCATGAATTTGTCTTTCACAGTTGCATGTCCACCTCCTGGCATAGAATGACTTCACTATGGCCCTCGTACAACCACTGTGACAATGCTACACTATGGCACAATTGAAGGAAGAAACAACCTAAAGACAAAGTTTTTACCAACTTGTAGACAATGATGCATAAACAAGGATGGAGCTTAACCACTTTTAGGGCCATGCATAGCATTCTCCCTACACTAGATAAGATTAGTAGATGGAATCCATCTATCAACTCATCATGTGTGCTTTGTCAAATAAAAGATGAATCCATTGATCATTTGTTTCGGAAATGCAGTTTCTGAAAGTACCTATGGGGTCGAGCTCAACTAAAAAACAATACCAGATGGTCCTATTCCTTACATGAATGCCTTACAAGAATGGGTCTCAGATCAAAGTACAACATAATCTTTAAGTTATGGGATATAACCGACTGTGTGCATATTCTCTGGACAGAGAGGAATAACAGAATCTATGGTGGCATTGACAAAGACATCCTGGCTCTTTTCAACAATCTAGTACATGAGATGAAGCTTATGTTCGTCACTTATAAACCTAGGCTATCTAAGGTTAATAGTGTGATTCTAAGGAATTGGGAACTCATGTAATCTTTTTATTAAAGTTAGAACTCTTTTTTTAAGAGTTTTCCTTTGTAAACTACATGCTTGTATGTAGTTTGTAACTTTGTCCCTTTTGGGGTTCGGAAATATATTTACAGTAATTTTCCAAAAAAAAGTATTATATTGCAAAATCTATAGTGGGTGCATTGCATCTATAAGTACACGCAATACATCCACAAGTAGATACATTAGTTCACATATTTGGCACTTTAAAGCGCATTTTAAGTTGGGCATTACAAATAACATTCACAAGTAGGTGCATTACTTCTAGTAGGCACATTTGATATACAAGTAGGCACATTTGACATACATGTAGGAACATATGATCTATAAATAGCCGCATTAGTTCACATAACAGGCACTATTTTTTCCAATGGGTGGTTTTTATTAAAAAATAGGCCGTCAAACTACAAGTAGGTGCGATACAAGTAGACCATTACATATAGGCACATTACATCTAGTAGATGAATTTGATACACAAGGAGGCACTTTAGTTCACATAATGGGTGTGTCATATGAAGAAATAGGCATACCACATGTAGTGGGCCCATTACATCTACATATAAGAGATATTGTGGACGCATTACATCTACAAGTACATGTGTTACATATACAAATAGGTGAATTAGTTCACAAATTTAGCACTTTAAGACATGCCATACGTATACCAATAAAACTAAGCACATTTCTTCACATTTACAAGTAGGCACATTATATGTAGTAGACACTTTTGACATACAAGTAGGAACATTCTAACTACAACCACACGTATTACTTTGCATAATGGGCATGCTATTTTTCCTAATGGGTGCTTTAATTAAAAAATAGGTGTGGGAATCTACAAGTAGGCCATTACATCTTGGCACATTGCATTTAGTACATAAATCTGATATACAAGTAGGCGGATTAGTTCACATAATGAGTGTTATATGAAGAAATAGGTGCACTACATATAGTGGGTGCATTTACATACACATATAAGAAATATATTGAAAAACCCATCATCTATAAGTAGCTATATTAATTTACATATCTAGCACTTTAAATTGTACTATAAGTAGACGATTACAACTAAGTGCAATTTTTCACATTCACAAGTAGGCACATTACATTTAGTAGGCACATTTGACATACAAGTAGGCACATTTGACTTACAACTAGGCACATTTGATCTACAACTAGGCACATTAGTTCAATCAATGAACACACTATTTTTCTCAACGGGCACTTATTGTTAAAACATAGGCGTGTGAATCTATAAGTAGCCACAGTACAAGTAGCCCATTACAAATAGGCGCATTACATTTCATAGACATATTTTAAATAAAAGTAGGCCCATTACTTCACATAATGGGCATGTATGAAGAAATTGGTGCACTACATATAGTGGGTGCATTACACCTGCACATAAGAATTATATTACAAAACATATAGTGGGCACATGCACCAACAAACCTTCAACAACAATCGTTTCAGCCTCGATGTGTCGGTCCCTTGTCAAAAATTGTATCGCCTCCGCCCATTGTCATAATATCATTAGGTTGGGCTGACTCCATCCCGACTGGCATCACTGGCTTGGAGGAACTGTCTCCTCCTATAACCAGGCTCTGGTGATGCAGTAGGATTCGTTGGAGGTTGCTGGAGGCTGTTGTGATACCAAGGCCATCTAAGAGGTGGTCAAAAATGATGGATGAGACACCTGGTGTTACACCCCGATCTCACAATTTCCACTAATCATGAGATTAGGGCATAAATTGAGGATTTAATGTAATACAAAGATCACCCTTAACTTTTTATTCTCTTTCAAAACTCTTTGTTTTCTCACATTTAACCACATAAACCAACTTTACAAGGGAATCTAAACATTGATTTCTCTAATCTGATTTCAATAGTAAAAATGCATGTATGAACATTCATTATGTTCCTCATACTTTTAAGCACATAAGACTTGCTGATTCGCACATATTGCTAAAAGAGGAATAATGTTATACATCATCATTTACAACTCTCTCTAATTTCTTTACAAGGACCTAGAGTGATAAGGACCGACTGAACTTAACTATACTCAGACTTAACTCTTGTGGCAGATCTACTCTGATGCAATGATATCTTCTTCAAGTCCATGTGATTTCCCTAAAAATTGTGAGTAGAGGGGTGAGCCTACTCGCTCAGTGAATGAGTACTTCAAAGAAATTGTCTAAAGTACTGATATAATTACATATATTCTTTTGAGCAATTGATATCAATTATAACAGTAGTAGCTTTAAAGAGTCTAATAATTGACAATCATAAATATGGCAGGATACTCTAAATATCTATAAGAGTGAATCAATATATGAAATGCTTGATTGATCAGAAAGAGAACTAATAATTCAGAAACATACAAAGAATAATTGAATAACTGTACACACTTGTTTGACCTCTCATTCATTTTATTATGCCCTGATCATATGTACTGTACTCTACATATGAAGACTCATAGTGCACTACGATCACTCCGTACAAGACTTAGCGGACACACCTGGGAAATGCTAAGTCTGACTACTCTCCTGGTCTGCAATAGGGAAATGGATCTCAAGCCTAAACTAGACTGCTCCTCTAACCTGAGCACACAGGCGGAGAGTCAAGCCACCTATTGGCTTTTCTATACTCTAGTGCCACTAGGACTTCTGGTTGATGTTGGACACTCCAAACTATAATTTAAGGAGACTTCCACTAGGGCTTCATCCCCCGTGCCATCTGATTGCATGTTTCGACACCCATATACTGGACATTGCCAGGGTTAGGTCGTTTCACCCCTAAGGCGTAGACCTCACATAGGGGTTCTACGGTGTTCAGGGCTCCTAAGTCTATTATTTTATTATTCCTAGAAATTTCTTTTCTACATTGTACCCTTATCTTATGAATACTTGACTCTAGTATCTCTATGGTGTCATGTCTACTTATTTGAAGTTATAATACAACATGTATATCATTCTAAACTTGGCAAAGCAGTATATTCAAAACACTATAATATACTGAGTAATCAACATACTATACATGCAGGCAGACTAAAATTCTTACATATATAGATTACATGTCCACTTGGCACATACACACTATAATCATGCAATTTATCATCTTATTACACTGATAAGAGTTAATTACTTGACATATGAGTAATCATCAATAGCACCTGCAACTTATCTGTAATTTCTCAAAGAACATGCATATCAACCCAAATCTTGAGTTGTGCATCTCATAACTCAATTAAGAGTTAATTACTTATCATGACAAGAATTATTAATAATAACTGAGAACATTGATATCATAATACTTGATTCATTGAACACCCTACCCTTAGGGTTTCATTTAATCACAAAAAATGCTACAAAGAAAGGTTTAATACATCTATCACTTATGTTTCAAATCTTTACATCACATGATACTTGGGATCTCAATCCCTTATCACATTACTGGGAATTCTCATCCCTTCACATCATTATCATAATTACTGGATCTGGGTATTCAAACCCTTAGATCATCACATAGCATTGTTACCTCTGTAACAGGTAACCATTACCTCTAGGTCCTTAGACGAAGGTATTCATATAAATGGTTGTATAAGTATTCTCATGGATCACAAGGCCATCACACATCTTTTCACCTCTCACTAGGAAACAACTTATTCCCATGGCTCCCATAAAGATTTCATGCGACATAAACATTCACAGAATAAAGACTACTATCAACAAATCATATAAAATCAATATATGTATGAAACCTTAGAACTGAGTTGAATTTGGGTTTCCATGCCATTCACTGGGATATCATGCATTAATAATAGCATTGAATAAATAAAGTCTATCAAGTCAAGAAAATCCCTTCAAATGGATTTCACGATATCTATTCACAAATATCCAACTTTCCTCGCATCTAGGGTCTCACCCTCTTCACTGAGATACCAGACAAACACTACTTACTTTAAATGAAATCCAAGATAGAATCTGACATATATGTACTATGAATTTAGATAAACAATCATTCAAAACCAAGGGGATCTAGATAAGAAACTTTCTCTATTTACTTATACAGCAAATTCCAGTCATAGACAAATTCCCTATATTTTAGTTTACACTTATAAACTCTGTGAATACTTAGGGAATTCTCATTAGAATGCATTGTATAAATTTCTAATATGATTTAATCATCTAAAATTCATTCAAACAAAGGAAGAATCCATTTCATATTATTTTGCAACAACTTAGAACAAATAGACAATTCAGGGTTTGTAGTCGCATACTAAGCAATTAAAGATTATGGTTGATTTAACCGATTTTCCTACAATATACTGTTTAAAGGAATTTCCCACTCACCCTAAGGTGTGAAAACAACTTAAAACGTATCCCATATCTGAAAATCTCGAACATATCAAATCCCTAGCAATTCACCCAATTCTTCTTCCTTTCAACTCAGAAACCCTAAAAATGAGGGATTATGAAGAAAGAGTGTGAAAAGGGGAATTTTTGATACCATTTTGGATCAAATCAGAGGAGGGATATAATTTTGACATGTGATAGAAGATTCACCATGAAACTATATCCAAAGAAGCTAAACTTACATGATTTCATCATTCCTCGGACCGCAAAACCCTAGGTCAACATCTCCATCAATTTCTCCTCTCAAACCCTAACTCTCTCTCGCTCTCTAGGATTTCATTTATCTGGATTGAATCACAAATTATGACAGCTCCTTGTGTGTTAGGTTGACCATATAGAGCAATGGAGTTGCTTGGGTTAATTGCACATTGACCCCTCATTAAACTTTTTCTTATTTCAGCAGATTTTTCCTATCATAAAAAGGTTTATGTGAACTCATATATTTAAGGGATCAAACCTTCTCCAAAAATTATGATAATTTATTATATTATGTATAATTTAGTTAGAAATACTCAGTTAAAATTTTAGATTATTACATGCTTCTATTAAATAAATAAAAATCTAATAGTGCACTGCTATCCAGAATTCTATAGAAATGCCAGTTACTGTAATTAATCTACCGATAAGGTCTAAACACATCCAAAAATCATGAAAATTGTACATGTTTTTTATGATTGATTTTCAGATCTCTAATTAAAATTTTATATCATTTGGAGTTACCAATAAATAAATAAAATTAAAACACTACACTGCTGAAATGCACTGTATCAACATTTTGGTCAAAGTATAGTTTGACCAAGAACCACATTCAAAGAACACCCAAATTTTCTGAAATTTTTCTCTAATATGTGTGATTGAGTTATCCATATCATATCCAAAATTAAATTAAATACAAAATTTTTATAAAATACGAAAAATTATTTACCGCGCTGCTATCCTGATCAAATTCTATACTCATGTACGATCAAAACCCTAATTTCAGCCAACTAGGGTTTATATTTTTCAAACCCTAATTTCTCAAACAATAGAACACTTAAAATTCTTATTAGGTTACTGATACAAAAGAAAATCACCGCTCCCATCCCGCTCTCGTGCGACTGAGAGGGCGACTAGGGCTCGCTGTCGCCGATCCTGGGGGAGGGGGCTCGGCGGCCTGGGTGCACCGCCCTGCTCCCCCGGGGCCACCTCTACTGTCTCTGCTGTCAGATCGGATCTCTGCTGGTGCTTCGCTGCTGTGCTCCTCTCCCTCTGCTTCACGCCCCTTTCTTTCGGCGGCTGGGTTTTGGATCCTAGATCTAGGTCAACTGGGATCGGAAGGGGAGTCGATAGCTGCGATGCCTTCTTTGGTTGCTGCTAGCTTGTCGTCAGGGGTGCTTGAGCTGTCATGAGGAACCCCACAGTTTCCGGTCCTGCAGCTGACTTTGGCTTTTCCTCCCCTTTTTCCTGCGTTTCCTTGGAGTTGGTTTAGGCTTTGTTTGTTTTTCAGGTCTCGCCGGGTATCGGCGCTGTTAGTACCTTTCTTTAAGGTCTTTCTGTCCTTCCTTTGTGAAGGTGGTAGTGTTCTCTGGGTTCCCCCAGTGATTTCATCCTTGTTCAGGGTTTATCCCCCGTCTGTTTTTTGTAGCTTGGCTGTCTGTTTGTGCTTGATGTGTTGGTGGAGGTCTGCTGGCTCCATGGGTGATGGTGATCTTGCTTATTCTGGTCATCTCGGTGGAGGTAAGGGTGTCTTTGCATATGCAACCCGGGATTGTGGTTTGATTCCATTTGAAAGCTGCTTTACAAGCATGAAAGGGAGGAATCCATGCTGAAGAGTCTTACTTGCATCCAATCCTATCTGTTAGATATCACTCTCTGCCTTGTGTGGTTATAGAATATGTTTGATCTACTTATCTCTGTAGATGACGTATGGCTTTTATCAATATAATGGCATGTGGTTTACCCTAAAAAAATGCTTATTAGGTTTAAAACATCATAATTGAATTATCATCATTAATTAAATTTAAGCAATGATCAATCCAATTAAGCATATAATCATCCAGGCAAACCCTAGTTTACCAATTAAGCTTAGATGTGGTCATAACACCTAGAGGTTGGGTAGTGCTGGTCATGGATGGAGCCGAGAGGTGGTCGGAAATGATGATAGAGACACTACAACACCACAATGTGACCTGCACAAAACGATGGAGTAGGAACATGGAAGGTAGAAGGAAGAAGAGGCATAACCTCATTTGTGCCTGTTGTTGGGAAAGAGAGGTAGTACTCCAGAAGACGACGCCAATTGTCATTGTTGGTGAAACGTTGTGAAGACTTAGATCATACCTCACACAAGTTAGCAGAGAAGAGTGGAATCGTGGGCCAGAAATCAGACGGTTTAGTCTTGAACCCAGACGCGGCCCAATTAATCACTTATCTAGCTTGGCAATGTGTTGGAAGTGGACGGTCAATGAGGAGCCGCCACACCACCACTGATCTATGATATAATACATTTATAAAGTAAATATTTCAAAAATTATAGAAATCACTAGGGTTATCAGAACATAGGCATTTATATATCAAAACGATTGGAGAAATGAGAGGGATTCAAATAAAATATATTTGGGATCTAATTATGCTTTTTATTCCAAAAATAATTTAATATATGTTCTCAAGTGAAGATTTATAAATGGAAGTCCTAGATTGGATATTAAACATGTTAAATACATTAAAAGACTATATTTTATGCTCTTATATGATATTGTTGAACAAGATGAGAAATAAAGGTGATCATGATAATGATGAATAGTTAGGGTTTCCAATGTGAATAACCATACATATGTGTAATTAGGATTAAAGACCATATCTTGCTATATTGACTAATGAAGTTAGTCTAATCTAAGTGTTATAATAAAAATGATATGGTAGATTTGATAATCATGGAAACACATAATATTACTTAGGATTCTTAAGTCATTGAAACAATAATCATGGGATGGAGTATCAAACATAACCTTAATGCTAACTTGATACCAAAGAAACCCTAATACCCTAGATTAGTATCAAATAGGGTTTTAATGTGATCAATATGATTGGTGATACTTTAGTATTTATAAACATGCAGATTAAAGTTAATTGCTTGGATTGATTTGCTTCCTTCGACAAATATGAGTGAAGTATAATTATATGATAATTTGCTTGGATCATTATAGAGGTATGCAGTTACACTTATGATTACATGTATCGACTTCCGATGTTTGACGAGGTTTCTTGAAGATAGAATGAATGATATATGTTGGATGTTCACTTATTTCATGCAAATTATAAAGTCCCTATGAGTATCACATAAAGTAAATAATTATATTTTAAACCCTAGGTTACTAATCGAAGGGTAACTCACATAAGTCCAATGATGGACAGTGGATACAACTGAGATAGTAGACCAAAATGGGTTACAATATAAAAGAAAATACATGTTCTTATGTGCACATAATTCATGGTTGATCATATGTACTTGTGATTATTGGATGAACCTACTTATCGGTATAGAAATATACTGAATGACGTTTTGTTTGTCTGCATTTTAGGTGCATGCCAATTGTGAGAATCTCTACATGTGATAAACCAGATGGAAATTACCTAAAAGCATTAAAGATGAGTTAAAGGAGGATTAAATAACTAGTCACTTCTTGTCAACAAGTATTAGTTTCATGAGAAATATCATTGTATAATTTGCAAACAATATTTGGAATAAATGAAATTATTGGTAATTATTTATTATTTACTAAATTTGGATCCTTGGGAATATAGGTAATGACTCTCAACTTGAAGGTCTTTCCTTAATTGGGGGATGTTGAAAGTGAGGTTGTTACATATGGCTTCCCCATCCAAGACAGTTGATTTGTACTCATCCCCAAGGTCCGAGCCTCAGCCTAGCCCTTATTCCGGTGAGTTGACTATCATCACGACGCCGCGATAGCTACTGGGGTGATGACTCAGATCCGTGCAATGTCGATCCAAGGGCAGAGATGACCTCTCCCTCTCCCTATTGGAGTAGATCACCGTTTGGGCAGGCAGTGATCGTTGTTTGTAAGACCCACTGAGGGAGTCTACGTGCGGTCAGGCACGACCTGGCCCAAGTGCACACCACGAGCTGGGGTGTTGCGGCAGCGACCGTCGAATGTCAGATTGAGGACTCAGATCAACTACCACATGAAATATAATTCTGATTCAAAACTTTGAAAAATAATATCTTCCACATGCTTTGGCCAAATATGGAATATAGCTTATACTTTTTGATCCTCATGAAGAGATATATCATTGGAGCTAGCTCCAGATCCCAAATATGCTTTTTTTCTCTTGTTTACCCAAATGCAATGTCTTCTGTGTATCTTTTGCATGATAAATGATGTATCTTGACCCCCTTTGTTCTTGTAGCTTAATATCTCATCTAGGGACATGATATCAATTACTCCTATCCTTTTCCTGACATGGAAATATGAAATAGATCACTTGGATTGTTCATATGTTACTCTTTTTATGCTTATACATGATACCACCTATCTAATCTTGGGACTTTAACCTATCTAACAATCATTTGATCATTAAATTGTCAAATCTGTAAACTTTACTACCTTTTTGAAACATGGAATCTACTTTGATAATGCTTAGATTTAGTAATGGCTTTATATTGTGCAATATGTTATATGATGTGACTTGCATGAACTTTAAGTAACTAGACCTTGAAACTTGTAGAAATTTTGACCAATAATGATTAGAACAACAATTTTGACCTTAAATCAGTAATGTTTTAGTTCTATATAATTTAGTTCACCATGATGTTACATTACTTGCCATGTTTACCTCTTAAAGTCTCAAAAGACCTACTTTTGTACAATATTGTCCTAGTATGACTAGTTATGATTTGCATGAATAGACCATGATAATAATCTAAATTTCATGCTTCCCTAACTCCAAATCAAAAATTATCCCACCTTTTATATCTAACCAAATATGGATGGTTCACCTTGAGTAATGACTTAATGTTGGTACTTGTGATATGTTGAATAATTATATTCCTGTTTGGGACTTTAGAACCAAGATTGAACTATTGGATATCTAGGTTTAGGAGAACATCCACATGTCATGATATATGTTTATCTTATCAATACCCTACCGATCTAAGACCTTCTATTATTTATTTTTACATCTTAGATCCCCTTTGGATTGGGCCTACTATAAAATCTACTCGTAGATCATAAATCATACTCTACTTATAAGGTACACTTAATCTCTTGACCTTATATTATATTGGCTTGCTTGTATGTATATTCGTATGAATGGTTGGCTACACACTTACTTGGTTGAGCTATTGTTCCTATGAATACTATTTTCATGTTTGGTTATAATATGTTGAAAAAGCATGAACATAATACAGAGAGATCCATTATGCAACCTAATGTTGATATGGATAAAGAAACCTAAAACATACTTGATATAAAACAAAGTAATTAAGTTATCTCATCTTGTTTCTAGCTCTTATTCATTATCATGTTCTAGCTAAGCAACTTTGATATTACTCTTAAACTGAGGTTACATGTTTTTCATAGCGTACTTAATGCTTTAGCATTTATATGTTTTGTTTATCAGAATTTTAGTTGGAAAATGAAGATCCACTACTCTAAGCTATGGAACAATTCACCAATGAGTATACTTGAATATAGAAATGGGTACATGATTCTCTATCCCCTTTTAGTATCTTATTATATCTTGTTGTTACTGCTTATATATATATATATATATATATATATATTGTTTGTGTGAAATATTTGTGTCATTCTATGGACGGGTTCCCAATCCCTACTTCCGCTGACTCTATAGTCAATGGGGGTAGGAGGAGGGTAACAAAAATTTCCGTAATAATGCAATCTTTTAGTGATTCAAGATACAAAACAATTAAGTCAAAACCCAACCAACGTTGGCGCTCATGACCAATTATTAAGGTAGGTAACATTTGTCATTGCATCTCATGCAATTCTTGGATAGATGGTATGCACAAATATTTGCCATAGTCCATATGCATGCTTCTGGGCACTTAATCCTATTAAGGTCACCTAGTTAAGCCTGGCCCATAAGCCAAAATGATAGAATATGCAACCTGCTAAGGCAGACCCACATATTTATCATCACACTTCCATGAGATAGACAACGCACCACGCTAGGGAGTGCCCACACTTAGTCGATCAAGATTTTACATGTTTGTTGCTTATAGAAAGAATCTAAGACTTAATATATACTAAGGGATTTTATGTATAAAGACATATACATATTCAATCACCACATACTTATAGTATGTATCATGTGTGTTGACTCTCAAGACACCTATCTTAACACTAGAGACAACTATTTGACACTCTCTAGAGGCCCATCTCAACCCTTGTGACAGTCATTTGGCAGTGTTGTCAAGTTGTTTGTTGCATGAATCAAATGCCTAAACACGTTAGTATTTAATTCAATTGTCATTCAAGATCTGAACTCCTCTTCTAAATGAGTTCATGTGTGTGTGACCCTATAGGTCCCATATCACATTGGCAGTGAATATCCATAACAACTTATGACATCACAAGCAAAGAGTGGTGCACAGTCACACATCAGTTCTACCCAAGTGAATGGAAAGTTGGGGAACAACTTCAACCTACACTTTGTGTATGGTATTATAGTGTTTGTATAGTTCCTTTGTCACTGATATCCAGATTGAACTAGAGGTATGGAGAAGTCATCCTCATTATTAACCAATCTTGTTTCTTGAACCAAAACAGACTGCATGAGATATATGTAGGCTCAATATTACATATTGACTCACATGTGTATGGGCATACTTTTCTCAGTATTGCTAATCAAGAGGCATTGGGTATCATACTCCCACAGGAGGGACAAATCCCATCTCTATCCCTCACAGTAAGTCCCCATGTGTCAAAGCCACCCAATCATCACTGTTATAACAACCCATGTTTCAAGACTATGTTTGATGATGCCAAAGTGTACCTAATGACATGTGATGAGTGCAGCGATTTTAGGTCTAAGAACCACAACCATCACCATCACTGTGAGAGCTGCTTATTACTTCCATGATGATGCTTCCATGTGTCAGTCTCATGGTAGGTCTGTCTGATACATTGTTCTCTAAAATATATTTGTGTGCTTGGTTTGATGTTGCAGTATCATAACTAATGAGATTTTGTCATCAACCAACTCACACTCTGATCTTATGTATTATTGATGTCTATCAACCTTCCACAATAACAACTGATCAGGGACATAATGATAATATGTATATCTACTCTTAACATGTGTATGATCTCATCCACAAGGTTAGTAACTTGAATACTTATGTCATTGAGTAATATAATTATCTAAACATTTATAATGTTACATCATTATCTCATAATTGAATCAAATAGAATAAATTGAAAGGTTGCCTTTATTATTAATCAAATCATTTATATGTTATGCCATTACAATCAACATATGATTAGATCTCTGGGAATACATACCAACATGAATGCCTTTTTCCCCTTAAGTATATTAGCACCAATGTGGGTGATTTAGCACCAAAACTAGGTGTGTGTCCCATAAGGATGGAAAATATATATGTATGTGTGAACACTACCACCACTTATGGGTGCATTACATTACTGGGTGCATCAGTACAAAGATTGAACATCATTTATATGATTCAAATATATATATATATATATATATATATCTGTGTGTGTATCCCTATAGAACTAAGCAACAAAGAAAACATTGTGATTTACATCCATGTGCCAACTAAAAACTAGGTGCATTATACTAAGTTCTAGGTGCTTTACCACTAAATTTGAGCCCTTTAGCCAATAACGTAGGTGCATAATTTTTCCTCTGGAAGATACTGGTGATTGAATGGCTTTTTTTAGGCGCATCACACAAAAACTAGGCAAATTAACACCATGTTTGGGTGCTTTTTGCTTTAAAACTATATGCATGTCCAAACAGGATGGAGAAATATATATATATATATATATATATATATATATGTGTGTGTGTGTGTGTGTGTGTGTGTGTGTGTGTGTGTGTGTGTGTGTGCAATACCACCACTTATGGGTGTGTTACTTTAGTGGGTGTGTCAGTACACAAATTGGGCATCATTTATATGCTTCAAGTATACGTATGTGTGTGCATCTCTATAGAACTAAGAACAAAGAAAGAACTGCAATTTACATTAGTCTGCCAACTAAAATCTAGGCACACTATACTAAGCATCAGGGGCTTTACCACTGAATTTTGGCACATTAGAATATAAATTAGGCACACAACTTTTCCTCTGGAAAAACGGGTACATTATTGGGAGTGCATTTTCCAAACTCTAGGTGTATTAGCATCACTTTTGTATGCTTTAGCATAGAAAGAATGTGCACAAAGAATGCATTATATGATGAATTTGCATTGTGTTGACATAGAGGCACATTAACAACACAGTCGTGCATTACATTTACAATTGACTCATTACATTAAATCTAAATTGTTGGTAGACACACTAATAAGATAAAGATGCATATTACCTTAGACTGGAAGAGGTAGGAGTTCATTTATTTATTTTGATGTGAAGTTCACAGTCCTTCCTATGAACATGAATGTTTCCTTGTCTTTATTATAACACGATGCCAGATCGTGTATTAGATTTGCATCATTCACATGTATTACTTTTATTTGAAATAGGGATTGAAATGGCATCCTTGTGAAGATCACTTGTTCCTCAGAAATAAGTGTCATGTAATTTCCATGGAAGATCTATTCCACAAACACCTTGACTTGACGAGACTTTGCTTTTTGGATATCAGATCCTATCTCATCTTCTTCTTCGTGTCCTTGCACATGCTCCTTGCAAATCTTGTTTGTCTTCTTTTCTTTAGTTGTCAACAATTTAATAGTCCTGGATAGCTTCTTGGGGGATAATGTATCAGTTGTCTCCCCCCTTTTGTTAGCAACCTTCTTTGGGACCAATCTATCATCTATCTTGGAAGCTTTCTATCTTATTTTCTTTAGTTGTCGACAATGTAATAGTCCTAGATAGATTCTTGGGGGACAATGTATCTGTAATATCCCTGACCTGGGTTATGAACTAACCCTAGGTGTTTTTCTTAAGACATGTGATTAGATTCTTGTGATTATCTTTTGAGATGTAATTAAAGATTCTGAGGAACTTATATTTCCATTTCTGTCCTTTTTGAACAATGTTGTAATATTGTTTTGTTAAATATGGACTTATGTGCAAATTACCCAATTAGAGGGGTTAACTTGCAAATTGTACATGTTAAGATGTTCCTCTGGTGTTGAGACATCATATGGATGAATATGATGTGGTAATATGGGTTCTCCAAGCTTGGGCACCAAGTTATAGCTTGTAGAGCAATCCTTATGCTTTAAAACCTAATTTTGGTGTAAAGTGCAATTTACCCAAAACATAGGGTGCAACATGTAAAATACACCCTCTAGAGTATCTTTCATGACTCTTGACATCAAGTAGAGGTATGATGATGAGGGGGGCACCTCATCATAATGATCATATAAGAAAGATAACCATTATAATTAAATAATCAAGATGTATGCAAAATGACCCCTTTTTATGTATACAATTTAGTAAGATGTTTGGCTTCTTTTCCTCTAAACATTGGTTGAGAGAGAAGTTTTGCACATGATAATAATGGAGAGACGTGTCCAAGAAGTGGAGAAGGGCTTGGTGGATATAGATGTAAAATAAAGGAAACAATTGTCCTTATCTTGAAAATATACCCAAAGTATATAAGCACATCTCTTTTACAAAGCAAGGGATCGTTTCCCTTCATTCCTCTTCGTATCTTCTTTCTTTGGCCGACTTAGGAGAATCTCAGGAGCATAGGAGAATGACCAATCTGGTTTAGGTAAGCTTTGACCATCATCTAGCTCAAATTCATGGAGGAAATCTTGCTACAAGGTTGGTTTGATAGTCTTTCTTACATAGCTCTTCTTTCTAGCCATCTCCTCCATCCAAATCTTGAGGAACGGACCTTGGACGACCTATGGAGCTCAAGACACCATTAAATCTACGAATCTTGGAGCTCTGGATCAGTCCTAGAGGCGGGTTTTATAACTCTAAACCTTAAAGTTTTGTTATGCATATTCCTTCATTGAAAACGTTGCTTGTTCTCCTTTATTTCACACTTCTATGTGTTCTTGCTACCAAAACTGTGAAGAACAATCCATGTTATAAAGGTAGAAGAAGGTGGAGTTATTTCCAAATTTCACCCTGATCCTACTTTATCAAACGGTCCTCCACCTCTTGCCCAAACGGTTTGCAAAACCGTTTGGAAGCAAATGGTTTCAAAACCGTTTGAAGGGCAAACGGTTTCAACCAAGAACGTTTGGAGAAAACGGTCTCAAGACCGTTTGTAAGAGTTGACCAAGCGTTGACCATTTGGATATCTGTTGTAGACATTATGGACTAATCACCCACCAAAAGTCATCATCTAATTTCAAGTAAATCACCAATTGAAGGCACATTAGTCACCTAAACCTTAATCGGGTTTATTGCTGATTTCAATGGTGCAATCATGTTGAAGTTTGGGTTGAGTGGACCAAACGGTTTCAAACCCAGTTTGGGGATCACCCAAACGGTTTCAAAACCATTTGGTGATCACCCAAGACCATTTGAAGGTCTAGGGTCAAGTGGGGTTGATCAATTGAGGGTCCAATCACATCAAGTTGTTGAATAATCAAGTGCTGATTTTGTGACCTAAATTAGGGTTCAACCTTTGAGAGAATGACGTGGTTGTTGATGACATCATGAGAAAACGGTCTCAAGACCGTTTGGAGGATGTCCAAACGGTTTCAAAACCATTTGGGGGTCACCCAAGACCATTTGGAAGTCTAGGATTGACTATGGTTAAGTGGTTGGAAATTGAAAGGCAATAAGTTGAAATATAATCGATTAGTGACCTAATGATCAAATCTATGGTCCAAACCTTAATAGATTGAGTTAGTTTTTGATGTGGACTTGAGCAAACGGTCTCAAGACCGTTTGGAGGGTGTACAAATGATCCTAATACCGTTTGGGGTCAGGTCATGACCCAATTGAATGATGGTTCAATGGTCTCAAGGTTATTTAGACTCATGTTGATACATGTTGAAGGGTGATCGTTTCCAAACCCTAATCCAGTCAATCCAAACCCTAATTGGTGACCAATTAAGGTTCAATTGAGGACCAAATCAGTAAGGATTGACCTAATTGACTCAATTGATGAGTGTCTAACCTTTGCATGATCGTTTGGGGGGTTCAACATTGAAAACCCTAATTCAATTGGAAGAGTTGATTCACTTTTTGGTCATGCGGTTTCAAGGTCGATTTGCCCATGCGGTTTCAAAGTCAAAGTTGGCCCAAACGGTCAACGAGACTAAATGGTCTTCACCTCACCTAGGGAAAACGGTCTTGATGGTGTACTTGGCCATGCGGTCTTGAAAGTCAAAGGGTCCAAACAGTCAACAACTCCATGCGGTTTCAAAACCGTTTGAAGGTTGAAAGTGCAAAACCGTTTGGGGTCTTTTAATGTCAATAATGTTTGATGCCGTAGTGGTCAATATGGTTGAGTAGTTGATTAACCTAAACCCTAAAGATAGTTAAAGTCATTAAGGGGTTAAGTAATGAGTGGACTAATACATATTATGGTCAAAGGTGAACATTACAAAGGTACCCTTAGTGGGTTAGTATGACTAGTACCTCTTAATCAAGAAAACCCTAATGACCATAGTAGTGATGACTTGACTTGTGTTATCAAGGTTGTTTTGACTTAACCTAATCATGAGATATGTAAAAATCATCTAATAGCAAGAGGAGAGAGAAGACTCCTAACATGAATGAGAATCAGGTAAAATACCTCCAATTTGTATGGATGCACATAATTAGGGTATGATCCTTCATAGTGAGATCATGGAAACCCTAATTGTGGTGATTAATGAATCTTAACTTAATTGAAGTAATTAATGGAAGCAATGTTCATACATGATCATGGTATGATCTCAATTCATTAAATGTGAATAGTAAACCCTAATTCTAGTGTTATATCATGTAATGCGAATAGTAAACCCTAATCTAGGGTGATATGATGAAATGATCAGTGAACCCTAATTTTGGGTTATGCTTTTAAACATGAAACACTATACATGATTATGGAAGTAAGTAATCATTATGCTTTTATAAGAATAAGGGGTTGAATAATCCTATTTGAATTAAAAGGGAAACCTAACCCTAGAAACCAGCCGTGGTAATATGACACAGTCGTGGTGATTCCTTTGTTGCATGACTGTGTAATGAAGCACAACCGTGGTGACTTACTCTTGCACGACCGTGCAAGATAGCACGGCCATGGTGTCCTATACTTAATATGAAAAGGACTTGTATTGTGCTGATATAGTTACAAGGTGTATGTTATCAGTAAATGTTAATCATGTAGGTTTTCACAAAGAGGAGATCATATCCAGGTAAAGGTTATGATGTCATATGCATTGAAAACACTTTATATGCTTTAAGAGTAATGATATGTTATGTTACCTGGTGAGTGGTAACATATGAGATTGATAAGTTGAATGAACCATGAGAAACATATGTATTTGTTATAATCAAAGATCATACTGATAAAATGACTGAATGATAAAGTGTTACTTGGTAACAAGTGTTATGATGATTCAAGGGTTTGAACACCCATATTCCTGAATTACAATGATGAAATGATTAGGGATTGACATCCTAATGTTAAAAATATGTGATGTGAACTTGATACAAATAGTACTCTTTCTTTATAGCAATTGTCTTATTGGTTTATGTTTGAAAACATGCCTGATGCTAAAGAATACAATAATGTACTTAACTAATCAAGTATAATGATATCATGTAGAGCCCTGATCATAGATCCATCTGTGTCAGAAATTAAATGATGGTGAAATAGGTTTTCCTAAGGGAACTCCTGGAGCACATACTTTTGAGTATGTGGGGGTTATGGATGCGAATATCCTTACGTCCTAATGTAGGATTTAATGTAAGATGTACTTTTAATCCATCAATCCTTCATTATATGTTTATGCCGGGAATATGTATCACTAATCTCCCGAAGATGATGTTAATGCCGCATCGGTGTGAGATAAACAAGAAATCCCTCGATGGCGAAGAGAGTACCGAATGCCACTATAACTCTAATAGCGAAGTTGCCAGAATACCCTGGAAAGCTATTATAGCAGAGACACGAGATGTCCTGCATGTTGATCCTCACACTGACTGAGGAAGATTAGGTCATAGGAATTCGGCTCTTCTGATGACCTATGTATGGTACCGATTGTGATTTAGTAATGGTCAGTTGGAGTATGAGAGGTGTAACTCATCTCCTCAGGGCATAATAATGTTTGAAAAACTTAATCAGCCAAGTAGCATAACTGCTTAGGTTGAACTACGAGAAACAATGATTGATGTTACATTGTTTATGATGTCCTAGTTAAATAACTAGTATACATGTTCTTCATATTCCTTATTGTTATATGTCTTGTCATTCAATTAAGTTATAATTGAAATGATTACTTATAAGAATGCTGCTTCACTTAGTTTACACAATGTTAAACCTGCTGTTGAATATTTATAATTCTACTGCTTTATGTTATTCCATTATTGTAATAACAAAACTTCTGGTGGAGAGTTATAACTCTCGCTGGGACAATTATTCAATTGTCTCACCCCCGTGGGATTCGACTTTTTAGGTAGACGCTGAGGACGAATAAACCCATCAGTGGGTGAGCAGCAACAACAACAATCTCAGGGACAGTAGTGATCCTCAGGTGGAAACACTGACTATCAAGTCTTGTAGATAGTATGTCCTATGTGTCGTCTCTGTACTCTCAGGTCCTAGGAGTTAGTAAATATGAGATTTTGGCATGATGCCTTGAGATTTTGTATCTTACCTTGTACAGTAACAAGGTGGTTGATGTTGTAATTCTCGAGATATGTTTTTGTTACAGAGATGCAATGATGAAACATGTTGTAAACAACTTATTATATTTCTTTATGAAGGAGTTTTATCGTTTAAAGATTTCCTTGGAAAAAGTTTTAATTTTAGTGATTTTTAATAATTCCGCTACTAGTTAATCGCTTCCGCATTCGTTGAGCTTGTTTTTCGGAGACAGTCATCACAATTTAGTGGTATCAGAGCTCTAGGTTTGTTGAGTCTACAGAGACATAGGACTTAGGATGTTGAGTCTGTTCTAGTGTCTTCCAGTATATTTGATAGTGCCTTCTGTTCCTAAGGAGAAGAAGATAAGACTAAGGATGTACGGACCATATGAAGAACACAAGGAATATGTTGCGGAGAGTAGTGTTGCTTCACCCAGAGAAGGTGCAAGAAACCCAGAGATAGAGCAACTTGTGCCTGAACCACCCCAGTTCAATCCAATTGACATGGGGAACCCAGCCTTCCAGACCATGTTTGGGTAGTTTATGACTGCCGTGACACACATAATAGATAGGATACCTATGCCTGCACCTAGGGCACCTACCCATCCTGAAGGACAAGGAATCAGCAAGACGTTTGAACGACTTTGTTGAGTTGGAGCAACTGAGGATTTTGGGACAGCTGATCCCGCAGATGCTGACTTGTGGTTAACTGAACTAGAGAAGGCCTTTAGAATCTTAAACATCCTAGAAGCTGAGAAAGTTAGACATGATGTATATCTTCTCAAGGGGAGTGCTGGTCATTGGTGGACCATGGAAGAATAGAAGAGGCCTGGTGTGGAGGTTGCATGGGAAGTTTTCTGTGATGGAGTGGACTTTTGGAATTCTAATTGTCCAATGACATAAATGATTTCACACATGATGAGTCATTTTGAGAGTTCCATGTGTTTTTGGCAAAGTTGAGTGTTGCTTGACGGTGATATGAAAATTAATATTCCTAGGTGTATGTCTTTTGAGGTTTTTATTTGACACATTAAAAAGCTAGATTTCAGAATCAATGTTATATGGATGGAATATTGAGTTATGATGAACACTTGACTAATTTTTGGTGACACTTGGATGTTGCTAGAGGAAGCTATTCAAGTCTATAAGCAATTGAATATTGTCGATTTTGATGTATAATACTATCTAGTATAAGTGTTAATACGAGGTTTAGGTTGGTAACTACTGTTGTCACAAACTCTGATTGCTTTGGATGAACAACATGACTGGAGAGATGGCTTGTGAGTCGCGGACCTGATGGGCTACAGATTGACTAAGTAAAGAAACTGTTGGGAGCCCTTAATGAGATCATATGATGCCTAGATTGCCACCTCCACAACAGTTACCGTAAGACCAGGAACACAAGCTCCTACGACGTCGTTCTCATTCATAGGTGGTTTTGAACCTGCAGTTTGCTTTGGGGTTGTACAAGCTTTCAAGTACCCACTAATCTAGATGTGGGAGTGAAGGAACAGAAAGAATCAACCCCACCTCATCTTGGCTCTCCACTACAGGTACACCCTGTGTGAAACAAAAAAAAGGAAGGGGGTTTAGAGGAGCCTGGAGAGCGAATAGGCGGCATGGCCTGGAGCCGATGTCAAGCAAGGAGGAGCCGCACAGAGAGAATAACTGCCATGGAGGGTAGACCATGAAGCCAGCGATCGTTTTCCTTGCCGGGAACTGGAGCATCATCAGAGGCCGACAAGGAGGAGAAGGGAGCCTTGTGCTCGTCGGCGTAGACCCGTGCAGCAGCATATCTTCAGGCTTGACGAAGGGGAAGGCGGCGAGATCGTGCAAACTATAGGCGGAATGGATGTTGATCCCTCATGGTTGTCGTGTTCCATGGCGGCACCCTGGCCAGGAGTGTGTATCCACTCGCTCACCGAAGGTGGACCCGGCGGCGAGCCTGGACCCTACAGCTACGGCGGCAGCTTGCCCGCAGACTCACGCCTGACGGAGGCGCTGAGCGGGAGCCCCATGCTGAATGGGAGACGGAGCGCCGAGATAGCAATTGGGCGATCCCTAGAGCAGACTGAGGAGGAGCACGGAGGAGCCAATCCCTTGCTGGAGCTCTGCTCCATGGCGGCGGTAGCACTGGAATAGAGGAGCATGGGCTCCCGCAAGCATCGTGCGGCGCCGAGAACAGACGCACGCGGAGTCTGCGTCGTGTGATGGAGAGAAAGAGAAGAGGGAGTGGCCGGTTCTGAGACTCAACCAGACCGGGTCCAGATCCCAAACCGGCTCCAGGCCAAGTGAACCACGGCCCAGCGCGAGGCAGAAGCTGTGCCCTTGGTGGACACGTGGCGACGCCGGATTGGCCGAATAAGGTAATTTTCCCAAAAATATGCAGTTCTTCATTAAATCGTAGTAATGAGCTCGAGCATCAGAAAAAATACATATAATATACCAAATTGTTCAGAAAAATGCATAGAACAAGATGGAACCATCATATCAGGATTTTGATGCACTAATATCAGAAATATCATGTAAGATGTGTAATGCTTGTTTAATGGATAATAATTAGCAAACGATGACATAAAATTATGGAAAAATGTCAGTAACTCCATAATAATGTTTATAATCCATCTAATATCAGTGATCATGATGTTTATGCACAAAATCATGTAATTTTCTTAGGATGTCTATCTAGGGCTAATAACCCTAAATAAAATGTGGAAAATACATACATGCTCATAAAATCCTGGAAATCACAGAGTAAGCTCATATCAGTAATTGGAAGATAATATGTAGATCTGAGATCAGTTTTGTACACATAATTCATGTTATATGAAGAGCACCCTTAATACAAGTGATGTAACCCTAAGATGGTTAATAAAAGTGACATGATGTTAAATATGTTCACATAATAATGTGAAACATGAGTATATCCAGTTAATGAACTATAATCTGGAAAATGACATCACTATGATAATTATAAGAAAGGAATACAAGTAATGACGTGCATATCCTAATGAACTAAGTGAAACCCTAATGAACACGATTAGGGTTAAGATGAGATGTAGATGATGAGAACCTGATGATAGTATGTGGTCTTGTCTTAACCAGGGGTTTGACCAAGATATAGATGACATCAGGAATATGAGGGATATCTGATGATTAGGTTTGTTCTTGACCAAGGTATGCTATTAACTCTTACTTGGCTTATTATACAATATGCTTGTGTTATATGTGTAGTAAAATACTTGGCATATGGTATTGATTGAAATGATTGTTCTTGTATGTTATGTTGCTTGATTCTCCATACTTATTACTATGAACACATCAAACATAATATAAATGTTCCATCATAAGATAGCTCATAAACCACTCGGTGGTAGAGCGCATGCATAATGATCACAAACCACTTGGTGGTAGATCATAAGGCCTAAAGACGTCAAAGCCACTTGGTGGCAGACGCACAAGATGTATGATGGAAATGTGCTTAAAATATGTGTTCTCTTTTGCTAATGAATACCTTTGTGCAAGTATATGCTTTTCTTATATTCTTCTGTTACTGCCAAGTATTAGTTTTATCTTATTGCCAAGATATGATGAGAGGTATACAAGAAGACACGTAGGCGTACTCAGTACAATATTCATGAAATATTGTGCTGACGTGTACCGCTTGTAATCTTTTGTTTAGGTGGTGGTTTTGCTCTTGAAGATCCAGGATAGTTGAGAGTTGTGTAGCGAGCTGATGTACAGGTGGACCTGTTGTCTTAAGATCCTGTAGTTTAGATGTAGTACATGTATATGTATAAGTTTGCTGTTCAATATGTAATATCAAATGTTGTAACAATTCATGTTGTAATTATATGTTGAATGGTGAACATGTGTTGTGGTTTGTTTATTGTTCATGTGCATGTGCTACTGGTTGTTCCTTATGACTTCCTATGATTTTCTTCTTCTTAGCCTCGTGTGGGATGTTTAAATTGGGATTCTCACTGAGGTGAGTGTTTCAATTTGGACGTCACACATCAGATTAAGTTTTAGAAAATCTGGGGATGTCACATTTTCCGACAGGAATTTATTAACAGATACTTCCCTAAGACGTTTCTGGACGAGAAAATCTCCCACTTTGAGAGGTTAAGGCAAGGTCTAATGAACATTAGCAAGTACGAGGCTAAGTTCATGGAGCTACTGCGGTTCTATCTGCACATGGCAGCTACAGATGAAGAACGGATTAGGCATTTTGAGAAAGGGTTAAACGCTGAGTTGACTACTCCCGTGTTTGCCCTAGAAAATAGAGAAAGGTTTGCTACCTTCATAGAGTCTGTCAGAAGGATAGAGAGGTCCGTAGCAGAGAAGAGACAGACCCAAAACAAGAGGATGTATCCTCAGTTCCAAGGATCTTCATCTAAAGGTTTCAAGAAACCTAGGTTTTCTGCACCTACACCACCACCTAGACCCAGTACTTCTATTTCTTCAATTTCAAGTATTTTATATGCCAACATAGTATAACTTTTAATTCCACGTACCAACTTTGTTGATGTTTTGTTTCTCGTATTTTGTAGTTACAAGAAATATTTGAAGCACTTTAAAGTACCAGAAGCCACTACATAATGAGCATGGAGGATATTAGATAGATCTCCACTTCTCACCTTATCCGTTTCAGTTAGATAGTTTTTATGATTCTAGATGATGTAATAGGATGTTATAGATCCTATGTAATAATCATATTTTCTTTCTCATAGACTTATTCTTCTTCCTTCTCAATAATTAGTATGTATGATTTTATCCATTATCAATGAATGAAGTGTTGAGTGGCTATCTAATGATGACGTGAACATGATCTTGGCTTATCTCTATTTTTATTTGACTATCTTGATTTCTAATATTTTCCCTTTTGACATTTATAGATATGAGTGCATGCATATCTGTGTATCTCACTAAGGAAAGTATATAGAAATTGGGGTCATCACAGTTGGTATCAGAGCCAAGGTTCGCACATCATAGTCACATGACTTCCATTCACCCTATTATGAGTCTAGGATAGTCCTTGAGTTAAGGATGTGAAGGGTTGAGGTGACTAGGATAGCATCTTCCTAAGGTCTGGCTAAAGTCTCCGAGCCACTTTGCTTGGCAATCACGAGGCTACCTATAAGGCAGTATGAGTCTACCTGGCTGATATCCTAAATGTCCCCTACTTCTTGGGCATACCTTAAATTAGGATCATTCTTATCTATAGAAATTCCCTCTCATATTTTCTATAGGAATATTTCCCACTTTCCTTCATGATATAAGGTTAGGAAGAAAGTATCTCTATTTAGAAAGTCATAAGGATCGACTAATAAGGATTTAGGGTATCCTCCAAAAATCGTAACATTGACAACATAAATTATTAATAAAGGAAAATAATTAAATATTATGTGATAAAAATGATAGTAATGACTAGAATAATTGGGAAATAAATCTAATATGTCCAAATTAATTTCAGGATGCCTCCTAAGATTCGCAACTCAAAGGCCTCAGAGGAATCGTCCTTTAAGAAGAGAAAAGAGCCTGAAACCTCTGAAGTACCTGATCCTGATGCTACAGCCAAGGAAAGGTGGGAGGGCCAGAAGAAAATCCTTTTAGACTTTATGTAAACCCTTGCCACAAAAGGAACCCCTGAACCTAGCTCCTCTAGGAAGAAGGAAGTGACGGTGATAGACTTCATTAAGCTTAACCTTGATTCCTTTCGGGGGGAAGATCAACCTGAGGTCATGGACAAGGTTGAGGTCTGGATTCTATCCATAGAGAATGGTTTTCATACCCTAGAAGTACCCAATGAGAAGAAGGTCAAGTTTGTCACCCATATGCTTAAGGGAGGGGCAAAAACCTAGTTGGAGAACTATGGGGGGAATAGGGGAGAGCAAACAGATAACATGGGGTGGGAAGCCTTCAAAACCCTCTTCACTGATCGTTTTATGCCCATAGCTGAGAGAAATAGGAAGGAGAAGATGTACATGGAGTTAAGGAAGGGTAGTCTTTCAGTAGCTTATTACACCCAGAAGTATAGGCTTCTGGAGCATTATGCACCCATCAGGACCGAAGACCACCTCACTAAGCACTATGTTGACTACCTTTCCACCCACCTAAAAACCCTAGTCATAGCCTCTCATCCCAGAAGCATAGATGAAGCCATAGATATGGCCCTCAAGTAGGAGAGAGAGCAGGGCATGCAGAAACCTTCCAACATGGGGTAATTAGGGTTAACCACAATTGAAGAGGATAAGTTTAGGAAGTTCAACCCAGGCCATAACAACAAGGGGTCAGGGAAAGGAGGTTCAGGAAAGGGAGGACAGAAGAACAACCAAAATCAATAGAAGATAGTCCACCTGAAGTGCAAGACTTGCGGATGACACCATGGTGGAGTATGTTGCCACACCAAGACAGTCTACTATAATTGCAAGAAGGAGGGTCATTTCGTCGCCAAGTGCCCCACTCCCTCCATCTTTGGAAATCTTGCATCAGGTGCTCCGTAGCCTCAGGGACACCGCAATGGTAGGGTATTTGTAGTGAATGCAGAAGAGGTTAAGGCAAATCCAAACCAGCTCTGTGAAGGTAACCAAATTTCATTATAATTCAATATCTTGTTCAAGCCTGTAATTATTCATAACTTGATTATCATGTGTAGGCATTGTAATATTAAATGGCCATCCTGTTAAGGCCTTATTCGAATCTGGATCTACAAATACATTCATTTCTCGAACGCTGGCATCTATATTAAACCTTCATATAAGGGACATGGGATATATTATGGATGTGTCTACTCCTAGTGGCAAAATACTCACAACTCTACAGAAAACTGATGAACTTTCTCTTAAATACGAAAATCATGATATGCCCTTTGAATTCATTCTCTTAACTATGTATGACTTTAATGTCATACTTGGTATGGACTGGATATACACATATCATGCTCACATCGATTGTAGAAACAAGATGGTTGTCCTCTCTCAACCCCATTCTTACCCTGTGAAAATATCTAGGGGAAGTGGATTCTGTAATAATATTATAATCTCCTCTCTTAAAGATAAAAAACTCATTTCTCAAGGATGTAAAGACTTCCTCGCATTAGTCTCAGAGACCAGTCCTAGTAGTGGGCCTGTAGAAAGTCTGGAAGTGGTACATGATTTCCCTGATGTATTTCCAAAGGAGCTTCCTGGGCTGCCTCCCAATAGAGACATTGAGTTCTCCATAGATCTTCTTCCTGGAACCACTCCGATTTCTTGGGAACCATATAGGATGGCTTCTGCTAAGCTTATTGAGTTGAAGAAATAGTTGCAAGAACTCCTCGACAAAGGCTTCATTCGTCCTAGTGTTTCCCCCTGGGGTGCTCCTATTCTCTTTGTTAAAAAGAAAGATGGTTCTATGCGTATGTGTATTGATTACCGCATGTTGAACCAAGCCACTATTAAAAACAAGTATCCTCTCCCTCATGCCTCTTTGATCAGCTTCGTATACTGCTAAAGTTCTCTCAAAAATTGATCTTCATTCTGGCTACCATCAACTTAAAATCAAGGATTCTGATATTTCTAAAACTGCTTTTCGAACTCGTTATGGACATTATGAATTTCTAGTGATGCCATTTGGGTTGACCAACGCATCGGGCGTATTCGTGAATCTAATGAACAAAGTCTTCCAACCTTACCTTAATGAGTTCGTGGTCGTCTTCATTGATGATATACTGATCTATTCTAATTCTATGGAAAAACACCGGGAACACTTGCGAGCAGTTCTTGACATTCTTCGAACCCAAAAATTTTATGGCAAGCTTTCTAAATGTGAATTCTGGATCGATAAAGTCATGTTTCTTGGACATGTCATTTCTGGAGGTAGTATATCTGTTGATCCCGCTAAAGTCTCTGATGTACTTGATTGGTAACCTCCTCGTAATCCTTCTGAAATTCGGAGTTTCTTGGGTTTAGCCGGATATTATCGTCGCTTTATCCCAAATTTCTCCAAAATGGCACTTCCTTTGACTAAGCTTACTCGGAAGGATGAGAACTTCATCTAGTCATCCACTTGTGAGTCCAGTTTCCAACAGTTAAAGCAGAAGTTGACGTCGGCTCCAGTTCTTGTTCTACCCTCTGGCAACGAAGGGTTTGTGATATTCACTAATGCTTGAAGAAATGGTTTAGGGTGTGTCCTACAGCAGAATGGTAAGGTAGTGGCCTTTGAATCTAGACAACTAAAACCCAATGAACTTAATTATCCCACACATGATTTGGAATTAGCTGCAACCATTCATGCTCTCAAAATCTGGAGGCACTACCTATACGGGGCAACATTCGATATTTTCACCGATCATAAAATCCTAAAATACATCCTGACTCAGAAGGACCTAAATCTACGTCAAAGTCGATGGATAGAATACCTAAAGGACTACGATTTCACTATTTCCTATCATCTGGGTAAGGCAAACATAGTCGCTGATGCCCTTAGCAGAAAAAGGGCAGTGTGTGCATCTCTTTATGTCCCTGAATGGAGGAATATGGAGGATCTAGTAGACTGGAGGCCACCGTTTTTGCCTGATCATTTGCATGTTAACAACATCTCCATTACGTCCAACTTGCAATTCGAACTTCTAGAAGCACAGAAGGCTAGTCCTCATCTTGCAGAGCTCTCTTCTCTCCTATCGAAGCCACAAACACATTTGTCTGTGGGTCTTGATGGTGGTCTTCGATACAAGAACCGTATGTGGGTTCCTGAGCAGTCAGCTGTAAAGATGGCTATTATTAGTGAGACACATGGGTCCAAGTACACAGTCCATCCAGGCACGACGAAGATGTATAAAGACCTACAATGTCAGTTCTGGTGGAGGGGCATGAAGCGTGATATTGCCGATTTCATATCCAGGTGTTTGACATGCCAAAGGATCAAGGCCGAACATCAGAGACCGGACGGTCTACTACAACCCCTTGAGATCCCAGAATGGAAATGGGAACACATCACCATGGATTTCGTGGTGGGATTACCCAGGACCAGGAAGGGATACGACGTTGCATGGGTCATAGTGGATCGTATGACCAAGTCAGCTCATTTTCTTCCAGTGAAGACTACTACAAAAGTTTCTGAGTTGGCCGACCTCTACATACGGGAGATAGTACGTCTACATGGAGTTCCGACATCCATTGTCTCAGACAGGGACCCAAAGTTCACTTCAAAGCTGTGGAAACAGGTTCAAGAGGAATTGGGCACCAAATTGAACTTTAGTACAACCTACAATCCACAGATAGATGGGCAATCATAGTGTACAGTGCAGATTCTAGAGGATCTTTTACGAGCTTGTGTGCTTGATTGGGAAGGCTCATGGGACTACTACTTGCCTTTAGATAAGTTTGCCTATAATAATACCTATCAGGCAAGCATTGGGATGCCTCCCTATGAAGCTCTTTATGGACGACCATGCAGATCGCCATTACACTGGGAAGACGTCAGAGAACATACCCTGATGAAATCTGAGGAAGTGCAGTTGTATACTGATAAGGTTACACTGATAAGATAGAGGATGAAGTGGGCACAGGATAGACAGAAGTCTTATACAGATGTTCACCGATAGGAACGTCAGTTCAAGGAAGGTGATCATGTCTTTCTAAAGACCCGACCTATTTGAGCTTTGGCCAAGAACAAAGGAAAGCTCAGTCCTCATTATGTTGGGCCCTTCGAGATTCTAGAAAGGGTTGGTGAATGTTCCTATCGTCTTGCTCTGCCACCTCAGTATAGTGACATGCACAATGTGTTTCATGTATCTAATCTGAAGCCCTATGTCAAGGACCCCAGTCACATCCTGAATCATGAGCCTCTCGAGTTGAAGGATGATATCTCATATGCTGAGACCCCAGTCAGAATTCTCGACTTCAAGTCAAAGGAGCTTCACAGTAATCGACATATAGATATGGTGAAAGTTCTTTGGAGACACCATGATGAAACAGATGCCACTTGGGAACTAAAGACCGAGGTCGAGAAGAAGTATCCACACCTTTTTCAGGTTGCTTGAATTTTGAGGGCAAAATTCTTAAAAGGAGGGGAGAATGTGACAAAGTGAGTTTTTATAGTATTTTCTCTCTCTTAAAAGTTTTATTATCAATTATGTTGACAAAAATACCCTCATATACTTTCCTCACTCAATTGAACAAAGATGTGTCACATATGCTAACCCTAGTATGTTATGTTAACAAAATACATGTATTTAGTAAATGATCATGTCAAACTTTCGAATTTGAATCCCAAAATTATACCATAGTCACATTTTGACATTATTAATCTACCCCTAAAATTTTATTGCAATTGGGTCAAACAATTGGTAGATATGACCAATTTCATTTGGTGCATATTCCACTTATTTTGGACCTTATGACCTAAGTTTCGAATTTCCTTTTTATTAAATGTGTCACACAACCTTTGAAGGCTTAGATGCGGGCCTTGATATAGACCGAGATTTTTCAGCCATTAATCAGCAATCCAACAGGGGGAAACTTCATCTCCTACCTCCTGTAGGACCCGGGCCTCGACCCCACCAGAGCGTCGACCCAGCAGCGACCTCACACGCCCGACTCCCACAACGCCTGTGTGATATTTTTGTAGGACGAACTCCTCTCCTCAAACCGAGCTCAAAGAATATCACCACATCACCTATCTCCCCCGGATCAGGGAGAACAAACTCCTGAGCCCTCACGCCTCTCCCTGGCGGTGGCGAGTAAAATAGGGTTTCTCACTACGGGCATCACCACACCTATTTAAAGAGCCCATTAGCTCTGCTACCTTCCTTTTAGTCACGGAGACCCCTCAATTGCAACGAAGGTCACCTCTACCTCCCTGATCTCGAGCACCTCACATCGTCTGACCCCAGTCTCCTCTTTCACTCCAGTAGCCTCCTACTTCCAATTCACCACGGCTACACCATCCTGGGGTCTCGGTGAGTCGAGGAGCACCCTCAGTTGGTGTTGCGGAGGCCCAGAGCCTCAGGTCAACAAGTTGTCACAACCCAGCTTGAGAGCTTCATCGTGGGCAAGGTCGGGAGCACATCAAGGTACAAGGAGCTATCATCTAGCTTCATGAACGTCACACCAAGCTTCTTGATCCCTCAATCCAACCCGAGGGAAGGTAAGGATCCAGACTCACTTTTCCATTCTTTATACATGTGAGAAACCATTCTCGACCTGTAGTCCACCTCCGATCGAGCTGTTGAGCACATCAAACTCGGGGGAACCTCGCGAAGAGGATCCACCCATCCTCACGCTCCCCAGAACCCACCTAGCTACTTCGACCCATCACCATATTTGCCTGTAGTCACCGTGCTCCACTGCCATGGCGCGAGCAGCAATCAAAAGGGTGATTTTTCCCCTTTTTACCCATGCCCTGTCACAAATCACAGGTGACCCTCAGGGGCAGTGGCGTCCTTTGCATCGCGCCTTGACCCCGGATTGACCGAGGCTGGCTCGCAGGTTAAGGAGAGGATCCATGGAGTCGGATCCCTCCCCTAATCTGGGAAACTGACTGCCCCTTTCTCTTTTTATTTTTTGTTTATTTCCTTAGAATTTACCTGATTGATCAGAACTTAGAGAAACCTTAGAAAATGATAGAAATATCAAAATATATCAAATCTATATATCATTTTCATCATAAAAATGCAATATATTTAAATAAAATATTTTAAGGATCTATATTCGACCCCTTTTTCAAAAATATGGCCTACATGTCCTAATGACCTCTTAATATTTATATACTGTGAATTACTGGTCATCATTGATTTTAGATCTGCCATGGGGATAGGTTAAACCCTAATTGGGGTCCTAATCACCATGTTACCCAAAATCCTATCCAAGAAAGATAGTTGATCCAACAATTATGAAAAACCCTAATTTCCAATTTCCTCTCTTCCTAATGTATACTTTATACAACTTTATGTCAAACCGTAACAATTAATTGTCCTTGAATGACTTTGAATGAACCTGACCTTAGAATCCCACTCTAATCCCTTGAATCATATGTATCCTAAAATGATATCCCAAATGACCTAAACCCTAATAAGAAACCCTAATGTGGAACGATGAGAACCCATGGTGACTTAGGTTTTGTTTATATTTCAGGGTGACCTACTCTCTTTTTCATAATCTAGGACTTGTGGAATCTAGATCTGAAAATTAAAGGTACATGGATATAAGGATATGACTAGATTTTGTTGGTTGCTAAATATATGTACTTGCTTGCATATAATTGAAATACATGGATGGATGTAGATATATATAAGTAACTGTCAATTTTTCCACCTTGAACATGAAAGAACATAAATGAGGATAAATGAAATGTAGTTACTAGTGGTGTCATTAAACTCCTTGTTAGAGAGGGAAAGCTTTAATGTTGGCTAGCACCTCCCTAGAGTACACGGTATACGGGGAGATCCCTAGAGTACAAGGTACACGGGGAAGGGCCCACCATTTATGTGATTATGTGCTAAGTCCACCATAGTAATGCATATTCATTCTAAATGTGGCTAATAACTTAGGATTACCTAATTTCCACCCTTAAATAATGTTTTCCTTCTCTTTCTTCAATTTTGAGTATTTTAAATGCCAGCATAGTATAGATTTTAATTCCACATACCAACTTTGTTGATGTTTTGTTTCTCATATTTTGTAGGTACAAGAAACATTTGAAGCACTTTAAAGTACCAGAAGCCACTACATAATGAGCATGGAGGATATTAGATAGATCTCCACTTCTCACCTTATCCGTTTCAGTTAGATAGTTTTTATTCTTCTAGATGATGTAATAGGATGTTATAGATCCTATGTAATAATCATATTTTCTTTCTCATAGACTTATTCTTCTTCCTTCTCAATAATTAGTATGTATGACTTTATCCATTATCAATGAATGAAGTGTTGAGCGGCTATCTAATGATGATGTGAATATGATCTTGGCTTATCTCTATTTTTATTTGACTATCTTGATTTCTAATATTTTCCCTTTTGACAATTATAGATATGAGTGCACGCATATCTATGTATGTCACTAAGGAAAGTATATAGAAATTGGGGTCATGATAGAAGATGACCACTTGATGGACCGAGATGACCGACTGAGGAGCAGTTGGTGGTCCGACAAGAAGCCCAGACGACCGGAGGAGCCAACTATCTGGAGGAGCCAGACGACTGGCTGGAGGAGACCAACCGATCGGCCAAGAGGTGACTCGACCAGTTTAAAGGTTGAACCACTCAACCCGGATTGGCAAGCACATATCTTCATCAATAATAGGCAGTATGTGATGTAGACCTTAGATAACCGTAGTTCCTTATGCCTCCAAGGAATTACAATAGGATGACCATAATCATCTCTTTATCATTATTGTATGTTTTCATTTGTGGGATATAGCATGTATATTATACATACTATATGTGTGGTGATTGGATACATATATGCATATATAAGCATATTAAAACCCCTCAACAGACATATTCAGTTGAAGATGCCTTCCAAAAGAAGCACACATGAAAAGCTTTATCGACTAAGTGTGATCCTGCCTTCACGTTATGCACCGTCTATCTCGTGGAAGTGTGATGGTGAATATGTGGTGGGTCTGCCTTCCTAGGGTGCATATTCATCATGTTTTCTTTTGGGTTGAACTTAACTCAGTGACATTGATAGGATCAAGCACCTTGAGGCATAAGGATGAACATGGCAAAGAGTTGTGCATGACATCTACTAAAAGTTGCATATGATGCAATTGGTAAAAGTTTCCTACCTGAAAGAATCTAGTTGTGGGTGATAGTCCTCGATGGTCCATAACTTAGAGGAAGTCAGGATCTTACTCACTAGAAGGTTGTATGCTGCCATCTTATGAATTGATACATGAAGTTTATCAATTTGACCAAAATAGTGGGAGTGATAATTAATTAAAGACCTAATTAATATCCTCAATTTTCAAATCAAATCAAACCAAAAGAGTTCTGGATTAAAATTATGAATTTCCTTTTGTAGAATAAATGGCTACCAACAACAATATCTTTTTGTTATGATTGGTCCTTGAGAAGGACAAGCTAAATGGGAACAACTTCCATGACTGGTTTAGGACATTGAGAATTATTCTCACTCAAGAGAGAAAGCTCTATGTCCTAGATACACCAGAACTAGAAGAACCCACTCCCAACGTACCAAAGGCTGAAAGAGATGCTTACAAGAAGTATACGGAGGATGCCATTGATGTGAAGCGCTTGATGTTGTGCTCAATGAATTATGAGTTGTAGAGACAACATGAGAATATGGACGTCATTGAGATGGTTCAACATCTCAAGAACATGCATCAAGACCAGGCATGACAAGAGAGATATGATATCTCCAAAGCGGTGTTAAAGTGCGTCATGATAGAAGGAGATCCAGTAGGCCCTCAAACACTCAAGATGATTGGGTATGTGGAGAACCTAACTCGACTTGGATTCCCTCTGAGCCAAGAGTTGGATACTGATGTGATACTTCAATCGTTTCCAGAATCCTACAGTCAGTTTGTGATGAACTACAACATGAACAACTTTGACAGGTTACAGATAGAGTTGTTGGGCATGTTCAGGATAGCCAAGTTACAGATGAAGAAAGACAAACCCAAATCTGTGATGATGATCAATAGAAATAAGGGAAAGTCTAAGGGCAAGGGCAAGGGAAAAAAAAAGGTTCTGATGCTAACCAGTAGCCCAAGTCATCTTAACTCTCAAAGCCAGGGGGAGGCAAATGTCACCATTTTCATGAGCCAGGACATTGGAAAAGAAATTACCCTCTCTACACAGATGAACTAAAAGAAGAATAAGGAGTGGATGAAAATCTCCACCTCGGGTATTATGAAATAAACTTAAAATGCTTCTTTATCTTAGGTATATGGTACCAAGATATAGACCTGACATATATGATGTGCATGATCTAAAAAGAAGTAATGGCCTTTGTGAAAGGACCAAGAAGGAACACTCATCAACATTGGAAGCAAGTGTTGATGCCATAGATAGTAGTACCTTTTAGTTTATTTCAGCCCAAAGGGTATGTAATAGAGTTATGAACTGTTATTTGATTTTTCCAATAAATAGAAACACTTTATTTCTGCATCTTGTAATGACAAGGATGTCTATCAATAAAGTTCATGTTTCAATTTCAAAGATATTATCTTTTATGAAAATGCCTTATTTATCTTGTGGTACTTGGTATGCATAAGATAGAATAATACCTAAAGTTATTGATGACTCAAATAATAAATTAGCATTATCATCTAAACAAATGAATGAGAAATTCATCTCTAGGTTCCATGTTTATGGATAAACTAGACTCTCTTGGTTAATGAACCATTAAGAGATATGAATGTCTTTTTATTGGGCATGATGACAAGTCAATCTTCACTAGATATAGTGGAGGAATGACTATTCTATTAGGTATAATACATATTGATGTATATACATACCTATTGGAATAAATGTTGATACTTTAGATATGGTATTTAATTAAATACCAATATGAATATCTTGAAGTGTTCAAGAATATCATAAATGAAGAACAAACTTGGTAAAAGTATTAATTCTTTGATATGATCAATGAATGTGATACTTAAACGAAATGTTTGAGGACCTTGTGAGTAACTATGATAGTGTATGATAGCGAACTCATGATTAAGAAATAATGATGTCTAAATCAAAGAAGAAATCATACTCTAAATAGTAAGAGAATGATCATCAAATAAATAACTAATTTCTAGAATTCTTCTAAAGAACATGATTTACACTAAATATATGTACAAAAGGATATTAAGAATCACAAGTGTTGTGGAATCTCAAATTCCTTATGTAATAGATACACCTCATATATCTAGTAGAAAACACATTGATCTTGATGTATAATGATATCCTACAAACTCAAAGGTGATGAATTGGCCTATGATGATGAGCCAATAATCTATCTAGATGATGTTGAGGAACCAAATTTTGAGTTATGGCTTGAAGCCATAAGATCCAAAATGACTTCCATGTGAACTAAATAAGGTATGACCTTAACCGTTGCATTCATTGGGATAAAACCCATAAGTGCAACTGGGTCTTAAGAGTTAAGACTGACATGAATGACATTTGAAGAGCTGATTGGTTGAGATAAATTCAAGTGAGTTCAAGATGTTGAACCTGATGATTTATTTAACCATTTGCAGTGGCTATATGCCATAAAGGATCATGCTTGCTATTAGAAATTGAAGACAATGAAATTTGGCATATGGATATTAAAACCACATTCCTAGAAGGAATAACATGAGGCTGTGTATGTGACACAACCTGAAGGGTTTTATAATTTTGTTAATGCAAATGCAGAGTATAAGTTACAAGAAATTAATGAATATGATTGATTAAATACAAGCACCTCATACTGGAGTCTTTACTTTGATTATATAGTCAAAAGGTTTGACTAATATATCAAAATAAAGAAGGGATCTGTGATTACAAAGATTTAGTGGAAGTGTATTCATATTCCACATGATGATGAGGAATAATATGAAACTGGTGTGGAAATACCTTCTTTAAGGGAATAAAGAGAAATGTCCTATGTGATAGGAATAGAGACATATATAGATAGTTCTTGAAAGTCTCTTGACCTGATAAAGAGAGAGCATACATTGGCAGTCTGTACCGAAGGGTTCAGTATGCAAAGATTCAGTGGAAGAAAACTTGTCCATGTTACATGGAGTTAGTCTCTCAGATGCCTAGTATCCCAAATTCCTATGAAGAATAGGAACACATAGATAGATGCCTTATGCACCCACAATTGGATCTATCATGTATGTAATCATACCATTATCTTGTATGTATTGGACATGGCAAGAAAATATATATATGCATTCATCATCTTGTATGTATTGGACATGACAATATGATATGCTCATCCAACTATCTCGTATGTAATGGACATAACGAGTGGATGTATGTCTACTTCCAGTGAGAGTAATTGGAATACTATAAAGAACTTATTTTATTACTTGTGCTATATTAAAGGATTAGTTATATGGTAATAAAAGGAAGAGTTGAGTGTAAATGAGTTACACTGATGCAAGCTTCCAAAATGACAGAATAATGATCGCAAAATATAAAAGTGAATGTGTTGATAAATTGAAACGTTTTGAGTAAAATTAAAATCCATTCAGTTCTAAAAGAAATGCCAAGTATCCTTGTGTTATGAACACCAGAGGATACTATATGGATCTATAAGTTCATACAAATGAACTTATAGATATTCCAACCATTGATGACAAAGTAGAAATACTAAGTCAAACTATGGAGCTAATTGTTAGACAAGGAGTATCAGATAACATATTACGACAACTCCATCTCATATGAAATTTCGTACAGTGAGAAGATGTGAAACATGCAGTATACCGACTAAAGAAAAATGTTGCTAACTCACTGGATTAGCACTAGTGCAATAGAAACATGTGGGACATGTTTATAGATCACTAAGAATATGATTCAAAGGTGATTGGTTGTAAGTGCAAATGGGAGTCTGATGGTATGTAACATGTGGGACATGTTTATAGATCACTAAGAATATGATTCAAAGGTGATTGGTTGTAAGTGCAAATGGGAGTCTGATGGTATGTATTGTAAGGAATGAGCCCCATAGGGGACCACTCCCTACTATTATATTGAAAATAAATAAGCACAACCCAGCATTCAAACACCACATATAGATAATTGGGGTGCCAGATTATTCTCAGATAAATGGTCCATCAAGAGTGTTTCAAAAATATAGCAGCGGAAGTAACAAACTGATTACATATTTGAAAATAGTCTCAAAACATCTCTCATGTCAACTAGGAAAAATAAAGGGTACTATAACTACGAGGATCTGTTGCAGTAGGCAACCTAGCCATCTCAGAAGTCGTGATCTACTGTGGTACGTTTCCTTCACTTGCTGGGCCCGCAATCTCTTGTTCTTCAATAAAATTCTCAACGAGCGGATCTGCGCCTGGGTGATAGGGAACATCACCCAGGATGGGAAATAAAATAAAAAGGTTGAATCAGTAAAAACTGAGTATGTACATTGTATGTTAACTGGAGCATTATCTAATACATAAGAAAGCAAGATGTTCCCATCAAAGAAGGGTCATAAAAGCTAGGTAAGTTTCAAAGAGAAGTACCAAAAGAAGGAATTTCCAAAAGAATGAGGCATATAAATAAACAAGTGAAATAATACACCTTGCCATTAACCATTCGCAATATCACAACAATCATAATAATTTTGCATGCAAATATATTTGACTAAAGTAACTATAGTAGGGCCATGACACCACTGAGTCATTGGCCTAAGTAAAATGGGTGGAAAAGCACACCCTAGGCGGAAAAGCACGCCTCTGTATATATAAGGGTAGAAAAGCATACCCCGGGTAGAAAAGCATACCCTAATGGTTACGCATAAGCGTCTACGATAGTTAAACTAGTCGAACTATCTAACATGCATAAATAGAGTGGAAAGATATACCTTTCACAAACATGTGGCATGATTTAGGAACAATAGCAGATGGGGTCATTAACCCAATTCAGCATGATAGTAATTTCAAAAGAATAATAATAAATCCAACTGAAAGTATATGAATTGTCCAACAAATGGAACAAGAGCAAGTATTTCAAAAGATGCCTCATTATGGGAAAATTTAGTCATATAAATGCCCAGTTATAAATAGGGAGGAGTACATACCTTAATTCTTGTCTAAGTTAAAATAATTGTCACCTAAGTCTGAGCCAAGTTAATACCACCACCTAAGCATAAAATGGTATTTAGTGTTAATTTTGTCCCTTATGCAATATTTAACACAATTAAAAATCCTTTGAAAGATTCCGTTATTAGGCACAAAGGCCTGTGCTAAATACCAGGGAAAACTTCATGTTTGGAAAGCACATTCTCGCTCAAATACATATATAATTCATTGCTGATCTGCACTAACTCACTAAGCCATAACACACTCGAAATTCTCACATGAACGGAACCAGGAAACACCCATTTCCCTATCTGATCTCCCAATCACCACGTCAACATACGGAAAGTGTGATTTTAACAGAGACACTTGCTCCCACCTTGCGCTCCACTGACGGAGCAAATTAAAAGGATTGGGACTCCCTTCGCAGACGAATCCCTATTAAATGACAATATCGTCGCAGGTGGTTGGCCTTCCCACATTAAAATGTGTTCCGATAGCCAGATGGAAATTCCGGTCATGGCAGCAGGGTCTCGAGACGAGAGTACACACAGCTGGGCCATCCCAGTCTGGCCAGGCCATCGTCGCGCTGATAGGGTAAAATAGGGACTTGGATCTCCGGTGTCAAATGCGGCGGCGGACTCAAACTGAAGGCATCCAATAAATCCCGAACCAAACCGAACAGGAATTGTCTCGTTCAAAACTACCCTGCACGCCGGTTCACAGGAGCCAGCTCCACTGGAAGTTGGCCGTGAATCGACACAAAGGGAAGGCGGGTTACCAGACGCAGATGCTTAACCTCCCACGAGAGCACACGCCGCAGGACCACCCAACTTGGTCCGACGATCCATATCCAAAACAGAAACATTATTTCCGGCATCAAAACCAAAGAGAGCACGACTGGAAGTAGTCAGAAGGCAGTCTCACGAGTTTCTTCCTGCACGGGTCACATTCCATCCCCGCGACTCTGCGGGCGATTGGGCATCCTTGTCGGGTACCGAAACCAGTACCTCACCCAAAAGTGAACCAGCACAGGTCGAGCAATTTGCCACAGAATCTCGGAATGAAATCACGGCTGACAGCAGTCCAAAACAAAAAAAACAACTCGGTAACAAGCATCTACCGAATGCAGCGTTAGGCCATAAGGCTAATAGGCAAGAATCCGACCTTCTTCCTACACCCTACCGGCAATGTTCTTACTAGCAGAAACAGGGTCTTTCGTCGACCCAAGAGTCCGGACCAAAATGGAGCGATTGGAGAACGGGAAACAATCTTATATGGACCAAAGATTGTTCCTTTACCTTTAATGGATTCGAGACCACAAACAGCAGCGCCCCCGCTAGCTTCGACGCCTTAGAAGGGAATAGCTCCGACGCGAGATGCAGTGACGTCCTAAGGGGATTGATCGGATGACTCACTGGGAGGGAGTCGTTGTTTGCTTAGGGACAACACGTACTGTATGCGTTAAAAGAAGAGGGGCTGCGAAGCACCTTCGGTACGAAAGGCGGAAGGCAAGCAGGCAACTTTTGGCGTCTGGTATTTAGGGAATGATAGGCCTTCAATTTGGGTTCTTTGTGGTTGCTATTCTCTCGTGAAATTCAAACCAGCGGAAACGTCGGCAATCAAAGCTTCCGGTGCGAACAATCGACAGATGACGTTATGGTCGTTCTGTAACGCCTGCGCGCGGCGTTTCGTTGGGACGAAGAGAAAGTCCTGCCCGGTCTACAGTACTTCGCCTGCTGATAGAAAAAGTCAAATTCAAAAATCTTAAGTGTGATAAATACTTTTGAGGCAGCGTGACCCATGATATGGAAATAAACTGTAAAGTTTATATTATTCCCTTAAGGCAAATAAAACATGCGTTGAACTCTCTCCAATACGTGGGTTGGTCATTTAAACTGACAATGAACACGATTCTGACTTCAAAAGTCCATAGTTAATCTGTTAGTCAGTAATATAAACGTACGAGTGTTAAATAGCCTAATAAATGTATGATACATTTTCCTTTATAAATTATATTGAATTTAGGTAGTTTCTCCTCGTCAATGCTCTTACTAGATAATAGGAAAAAAAATCAGATTCAACCCCACACTCAAGGTTGGGTTTGAAAATACCACTGATGTGAATTAAAAACTCTATATCCTTGAAGGTCGCTCTCAAAATGGTTATATAATTGGTTGATGACATAAGGTTCAAACTAGTCTAGATTATTTCTGGGTCTAAAATACTATCTCCCGACAAATAAAAAAAAAGAATTTAACTTGTATATGAAAAGGAAATAGAAGGTTATACCTAGGTTTGAGGTCGTTACATGTATGCCCTGAGAGCCAATCATATAATGATTGGATTGGCATATGTCATGATTGATTTGATAAATATCAAAGGCAAGCTTCCAATTTACTCTAGCTCAATCGATTATAAGATAAATGATGGACCAGAATGAATGTCTAAAGAATGACAATGCTCAATGATGTATGTCTTTAGGTTGAGGACCTGAACAATGAGATCATGCAGATGCTATGAGTATGTACATTCTTGTTATGTCCCTAGTCAAATGTCATTGTAGAAGGTTGATAGACAAAAATGACACATGATGACTAGAGTATGTGTTGGTTGATGACAATGTCTCATTAGTCATGATATGTGATATCAAACCAAGCACACAAATACATGTTGGAGAATAGTGTATCAGACAGACCCACCATGAGAGTGATACATGGAACCATGACATGGTAGTCGGAATCGTCTCTCATAGTGATGGTGGTGATTGTGATTCTTAGACCTAAAATTACTACACTCATCGAATGTGATTGGGTACACTTTGACATCATCAAACACAAACTTGAAACATGGGTTGTTATAATGGTGATGATCGGGTGGGTTTGCTGCATGAGATAGACTGTGAGTGATAGAAATGGGATTTGTCCCTCCTATGGGAGTATGATGTCCATGCCACTTGATAAGAAAGACTGAGAAAGGCATGCACATGCACATGTTAATCAATATATGATAGTAATGTCACACATATCTTAGACAGTCTACTCTAGTTCAAGAAACATGAATGAACGTTGAAAGGATGACAACTCCATGCCTTGAGCTCATTTAGGATATCAGAGATAAAGGAATTATGCATTGACTAGAACACCAATCACAGACTATAGGATTGAAAGTTGTTCTCCAACTTTCCTTTTCACTTGGGTAGCACTGATGTGTGACTAAGTACCGCTCTTTGCTTGTGATGGCATAAGCTAGTTATGGACATTCACTTCCAATGTGAAATGGGACCTATAGGGTCACACACAAAGGATTAACCTGGAAGAGGAGTTTATCCATGAATTATGCTTGGATTCATTAATAAAGTATATAGGTACTCAATCAAATATTCAATCAATAGACTTTACTCAAAATCATAAAGTTCAAGTGTTGAACTAATTGATTAGAGTGTCAGATTGATTGAGAACTAAATTGACTGTGTTATGCACAATCTGGACCACCAACCAACCGATTCACTGGGTGAACGGATCGACTCATGGTCACTGAGATGAGCGATTCACTCTGGTGAACTGATTGGTTCAACTGGACCAAACGAGCAATGTTGAGTTGTCTCACTTTGTGAGAAAAAGTTTTTCATTTCACTTGTTCAATTTGATTGGGATAAGAATTAATCTTTGCATTAATTAGAAATGAATACGGAAAGTCAATTGCAGAAAGGTCTGGGAAGTGAAATGACTAGTTCACTGGGTGAACCAATCAAAACAAACTCCCAACCGACTGGTTCACTAGTGAACCGATCAGCTCACTTTGCCAAACGACCAGTTTAGTTATGAAACGACCATTTTTCCTACCATAGTGCAAATTATTCATGGAAATTTTGGACCCTTCTCCCCTCGCCCAGACTGGGAACCCTGACCCTACCCTCTACTATAAATAGAGGGTGTAGGGGGATCCTCTAGAGACACAACTCAAAACATCGGTTTCTCTACAAAGTTGTTGTCCTCTCTAGTTGTGGTAACTGAGAGAGCCCAAGTAAGTTCTACCCATCCAGGGAGGAACAATGAGGGAAAGACAACTATAGAATAGCAACTAGTTGTGGGAGACTATGTTGGTGGCTAGTACATTGATAGAAGGGGACAACTCCTTCTAGTCATTCTTCAGGATGACTAGAGTTCCTGGTAGTTTGTGTGGACTATCTATAGAGGTGGGAGACTTATGTCACTCTGGAGGACGACAATTAACTGTAGTTTGGGTCAAGACTAGGACCTGCACAGACATCGTCGAAGATAGGTCATTGAAGACCACACTTGTTATGAGGTATAGTCGCTGAGCAAGCCTCAAGACCAGGTATAACTCGCCAAAACCATCCTTCCCATTACATAGATATTAATGTGATATGCTAGTTATGGGTTTATGGTCAGGTAATTTTTTTTGTTTTTGCTGCCTACTCCAACTACATAAAACCCAACAGAATGGTCCTATGATAATTGATGATATTAGAGATTACCTCAGCCCACATATTAGGAAAACATTCAAAAGCTCCATATTATAGAAAACCCAATCAATCTTAGAATAGGTGCTTATACCATTTTTTACTTTTATTGTCCCACGTGAAGAAAGGCCCCTTAGAAGGAAGTTCCATGAGAACAATTTTATTGATAGAAGAGTTAAAATTTTCCATACTCTCCTTAGAGGGAGGATATTTTCATAACTTCTCACAGGTGAGCCAAACAACATTAAAATCACCAGCAACACACCATTGTGTACTGCTAGCATTAGATATAGCAACTAGGTCTTTCCAAAGACTGACCCTCTCCCTATATCGTTGGCTCCATAAATTGTAGCAAAATGTAAGAAGTAGTTATCAAAAACTACATTATAATGAATATATTGTTGGTTAAGTATGCCCAAAGAGCCAATAATGTGATGATTATAATGGCATAACTTGTAAAAAACCAATTGGATTATTAATAAAAGGATATCTTTAAATTTATTCTGTCTAATTTAGTTATGAGATAATGATGTAACATTATAAATATCTAGAGAATCATATTACTAAATGACATATGTATTCAAGTTAATACCCTTGTGAACGAGATCATATGGATGTTAAGAGTACATATACATATTCTCCTTATGTCCTTGATCGGTTGTTATTGTGGGAGGTTGATAGAAAACAATAACACATAAGATCAGAGTGTAAGTTGGTTGATGACTAAATCTCATTAGTCATGATATGGTGAAATCAAACCAAGCACACATATACATGTTAGAGAACAGTGTATCAGAAAGACCCACTACGAAACTGAAACATGGAAGCCATCATCATGGAAGTCATAGTCAGGTCTCACGGTGATGGTGGTGGTTGTGGTTCTTAGACCTGAAATCATTGCACTCATCACATGTTGTTGGGTACACTTTGACATCATCCACCACATTCCTAAAACTTGGGTTGTTATAAAGGTATTTATTGGGTGGCTTAGACACATGGGGATATATTGTGAATGATAGATATGGAATTTGTCCCTCCTACTGGAGTGTGATGTCCTAGGCCTCTTGATTAGCAAGACTGAGAAATGCATGGCTATGCACATGTGAGTCAATATGTGATATTGAGCTTACATATATCCTAGATAGTATGCTCTTGGTTCTAGAAACAAATTGAATAATAATGAGGGTGACTTCTCCATGCCTCTAGTTCAATCTAGACATCAATGACAAAGGAGCTATACAAACACTACAACATCATACATAGATTATAGGTTGAATTTGTTCCCCAACTTTCCATTTACTTGGGTAGCATTGATGTGCAACTAAGAATCTCTTATTGCTTGTGATGTCATAAGTGTTATGGACATTCACTACATACGTAATATGGGACCTATAGAGTCACACACATAGGTCTTGACCAAGAAGAGGAGTTTAGATCTAGAATGGCAATTGAATTAAGTACGAAAGTGTTTAGGTATTTGATTCATGAAACATATAGGATGAAAACACTACCAAACACCAATCTTAAGTGTTGAGATGATAGTCTGGAAGTGTCAAACAACCGAATCAAGTGTTGAGACATGCATCTGGGGAGTCAGGCCTATTATGAGTTTGAATTGGCTAAGGAAGTGAACCAACCAAACTGACTGGCTCGAATCGTGTCACCATACGATTGTTTGGGTGACCGAGATGGTCGTCTCGCATGGGAAAGATGGTCTGGTTCAGTTGATGGAAGGTTCTAGATATTTTCTAATTTTTTGAGTTGCACATTACTTGTTGTGCAAGAAAATTAATATGGTATATTAATTGGAAAAAAAAATTAATTTTGTGTACAATTGAGAAATAGCCAAACGTACATCTAGGCTGTGCCAAATGACCATATGGCATGCCAAACAACCATTTGGGCTTCCAGATGACCATATGGGCTGTTGCAAGTTGTGAAAATTCTAGAATTGTTGCAAAAATTGAGATCTTCTGGTCCTTTCCACTTCCGCATCGACTATGAACCTGGACACAAAGCCCACCTATAAATGAGGGGTATTGGGGGTTTCCCAAGCATGAGATCCCAAGAAAGTCCTACCCAACTAGGGAGGGATAGCCAAGGGAGAGAGAAACTAAGATCATTGTTGTGGGAGAGTAGGATGGTGATTAGTACACTAGAGGGAGGGACAAATCCTTCCTGTCCTATCTAGAAAGACTATAGGAGTTCTAAGTGGTCTGTGTAGACTTCTCTAGATGTGGGAGGCCATTGTCTACCACTAAGGAGGACATTGTCAACCAACAGTTTGTGATGAAAGGAGCTGCTATAGAAGATGATGCCCAAGTCTAGTGTCCTAGGAGGAACAGTCAGATGAGTCTCAATGCAACTAGGATTCATAGTTGTGCATCTAAAATGATGAGGATTGTCGTTGGACTTGCTCCAGGACTAGGCATATCCTCATAAACCATCCTTCCTATCTTATAGTAATTGACGTGATCCGTTGGTCATGGGAATATGGTAGATAATTTTTTTTATTTTTTCTTCCTATCTTGTAGCCATATTTCCCTATAGTGGTATCACAACTAACGTCAATTTACTATATTATGGGATAATTGATATGATCAGATTTTGGTTTTGTCATTCTTTTATTACATGCGATGTGAATAATATCTTGTCAAATCCAAACACCATGACAGTCCCAAACTAATACATATATATATATATGTATATATGTATATATGGAATTTACACACATTGTCTTAAAAGAGATTTTGATGGTGGATGTGTAGCATGGTTATGGCTAATAACCCCTATATTCTTTGCATGATTGTATGGTAGGTTGATTCTCTTATCTCGGTCTACGTACCGAGCCTCTATATTTTCTTCCCAATGTAAAGTTAATTATTTCCTACCCTTGCTCCCCTCGAATGTAACTCGAGGTTTCCGAATAATCATGTAAAAGTAGGATAGTTTATTTTCTATTATGACAAAGAAGAAGACATCCCAAAGATGACCAGACCAACTTAAGGACCATGGAGGACTAGGAGGACTAGGTGGACCAATCGCTTGGTAGAGCTGAATGATCACCTGGAGGAGCCAACAGATGGTAGACTGATGGAACCAGATGACTGGTGAGATGAGCTAACAACCAGCCTAGAGGCGAGCCGACTGGTTCAAAGGTTGAACTACTCAATCCAGATTGGCAAGTACAAATCTTCATCAAAAATAGGTTTTTGTATGTGATGTAGACCTAGATGACCATAATTTCTTATGGCTCCAAGGGATTACATTAGGTTGACTATAATCAATGCTCTCGTTTATTGCATATTTTTGTTGTGAGATATAGCATGTATATGATACATACTATATATGTGATGATTGGATAAAGTATATGCATATACTTATAAATACAAACATCCTCAATTAAAATATCTAGTCTTAGATGATTTCCAAAAGAGACACACATGAAAAGCTTGATCGACTAAGCATAGGTTCCACCTCCGCGGGATGTGTCGTCTATACTGTGAAAGTGTGATGGTTATAATATATGCTCACCTTTGTGAGTCTCATTATTATCGTGTCAATTTTTCAGTCAGGTTTGACTGGTGATTCTTAGAGCGTCTAGGCCTAGAGGCATGCAGATGATTATGACAAGTGGTTGTGCATAATTGCATATGATGCAATGGGCAAGAGTTGCCCACCTTGATGGTTGACTATGTTTGCAGTGTTGATCGGGTCACAGTTGAATTATTTTGGATCTGGCCCACTAGAATATTGTATGTTATAGTATTCCAAATTGATATTGAGTGCTATCAATTTGAATAAAATTGTGGGAGCGATAATAATTAAAGACCTAATTAATATCGTCAAAATTTTCAAATCAAATCAAATCAAATCAATATTGATTTTTGACAAATGCAAATTTTCTCTTGTACAATCAAATGATGAACAAATCAGAATTGTGCTTGGTCCTGAAGAAGGAAAAACTTGATGGGAGAAATTTCCATGATTGGTTTTGGACTTTGAGAAGGGTTCTCAATGAAGAGTGCAAGCTCTACGTCCTTGACAAACTAGTGCTAGAAATACCTACTCCCGATGCACCTCGAGCACAAGTGGATGCTTACGAGAAGCATGCCAATGATGCCTTAGAGATAAAGTACCTTATGCTAAGCTATATGAACTATGAGTTGCATGGGAAATGTGAGGACATGAGTGTTCCTGAGATGGTGACACATCTTAATAAGGTAACACTTGGTCTTGAGAAGCAAGAAAAAGATGCTATCTTGAAGGTGTTGCTTGATTCAAAGCTGACAGAGGGAACCTCAGTAGAAGAATATGTGCTCAATATGATTGGACATGTGTATCATCTTGAAGAGATGGGATTCACCTTGAGCCAAGAGTTGGCTACTAATATGATTCTAAAGAATATGCCAAAAGCATATAGTCTCTTTATTTCATGTTATCATGTGAATAGTATGACTGGACATATGTTAGAATTGCTTTCCATGTAGATTCATGCAGAAGCAAAATTGAAGAAGGGCAAGCATGTGATGGTGATCAATGGGCTGAGTCCTAGGATGAAAGCAAGGACAAGAAGAGTTCTATGGTTGTGCCCAAATCCAAGTCTTCAACACTCAATAAGGAGAAAGAAAGTATAAGAGGAACTCATCCTTTGTACTTGAAGGCTTTCAGGAAGCAGAAGATGGGGATGGCGATCTCCACTTCAGGTATATACATTATTGAGATAAATCTATCTACTTCATCATCATGGGTACCAGATGCCATACGTGGATCTCACATATGTTCTCATATGTAGGATGTGAAAAGAAGTAGGCCTTTGGGAAAAGGCGAGGTGGAACTTTGAGTTGCTAAAGGCGCAAGATTTGTGGCTAGGGCAGTTGGAACTTGTAGTATATCTCTACCCAGGGGGCTTGTAAAAGAGTTTAAGAACTGCTATTATGTACCTTCTATAAATAGAAACATCATTTATGTATCTTGGTCGGATAAGGATGCATTTGAATTCCATATTAAAAGTGGTTGATGTTCTATTTTAAAAGATGGGATCTTTTATGGAAATGTCCCTATGTCTTACGATCATAATTTTTTAGATCTAAAGAAATATGTATATAAAGTTAATACCAAAAGACTAAAAATCAACAACTCAAACAAAGACACCTTTTTCATTGTCGTCTAGTGCACATAAATTAGAATCACATATCTAGACTTCATAAAGATGGTTATCTGGACTCTTTTTATTTTGAATCCATAGAGACATGTGAATCTTGTTTGTTGGGTAAGATGGCTAACACCCCTTTCACTGGTCACAATAAGAGGGATAGTGATCTATTAGGACTCATACATACTGATGTGTGTGTACCTTTTAGAACAATCGCTAGAGGTGGGTATCAGTACTTCATAACTTTCACTGATGACTTTAGTAGGTTTGGCTATGTTTATTTAATGAAACATAAGTCGGAAACTTTTGAAAAGTTCAAGGGGTTTATGAATGAAGTACAAAACCAACATGGTAAAAGTGTTAAGGCACTTCGTTATGATCGAGCTGGAGTATAATTAAATCAAGAGTTTGAGGACCTTCTTGTATCATGGGATTGTATCCCAGTGGACTCCGCCTAGAACACCTTAGCATAATGGTGTATCAAAAAGAAGGAATCACACATTACTAGATATGATGTGATCGATGATGAGTTTATCTGAGCTTTCGACTACCTTATGGGGGTATGCTCTACAAAGTGTCACATTTATACTAAACTGAGTACCATCTAAGTCGCTTCAAAAGACACCATATGAAATATGGAATGGGAAGCATCCCAGAATGTCTTTTATGAGGATTTGGGGATGTGAAGCTTATGTTAAGAATATGTTTCCTAATAACCTTGGTCCCAAATCTGATAAATATTATTTTGTTGGATATCCTAAAGAAACAAGAGGGTATCACTTCTATTCCCAAACTGACAACAAAGTTTTTGTTGCCACGTATGTTGTATTCCTTGAGATGGACTTCATTTCCAAAGGTATCAACGGGAGAAAAGTGGAACTTGAAGAGGTTCAAGACCAATAGGAAAACATCGAACCTTTAGATGTACAAAAGGAACCTAGAGATTCACAAAATGTTTTGGAATCTCAAATTCCTCAAGTGACACAGGAACCTCATAGATCTAATAGGACATGCCTTAATCCTAAAAGATTTGGATATCTTATAAATCAGGAAGATAGTGATTTGGTCATAGATGATGATCCAATTTCCTATATAGATGCTATAGAGGGACCATAGTAAGAGAAATGGCTTGAGGCCATGAGATCTGAGATGGAATCCATGTATACCAACAAAGTATGGAATTTGTTGGATCCACATGAAGGGGTAAAACCCATTTGGTGCAAGTGGGTCTTCAAGAAGAAGACCGACATGGATGTTATGGTACAAACCTATAAGGGAAGATTGGTTGCAAAGGGTTTCAGACAAGTTCAAGAATTTGACTATGAAGAAACATTTTCTCCAATGGCCATGGTTAAGTCCATCAGGATCATGCTTGCTATTACAGCTTATCATGACTATGAGATTTAGTAAATGGATGTTAAAACCACATTCCTTAATGGGAATCTTGTTGAGGATGTGTATATGATACAACCTCAAGGGGTTTTTAGATCCAAAATTTGCAAATAAAGTCTATAAGATACAAAGGTCAATCTATGGATTGAAGCAAGCATCTCGGAGCTGGAATCTTCATTTTGAAGAGAAAGTCAAAGCATTTGGCTTTGTTCAAAATGACGATGAACCTTGTATGTACAAGAAGTTAGTGGGAGCATAGTGAATTCCCCATATTGTATGTAGATGACATACTATTGATGGGGAATGACATCCCTACTTTACAAAAGTTAAAGACATGGCCTGGAAATACATTCTCTATGAAAGACTTGGGAGAAGCATCCTACATCTTGGGGATAAAGATCTATAGAGATAGATCCAGAAGTCTTCTTGGACTTAGTCAGAGCACATATATTGATAAAGCGTTGAAGCGGTTTAGCATGGAAAACCCAAAGAGAGGAAACCCGCTAGTGTTGCATGGAGTGACTATCTCTAAGAGTCAATGTCCCAGTTCTTGTGAAGAAAGGGAACTCATGAGTGAGATTCCATATGCCTCAACATATGGATCAATCATGTATACAATGCTGTGCACCCATCCAGATGTCTTGTATGCCTTGAGCATTATGAGCATATATCAGTCAGATCCAGGTGATGCCCACTAGACAACCGTGAAGAACATCATCAAGTACTTGAGAAGGACTAAGGATCAGTTCTTAGTCTATCGTAGAGAGGAAGAGTTGGTGGTAAAGGGTTACACCGTTGCAAGCTTCCAAAGTGATCAACATTATTACAAATCACAATAAGGATTCATATTCTACCTCAACAATGGAGTTGCTAGCTGGAAAAGTTCCAAGCAAGAAACAGTTGCCGATTCTACAATAGAGGTCGAGTATATTGATGTGTCAAGTGCAGCAAAGGAGGTTGTATGGATCAATAAGTTCATTATAAAACTTGGGGTCATTCTAAGCATCACTGACACAATCAATCTATATTATGACAACAATGGAGCTATTCCACAAGCTAACAGATCGCATCAGCTCTCAAAGAATATACAAAGATGATATCATCTCATATGAGAGATCGTGCAATGAGGAGATGTAAAGATTTGTAGAGTACCAACTGAGAACAATGTTGTTGATCCCTTAACCAAGGAACTTTCATAGAAAAAACATGATGGCCATGTTAGGTCACTCGAAATAAGATGTGTGGGTGATTGGCTCTTAGTGCAAGTGGGAGTTTGTTGGTTAAGTATGCCCAAAAATCCAATCATGTGATGATTGTAATGGCATAACATGTAAAATGATTTGATTATTAATAAAAGACAAGCTTCGAATTTATTATGTTTAATACAATTATGAAATAATGATGTAACATTATAAATATCTAGAGAATCATATTACTCAATGACATATGTATTCAAGTTACTACCCTTGTGGATGAGATGTATGCATGTTAAGAGTATATATATATATATTCTCATTATGTCCTTGATCGGTTGTTATTGTGGAAGATTGATAGACAACAATAACACATAAGATCAGAGTGTGAGTTGGTTGATGACTAAATCTCATTAGTCATGATGTGATGATATCAAACCAAGCACATAGATGCATGTTAGAGAATAATGTATCAGACAGATCCACTGTAAGACTAACACATGAAAACCATCATCATGGAAGTCATAGTCATTCCTCACAGTGATGGTTGTGGTTGTGGTCCTTGGACCTGAAATCATTATACTCATCACATGTTGTTGGGTACACTTTGACATCATCAAACACAGTCCTGAAATGTGGGGTTTTATAAAGGTGATGATTGGGTGTCTTTGACACATGGGGATAGACTGTGGATGATAGATATGTAATTTATCCCTCCTACTTGAGTGTGATGTCCTAGGCCTCTTAATTAGAGAGATGAAGAAATTCATGGCCATGCGCATGTGAGTCAATATGTGATATTGAGCTTACATATATATCAAACAGGTTGCTCATGGTTCAAGAAACAAGATTGAATAATAATGAAGGTGATTTCTTCATGCCTCTAGTTCAATCTGGACCAGTGACGAAGGAACTATAAAAACACTACAACACCATACATAGATTGTAGATTGAAGTTGTTCCCCAACTATCCATTTACTTGGGTAGCATTGCTATGCAACTAGGAACTGCTCATTCATTGTTATGTCATAAGTGTTATGGACATTTATTGCCAATGTAATATGGAACCTATAGGGTCACACACAAAGGTCTTGACCTAGAAGAGGAGTTCAGATCTCTAATGGGGATTGAATTAAGTACCAAAGTGTTTGGGTATTTGATTCATTCAACATATAGGTTGACATCACTACAAAACACCCATCTCAAGTGTTGAGATGATCGTCTGGAAGTTCCAAACGGCCATCTCATGTATTGAGATAGGCGTCTGGGGAGTCAGGCCTATTACGAGTTTGAATTGGCTAAGGAAGTGAACTGACCAAATTGACCGGCTCGACTCGGGTCACCTGACGATCGTCTAGTTGACCGAGATAGTTGTCTCGCATGGACGAGCTGGTCCAGTTGGGTTGAGGGAAGGTTCTAGATATTTGATAATTCATTTGAGTTTCACATTACTTATTTTGCAAGGAAATTAATATGGGATATTAATTGGAAATAAGTTGTCAATTTTGTGTACAACTCAGAAACATCCAAACGGACATTTGGACTATGCCAAATGACCGTTTGGCATGACATACAATCATCTGGGTAGCCAGACGAATATCTGAGCTATCACAAGTTGCAAAAAATTGTAGAATTGTTGTGAAAATTTGAGATCTTCCGATCACTTCCACTCCCGCATTGACTGGAAATTTGGACCCAAATCCTACCTATAAATAGAGGGATACTAGGGGCATCCTAGAGCACAAAATAGACAATTGAGAAACAATTGTTCTAACAAACATTGTCCTCTCGGGTTGTGCAACCACGAGAGCCCAAGAAAGTCCTATCCGTCGAGGGAGGGATATACAAGGGAGAGAGCAACTAAGATCATTGTTGTGGGAGAGCAGGTTGGTGACTAGTATGCCAACAGGAGGGACAACTCCCTCCTAGTTCGGTCTAGCAAGATGACATGAGTTCTAGGAAGTATGTGTGGGCTTCTCTAGAGGTGAGAGGCCATTAATTGATGCTAAGAAGGACATTTTCAACCAGCAGTCCGTGACAAACGGAGATGCTACAGAAGATGATGCTCAAGTCTGGTGTCCTAGGAAGAGCATTCAGATGAGTCCCAATGCAATTAGGATTTATAATTGTGCATCTACAATGATGAGGACTATCGCTGGACTTGCTCAAGGACTAGGTATATACTCATAAACCATCCTTCCGGTCTTATAGTAATTGACATGATCTGTTGGTCTAAGGAAAACAAAGCTAGTTGGAAGAATGTTGAGGTAGTTTTTCTAAATCTAATGCATATTTATGACAACTATGCTTACTTTTATTTATTAATGTTTTGTATGTCGGTAAATTTATAGTACCATGTACAAGACAATGGTTGGGCATGCATATACTACATGATGCGGTATATGAACCTGATTGTTAAACAGGGGGTACTAGACATTCACTACATACAAAATGTAATCTATATATAGTCTTGGTCATCATAAGTAAATAGTCTCATTAGATAATATAAGAATATCAAATCAAACTCATTAATTATGTCATTCTCTTTTCAGTTCTTTGACACAAAAAATCCTATATGAAAGAAGATCTAGATGAGATACGAGAACATTGTGTACATGCCTTTGTAAACAAAGTAAACTTTGAATTTGATTAGGATAAAATATGAATTTTATATACTTTGATGTCATTATTTCTATATATATGTGGCACTTATGACTTCTTGCAACTTTAAATTTGATGTGAGAGAATTATTGGTGCACATGCAAATGTTGAATATATACATGTGTGTGAATGAATGTGAAGATGAATGAATACAATGAGAATTATGTTTATACATGTAATGAGAGTGGAATTGGTGCATATGTGAATGATGTATATATACATGTGTGTGAATGAATGTGAAGATGAAAGAATACAATGATAATTGTATGTGCACATGTCATGCCAATAGAATTGGAAAATGGATCTTGTATGTGGATGGATTGTGTGTTTATTATTGTAGGTTTTGTAGATTTGTTGGCCTGTTGTTAAGATGAACATAGGATGGAAACCTGTAGTTCCAATGAATTGTAGGTTCTACATCCTTTTGAACAACAAAAAAATAGGTTTGCAGACCTGCTATTTTAAAATAACATATATGTGTCGTTGATTGTCATTAAAAGACAACATGTTAGGTGCTTGTCATCTGTTACTATACCAAAATCAACATTATAGGGCTATTCTAAAATGGTTGTGTTGGGTAGCATAATCATCCTACCAGCTGGCTTGTAGTGTCAATTTAGGTGCCAAATCAGCAACAGAGTTCATCTATATCATCCGTTTGGACATATAAACCAACGACACTGATGTACACAATGTCATTTTTTACAAAACGATGCCACAAAAACCTTTATCAGTTAAAAAAATGACCTGGTATGGACGTACAACGTCAGGTTTTGCACATAAACTGACAGATAGATGCTTAACTGTGCCAGTTTATTTAATCATAGCAACTGAGGTTGGGTCTGAGTCATCGATTTACGCATCCCTACAAAACCAACATTGTAGGTTCTTATCTATAGTGTCACCCACTTAGGTGTTAGTAAGAAACTATCGTTATAGGTCTATTATAACTAATATTAGAGGTGGTATCTGTACTAGTGATACAAAAAAATAGATCGATAGGACTTCTGGGTATCTTGACCAATGGTCGATCTTAGTAGATAGTCTGATAAAATATACATTGATGATTGACTTGTTCCCAATCGAGGAGACCCTTTTGACCAACAAATAATATATCGATGATTGAGGATGCTTCGAAAAGATTACTGACCATGGAGATCGATGAGCTTTATAACCCTTTGACTAAAAAAAGTCTAACTTTTGACCCTTTTACTACCTCCCTACCTATAAATACCCCCTCCATTCTCTTTTGATAATCATTGGTAAAACTGTATGGAATACGTTGGTGACCGAAGAAGATCCATTGAGGCTTGAAAAAATGTTCTATGTGGGTGCATGCTCCAAATAAACCCCTTCTAGGATGGATCTAAGGCTTTTGATATGATTTCTTGCTTCCTACACATTAGATCTTCTATCCTAAACCCTTTTCTTTCTATTTCTTCTTACTTTCTTCTATCTTGGCTGAGATCCATGATGCGACAAGTTAGAAACTTGTACAAATGGATAAGAAACCTTCTTTTCTTCCCTTTTTTGCTCTAGGATAATCCTTTTTGGAGAGTAAAGGAGCATTCTTGGAGTTTTGTTGAAGCAATCTAGGATCATGTTGATGTTTTTATTGTTCTCATATTGCACTTTGTTTCTTTCACTTCCAAGATGAGTGATATGCTTTTGATGAATTTCTTGCCTACTTTTTAAATGCATGACTTAAATCTTGTTCTAGAGATTCATATCCTAAAAGATGGCCTTTTATGCACTACAACATTATTCATGCATAAACAAGATAATAATAAGATGGCCTTTTATGTACTACAACTATATTCATGCATAAACAAGATAATAATAAGACTTTTTAGGCTTTCTATGGACTCTATGAATGTTATATGTTGTAAAGAGAGCATTTATTTGAACATGCAAAGTCTAAAATTCAAAGTACAAGTGTTAAAAATGTTATTCTTATGGTGTTTTGGAACCCAATAAAAGGGAATCCGACCCACACATTATTCCTTGCTGAGGTGGTCATCTTATGTAAATTTTGAGGGCCCTGATGACTTGTTATGTTTCTATAGTGATAGATGAACTAGATTTTATTTATTAATGTTTCTCATCCTTCCTAGGTTTTGAGCATATGATTGTCTAATTCTTGCGAATAGCATAACTTTTACATCTGGTGGAATTTTAAGCTATATTTTAGGTTCTACCTTATTTATGACTTGTTAAGATCTCAAAGAAATTTAGGTTCCTAATGATATTCATAGAGATAGTTATCACTATTTTGGTATAAAGGACAAATTGGGCTTTTTTGTGCCCTAGTTTGAGGTTTATTCCTCTTTATGACCAAGAATGGATAAATATACAATGATGAAGTAACATGGAATTGTTTCATACACTTTATATTTTCGAAAGTTGCAATCCACTAATTATTTTACAAGAATCACTTAAATTCTCATATGTAACTTGATTGGTGAAGTCAAAAATACTTCATTGGCTTAATTAATTAATCGTAACCTTAATCATGTAGCACTCTGTGATAGTAGAACTATATTAGTGTCAGAACTTGCTAAGTAGTGAAATGAGTATCCACAAGGAGTTTAGAGTCATATTCTATTTGGTATATGTGGGTGCAGGGAGGGTATATCTTTGTCATCCTAATTTCAAGGTTATGTGATAGTGAGCGACCATGATCATAACTCAGATTTGAGGTTTTATACCCTAGTTTGGTGTAGTGGCATGTGTACCCAAGATGGTCCATGTTTGGTTTAGTAGGTCAGTTCGTTGTGCCACTACAATTTCTCACTTGTACTAATCAAGGGGAAGAGATCTTTAGGATTTTGGTCATCTTAGATCTTATATGGGGATGATTGTGACTTTGAAATGGTCAACAAGTAGTTTGAGTGGTATCACGTTCCCTTGCGCCCTCTCGCTCTGGCGATTAGGGTTACGCAAGAAGTGAACGTCCACTCCCTTTCGGTTAGGGTTTTCCCTTGCAGGTTCAAGTGCAGCCGGGCTTTGGGTCTTGGCTCCATGGTGACGGAGCTGGCGGATCGCTGTGCGGGACTACGACTATCGGATGACGAGGAGGCGCCGATTGAAGGCAGTTTGTTATGCAGCAGCGACGAGGACGAAGACCATACTGAACTGGAGCTCGTGGGGCGTCTGCTCACAGATCAATCGTTTAACCCTAAGGCAATGGAACGGACATTGGCGCAGGCGTGGAGCCTACGTGAGGCAGTGGTGTTCAAGAAACTAGAAGGGGACGCCTTCGTCATGCAATTCTCCCACTGGCGGGACAAGCAATGTGTTTTGGACAGCGCTCCATGGAACTTCGACGGGCGTCTACTGTTGTTCAAAGAAATCGACAAGGAGGAGCAGTCGGGGCGCCTGCAAATCAACAACACACCCTTTTGGGTACGTCTCTACAGCCTACCGTTGGGGTTCAGAGGGGAAGCGATAGTAAGGGAAATTGTGGGACGCGTCGGCACTGTGGTGGCAACGGATAGAGACGGATCAGGTTGGGACTCCTCCGTCCAAGTCCGTGTGTTGGTCAACGTTACACACCCTATAAGAAGAACTCTAAAATTAAAGGTGAAGAGCGGTCGAATCATGGATGTGGAAGTCAAATATGAAAGGCTCACGATGTTCTGCTTCAACTACGGCATGCTAGGGCATGTCGACAAGGACTGTGACAGCTATGCGGAGGGAGGCGCTCAGTAGCAGCACTGGGGCAGATGGCTGCGAGTGTCGCCATGGAAGCATCACCGATCAGAGAATGATAGGGAGGAAGGTGGGGGTGGGGCACGAAGAAAGCTAACGTTCAAGAAGAATGAAGTGTCAGAGGTAGCGACTCGAACGGAAGGGGAAGAAGAAGGAAGCAGCGTCGGGGGTGAGATGGGGGGTGAGGGAGAAATAGAGAAGGGAAGTGTGGGACGGGAAGAGAGACTGGGGTGGGAGGGTGAGAGGAAGAAGCAGGAAGAAAGGGGAAACGTAGACAGTAGGGGGCGTTGGGATGATGGGTGGGGCGTTGCCAGACGGAAGGAAGGGGAGGAGAGAGGGAAGACAACAGGCGTTGCAACAGATGGATGGGGGGTGGGACGCATGGACAGAGAGAAGGAAGAGGTAACACATATAAGGGAGGGTCTGGCAAGGGTCGATCGCAGGGAGGGGAAGAAGAAAGCAGTAGACTGGGAGGTTGATGAAGCATGGCCATTCCAACAATAGGAAGGCAGCAACACAAACAGGGGGTCGTCGTGAGAGCAGGTGATGCGGCGTTACACCAAAGAAGAACTTCTGGGACTACATGGCCATGTTTGTTTATGCGAGGCAGCACCGGAGATGGCGTCGGTGGAGTCCGAGGAAGCAATACTTGGGTACGCTGAAGCAACATATTACAGTAGACAGCAGACGGAGACGGACAGTGAGACACTCCTTGTTAACAAATAGCAACCGAAGGAAAGGGAAAAGACAGACGTCGTCTGCACTGATGAGGGCACAACCAAGTTCAACTATAAGGAGGCGTCATATGTGCAAGATAGAGTGCATGGGCTAGGGTACCTGCATGATGTTGATCGGAACGTAGCTACACTCAATACAATGAAAAGAATTTTAATAAGGGCACAGAGGAGGAAAGAAATTGGTTCTAAAGTGAAAGGGGGGAGCAAACAACCCAAAGGGAAAAAATGCCATCAACCTTGGGTCTACAAAATGAGCAGAGGAGCACACTTGGGAATCCCAGAAGAAGAGGTGGTGTGGGAACAGGCTACAGGAAAGAGGGGGAGGAATGGAGAGGTATTCGACATGGACCTTGATGTGCTGCCTATGAAGGATTGCAGGGGAAAAGACACAGGATGCTCAGTGCAGACACACCGGGCAGAGTTGGCGTCATCACGACTCAAGTAGCGGAGATTGGCGGAGCCCAATCCCACGAAGGACAATGAAAATCTTCAGCTGGAACTATCAGGGATTGGGCGACCCTGACACATGCAAAGCTCTCCGAGCTTGGGTTTGGAGAGAGCGCCCAAACATAGTTTTTGTTATGGAAACTATGATCGCCGATAAGAAATTGGAGGATGTAAAGAGAAGTTGTGGTTTCACCGATGGTTTGTGCATATCAAGCACGTGGCGGGCAGGTGGTTTGGGATTCTGGTGGAAAGAGGTGGAAGTGGAGGTGATTAACTATTCTCACAGGCACGTTACTACTGCGGTCAAGAATACCACCACGGGAGCAACATGGAGAGCGGTGGGAATTTATGGCTGGGCACAACAGGCAGAAAAGTTCAAGACATGGGATCTGATGAGGAGGATAAAAGGCGAGACTGAGGATCCCGTTATTTTCTTTGGTGACTTCAACGAGATTGTGTCAAATGCGGAGAAGCAAGGGGGCTCACCCAAAGAAGACAGATTCATGCATAACTTCAGGATGCTATAGATGACTGTGAGTTCATGGATATTGGTTTTGATGGAAATGTTTTCACGTGGAAAAGAGGACTCACTGAAAGAACCCTTGTACAGGAGAGACTTGACAGATTTCTTCCCGATCTTGGCTGGAGGAACTTATTCACATATTGCAAGGTTTTAAATCTGCCTATATACAAGTCGGATCATGCACCCATCATCCTAAAGGCGGATAGGAGGAACAACAATAAGAAGAGGAAAGGTTACTTCATGTTTGAACCTATGTGGGTGGGGGAGGAAAATTGCTCTTGTATTATTAGGGAGGCATGGGAAGCTGCTGAGGGGAGGGAGTTGGGAACTAAGCTGTTGAAATGTAAGGAGAGCCTAAAAGCTTGGGCAATTGAAAAGTTTGGAGAAAGGAGAAGGAAGGTGAAGGAACTGGAGAACGAACTTAAGGGGCTACAAGCTCTTCCGCCGGATAAAAAAAACCTTGACCGGGCGGAGGAAAAATCAAAAGAATTACAATACTGGCTACAAAAGATTGAGGAATATTGGGCTACCTGGGCAAGAGTAAAAGAACTGAAAGAGGGAGACCAAAATATTGCATACTTCCATCAAAAAGCATCAAATAGGAGGAGGAGAAATCGTACTGAATGTTTAGAGGATGAGCAAGGGGTTATGAAGACACAAGAGTGGGACATAATTGCAATCATTATGAAACATTTCACAAATCTTTTTCAAACTAGCAATCCCTCAGGTTTTGATGTGGCTACTATGGGGCTGCGGGAGATGGTGATGGTGGCTCAAAGGGAGCAACTGGAGAAGGACATAGAGGATGAGGAGGTATGGGCAACTCTTAAACAGATGCATCCTAATAAAGCTCCTGGTCCGGATGGTATGAAGGCGATGTTCTATCAAAGCTATTGGGGAATTGTTGGAAAGGATGTGGCGAGCTACATCAAAGGGTGGTGGAAAGGACAGAAAAGCATTGGGGAGGTAAATGATACTCTAGTGGTGCTCATTCCAAAGACCGACAAGCCAAAGACCATAGGGGAATTCAGACCGATTAGTCTTTGCAATGTGGTGTACAAGATAGCATCCAAAGTCCTGAAGAACCGTCTAAAGCCTCTTATGAACTCTATTGTGTCCGAGAACCAAAGTGCCTTCGTACAGGGAAGAATGATAACGGACAATGCCCTCATAGCATATGAAGTGTTCCATTCTATGAAGAGAGATAAGGGAAGGAAAAAAGGCAGTCTTGCGCTGAAATTGGACATGTCCAAAGCATATGATAGAGTGGAGTGGAGATTTCTAGATGTCACCATGGAGAAGATGGGGTTTGGGCAGAAGTGGAGGTCTAAAGTCCAAGAATTCATAACGTCTATCCAGTATGCCTTCGCCATTAATGGAGACAGGACCCAAAGTTCAAAGCCTACACGGGGACTTCGCCAGGGTGACCCTCTTTCCCCCTATCTTTTTATTTTGTGTGCTGAAGCTTTCTCAACCTTGATCTCTACTGCTACTCGTGATGGCCTCTTACATGGCATCAAGCCATGTAGAGGCATGCCCTGTATCTCACATATTTTCTTTGCATATGATAGCATCCTGTTTGCAAGAGCAACCACTGTTGAATGTCTGAAGATAGCTGATATTATCAGCCAATATGAATAGGCATCGGGACAAATGATAAATTTCTCTAAGACGGAGGTTGTTTTCAGCAAAGGGATGAAGGCAGACAAGCAGGAGGAATTGAAACAACTACTAGGTGTGAGAGTTGTGGACAGACACGCAAGCTACTAGGGTCTCCTGACAGCCATGGGAAGGTCCAAGAAGCAGGTGTTTAGCTTCATCTGTGAAAGGATTTGGAGGAAACTCCAAGGGTGGTCAGAAAAACTGTTGTCAAAGGCAGGGAGAGAAGTTCTAATCAAAGTAGTAGCTCAGGCAATACCCACATACATTATGAGTATTTTTCAGCTACCCATGGGAACCATAGAGGAGATGCAGAGGATGGTGGCTAGACTCTGGTGGGGAGCAAAAGATAAAGAAAGGAAGATGTCATGGATAAGCTGGGAGAGAATGTGCAGGCCTAAGAGGCAGGGGGTCTTGGATTCAGAGATTTCCAGACTTTTAACCAATCCCTCCTGGCTAGGCAATTGTAGCGAATAGCAAACAACCCGGAATCCCTCGTGACTAGAGTACTCAAAGCCATGTATTATCCAAAGTCATCCATATGGGAAGCGAGAAGGGGTTACAATCCTAGTTATTCTTGGCGGAGTCTATGGGGAGCAAAGGCACTATTAAAGGAAGGGACACAATGGAGGGTGGGGGACGGAACAGAGGTGGATATTTGGGAGGATAATTGGGTGCCGAAAGAAAATGAAACTCTTGCACGTTTCAAAAGAGAGGATGGACCAGATTACCGCACAGTGAGGGAACTGATGATAGAAGACGGCACTCAATGGGAGGTTGATAAACTCAGAGAATGCTTTCCGAATCACTATGTTAAAAGAATATGTGCAATCCAACTCAGCTGGCAGAGAACTCATGACACCCTAATGTGGTGGCCTTCAAAGGATGGAGAGTTTTTGGTACGGTCAGCGTACTGGTTGGGATTACTTGGGAAAGAGGAAGTGAGGAGTTTTGTGCAGCGACAAGGTGATGATCTATGGAAAAGAATTTGGCATGCGGGATGGAGTTCAAAAACAGCCCATTTTCTGTGGAGGGCATGCACGGGATGTTTAGCAACAAGGGGGCGCCTATATGACCAACACTGCTTAGAGGATGGTACTTGCATGTTGTGTGGTGCCGAGAAGGAGACAATACCTCACATTGCTATTTCATTGCCCCAATGCTGTGGAAGTTTGGGAGCAAACACCACGGGAAGTGCAATCTTGGGTGGATGAAGTTAGGGACGAGGAAATTACCTCGGTAGTGGGGGTTGCACTGGATAGGAGCTCTATGAAAGAAAAGGAATACTTAGTAGCTGGAATGTGGACGGCGTTGAGATCTAGATGCATAAGGACATTCCAAAATAGTGACGTCAAGAGTGGATACATGTTGAGGGGTGCATTGTCGATGCTGCGAAGGGGAGGGCAACGTCAAAGTGAGAAGGGGGGAGAGGAAGGACACTGACTAACAGGGCAGCAGCAATGTGCATGGGTAGGCATCACACCACAAGGAGAGGGGTTGGGGTGGGAGGCAATGCATGGACGAGACGGTGGTGTCGAGGCAGGGAGTGGGAATGAAGAGGATGCCAACATAGCGTTGTGTGACAACAACAATGATGATGTGTTGCAGGATGGAGGCAACATCGCGGGGAGGGGGAATGAAGAGGGAGTCAATGCAACGTTGTGTGACAGTAGCAACGACGCTGCACTGCGGGATGGAGGTAACGTTGCCGTGGAGTGTGATGGGAGGGATGTCAGTGCCCAGCAGGGAAGTGAGGTGGGAGGCGTTACGGGGAGAGCTGGCGGGGGGTGTTGTGGATGGAGGAAGCCATTGCAAGGCAGGTTGAAGATCAACGTCGATGGGTCTGTCGGGGAGGATGGGGGGCTGGAATTAGTTTGGCTGTTAGGGATGATGTAGGTAGATTGGTGGGGGTTGCGGGGGAGAAGGTCAGCATAGGGACGGGTGTCGCTATATCGGAGTTGTTAGCGGTAAGAGAAGCGTTGCAGTGGGCAAAAGAGAAAGGATACGACGACATTGAAGTTGAGACGGATGCCTTGGAGGCCGTCCATGCATGCACAAGCAAGAAGGCGCGTCGGGACTATGTTGGAGCTATTGTTGAAGATGTCAAAGAGTTGATTAATCAGTTTTTTTTTCTGTAGTTTACATTATGTTAATCGTAGATGTAATAGAGTAGCCCACGAGGTGGCCAACTTGGCTCATCGGGGTCATGTAGCTAGGCTTTCCTTGTCGAGTCCTTTCCCTTTGAACTTGCAGTCTCTTGTAAACCTTGATTTGATTAGTTAGTAATAGTAACGGGGAGCCCCAATCATAGGGTTCCCGTCCCTCTTTCAAAAAAAAAGTAGTTTGAGTGGTATGCCTCTAGCTACCCATGGCTTAATATGATATGTAACCTAGTCGTGTAGTATATGTGTTAGCGTTAATTGGCAATTCACATTGGATGATAATCATTTCTTTGCTCTTCTTTCTAGTATCATTTGTGATTCATTTTTTTTCATGTGTAGCTATATGCACCAACAACTTTAACTTTGCTTGATCATTGTATATACACTATTAGTTATATAATATGCAATACTACCTTCCATAAAAAAATTTATTTCGTACTAATAAGAAATAAATATTGTTAGAGGTTATATCATATCATTGGGACTTGGGGTCTCACCTCATGGGTTTCCACTCCCTGTTTGGGTGATCATCAGTGCGATCAGACCCATGGTGGCGAGGAGGCTCAGTTTGGAAAATAGTGAAGTTGAGAGGTTTGTGTGGTTTATGTAGAGTCCTAGATCCGTCCCTATACTCTCAAGTTCAGGAAGGGGGGGGGGTTTATGTGATGCATATCGACTCAGATCTTGTGTTGTATATCATAAATAATGTAAATATTGTAAATACTTGGACAACACCTTTTGTATACATGTTGAGGTTGAGGCCATTGAACTCATGTAAATTTATCTAGTATTAATATATGTGAGGTTTGATCTTTGTGTAAATGTTTCTTTTTGATTTTATATAAATATATTCAGTTTTAATTTTGTACCTTTTTTGGTAATTTGACTAACATTTTACTTTTGAGTAATTTTGTTTAGTGTTGCAGTGTGCCACATGTGGTTTCTTATACCTCTTTCGCTCTTGCATTCTATATGTTACAACTTCTATTTCTAAAACATGAAATCCCAATAAAAAATTCTTTTGTTCCTTCTATTAAAAGAGTTATGGAATTAAAAATTTGAGAAAAAATGAACACTCTATGATATATTGATTGAAAAAAAAATCCTGATCATAACCAAAGCACTTAGCACAAATGATAAAACAATCATAAAATGTGTGTGACGTCCCCGGATTTTGGCTTCTCCAAACCCAATTGGGAATGAGAGGTCAGAATCTGAAAACATCATCCAATCATATCAGAAAGCGATGCGGAAGCATAATACGCATACATGAACATAAAACCATAACATTCTCAACATTCAACATGTAAATTTATACAACATGAATTATTACACAATGATTTACAATTACATATTGAATGGAAATTCTACAAGTCTATGAACATGTATGCTAACAGGATCTTTACACAAAAGGTACAACCTGGACAACTGCTCACTTCCCGTCTTTTATCCCAAGCTAGCTCTGAACCTAAAACATACGTGAAACAACGAATCAACACACAAGGTGTTGTGCACGTGGGTAGAAAGATACATACTAATATGCTTGCATAATTGAAATAATCTTGAGAAAGAAAGAGTAAAAGAAAACATTATTTAAAGCGATAATCAGGTAAACATTCCTTTTATTGCATTCACTTTGATGCGGTTGTACTACACATACTTGCACTTGACTTACATCTAGTGTGGGCAATAGAATATCATCATACATCTAACATGGGCCAAGGAATCATACATCCATGTTAGGCAACATACATCCACACCAGGCTATGTGCTCTAGTAGCTACAACCCATCATAATCATTTATATTTCTCTTAAATTTGGCGAAGTATAACTCATTCTAGTTCAACCAAGCAATCATATCCAAATACGAGCATTCAAGATATCACATATCATAGGCAACCAGAAAACTAGTCTTATACTTAATAAAAACCCACATACCTGAGTTCAGAGATTCCTATTTATATTCTGGATCATCTACATCTCTGGTCATCACTTGATTAATAACAATTATTCATCATTAATATAAGTACACCATATTCTTAGTATTTTAGGTCCAAAATTAAGGTTTAGGCCAAAACTTGGTTCAAACTGATATAAACTTGGGTTTGATATTTTTCTACTGACTAGGGTGTCATTTTAGAGGTCTGGTCTAATATTTGTAATTTTCTGATGACTGGTCTATTATCTAGAATTAAAATGAGGTTACAAACATGGAATTGGATTTTAATGAGAAAAGACCTAAAATTTCTCAATAATATCAAGATCAGAGTCCACATTTAATTTCCAGATGATATTAGGGTTCAAAATTATTTTTCTCATATTTAACCTCGACCATTTTCTAATTATATTATTTAAAATGAAGCATTCTCATCTAAATTAAATATCGTCAATTTAGTTCATCAAAGGTCTGATCTAAGGGTCCAATAATGTACATGGTATTTTTATGAGTCTAGGAGTATTTTTGGATAATTTATAGGCCAAGGGAGCTATTTATAACCAATTGTGCAAGATTAAGTCTATTTCTGAGAATTAATAAATGCTTTACCTTTTACAGGGCTTGGGCCGGCCGGTTCATCCGATTTGGACCCGGTTCAGGCTGGGTGGAGAGTTAAGAGGGTCCAGTCTCTCTTCTCTCCTTCCTCCTCGCGATCTCACGCTCGTGATTCATGTCGTTCTTCTGCGCTTCGAGCATCTTCGCTGGGAGAGGTATCTCCGGCGAGTAAATCACCAGAGCTCCAAGGTTTCTCGCTTCCTACATGGTCTCTCTCTCCTTCCTGTTTGCTGGCCCTCACTCATAGATTCCTTCTGGTCTGCTCAGGATCTGTCCCTCGACCAGCACGGCGTCGTCTGCTATATGGAGTCTCCGACGCTATGCCTGGCTTAGATGGGGTTGTGCCCTGGATACTTGGGAGATGGTTGTTCTTTCTGGAGGTTGTGGATCGGTCTGCCTCCCCTCATCGCCTCATGTGAGCTAGAGCCGAAGAAAACGCCCACCTTCATGAGCGCCGCCGCATACGGAAGCATCGATGATTGATCAACCTCTTAGGTTCGCTCGGATGATATCGCCACCAGACCGACACCCCCTCCTCTTCATCTACCTTGAAACGGTGTCGCCTGCAAGTTCTCCTTCTCTAGGAGAAGACTCATCGGGAACCATGATGGATTGGTCGGGTTTGGTCTTCCTCCATGTCGACGCTGAGTGATAGACCTACGAATCTCCCTACAATCAGGGTTTGGAAGCCCTCTGCGGCTTCAGACGAGTAGCAAGGGATGCTCTAGAAGACTGAGTGGTGGGATCTCCAAGCTCATTGGCCCGCCATAGCTAGGAAGAAGAAGAAGATGAGGGAGAAAGGTGATCTGTGTATCTTCCCTTGCAACCAGTACTTTATGAATTCCTCGCTACCCACGGCTCAGACTATGCGAAGGTACAACAAGCTCCATTCATGTAGTTGTCTCCCTGGTTCTCCTCCTACATCCTTACCTCTTCGACCTCTTCCCTGGAAACCCTATGGAGAGGCGTCAGGGGGGGACGATATACCTCAGTCCTCTACCGAACAACACAAAAGATGGGTCGTTGGAGAGATCCGATCTTGTCGGAGGTATTGGCTGGCTCCAAGTCCCGATCATGCTCCCTCTAATTCGGATACATGGCATTAGGACGATTGTTTTCAAAGGAGTCGACTTCGCTGTGGGAAACAGAGGTAGAAATGAAGAGGTCAATCGATACATCAACCAAGTTCGCTTCAAACCCAGGCTATGATTAAGATAAAACCTTAAGGTCGGGTGATAAACATTGTCACATGTCTTAACCAAAACACACACACACAAATATCGGGTTCTCATCACTCAAAGACTCCTATAATCAAACCTGAAATCATAATTCCAACAATTGGTCATTTAACTAAATTCCTCAATAACCTCATTAATACTTGTATAAACCTTGAATTAATGTCAATTAATTATCAACTTTTGATTAAACAAGTTCAACTTACATCATTTGACAAATTCAAACTTCAAGGTCCATCGTCATATCATTTTGTACAAAGCATATCTCCAAATAGTATAATTGGATATCAAAACCCTAAGATCAAGGTCATCACAATGTGGATCTAGAATCATTATCTAAGAAAACATAAATCAAGAGTTGTACATTTTTTTTGGAGTACGAGATAACCGCCCCCATAGAAGTTCCACATTAGTGACCCCCCCATACAATGTAAACTCTCGGCCCCCCAAGTGCCCTGCCAACCCGGGAACCGGTCAAAGCGCACAGTTGGCCATCCTGCGCGATGGGTACCATTTCGGAGGTAGCCCCTGCGTATCAAACCCGGGTCCCTTCATGAGGGGACACCGTGCTGAACCACCTGAACCACTCCTCCCCGGCAAGTGTTGTACATTAATGCTAAGTATTAAAGGTGAGGGATCTTTTCCTAAATAAAATGATATGAGCCTAATCAATTCCCTCATCATTCAGTTATTAACAATGAGAACGTATTGGATATTATATCCTTCTAGATCTATATTTAGGTATATTTTTAGAAAGGTAGACATTTAGTCTAGGGTATAACAACCCCATGATCTAGGATATTCTAGATCCATGAACTCTTATGATTTATTAGGTTGGGGATTATGCAAACGTACCTCTATCTTAGCAAGGATCTTATCAATACTACTTGGTTTGACTGTTCTTAATCTTAGGATTTATCTAAGAGGGGAAGTTTATACGAATGTGAGAATATTTCCTAGTGACCACTTTTCTAGCATTTCTAAAGTGTGATCCATATATAATGGCACAAAAATATGACCATCAAATCACACACAAAGAACGTCACAAATTGTAAGGAGTGGGATCCAAGAGGGGAACCACTCCCTACTAAAATAAAAAGGCAACATCCCAAATCAAACACCAACATAATTTTTTTCCCAAAGGGATGAAACTAGTTTATTCAACATGAATGTATCATAACACCAAAGTTTAGCAGCAGAATAAAAACATTGACTATATTCAATTTGTCATAAGATTACAAAAGTACCACAAATTCATCTCCCGTAAGGGTGTACATAAAGGCTACATCATAAGGATCTAGTAGAGGGAAATTTAAACCATAACAACTTTGTCTCCAAGCTTTAACTCCTTAAGTTAAGTCCAAGTTTTTATGCCATGTCATCTAAGTCCTCCACCTAAGGTTGGAAGCATACCCCAGCAAGAAGAGAAAAATAAATAACATCAATCTAAATAGGAAATTGAGAAATATATAAGGAATAAAGGACATCAAGTATAAAAGGATTCCCATAAAAAAGTAAAGTACTAACCAATCTGGCATAAAAGAATATAAACAACAAAATAAGATTGAAGCAAAAGAGTATATAAACAAGGCATCCATGTGTTTCACTTGTGATAAAACTAGATAATATAAACATGTAGGTAGGAAATAACACAATTACCATAAATATGAGGTGAGCGGGAACTGTATACATCCACTCTAAATATGGAGTGGGTAGGAACTGTATACATCCACCCGAGCATGACAAGATACACATCTGGTCAATTATATTTTCATATGTAGGAATTTAACATCTGCATTCATATGTGGGAATTTAACATCCACATAAAAACACATGCAACATTATACTAGCAGTCACCACATGATGCATAACAAAAGATAAGCAAGTATAAAAGACATTGTGTATAGGTTAATGTCCATTGGGCCAAGAGAAAGAAGAATATAGGTTAATTTCTCAACATAAAATAATAGGAAATGCAAAACATACCTTAAACCAGGGTCCTAGAAACTCTCTTCACTAACTTAGTGGTTTCCAAAGCCAACTTTACCTAATTAAAATTATTCACATGTATTAGGGTTTGTCATTTGCATTAATGTAAACAAAATCCTAGTTTAGGAATTTTCACAAAAAACTTTGATTTAGACTCTTAAATCATCACCATTGATTTGATTAGGTTCTCCTGATTAAGAAAACATATAATTTTGTATAATTTGAAGTTATGGAGATTAAAGTGTATTTTTGGTGATTTTTAAGTAATTAAATTATTTTCTAGAAAATCACCTTCGATAGAACTCAAAAGCAACCTATGAAATTATTTTTATTAGAAAGAGCATCTTTTTCTAAGTTCAGAACATATTTTATTTTTATTTTTTGACAATTGGTCAACAAGATATGAATTTTTGAATTTGGACCAATCAAGAGATGACTCCTCAGCAATTGTGAGAGAAACAGGAAGAGAGAGACGCCTGACCGATGACCTAGCCCAATGAGACGTGGTCACCTCACCCGGTCAGGGCCCGCACCACTTAGAGTGGCGTCACGTGAACAAAAGGACAAAAGGCCAAAAGGTCAAAACTGACCCCGTGAAACAGCAGAGAAGTCAAGAGGCAGAAGGGGAAAAAGGTAAAACATCATGAGGTCTTCTTCTTCCTTGTGCTTGCACACGCAGAGGCAGCAAGCTGGGAGTAAGGTTGGACAGTTCCGCAATATGCGAGGAAACCATAAAGCAAAAGAAGGAAAGTAAAGAAGAGGGAAAACCAGACTCACCTCAACATTTTAATTGCTTGTGGAGACCTCTGATTGCCCAAGAATGACGTCGTAAACACAGGGGAAGAAACTCATTTTTGGAAGCCAAAGAAACCATAAATGAATCAATTGGGGGTGTAGAATGATTGCAAAGAGAACCACAAACAACCGCATACCTTTATTTATAGGTAAGGGTCAGAGAAGAGGCGTAAGCTTAGGAGCCGAGATGCCTAGTGGCTCAAGGATTTGGGGTTTTGATGAAAACGGAAAGTTAGACCAATATTTAGAGCTCAAAAGGACCATATTGCTCTCCTAAATGCAATAATAGTGATTTCAAGGAAAACCATGCACGAGAGGCTGAGAAAATTCCTTCAAACCGAGACCAAGCACCAGGTTTACTGTTCACAGCGGCGTCGTCTCCTACTGAAGGTAGGAGACGTAATCTGGGCCATGAAACCCAAGATCTAACGATCACCAACAAATGAAAAATTGGGGAAGGATGTATGCATCACGTGACAGAGAACTATAGGCATAATTCGATTCCAATTTGGCCAAAGTGTTTAAGCAAAATTTCATTATTCTCTCTCTCTTCAATTCAGGGTCCAAACGTCATCCAAATTAGGTGAAATTTTACGCAAAGGCTAATTAAGGCATGTAAATTATGATTATGAAATTAGATTTTCCTTTTGAGAATTTTGATGTGGTAAATAAATAAAATCTTATTTTCTATTTTCTCCTTCATTAATGAAATTAGGATTATCCAAATTTGATGAAACTTCACCAACAAGTCATATTTAATGTGTTGGATACGAATTTGTCATTAATTTTACATGTTGGAGTTGTTCATACAATTGTTTAATATTTTGAAGGTTCTACACACTTTCTCTCTCCTGATTCATCTTTTCATCAAACATCTTCCAAATCGGATGAAAATTCACCCAAAGGCTATATTTATTATGTAGATTACGAATCCAAGATTATTTTCATCTTTTGGAGTCATTTGTTATTTTATTTGATATTTTGGGGAAAACTTATATCTTCTCTTTCCAAAATGAATTAAATTAGTTATTATTGTGTGAATAATTTGAAACTTGACTCCCAAGGCAATTGGGACCCAATGAACCTGATTCTAAACTTAGATTCCACTTTTGAGATTTCTTTTAAGGAATTATGTCATAATTAATATTTGAGCCCACTATCATCACATTTATCATCGTTATTATTTTTATCCATCTAATTATGTTCAAAACTTCATCTAAAGATTTTTTGTGGAATTATTAAGCTCAGATTATCATGTACTTCCCTTGTGACACTTTTTATGTTGCATTATTGGTCTAAATCTAATGTGAGAACAGTGGGTTACATTAGGATGAGTTATGCATGCATTATCTTATTAGGGTTATGCTAAACCTTGTTTGACTAAGTCCAAACTGTCAAACTTCAAGGGTAGGGTCCAAGATCTGGTATGTTACAACACTCTACCCCTTAAAGGATATTGTCCTCAAAATATATTGATCCAAACATCAAAACCAACTACTCTCCACCCCGTAAAAGGTTTGACCTAACAAATCAAACTAAACAACATTTAGGGTTACCCACATATCTTTTAGTTGTGAAAGTTCTAGAGATTTTTGTTGTTCAAGTATCCAACTAAAAATTCATACCATCTAGGGTTGATATTTAGGCCCTCGTGTCTCTAACCTAACAACCCTAAAAAGTCCAAAAATCATAGGGTAGGTCGACTACACTTTTATATCAAGCCACCTATTTCTAGTCATATCTCCAAAGTCAGAACTAGGGTTACTACTAGATTTAGGGTTTCACTACCAAAACTTCCCAAAATCTTCATTGTGACTTAGTTTAATAAATTTTCGATAAAATCCAAAAAAAATTGTACATATAGTAGTATAATTGAAAAAATATTTTTCTTCAAATAAATCATGCGATAAGAAACAAAGATGAGCTCAAAATCAATACAGAAACCAAGTCACAATTTTCAATAATAAGATTCTTCATGATACTAGTACTCATACACGAAACCTAAACTCATCCTCAAGTCAAACCCGACTACATATAGATATTCATGTCACCAATAACCTATATGGTTGGGTATGATAATCTAACTTCATCACATTCTTAGGGTTTACTCAACATGATTTTATTTGATAGCTTACATCAATCTTTCATCATCTCATGAACAACTTAGGAAAATTCTAAGGAAACATCTCATATAAAGGGTGACTGTTTGCTTTGCCTAAACCTTGTGTTTAGAAGCTTGCTAATCACCTAAGGTTGTGATTAGGGTTTGTTTGTGCTTTGTGGTGCAACTTGCAAATTATCCAAGTTTTGGGGTTGATGTGCAAGTTTGTCACCTTGAGAGATGGTTCCTCTCTCCTTGCATCCTCTAGGGTTGAGAGGATGGGTTGGTCTCGTTGCTTGAGTAGTTGCGGGCCTTGTTGATCTTTTTTGGGCTTTGCTTTGCTTTGCCTTGTGGAGGCCTTGTGTCGTGCATAGGAGAGCTTGAAGCTCTGTGTCACCCAGATGGCTGTGTTGCCCAGGGTTGTGTCGCCCAGGAGTGTGTCACCCAGTGGGCTGTATCACCCAATGTGACCACTTTGACCTTGCCTAGTTTTTGTCACCATACCTTGGACACCAGGGTTCTAACTAGGGAGACGAAATTGAAATAGTCATATTTCGACTACCATGGGCTCTGATACCATGTTGTAGGGAGTAGGACCCCAGAGAGGAACCACTCCCTACTAAAATAAAAAGGCAACATCCCAAACCAAACACCAACATAATTTTTTTTCCAAAGGGATGAAATCAATTTGTTCAACATGAATGTATCATAACACCAAAGTTTAGCAGCAAAATAACAACATTGAATATATTCAATATATCATTAGACTACAAAAGTACCTCAACATCATCTCCCATAAGGGTGTACATAAAGGCCCCGTTTGGTTCGCAGTATTATACACAGGATGGAACTCTAATCCTATAATTAAATAAAATCCCACGTTTGTTTGTACAAGAGTAATATTGGGATTGCATTATAACGGGAATAGAATCCTAAGTCATCAGGACTTCGGAGTTCCGCGCTACCCATAGGTATTCACGCGGTATAAATCCCCTTCAAGACCCCGACGCCTGAAACCTTGCGACTCTCTCATCTAGCGGCTGCCGCCTTCCGATTCTGAAGACCTGAATTGAACGGTTGTTCAACATGTGCTTTCGTTCTTCTTCACGCAATTCTTCTAACTTTCGGTAAGCATCTTTTTCGCTTGCTTCGTATTTCTCCAATGGTCTCTCTGGCTGCTTCACGCAGTCACTTTTTTTTCTTGTTTAGTTTCTCCGACTACTTCACATAGCCGCTATTCTTCTTGTTTAGTTTCTACAGTCTCTCCGGCTACTTTACATAGCCACTTTTACTTTCTTCCGCTTTCCCACTCCTCACTTCTTCCTCTTTATCTCGGCTGTGATTGTTTATTCTTAACAGTTGTTTCAGTTTTTGTTTCTTCCTTTCTTTTTCTGCCCCCCCCATTTCTTCACGCAACCCCTTATTTCTTCCTTTATTTTTCTGCCCCCCTTCACTTCTTCACGCAGCCTGCTTTGTTCATTTCATTCATTTTTTCTTCTACTTTTTTTGATATCGTCTATTCTTCCTTCTTGTTTCTTCTCTTCTATTGTTAATTCTTGCCACTTTCTTAGTCTCATTTGATCTAATTCTTGACATTAGATGTGATGACTTACCAAACCAGATTTACATAATAATCGTCATTTGTTGTATTTTATTTGATTCTTCGTCTTAGTTATCTTCTTCTCAGTTGACATTAGAACTAAATCTGTTTCTTAGCTTTCTTCTTCAAATTAAATTTGGCTGCATATACATACTATGAAAATGATTCATCAAACATTAATCAGGATGATGACAAGTTAGGGACATTAATTAAGTACCATCATCTTCTGTAAACATGCTTACTAATTTTTTTTTGACATGAATCAGGTTGCCTATAGAGCTTTGCCGTTTCACATAGACATAAGGTCGTTCATAGTGTTATCTCAAAGACAAAAGGTTAGATTTTGGACTGCTGAAACAAAGATGGGAAATATTGAGAAGCCCATCCTATTATCCAACTAAGATGGCTAACAAAATTATAATGGCTTGTTGTTTACTTCATAATTTCATAAGGCGTGAAATGTCAATTGATCCCCTAGAGATAGAAGTTCATGAGGAAGTTGTACTTGATGGACATCAAGATGATGATGCAAAAACCATAGAACCAAGTGATGAGTGGTCACAATGGAGAGATAACTTAGCTAACCAAATGTTTACCGAGTGGGCACATGTGAACTAGCCATTTATGAAGTTTATAATTTTCAATTTATCATCAATAATGTAATCGACTAATTTATAAATGGCAATAACAATTTACTTGTTAAGCACTTGATTATATAACTACGAGTTTTTCTTTTTTACATCATTTTCATGTTGATGAATACTTTTTTGATATATTTAAAATGTTTTTGGAATGTGTACTTTTATGTGTAAAATTTAAATTTTATCTTTTTTTATTATGTAGTGATGGATACCACTGAGCATAGTAGAAAATAAATTGTTGTTAGTAGTTACAAGCCACCACCTTCACAACAACAGGGACACACTTCTAGAATAGACGGAGGGACGACTAAGAAGAAGTCCAAGAGAACCTGGACACCTGAGGAGGAGGACAAATTAATTGAGGCACTATCTGAGATGGTTGTTACGGGGAGGTATAAAGCTGAAAATGGTTTCAAATCTGGCTTTTTGACTGCATTAGAGAAAGACCTTGAAGACAAAATACCTGCATGTGGCCTGAAAGGTAAACCACACATTGAATCTAAGATCAAGGTTTTAAAAAGAGAATTCAATATAGTTTATGACACGGTACATGGGAGCACGAGCGAATTTGGGTACAATGATACAAATCATATTGTAGAGGCTGAAAAAAGCATTTGGGACAATTATATTTTGGTAAGTATGTTAATTATATTGTCTTATGTTAGTTATCTTGCACATTATTTTTAACTCAATTATTTTATTAATTACAGAGTCATCCAGAAGAAGAATCATGGAAAAATAAAAAGTTCCCTCACTTCAACAAACTTTGTACTATATTTGGGAAGGATAGAACAACCAGAAGAAATGCCCAAGATGATGAGGACATGACAGAAGATGTGGAGAATCAACAAAAAGAAGAGAATGTGAATGTTGAAAATTTGGATGAAAGTGATAATGGCCAACCATTTTCTCCAACAAGTAGAACAGATGCAGGAAAGGAGGGCAATAGTCATGGGAGGAAACGGAGGAGGGCAAATGAAAATGATTTTGCAATTGTTCTAACAAATGTTACAAAGCTTATGGGGGAAGATATTCGAGCAGTAGCTGATAAAATGAGTAAACCAGTGATGACAAAGTTTGAGAAACAAAAAGAAAGCATCGATGAGGAAATAGGAAAACTAAGCAATCTCACAAGGGAAGAAAGGATCTCTACAATAGTACAACTCAGTGGAAATGACTCTCTTTGTCGAGCATTTTTTCAACTGCCTGAAGATGATCGTAAATTTGTTTTGAAGAACTTGTTAAATAAGAACTAGGTTAATAGCTTTGTCTAGAGAATTAGAAGTAATTATTTTTATGCATTCATATCTTTATATTTTCTATAGACCAAGCTTCTAAATATGTCTATGTTAGTGGATTTCATTCTGTGGAAAATTTAATTTGTTTCTTTGATTTCAATCATGACATGATATCTATATCTTTTTATCTGGATGGTCGTCTTAGTTAAACTTTTTATTAAAGGAGTTGAAATGTTATGGTATGTATCTATTAATATTTTTTGTAATGTATTGAAAAAGGGTAAAAATGTAATTTTACTATGTATACTATTTCACTTGATTACTAAAAATTATTTCAATAATATTTACTTTAGAAATATTCATCATCGTGGACAAACAAATATGAATGTTAAATTAGACTTTGTTGCTAATCCCATCCTTAGTTGCATCCAAACATGGGATGGGAAAATAAAGATCATATCCTATTCATGTACCTTCCCATCCCTTCTTTTTTATATCCCATGCTAATCCTTTCCCACGATCCAAACGGGGCCAAAGGGTACATCATAAGGATCTAGTAGAGGGACATCTAAATCATAACAACTTTGTCTCCAAGCTTTAACTCCTTAAGTTAAGTCCAAGTCTATATGCCATGTCATCCAAATCCTCCACCTAGGGTTGGAAGCATACCCCAGCAAGAAGAGAAAAATAAATAGCATCAACAAAGGTTGGTATGTGCATACTAAATAGGAAATTTAGCAATATATAAGGAATAAAGGACATCAAGTATAAAAGGCTTCCCATAATAAAGTAAAGTACTACCCAATCGGGCATAAAAGAATATAAAAAACAAAATAAGATTGAAGTAAAAGAGTATATAAACAAGGCATCCATGTGTTTCACCTATGACAAAACTAGATAATATAAACATGTAGGTAGGAAATAACACATCTACCATAAATATGAAGTGAGAGGGAACTATATACATCCTCTCTAAATATGGAGTGGGTAGGAACTGTATACATCCACCCATGAAGGACAAGATACACATCTGCTCAATTATATTTTCATATGCAAGAATTTAACATTTGCATTCATATGTGGAAATTTAAGATCCACATAAAAACACATGCAACATTATACTAGCATTCACCACATGATGCATAACGAAAGATAAGAAAGTATAAGCAAATAAAGAGGATGAGAGCATCCCTCAAGTATAAAGTTGGATCATAGGATCCATGCCATCACATAATGTGACATATACACATCTACTACCATGGTGGTAAAAGAATAACATATCATCAAATAATTCCAACATGCACAAAGCATATGAAAAAGATTCCAAGAGAATATCCATGGTCACAAGATTAGTAACAAAATAAGATAGTTCACAAGAACCATGATTTTCAAAAGAAAAGACATTGTGTATAGGCTAGTGTCCATAGGACCAAGAGAAAAAAGAATATAGGTTAATTTATCAACATAGAATAATAGGAGATGCAAAACATACCTTAAACCAGAGTCCTAGAAACTCTCTTCACCAACCTAGTGGTTTCTAAATGCAACTTTACCTAATTACAATTATTCACATGTATTAGGGTTTGTCATTTGCACTAATGTAAAGAAAACCCTAGTTTAGGACTTTTCACAAAAAAAATCCTACTGAGACTCTGAAATCATCACCATTGATTTTATTAGGTTCTCTTCATTAAGAAAATGTATAATTTTGTATCATTTGGAGTTACAGAGATTAAAGTGTATTTTTGTTGATTTTTGAGTAATTATATTATTTTCTAGAAAATCTCCTTCGATAGAACTCAAAACCAACCAATGAAATTATTTTTATTAAAAAGATCATCTTTATCTAAACTTGAGCATATTTTATTTTTATTTTTGGACAATTGGTCAACAAGATAATAATTTTTGAATTTTGACCAATTAGGAGATGACACCTCAGCAATTGTGAGAGAAAGAGGAAGAGAGACACCTGACCCATGACCTGGCCCAATGAGATGCGGCCACCTTGCCCTGTCAGGGCCCACACCACTTAGAGTGGTGTCGCGTGAACAAAAGGATAAAAGGCCAAAAGGTCAAAACTAACCCCGTGAAACAATAGAGAAGACAGGATGTAGAAGGGAAAAAAGGTAAAACATTGTAAGGTATTCTTCTTCCTTGTGCTCACACACATGGAGGAAGCATGCTGGGAGCAAGGTTGGGCATTTCCACAATATGCAATGAAACCATAAAGTGAAAGAAGGAAAGGAAAGAAGAGGGAAAACCAAACTCACCTCGACAGTTTGATCTCGCGGAGACCTCAGATTGCCCAAGAACGGTGCCGCGAACACAAGGGAAGAAACCCATTTTTGGAAGCCAAAGCAACCCCGAATGAATCAATTGGGGGCATAGAATGATTGCACAGAGAACTAGGAACTCCCACATACCTTTATTTATAGGCAAGGGTCAGAAAAGAGGTGGAAGCTTTGGAGCAGAGATGCCTAGTTGCTCAAGGATTTGGGGTTTTCACAAAAAAGGAAAGTTATACCAAGATTTAGGGATCAAAAGGTCTGAATTGATCTCCCAAATCTAGTGGGAGTGATGTCAAGGAAAACCATGCACGAGAGGCCGAGAAAATTCCTTCAAACCGAGACCAAGCATCGGGTTTACTGTTCACAGAGGCATCGTCTCGTACTCAAGGTAGGAGACATAATCATGTCTATGAAACCCCAGATCTAATGGTTGCCAATAAATTTCAAATTGGGGAAGGATGTATGCATCGCATGAAAGAAAACTATTGGTGGAGATAATTATAATTCTATTCTGATTTGACCAGTGTTAAAGCAAAATTTCATTATTATTTCTCTCTTCAATTGAGGGTCCAAACGTCATCCAAATTAGGTGAAACTTTGTACATAGGCTAATTAAGGCATCTAGATTCTGATTATGAAATTAGATTTTCCTTTTGAGAACTTTTGATGTGTTAAATAAATAAAATCTTATTTTCTCTTTCCCCCTTCATTAATGACATTAGGATTATCCAAATTTGATGAAACTTCACCCACAAGTCATATTTAATGTGTTGGATATGAATTTGTTATTAAGTTTACATGTTGGAGTTGTTTGTACAATTATTTAATATTTTGAAGGTTCTACATACTTTATCTGGTCTCATCTTAGTGAATACACACATGGTGTGCATGCTTATGAACACACTATGGGTGTATAGGCTTGGTCTTGAACCCGTAAACATAAACATCACTGAAGACACTCAAGGTGTGCAGGCTCGGGTTGAAACCATAACTGAAGAGGGATCATGAGCCATTAACCTTCCATAACATGTTTATGTCATAGGGACTAATTATTAATTTCTTATTATGATTTGATCTTATCTTATACACTTAGGGTTTTCACTTGTGATTGTACTCCTTAAACATAAAGGGGTATGTTTTCTAAACTGGTATGAAATTAGCATAATAACATGTATGTAGTAAATCTTAACAAGATGTGCATGTAATAGATACCATTAAATCATTGAAGTGTTCACATGATAGCATGTATACTATAAAATTTGAACATGATTGTGCAAACAAAACTAAATGATGCAAATAAATTAAACCTAAGGCACATCACTTACCTTTGTTGCAACAACCTAACATTAGTTCTTGAATATTTAAGTCAAACTTCTAGTTGTTTAAAATATTATGAAAAATTCATGAATATACATTAACCCCAAACACATACCTCTTAGATCTAAATAGGGTTCATGTTTGATCCTAGGTGTGTATGATTATAGACCTTGCTTCATTCCCCAAACACATGTACATTGATCTAAAAGGTTATTAACATGTTTCATACTTCAAATAATCTTACGTTTATGTTTTGGGTATTTATTATCATCATGTCATTGCCTCAAATTAGATTAGGTTAGTACTCCATGTTCAACTATCATCCACATAAGTAGGTGAAGGTTTCACTATACATCATGACCAGATGAATTATATAGGTTATAAACATTCTCAAGTTTATAAGAAAATTTTGCATGCATAACATCCATTATGGCATTAACACTAGTTAATCATCATTAAGTAACATACAACACCTCTTTCATGAATTTTAATCTAGTTTCTACATCTAGCCTCAAATTTAGTGACACACTATACATCATTTTTCCTTAAATCTATACCTCATAGGTCAACAATGGATTTCAATATTATGACATATGAAGTAAACAAGATATTAGCTTTTCACTTATTTCTTCCTTTCACGCTAGAATCTCTTCTATGCATACTTTTTGTGTCACCCTCTTTCACTGGATCTTAACCTGGTGGCTTCAAATTGGCCCGCTTATGAAGGGCCATCAACCCACTCTTCCTAGGATGATCACACTGGAGATCCGTGCCTATCAATGATCTGTGGACCCGCGTAAGAGCCATTCTCCTTCCCCATTTCCTATAGATGTGGTAATGCTTTGTGTCCTATATGAAATATAGCACTACCTTCAAAGGCAAAATCCGATGAGCAAGGAAGGGTTCAAGGGTCTTTGGCTTCAAAACTGGTGTGGGTTGTCATCTCTACACTTCAACACCATATGTAGGTGCCAAAAACCTAATTGGTGGACTAAAACTTGTCGTTGCTCTACCCTTAACTGCACTCTCCCATTGCAATCAACCCTACACTGCCGAGGTAATGCCCAATAGACAGTACAAAAGAAAATATCAAAACTACCTTAAAGTGGAGAGGTAGGATCCTTCAGACACGATCTTTGACTGCTCGAGCTCAATAGGGTGTGGGATTTGGTTGTGGATCTTCCTTCCTCCATGGCACCCTAAGAGAAACCAAATACCTAATATATGAGGCCCATTCTTTGTATCCTTTCTATGGAAATAATCTATCAATTGGTTAGGACACCCAATGCTAAACCATTGGATGGTGTTTGTGCATGTCCTTGCAATATATATCTTTGAGAGGTTGAATGCTATTAGGTGTTGAGTCCCATCAAACTCATCTCTATAGATGCTACATTTGCAAAATGGTAAACTTTTTTTATTAAGTTAGATTCAACAACTCATGGAAAAGGAAACTTGTATGCATAAGAGACCACTAACTGAATGTCTTTCTACTAGTGGGGGCACTTTATTAAGTTTATGACTATCTTCTGGTATGGAATTTCTTTCAGATCTCTGGTCTGGATTTCATGTATACGTGTATGTGATGCATATAAAAAGCAATACATGTATTCTGGTATGTATGTATGTGTGTGTATGTATATATATATATATATATATATATATATATATATATATATATATATATATATATATATATATATATTGAAAATAGCTCAATATCATTAAAAGTAAGCCATACGGCATCTACAAGATAGATATCTCTCATCAAGTAACCAAGTAACAACTCCTTTTTGGAAAGACATAGCACAAGGCTCAAATTGGGATGTGATAGGTACACTTCTGCACCGTCCACCTATTATAGTGGCTGTCAAAAATAGCTATCTAGGATGGAATTCATCAATCTACAAGAACCTGTGAGTACATCTGGAGAGGAGTTTGCAAAGCCGCTGACAGAGAGTACCATCATGAAGACAATGAAAGATTACCAAACAAAGAGCTCGACCACAAAGCAATGACACAGACCTAACAACACAGACACAACGCCCCACAAAATAGGACGAGAAACAAAACTACTAGCGACGAGCACTAAGGTTGCACCAACCAGGAGGCCCAAGAAGGAGGCCAAACCTCAGAGATGCAAATATAGAGGAAGGATGACTCATGCGGATATAAAGGAGGGGAGTAGAGGGTGTTGGGAACTCCACCACCACTCCCGACCACCACTTCGAATAGGGAGCGGAAGACCCGCACGAAGCCCAAACCCAGCTTACTCCTCCTCTGCCTGAAGCACCAAGAGGCGCCCGAGCTCACCGTACGCCCAAGAAGGAACCCGAGGCACGAAACCACCAACAAACGACCACTATAGATAAAACAAACAGTCTCACAGGAGGACCAAAACCAAACCTAACAACTAGGAAACGTCGATTGTCGGTGACTAAAAGGCAACAGAAACCTGCCACAGACAACCACCTAAACAGAACTAACCTAAATAGATGAACGACAAAAGGGTAGAGACACTACCACAGACAAGAAAAGGTCAATTATCGGCAACTAAAGGGCAGAGACGCTGCCACTGACAACAACGGAAACTGAACCAAACTGAAAATGAAAGAAACACAGGAAAACCAAAGAAAGGGGGGAAGAAAGCCAGCAGAAGCAGTAGTAGGATCGAAATCCCTAAGATGCCTCTCATCGACTCAACAACCTATGATGAACGCTGACAACCACCTAAAAGCAATCACAGCGATCGACACCACCTCCAAGCACAGCCAGAAGTCAGATCTGAGATCGCCCTCCCAGCCGCCGTAGGAAGGAGGCGGAGCAAAAGAAGAAGATAACTACCTAAAGCACCCTCAGGAGAGCGATCCAAACTGAAGCCAGGCTGGGGTAACCCCGGGGGAGCAAGACGACACACCCAGGCCGCCGAGCCCCCTCCCCCAGGAATGGAGAAGTTGTGCCCTAGTCGCCCCTTTCAGTCGCTATATATATATACATATACATATATATATATATATATATATATATATATATATATATATATATATATATATATATATATATATATATATATATATATATATATATATATATTCAATACCTGGTAGGTAGCCTGAATTTTTGCTACCCATCAACCAAAAAAGTAACTATTTAGCCAGAAAAGTAACTGTGTGAACAAAAAAGTAATTATGTTGATAAAAAAGTAAATGTACAACTAAAAAAGTAAATTTGGGAAAAATACAAAACATATATATATATATAATTGTATTTTTGAATCTACTATTGCAAGCGTAACTATCTATGCATGAAAAGTAACACTTTGCAAGGTAAAGTAACCCTCTACATGTTGAAAGTAAAAAAATCCAAAAAAAAGTAACCGAACTAGGGGCGGGTAACTACCCGCATGGGTATTAAATACATGCCCTATATATATCATCTAAGCATCAGTCCCAACTATGTTAGTGTCGGCAACATGGATCCTTCATTTCCATTCAGCTCTATCATGAGTCATATTCTAGTCGAGATGTAGAGATTCAAAATCTCTCTTCATAATCTCTTCTGATGTTAATTTAGGCATTCCTCTTCTTCTATTAATTGTGTTTGACTCAATAACATTGTATAGGTGCATTATTCGGTCTATGTTGCACATGTCCATACCATCTCAACTTATCCTCAATACTCCCACCCCCACTTTATTCTTGATATAGTCATTTCTCAAGAAATCTTTTCGTGACTTCCCACACATCCATCTCAACATACACATTTCAGCCACTTTCACCTTGTTGAGACCTTGTTTCTTCACCATCCAACATTCACTCCCACAGAGCATGGCTGGTCATAAAGTTGTTCTATAAAACTTATTTTTTTTTATCTGAGAGGGATCTTCCAATTACATAATACTCCAGTTGTACTCCTCTATTTCAACCATCCTATAGTGATCATGTGACAAACATCTTGTTGGTTATCCCCATCTATTTGAATAATAGAACCCCAAGTAACAAAATTTATCTCATTTTGTTATATCAACATCGTCCAACTTGGGTCCACCATTCACAGTGCGAGATTGGAAGAAATTGCAATGCATATACTCAGTTTTACTCTTACTAACCATCAATCCATTTAATTCATTTGCCTTTCTTCAAAGTTCAACTTTATCGCTCAATCAAACTTTAGTTTTGTCATTCAATATAGTATCATCAACAAATAACATACACCAAGGAATATCATCTTAATCATTCTTTGTTAAGTCATCCATAATAACAATGAATAGATATGGGTTGAGTGTGGATTCTTGGTGTACCCCAACTGTAATAGGAAAAATTGGTGTCTCTCCCTTAGGGGTCTTCAGACTTGTATTAGAGCTATCATACATGTCTTTAATTAAGTCAATGTATTTGATTGGAACACCCTTTTTCTTCAAAACCACCACCAACACTTCCCTAGGTACTCTATCATAAGCCTTTTACAAATAAATAAAAACCATATGATGATCACTTTTGCTTTCTCTATACTTCTTCATAAGCCTCCTAATAAAAAAAATAACATTTTTGTTGATTTTCCAGGCATAAAACCAAATTGGTTGTTTGATATATGTATTTTAGATCTCTGCTTCCACTCAATAATCCTCTCCAAAAGCTTCATTGTGTGACTCATCAACTTGATACTTTGTAGTTTTTGTAGCTCTAAACATCACCTTTGCTCTTGTAGATGGGGACTGTAGTACTATTTTTCTACTTATCCAACATCTTCTTGGTCTTCATGATCTTGTTTAAAAAAATTGTTGACCACATAACTCCTTTATCTCCCATTCTCTTCCATACCAATGGGAATACCGTATGGTCAACATGCCTTTTTATTTTCATGTTTTTCAAAGCATTCTTGACCTCAAATAGCAAAACTCGTCGTGTGTAAATGATATCTCATGTTTTCATGTCACACAAGTCTCTAACATTATTTACAGTATCTCCATTGAAAAGCTTTTACAAGTATTTATCTATGGGTTCTTGATATCATCATCCTTCACTAGCATTCTACCATCTTCAATGCTTGATGCAATTTACTTGACTCAAGTCTCTTCCTTTCCTTTGTCTTATAAGAGCCATTTCATATATATCTTTTTCCTTTCTTCTATGTCCAACTTCTTATAAATATCATCAAAGTATATCAATCCTGCTTACTGAACAACCTTTTTATCTTCTTTCTTTGCTTCCTTGTATCTCTCGAATGTTGCATCATCTTAAAATTTGGGCAAGATCCTATAGATCTCCCTTTTTTTATTTATTAGCCTTATGTACATATTCATTACACCACCAAGTCTCGTTCTGCGGAGGCCCACAAATTTTGGACTCCCCCAAAACCTCTTTGGTGATTTTTGAAATGTAGGAGCTCATGTTATGCCACATAGTGTTAACATCACACTCCAAGTTCCCTCCTTGATGAGTTTATAATGAAAGCCAATTTCTTTTCTCCTTCAAGATTCCACCACTTGATCCTGCTATCTTGGTTTTTATTATGATTTCATCCTCATGTTAATATTCAAAACCACCAACCTATGTTGGGTTGTGAATTCTTTGCCAGGAATCACCTTATAGTCCTTGCATACTTTACAATCTGTCTTCCTCGTAAGAAGGTAACTAATTAGGCCATAATTTTCCCCACTCTTGAAAGTAATCTTATGAGATTTTCTTTTCTTGAAATGGGTGTTTCCCAAAATCATATCAGTTGCGATTACAAAATCTAGTATCATATCTCCTTTTCTATTTCTACTACCATATCCAAAACCACCATGAAATATCTCCTATCCAGCATTGCTACTCCCCACATTACCAATGAAATCACTCCCAATATTGATCTTCTCCAACAGAAAATAACATAGAGGTAGATACTTCTCACCAAGGTTATTTTCTGTTGGTGGTTTGTCACCCGAGTTTGTTCACAGGGGTGCTGCTTTTGTACCCAAAGTTTTTGGGCAACATCATGGTAACAGAGTTTTTTACCGACCAAAAAAAATATTGATCTTCTCCTCTGTCAGTATTCCTTACATCAATTCATCCATGTCATACCAAAAATACTTCTTAGCCTCCTTGATAAGCCCAACTTGGGGGGGAGCATAAGCTCTCATAATGTTAGAAATCTTTCCCCCAAGAACAACCTTGATAGATATGATTGTATCACCCATCCTAGTGAGCTTGACAACAACATCCTTCAACATCTTATTAACAATATACCTACTCCATTTCTATGTTTAACAATACATGCATACCAGATTTTGTATCATGTATCTCCAATCTCTCTATAATGTTTTTGTATCCACTTGGTTTCCTACAAACAAGTTATATTGAATTTTCTTCTCATCATGGTATCCACTATCTCCATAGTTTTCCCTGTCAAAAAGCTGATATTCCAAGATCCAACTCTAAACCTTTAATGTCAAACTTGCTTCTTAACTTGCCTTCATCAAAAATATTGTCCTTCCACATTTTTTAATACATCTGAGAAATAATGTAGCAGGAATCGCTTGCACCCGTACTATATATATATATATATATATATATATATATATATATATATATATATATATATATATATATATATATATATATATATATATATATATATATGGGTATATCTTCGCTACCCGTGCGGGTAACTAAGATTCGCTACCCGTGCATCAGTTTTGTAATGAGAAGGTATGCATTTGTAATGAGACAATCCAAATTTGTAATTAGATGACCTAAATTGTAATACAAAGACTCGTTTTGTATTACAGCGCTGTTACAGTAATAAATATATATTTATTACTGTAACAGCGCTGTAATACAAAACGAGTTTTTGTATTACAATTTCAGTTGTCGCATTTCAAATTTGGTTGTCTCATTACATATTTGTGTCATCCCATTACAAAATTGATGCACGATTAGCGAATCTTAGTTACCCGCACCGGTAGCGAAGATATACCCTATATATATATATATATATATATATATATATATATATATATATATATATTCACTGCCCGCACATGTAGCTAACTTTTGTTAAATGTGGATCTGTTTTGTAATAGGAAGGCACCTAATTGTAACAAAATGAACAAAATTATAATACAACCACTTTCTTTGTAAATATAATGTGAATTTTTTTTACTCCCTCTGAAAATAATAAAAATAATATATATGACAATATTTACTTAGCATTACAAATGAGTCTTTGTATTACAATTTTGGTCATCAATTTTTTTGTTACAAATATGTATCTTCCTATTACAAAATAGATGCACGGGTAAGAAAACTTGGTAACCCGCATGAGTAGTGAATGAATGGCCTATATATATATACATATATATATATATATATTTATTTATTTATTTATACACACACACATATATATGTATATATATATGTATATATATGTGTGTGTGTGTGTGTATATATATGTATATATATATGTATGTATGTATATATATATATCTATATATATACATACATACATATACATATATATATATTTATATTTATATATATATTTATTTATATTTATATTTATATATATATATATATATATAGCCCGCAAGGGTGTGGCTCACTGGTGATCAGACCGTGAATGCAGTATGTATGTATATATATATATATATATATATATATATATATATATATATATATATATATATATATACATATATGGGTATATATTCATTTCCCATGTGGGTAGCTAAATTTTATTACCCATGGATCCACTTTGTAATAGGAAGGCACATAAATGTAATGAAACGGAAAGAATTGTAATAGAAAGACTCATTTTGTAAATATAGTGTGAAATTTTTATTGTCCCTCTAAAAACCATAAAAATGATATTTATGATGAAACAATAAACAATTTATGATGCATTAGAAATTGAGTCTTTCTATTACAATTTTGGTCATCTCATTACAATTTTAGCTTCTCATTGCAAATATCTACTTTCCTATTACAAAATAGATGCATGGGTAACTAACCTTAGTTACATGCACAAGTAGTGAATGAATGACCTACATATATGTGTATATATATAGCTTCACTAGTCACATTGTTAACCTATATCTTATCCTATTCACAATATACCATTTCAATCATCAAATACATATGTTTTAGTATATAACACCACTCATTAAGTTTATTTCCAATCAATTTGAAAATGAACTAAGATACTTTCATCCATCCTTGCAAAATGAATCATGCATTTAGAAAATGATCTCAAATTCCCTAATTAGGATTTTAAGGTCCTACAATACACCATGGTTTTCTTGAAGTTTTTGAACGCCATGAGGCCTATAAATCTATTTTCATTATGTTGGGTTAGAAATCAGGTGTTACAGTTCTACCCACCTTATAAAACTTTCAACCTTGAAATTTAGTAAGTCTAGCCACCTTGTAGAAATTTTGTCCTCAAAATTTAGTTATTCTACCCACTTTAGAGTTGTGGTAACATTTCTCATTTATAAATCCTTTCTTAATCTTAACAAACAACATTGTTATTATTATATCAACACAAAGGTTCATGATTTAGCATTTGAAATCCACTAAGTTGTATTTGGTATCCAGTCCAATAGGACTAACCAACATCCTGGTATTGATGTCCTTCAAGTCATTATTATTAAGATCTAGTATTACATGCATTTATTATTATTAACTTTTATCAATATGAAAATCATCATACTACTTGATGTATACATCACTGTCTTTTCATTCTACTTTTCCAGAAGTGTCAGGTGGTTCACCGTATATATGGTTTCTAGGTAATAAATGTTGGGTTTTAGAAGAGACATAAAAGGAAGTGGAAATATAAAAAAATTCTTCTCCCTGAACCCAGTATAAAGGAATCGCATCAACGTTTATACAGGAAGGATGGTTTGTAGAGACATACCTTGTCCTAAGGCTTGCACGGTGATGTTACCTCACGGCTTGTGCGGTCCTCACCTCTGGTCTTGGACGGTTTTTGTGCAGCTCTTGATCTCATCGAGACTGTCAAGATTGATAGCTGTCCTCTGAGCGGCAGAAGTCTCCCACCTCTGTAGTAGTCCACACGGACCACTTGGAACTCTGTAGTAGTCCACACGGACCACTTGTCACATAAGGAACCAGAAGGATTCATACCCTCCTATCAGCGTACTAGTCACTGACACACTCTCCTGCAACCAACCACTTTTCTACAGTTGTCTTTCCCTTATTGTGCCTCCTTTATCAAGTAGCGCTTGCTCAGGATCTCCTGGTTACCACAACCAGAGAGAACGACAACATTGCAGAGCAACTGGTGTTCTGAGTTGTACTTGAGAAGCCCCCAATACCCCTATATATAGGAGGGTCATCAGATAGGCTTCTCTACTCCGGATAATGCGGGATTAAAGTAGGAGTAGAAGGGTTCAAGATTTTTCACAAAACAAACAACTGCGCCAGCTGAACTGATCATTTCAAGCATGAACTGGTCGGTTGGGGACCTGAGGCGATTGGTTCACACCTGAATCGGTCGGTTGGGGCACCTGAGCCGATAGGTTCACTGCCCTGGTCAGTTCCCGATTGACTTTTCCTCTTTTATTTCGAATTGATCCAAATACCAATCCTTGTTCCAATCAAATTAGACAAGTGAAACGAAGAGAAATTTCTCACCAACCTGACTTTCCCAACTTGCTCGTTTGGACCAGTTGAGCTTATCGGTTCAACCCTTGAACCGGTCCATTCATCCTATCCTGAGTCGATCAGTTCATCACATGAGTCGATCGGTTCACCAACTTGAGCCGATCGGTTCATCACATGAGCCAATCGGTTGGGAGTGTAGACTGCGCAGAATCAGTCAATTGTAGTTTCAATCAATCGGATACTCTAATCATATGGTCCAACACCTTGAACACTATGATACTGAGCTATCAATTAATTGAGTGTTTAGTTGAACTACTAAACTCCTTTAGTAATCAATATAAACATCGTTTGTGGATTAACTCCTCTTCCATGTTAAATCCTATGTGTGTGACCCAACAGGCCCATTTCACGTTGGTAGTGAAAGTTCATAACACTTATGACTTTACAAGCAAAGAGAGGTACCTAGTCGCACATAAGTACTACCCAAGTGAAATAGAAAGTTGAAGAACAACTTTCAATCCTACAATCTGTGAATGGTGTTACAGTGAATGTATAATTCCTTTGTCTTTGATATCCCGAATGAACTCAAGGCATGGAACAGTCATCCTATCAACATTCATATACTTTCTTGATCTCAGAGTAGGTTGGAGGAGATATGAATGACATCAATATCGCATACTGATTCACACATGCGTGCACACGCCTATCTCAATCCTACTCATCAAGTGGCCATGGATATCAAACTCCCTCAGGAGGGACAAATCCCATATCTATCACTCACCCCTGAAAAGCCCAATGTGTCAACGCCACCCAACCATCACCTTTATAACAACCCATGTTTCAGGACTGCGTTTGATGATGTCAAAGTGTAACCAACGACATGTGTTGAGTGTAGTGATTTCAAGTAAAAGAATCACACTCACCACCATCACTATGAGAACTGACTGTGACTACCATGTCATGGTTCCATGTGTCAAACTCACAGTGGGTCTATATGGTACACTTGTTCTCTAACAAGTGCCTATGTGTTTGGTTTGATATCTCCATATCATGACTAATGAGATTCTGTCATCAACCAACACCACAATTGTAACACCTGGGCCCACTGCCCAAGGCTCTAGTAGAGTTTCAGGAATGACGACTGGCCCCACAAACCACCACTAGCCTTAACTGCGCACTTTGTCCACACTGACGCGCAAGCCAGGATCAACTTCCTGAATGGTCACCCATCCTAGTACTACTCCAAGCTGAGCATGCTTAACTATGGAGTTCTTTAGTGATGGGCTCCCGGAAAAGGAGGTGCACCTTGGTGATATGGGTAGTCCAATCATTCCTTTTAAGATCATGTTATCCGAGGCCTCAAATCCTGGGATGTTACAATCTCCCCACTTAGACTCTTGACGTCCTCGTCAAGGCTCAACTATATGGACTCATAATCTGACCCCATTTCAGTGCAGACCCACAATGGCCCATGGACACCCAGCTCCCATCCATGGCTACCAGCGCAAGGGTGGCTCCATCTCGTCTCTACGGATAGCCCTTTCCAACTTGCCTGGACCGCACGGCTCAAGACTGGCATGCCACATGCCCATGTGGGCCCCACCTACTGGAGGGGTTATGGCTCTGATACCATTTGTAACGTCCGGGCCCACTTCCCAAGGCTCTAGTAGAGTTTTAGGAATGACGACTGGCCCCACAAACCACCACTAGCCTTAACTGCGCACTTTGTCCACACTGACGCGCAAGCCAGGATCAACTTCCCGAATGGTCACCCATCCTAGTACTACTCCAAGATGAGCACGCTTAACTATGGAGTTCTTTAGTGATGGGCTCCCGGAAAAGGAGGTGCACCTTGGTGATATGTGTAGTCCAATCATTCCTTTTAAGATCATGTTATCCGAGGCCTCAAATCCTGGGATGTTACAACAATCTAGTCTTGTGTGTCATTGTTGTCTATCCACCTTCCATAATGACATCCAACTACGGACATAATAAGAATGTACAAATTCTTAGCATCTGTATGATCTCATCGTTCAGGTCCTTAACCTGAAAGCATACTTCATTGAGTACTGTCATTCTCTAGACATTCAATATGTTCTATCATTATCTCATATGACTGAACCAGAAAGAATTGGAAGCTTGCCTTTGATGTTTATCACATCAATCTTAATGTATCCAACCAATCATCCCATGATTGGCTCTCAGGGCATACATACCAACAAACTCCCACTTACATTGTGACCCAATCACCCTTGAATCATATTCATAGTGATCTTCAAACATGTCCCACATGTTACTATGCTCTAGTGCTTATGTAGTGAGTTATGGAAACACCTTGCCAGAGTCGGTATTAACTGCATGTCTCTCATCTCTTCGTTGTATGTCACACGTATGAGATGGAGTTGCCGTAATATGCGATCTAGTATTCCTTTGCTAACCTTTATCCACATTATATGACCAAGTACTCCTTACTTGTCATCAAAGATCAGAATATCTATAAGTTCATCTCATGAACTTCTAGATCCATATAGCATCCACTAATGTTCTCTAACACACAGATGCACAACTTTTCCTTTTAAACGCCTTTATTGGAACATTTCCATTTATCAACAAACATTCACTTTTATATATCCCGTATATATTTTGCGATTAATTTTCTGTCCTTTATGGAAGTTTGCATCAATGTAACCCTTCCTTATTTCCATAGAACTAGTACTTCTCAAGTACTTATCAAGTTCTCATGGTATTCCAGTAAACCTTACTGGAACTAGACAAACATCCACTCGTCATGTCCCACATATGAGTTATCAGGATGAGCACATCATATTGTCATGTCCTACATACAAGATGATGAATGCATTTTATTCTTTCTATGTCCTATATATGCAAGATAATGGGATGATTACATACATGATAGATCCATATATATTCTTAGTGTTCCCATTCTTCATAAGAATTGGACACTTGGCCTTGGGATACTAACTCCATGTAACATGGACAAGTTTTCTCCCACTGAATCTGTGCACACTGAACCCTTCAGTATAGATTGCCAATGTATGCTCTCTCTTTTTCAGGTCAAGAGGTTTTCAAGAACTATCTCTATAGATCTCTATTCCTATCACATAGGAAACGTCTCTATCTTCCTTAAAGATAATTTCCGCAAAGAATTCCATTCTAGAACATTTCCATTTGACATCAACATGTGGAATGTGAATAATCTCCCACTAAATCACAGATCCCTTCTTTATCTTTGTCATATCAGTCAAACCCTTTTGACTATATCATCAAAGTAAAGATCCAGCTCTAAGTTGCTTGTACTTAATCAATCACATCGATTAGTCCATTGTAACTTATAGACTTCATTTGCATTAATGAATTCATAAACCTTATAGGTAGTGTCGCACACACATCCTTGTTTTATTCATCATAGGAATGCGGTTTTGGTATATGTATGCCAAATATCTTAGTCATTAAGTTGCAATTAACAAGCATCATCCGTCTCAAAATGTTATCCATGTGTCTTAACGCTTAAGACTCATCCTCACTTATGGATTTCATCCCAACGGGTGATACCATCAAGGTCATGCCTTATGGTTCACATGGAAATCATTTAGGATGTAATGGTCATAAGCCATAACTCAAAATCCGGTTCCTCATATTCATCTAGATAGTTGAATCATCACATGACCAACTCATCACATAGATAATCGAGATGTATCTTTCAAGGATATAAGAACTCACAACCCTTTGTGATTCTTAATGTCCTTTATTAGTGTAGGGTATTCTTAATTTAAGAAGAAATTAGTTATTTGATAATCATCCTCTAACTCCTTAGAGTATGACTCCTTTTGATTTAGACATCACCATGCCTTAATCATGAGTTTACTATGATACACTATCATAATCACTTATAAGGTTTTCAAACATTTGGTCCAAGTATTTCATTCATTGATCTCATCAAGAATTAACACTTTACCAAATTTTACTTCATCTATGATATTCTTGAACACTATAAGATATTCATATTTGGTATTTATCTAAACACCGCTTGAAGTGTTGGCATTTTCTCCAATAGGTATGAAATACATCACATGTATTGTACCTAATAGGATAATCATTCTCCCACTATGACAGGTGAAGATTGATCATGTCTAGGAGATTCATGTCTCTTACTGGTTCTTTAACCAAAAAGAGTCTAGACTTATTTATAATATGGAAACTAGAAATGAATTTCTCATGATTTATGCTAATTTGATTGTTTGAGTTATCAATAACTTTTAGGTATCATTTTATCTTATGCATACCAAGTACCACAAGATAAACAAGCCATTGCCACAAAGATTGAAACATCAACTTTATTAGTTGACATTATTGTCACACAATATGCAAAAATAAGGTGTTTCTATCCATTGGAAAATATGAAATAATAGTTTATAACTCTATTACATGCCTTCAAGGCTGAAAATAAACTAAAGTACTTATATCTATGGTGGCAACACTTGCCCCATTTATTGGGTGCTTCACACTTTATATCTTGATATCATATACCTCAAAAGTGTTATAAGTTTATTTCATGATACCTTTAGGTGGAGACGTATGTCCCTCTTTCTTCTTTAGTTCTTCCAGATAGAGTGGACAATTCCTTTTCCAATGTCCTGGCTTTTGACAATGGTGGCAATTGCCTCTCTCCCTTGGTCTTGAGAGTTGAAGACAACTTGGGCTGCTGGCTAGCATCAGAACCTTTCTTAGCCTTGCCCTTGCCCTTGCACTTGGACTTGCCTTTCTTGTTGTTGATCATCATCACAGACTTAGGCTTGTCCTTCTTTATCTGTGCCTCAGCTGTCCCCAACATGCCCAACAACTCTGTCAATGGCTTGTCAAAGTTGTTCATGTTGTAGTTCATCACAAACTGACTGTAGGATTCTAGTAATGATTGCAGTATCACATAAGTAGCCAACTCTTGGCTTAGAGGAAATCCCAGTCTTGTCAGGTTCTCCACATACCCAATCATTTTGAGCATGTGTGGACCAACTAGATCTCCTTCTATCATGACACACTTGAATAGCGCCCTGGAGACATCATATCTCTCTTGTCGTTCTTGATCTTCATACATGTTCTTGAGATGTTGAATCATCTCAATGACACCCATGTTCTCATGTTGTCTCTGCAACTCGTGGTTCATGGAGCACAACATCAAGAACTTTGCATCAATGGCATCTTCAGAATGCTTCTTATAAGCATCCCTTTCTGCCTTTGGTGCGGAAGGAGCAGGTTCCTCTGGAGCTGGAGTATCCAGGACATAGAGCTTTCGCTCTTGAGTGAGAACAATTCTCAATGTCCTAAACCAGTCGTGGAAGCTAGTCCCATTCAGCTTGTCCTTTTCAAGGAATGATCACAATGAAAAGTGATTGTTGTTTGTTGTCATTTGTACTACAAAAGGAAATATATGCAATTTAGTCCAAAACTCATTTTTGACTTATTTGATTGATTTGAAAAGTTGACGATATAATTAGGACTTTAATTAATTATCGCTCCCATTATTTTGTTCGAATTGATAGCCCTCACCATCAATTTGGAAGATTGCAATGTACAATCTTCTAGTAGGTCAAGATCCTGAAATCCTCTTAGTCATGGACCAGCTAGGGTTGTCACCCACAACTTAGATCTTCCAGGTAGGCAACTTTTGCCAATTGCATCATATGCAACTCTTGAAAGATGTCATATGCAACTCTTTTCCATGATCACCTCCATGCCTCAAGGTGCTAGATCCTATCTAGGTCACCTTATTAAGTTTGAGCCAAAGCTAACACGATGAATACGCACCCTGCTAGGGCAGACCCACATATCCATCCTTCACACTTCCACGAGATAGACGGTGCACCACACTGGGGCGTGCCCACACTTGGCCGATAAAGCTTTTCACGTGTGTCGCATTTGGAAGGCATCTAAAACTTTAATATTTAATGAGGGATTTGGTTTTATAGGTACATATACATATCCAATCACCACAATATATAGTATGTATCATATACATGCTATATCCCACACAAAACATGTGAAACGATAAAATCGATGATTATAACCATCCTAATGTGATTCCTCGAGCCAAGAGGAATCACGGTCATCTAGGTCTACATCACATGCAACCTGTACAAGATGAACTCTACGCTTTGCCATTCGGGCTTTGATCAACTCATCTCCATGATTGATCGGCTCGCCATCAGGCTGGTCAGTTGGGTGCCACCACCCGATCGACTGGCACCTCCAGCCGATCGGTTCACTGGTCGTCGTGCATCTCCAAAAGGCTACCACTTGCTCGTCTCATTCCTCGAACTGGTCATATGGAACACCAACCGATCGGTTCATGCCTTGAACCAATCGTCTCAGTTGTCGCCAGGTTGTCTGCCATTCTTTGACATATCAAGAAATAAAATTTCTATCCTATTTACATTTGAATTGAGAAACCCCGAGTTACATTCGGGGGGAGGGAGCAAAGGTAGGAAAGAAATCTTGAATTATCTCGAGTTACATCAGGAATAAGAGATAGGGAATCGGTGTGCAGACCTAGATGCAAGCAAAAGGCATAGGGTTTATTGGCCATAACCACACTATACATCCACCACAAAACTCATTTAAGGGCGATGTGTATCGAGTGCATTCATATTACATATCATATATGTATATAGGGATTTGTGGATTTAGGATTGGACATGCAAAATGCCAATTTTATTCACATCGTATGCAATAAATAAAGGCGACAAACTAAAATCGATCACATCAATAATCCTAAATTATAGAGTAGTTGACATAGATCTGATACCACTGTTGGGTTTTAGAGGAGACAAAGAAGGCAGCGGAAAAAAAAAATCTTCTCCCAAACCCAGTATAAAGGAATCACGTCAACATCTATATAATAGGAAGGATGGTTTGTAGAGACATACCTTGTCCCAAGGCTTGCTCGGAAATGTTACCTCGTGGCTTGTGCAGTCTTCACCTCCAGTCTTGGATGGTGTATGTGTAGCTCCTGGTCTCACCGGGACTGGCATGATTGACAGTTGTCCTCTGAGCAGTAAAAGTCTCCCGCCTCTATAGTAGTCCATGCGGACCACCTGGAACTTTGATCGCCTTGTCGCACAAGGCACCAAAAGGAGTCATACCCTCCTATCAGAGTACTAGTCACCGACACACTCTCCTGCAACCAGTAACTTTTCTGCATTTATCTTTCCCTTGTTGTGCCTCCCTTATTGGGTAGCACTTGCTCAGGCTCTCCTAGTTACCACAACCAGAGAGAACGACAACTTTGCAGAGAAACTGGTGTTCTGAGTTGTACTTGAGAGGCCCCCAATACCCCTATATATATAGGAGGGTCACGGGACAGGGTTCTCTACCCCGAGCAATGCGGGATTAAAGCAGGAGTAGAATGGTTCAAGATTTTCCACAAAATAAACAAATGCACCAGTTGAACCGATCATTTCAAGCATGAACTGGTCAGTTGGGGACTTGAGCCGATCGATTCACACCTGAGCCGATCGGTTCACACCTAAACCGGTCGGTTGGGGCACCTAAGGTGATCGATTCACTTTTGAACCGATCAGTTCACTACCCTGGTCAGTTCCCGATTGACTTTTCCTCTTTTGTTTCGAATCGATCCAAATACCAATCCTTGTTCCAATCAAATTAGACAAGTGAAACGAAGAGAAAATTCTCACCAACCTGACTTTCCCAACTCACTCGTTTGGACTAGTTGAGCTGATCGGTTCAACCCTTGAACCAGTCGATTCAGCCTGTCCTGAGCCGATCGGTTCACAACCTGAGCCGATCGGTTCATCACATGAGCCGATCGGTTGGGAGTGCAGACTGCGTAGAATCAGTCAATTGCAGTTTCAATCAATCTGATACTCTAATCAAACGGTCCAACACCTTGAACACTATGATACTGAGCTATCAATTAATTGAGTGTTTAATTGAACTAATAAACTCCTTTAGCAATCTATCTAAACATCATTTGTTGATAAACTCCTCTACCAGGTTAAATCCTATGTGTGTGACCCTGCAGGCCCATTTCACGTTGGCAGTGAAAGTTCATAACACATATGACTTCATAAGAAAAGAGCGATGCCTAGTCGCACATCAGTGCTACCCAAGTGAAATAGAAAGTTGGAGAACAACTTTCAATCCTACAATCTATGAATGGTGTTACAGTGAATGTATAATTCCTTTGTCCCTGATATCCCGAATGAACTCAAGGCATGGAATAGTCATCCTGTCAACGTTCATATACTTTCTTGATCTCAGAGTAGATTGGAGGAGATATGTATGACATCAATATAGCATACTGATTCACACATGCATGCGCACGCCTATCTCAATCCTACTCATCAAGTGGCCAGGGTTATCAAACTCCCTCAGGAGGGACAAATCCCATATCTATCACTCACCCCTCAAAAGCCCCATGTGTCAAATCCACCTAATCATCACCTTTATAACAACCCATGTTTCAGGATTGTGTTTGATGATGTCAAAGTGCACCCAACAACATGTGTTGAGTGTAGTGATTTCAGGTCAAAGAATCACACTCACCACCATCACTGTGAGAACTGACTATGACTACCATGTCATGGTTCCATGTGTCAAACTCACGGTGGGTCTGTCCGATACAAATGTTCTCTAACAAGTGCCTATGTGTTTGGTTTTGATATCTCCATATCATGACTAACGAGATTCTATCATCAACCAACACCACAATCTAGTATTGTGTGTCATTATTGTCTATCCACCTTCCACAATGATATCTGACGAGGGACATAATAAGAATGTACAAACTCTTAGCATATGTATGATCTCATCGTTTAGGTCCTTAACCTAAAAGCATATGTCATTGAGTATTGTCATTCTCTAGACATTCAATTTGTTCTATCATTATCTCATATGACTGAACCAGAAAGAATTGGAAGCTTGCCTTTGATGTTTATCAAATCAATCTTAATGTATCCTGCCAATCATCCCAGGATTGGCTCTCAGGGCATACATACCAACAGACTATGTTGTTTATTACACCCATCACTTATCATTCAACTTTAGAATATCATGAGATGTGAATGTAAGTATCATATCAAACATTTGTTTTTGTATTTTCTATGAAGAATATCATCTTACTATTGAAAAATCCACTTTGATTCATGAATTCCATTACTAACGTCTGCATCTTTTATATACCTTATATTGTTTCTCTTTGATATTTATTTGTATGTTCACTTTACTTATTTGTTGGAAGACTTGGTAAATGTATTCTTGTCCTTTTTACTAACATTGATAAATTTGTATTTATATGCAAATACCTACACTTTTGTGCTGACTACTTTCACTTTTGTCTTCTCTTATGAGGTATGCTTCTAAGACCTAAATGAAGGACACAGAGCGCCATACATGATGATGTGGAATTGTCCAGTAGACATGACTCTTGGGAGATATACTTGAAGTTCCTCAAACTTCCCTTTGCTTAGATCTTGATATTTTTACCATCATTTATATTATTATGTATTATTATAAACTGTAAACAATGAATAAATTTGTTTTTGCTTTCATGCTTTGATCAATATGATGTCCATTTATGAAAGGTTAAATAAACATTATTTATCCAACACAAAAAATGGTGTGTTTGTTATGGGTGATGAATTTTATTTGATTTAGTAGGGATTGGTCCCCTGTCAAGTCCCACTCCATACAAATATTCATTGAATACCCACCTACTAACAAAAGGGTAGGGGGTTTCTTGACAAAATATGGGTCTGAATTCCAATGTGGATATCCCCCTTTACCTACTACATAATGTACTTTCAAAAACCCCTCCTCCAATCCTATTATCAAGGATGATAAAGCTATTCTTTTCTTTCTCATTCCTAAATGGAGAGAAACAACAATATGGAAAGAAACATGCATATAGGGAATTGAGAAGAGTGGAGGTGCATCAATGAATGTACCACAATGCCAAGATCCACAATAAAGAGTGGGAAGTATAAAATAATATAATAGAAAAGACATATTGTAGTTTTCGTTATAGGTTGACATAGTTTTATATGTCTTTAACTAGTGATAAAACCTAAAATGATGTTCCTTCAAAGAAATAGAATATACGACATTGTTGTTGTTAGAATAGAAAAATATGACTTATCTAAAACATCATAACTTCAAATGTAGATTCTAATCCAATTGGCACATATCTTTTTTTTCTTCTTATATTAGAAATTCGAAAATTTCATAGTTTCACTGAACGTACCTCCAAAATTGTTTATTAAATCTCTCTCACACATAACTTAATATTTTCTCTCTTTCCATGTTTAATCATTCTTTGATAGTTCATACAATCAATACCATCTTATACATCTTCTCTCTTTATATGAAAATTTCTCCTAATGTTTTTTAATCTATCATCCGTTTTTTATATTCTCTTTTTTATTTTGATGTACATACATTGAATAAAGGACCTTATTTCTCCCATAAATATGAAATACCTTAAATATTTTCTATTCCTCTTTTGAGTCATTTTTCCTCTCTTTTCGCATTCCATGTCTTCATTTTTTGTTTCCATGATTGACTCCTCCCACAAACTTTTGTAAAAAGTGTTGTAAACTTGAAACTAATCCCTTCTGGTCCTCCTCTCCCCTACTTTACATAATGTCTCCCTAATATTTATTATCTCTCTTCATTTTTTTTTATCTCCTCTTCACTTTCTCAATAGTTATGAAATGAGTTATCATTTTAATGATAATATCACTAGGATGGATACTATATTAAAAATTCAAACCCTATGATAGGAATGTCTAGATTATTTATCTAGTAAATTCTTCCCTCAATCTTTGTCCTCAACTTTTTGTGTCTCACCAATAAGTTTGATACAACTTACTGTTGTTTGTAGTTTCTCTCTACTAGTCACTTTATCTCCCTCACTCTCACTTAAATCTCTTTTTTATATATAATTCACCCTTATTCTCTAGTTTCTACAATGAGTTTGACATCTATCACTAGTATCTAGTACTCAATTTTTCTACTTAATTTTTTTTTGTTAATTTAATAATTCAACAATATGGTTCTTGAAATTGGTTTATTTTCATGAAAGATCATATATATCCCTAATCCAAATGTTGTTGTCATTATTATGTGGACTAATATATGTCCCTATATTAGAGGATATATAAATTAGTTGCATTGAACATCATCTGGCACATTCCTTGTTGGAATATGATGCAGCCCTATTTTAGAGCCCGATCTTGTGTCTTATTGCATTTCAATCACATCTAGACATGTTAGATTACAAGTTATTTCCCCTAATAAATTATTTGATGTAAAATTTTCTTATGTCTTCTCTTTGTGTATTTTTCAGGCATTTGAACCATGTTTTGGATAAAAGAGAGGATCCTAAGGTTTTTACACCCAGGGATTGGACCCTAGATCAACTCCACACCTTCTACAACTAGGAAAAAATATATTTAAGGCAAGGAGAACCTGAGAGAAGAAGTTTGGAATCAAAAATATAGTTGTGCCCTTAAAATGGGCCATGGTACTTTACCACGACCATTGTGAAAGTGACATGAATCACACATTGATTTCAAGAGTTCAAGAGCCATAACAATTCAGCCAACATGACCGTGGTCAGCAAAATGACCATGGTGTTTTAGAGATACCATGCCTATGGCACCCACTGTGACTATGATGATGAACTCCCATGATGACTAGGTTGAAGAAAAAGGTTGTGGCCACTTCCTTCTAAATGGTTGTGCTAGAAACCCATACGCACCCATCACCCACCACAAATATGTCGCTAACCTTCCAAAAATCACAACCTAACATTTTACCCATTTCCACCTCACATGTTTCCATTGACCACGGCCATGTTCGTCCCATCCACAATGGTCACGGTGGCCAAAATGGTCGTGGTTGCCTGCAACCCTAGCATACTTTTTGATGTGCTTTTCCCATGTTGCCTCCACCTAACCTAGTTCTTCCCCACCACCTATATATATCTAGGTGGAGGCTATATCATGAGGTTACAACCCCATTTCACTCATCTCCACCTAGCTAGTGCTTTTAAGAGATGTCACCTACCCCCACGTACATCCACTTGATTTCCACCCTCATTTCCACCTGAAAACCCGAGTTTTCTCGAATTTTTCTCATCATCTACCACCATTCCATGACATCCATCCATCTCGGGATAATAAGTGCATGCTCTAATAGCTTGTATGTGAAGGAGGAGTCTTCACCACATTTCATGGCCTCCTACTCCTCTACTCCTTTCTTCTTGTCTCTTTTATGTCTAGCTAAGCCCTTTATGGTGGACTGTTTTGGGGTGAAAATGTTACCCTTTTTTTTGGAAAAATTAGGGTAATTATATTCCAAACCCAATAAATTGGAGCAAAGTTACAAACTACATCCAATCATGCAATTTACATAGAAGTGAATAACAAAGTATGCTAATTCAAAATGCTAATTCAGAAAATAAAATTTATTGGCTAGCATAAATTCCAATTTTGTAGGGTCTTGGAATGAACACTTGTCAATTTCTTTTTATGTATATTGTATAGAGTATGAATTTGAGATTCAATATTCTTGAAGAGGTTGATGAAGTCTATCTCCTTGCCTCCATGCTTTCTACTATTGTGTTCAGTCCAGATAGTGTGGACGCAAGCGTTGATCGCCCAAAGCTCTAGTGTTTTTTGGCCTTTCTTTGTTCCAATCTCCTGAAGGCATTGAAGAAGAGGATATGAATACCTAGTTTTCAGTTTCAACTGAGCTCATCCCCATAGGTATCTCCAGAAGGAACAGCTACTGAAGAGGTGCACAACAGTTTCTTCTCCATTCTTGCATAGGCAACAATTAGTAATTATAGAAGGAGACCATCTTCTTATCTTATCCATTGTAGGTAGGGTGTCTTGTATCGCCCTGTAAGATACTAAGCTTCATTTTGGCCGATACTTAGATAGACAAATATTGTTGTAAGCTTTGTCTTCATCGTGATGTTGTTTGCATAAATCCCATAGGTCATCATCATCCAATCTCCTGAATTTGGGCCAGAGATGATTCATTTTCTTCCAAATCGTTGAATAACCTCTGATATATCTTGGTGTGTCACTGAGATTACTGCCATATCTTCTTAGCATCCATCTACTCCAAATACAATCATCATACAGCAACTTCTTTATTCTTTTCATAGTATGGTAATCAGAGAGGTCAGATAGCTGTTTGAGATCTAATCATCCTTCCTTCTTAGGGTAAGCCAGTCTTGACCAACTAGCTTGGTGAACAAAACTACCCCATAGGAAATCTCTTAGCATGATTTCCATATGGTGTAATACTGAGTGAGGTATTTCTCCTTGATGCAGCCAATAATTGATCAGTCCCATAGCACAATGTTTGATTAGGACGATTCTACCTGCCATGGATATTTTTGAACCATGCCATCTACTGGTCATATCTTTGAGTTTGTCAAGACATTCATGATAATGTTTGTGTCTAACGTTCCCCCCTACCATGGGGAAGCGCAAGTACTTGGTAGGACATCCTCCTCATTGGATACCCATAGTTTCAACAAGTTCAACTTTATGCTTGCATGACTTGGAGAGATAGATAATCATTTTGTTTGGGTTATACTTCATGCTAGATTTTGTCCCGAAATGCATAAGAAGCTTTTTCAGGTTATGAAGACTGTGTTTCCTTCCTTCAATGAATATGAGGATGTTGTCAGCAAATAATATATGAGATAGGACTCGTGTGCACTTTACAAAAAAGGCTTTGATGAGTCTCGTTGAGATGGACTGCTCTATCATCCTATTGAGACCTTCCATTGCAATAACAAAGTGCAAAGGTGATAGTGGGTTGCCTTGGCATAAGCCATTAGCATTCTTGAAGAAGACAACAGAACTACCATTGAGTAGTAAGGAGAAATAAGGTGTGGTAACACATTGCTTCACGAGATTGATCCAATCCTCACAGAAGCCCATACCTCTCAAGCAATTCCATAGGTATTTCCAATTTACTGAATCGAAAGCTTTGGTAATGTCAAGCTTAATACAGGTCGATGGGTAGCTATTTAGGGTGCTGAAGTTGATCATGAATTCTACATCTAGAAGGGAGCAATCTTCAATGCTTCTACCTTTCACGAAAGTGCCTTGGTTTATTGAGATGAGCTTGGGCATAATATTGGCCAGCCTTCAAGTGATGATCTTTGTAATATCTTTGTAAAGAATAGAACAACATGAGATGGGCCGATAATCTGCAGGAGAAGAAATAATGTTTGGGGAAATTAACTTATAAACTCTCTATATTCATTTTATGATGATTACTTTCTTCTTCTATCTTATTTCTTGATTCTTTTTTCATTTTTTTCTTGAAAACTAAGCATGCTTGCTATTTTATGCTTGAAACGACCTAAGTCTAGGAGAAAATGGCATATGTGAGGCTATTTTGGGATCTGCTCCTAGGTCCAACTAGTGGGTCCCTATCTAGTACCCCATCTTCCCACACATATATCCCTTCTCTTACTCCTAGGTGTTAGATTTAAGTAGCTAGTGAAGGATTGTTTAGTGCAATTACCTAGGAGTTTCCTAAAATCTAGATGGTGAGTGAAGTGAGGTGCAACACCCTCCCCTCCCCTCCATTCTCCATTCCTACCATTGGCTCCCAATTACACTAAGGACACCCACCCTAGAAGTGTAGGCTTGCCAAATCCTATTGGAATATCACCTAAACCTTGGTTGAATTGAGCCTCTCAAGGTTGTATCGGGTGTGCAAGGGCGTAGTTCCTCATCACACACCATATAGCATCCATGGCCGACCGATAGTTTAGGGTGATTCCATAGCATTTGGCTAATTGTTTCATTTTTCAATCTAGGGTGAATGGATAGATTTTACACATTATACCCCCAACTAGAATCCTAATAACATCCCCCAAATGGCCCAAATCTCCACAAATTGATTAGAAATCTAACTTGATCTTACTCGTTCATGCTTTATTAGTTACTTCCTCCAATTTCTTCTTAGAGAATTGCCTTGTTCTTGGTAGTTGAATCTATTGGTATGTATGACCAGAGAGCCAATCATATGATGATTGCAATGGGATATTAGATACCTAATAAAGGTAATACCATATATTGTGTTTGTCTCAATCTTGAGATGATGACACATGCATAGTAGATGTCAAAAGTGAAATTACTCGATGACTTATGTCTTCAGGTTGAGGATCTGAACAATGATATCATATGTATGATAGGAGTATACACATTCTTGTTATGTCCCTAGTCAGGTATTAATGTGGAAGCTAAATAGACAATAATAATACATAAGACCAGAGTGTGTGTTGGTTGATGACATAATCTCATTAGTCATGATATGTGATATGAAACCAAACACATAGGTACATGTGAAAGAATAGTGTATTAGATAGACCCAGCTTGAGAGTGATATATGGAGACCATGGAATGGTAGTCATAATCAACTTTTATAATGATAGTGGTGATTATGATTCTTATACTTGAAGTCCATGTCGTTCAATGTATCATGAAATTATCCAACATGACCTTGAATAAGGTTTCCATAAAGGTGATGCTCAGGTGCATTGTGACACATCGGGATTGAGTGTGAGTGATGTAGATGAATTTGTCCCTCCTATAGGAGATTTATATCCAGGTCACTTGATAAGGGAGACTAAGAAATGTACGGTCATACTCATGTGACTCGATATGTGATATGTGAGCTCACATGCATATCAGACAGTCTTCTCTAGTTCAAGAAACATGGGTTGAACGTTGAGAGGATGAAGATTACATGCTTCAAGTTCAATTCATGTATCAAAGACAATGGAACTATACGATCTCGCTAACACTAATGATGGATTGTAGGTTGAAGTTGTTCACCAACTTTCTGATTACATGGGTAGTAATGATGTATTTCTAGATACCACTCATTGCTAGTGATGTCACAAATTGGTTATGGAGACTCACTACCAATGTAACTTGGGACCTATAGGGTCACATACATATGATGCACTTGGAATAGGATTTTATTCATGAATGATGTTTAACTTGATTAGTAAAGTGTTTAGGTATTTAACTTAAACAACAATGGCTGGAAATTTACCAACTGGACTGTGAACTATTCAATTCAAGTGTTGAACTGATCAATTCAAGTGTTAGGTCAATTTAAACTGCATTGGTTGAACTTTGCCTAAAACAGGGTATGAATCAACTGGTTCACTTGGTGGACTGATCAGTTCAAGGTTTGAAATGATCAGTTCTAGTTGTGAATTGCTCAATGATTGGGTCAAGGATTGATGTTGATGTCATGTTGTGTATTGATCCAATATTAAATGGCAATACAATTGTGAATAGAAAACAAAGTGAAACAACCAATTCAAGTGTTGAACCAATCATCTCATATGTGAAGCAACTAGTTCACTGATGTACCGACTGGTTCAACATTCACAAATTCCAGAAATTTCAAGAAATTCCATCTCTTTGACTCCCAGATGAACCGAAAACCCTGACCTTGGCCATCCTATATAAAGGGGGACAATCTAGGCTTTCATAGATACAACAATAACTCTGACAATTGTTGTCATCTCATAGTTGTGATAACTAGAGAACCCTAGAAAGTACTACCCATAAAAGGGAGGGACAACAAAGGAGAGAAAACATGGGAGCGTGAATCAACTCTAGAAGGTAGACATTTGAAGAGACAACTCATTTTCATTGGATCTGGTAGTGCAACATGGAGTTCTTGGTGGTCTACATGGACTATGTAGAGGTGTTGAGTCTGTTACCACCATGCTAGGAGGATAACAACCACCACCGTCTATGTTGCTACAGCAAGAGGTTGTCATCACTAGTTATCATGTGCAGCTTGCGGAGTGTGCAAATCGTCGTGCAAGAGTTGTCACTGGACTTGCTCCAGGACCAGATATATCTCTTGCAACCATCTTTCCCATTACATAGTTGTTGACATGATCTATAGTTGTTGACACGATCTACCATTTAAGGTAAATATGGTAGTAAAATTTTTGTTTCTGCTGCCGTATACGATGCCATATTTTCCGATAGTGGTATAAGAGCCACATCAATTTACTTTATTTTTGGATTTAATCGATATGATCGGTTGTACTTTTATCATTTATTTATTACATGTGATGGGAATATTTAAATGATTAATGTGTATATCTGATTAAATACCACATACAATCCCTATATATATACAATTTACATGTGCCACCCTAAAAGTTTATTTTGATGGTGGATGTTAGCATGGTTATGGCCAACAAACCTAGATCTTTATGCATGGTTGGATGGTTGTTATTCCTATTTGTATCTGAGTTTTCATATCATGCCTCTCTCCCCTTTTTCATATGTAAAAGTATTAGTTATTTCCTTTGTATGCTACCCTCAAATGTAACTCAAGGTTTCCCTATTACAATGTAATATTTAAATAGGATTAGGATAGTTTCTTTTCTATTATGTAAAAGAAGACATTCTACACCAGATGAACTAACTATTTTAAGAAGGTGAAGCAATTGGCCTGAGGACCAAGGAGGCCAGATGATAGGAGGAGGCGATTGATTGATTGGTGGCCCAATTGATCGACTATAGGTGTCCAAACATCGCTTGGACCGGAGACCAGCCGACCGCTCCAAGAGATCAACCATCTGACTAGGAGGCAAACCAATCGGTTCAACAGTTGAACCAATCAACCTGGACTAGATCCAGCATAGATCTTCATCAACAACAAGTTACTATATATGAATTATACCTTAGGTGGTAGTAATTCCTTATGGATCTAAGGAATTGCGGTAGTATGTTAATACCATCACTCGTTTTTTATAATTGCATGTTTCATTTGTGGATATAACATGTATATGATATGTACTATAAGTATGTGATGATTGGATATATATATATATGTATTTATATTAATATAAAATAACTCAATCAATTATTAAGGCTTAGAATCTTTCCACAAGGAGCAAACATGAAAAAGCTTCATTGACTAAGTATGGGCATGCCAATTGTGGTGTGTTGTCCATCTCGTGGAAGTGTGATGGTGGTCATGTGGGCTTTCCAAGCAAAGTACATTACTATCATGTTGGCTTTTGGATCATACTTAACTAGGTGATCTTAATGAGATTAAGTACCGAGAAGCATAAAGATGGACTATGGAAAAGAGTTGTCCATACCGTCTATCTAAGAATTGCATGAGATGAAATTGGCAAAAGTTGCCTACCTTAATAATTAGTTATGGACGCTGACATTGGTTGGGTAATTATCAAATTATTTTGTGTATTGGCTCACTAGAAGATTGTTGTTGCAATCTTCAAAATTGATATGTGAGGGCTATCAATTTGAACAAAATAGTGGGAGCGATAAATTATTAAAGGCTTAATAAATATCATCAATATTATCAAATCAAATCAAAATGTTTTGAAACAAATTGCAATGTTTCTTTTATATAATCTAATGGAAAATACAAAAAGGTATTCTTTGAGACTAGTCCTTGAGAAGGACAAGGCGAATGGGAACAACTTCCATGAATGGTTCCAGACATTGTGAATTGTTCTCTCTCAAGAGCATAAGCTCTATATCCTGGAGATACCAGAGTCAAATGAACTCGCTCCCACCATGACTAAAGTTGTTAGAGATGCTTAGTGGAAGCACTCTGAAGATGCCATAACGTCAAATGCCTCATGTTGTTCTCAATGAACTATGAGTTGCAGAGATAGCATGTGTCACATCCCAAATTTTTAGAACCTAATAATTACATGATTAAGTTATTGAAGATTTTAATATATGATAGATATATGGTTACAATAAGGTTCCATCCAATTTTCATGATATTTGGATGTAAAGGAAAAAGAATTTAGAGGGTGACTTTTGTGCAATTGTGATTGTTTTTGTAATATCCTCAAAGTCTGAGAATTTGATATTTAAATTTATTTTATGAGGGTATTTATACATTTATTCTTGACCTAATATCATGCTAAAGGAAATATAATGAATACATAATATCAGTTTCAAAATTTGGGCTCAAATTAAATTAGCATGTAGTGGAAATACTTATTTCTTTGGTTCAAACTTTTATCAGAAAAAAAAAGAAAATAAAAAAGGGGGTGACTCTAGCCCAATACGGATTGTAGAGCACCGACCCTATTTATAGAGTTCCAATAGAGTCTTGTAGAACTTCAAATCATGCCCAAGATTAGATGGACGGGATACTATAAACCCTCATTTTTCAATAGATTGGGGTGTGCCAATAATTACTCTAGATTTTTTAATCAAACCCATGAGAAGGAGGAGGAGAAACGATGGAGAAGAAGGGGTAGAAGGGAGGCGACAACAGTAGGTGCGCGGGTTGGGGATCTTTGATCCTAATGATTTTGTCATGTTAGGTCACTCTGCCAAAGGGCTAGACACACATTCGAAGAAGAAGAAGCCCCATATTGTGCCATGGAAGCCTCAATGGCGAGCTTAGGATCGCCGGAGTCCACTAAGACGACACATTGCCAGGACTCTATGAAACAAAGTCTATGCACGTGAGAGGGGAATCCCATCTGGGTTCATGGGTGGTGAACTAGATGGATCTAGCTTTGGATCCGTGTAGTGTTGGCAGTCATCCTTGGGGAGTGTCGTTGTGGCTAGATCAAGGGCCTTACATTGATTGTCAATGGCGAGAACTCATTGAAGAGGTAATATTTTGAAAAATCCATATTTTGGGATAGGGAGCTTGGTTTTTTTAGAAAAAAAGGTATCTATGAAAATATAATGATGTGTATTATCTCATAAAACTATACTTATATAGCATTTTGTATGTCTAATTATTTATAATTTGATTACTAAAATATAGGATATTTTAATATTTTGAACATTAAAAATAGCAAACAACTTTCAAAATTAGTGAATATTTCACCTAAGGTGTATCTTGATACGTTTTAACTTGATTCCAAATCCTGATCATTGTGATTTGAAGTCTTACCAAGATTTTTGATGTAAACCCTAATAAGTATATTTTAGGTATTTCACCCATAAGCTGACTATAAAATGACATGATATTGTTATATGAAGTCTAGTACAATGTATGAGTAGTGTTACCAAGATATTTCTAGAGTTTCATATATAATTGTATTAGTATTTAGTTTTTGGGCCTAAGTGGGAATTACGTAAGATGATTTTTGATTATTTGTGAGATAACATGTATGTTATGTATCTATCTCGTATGAAAAATGATTCTAATTATATTTCCATCTGATTTTATAAATAAGTCAGTGAGAGAAGTATATGTGAGTATGTTTGGAGTTTATTCTTGGTATATGAGGTATATAATCATATATTAGCATGTGTGATACTTTTCAGTTATTATGGATATATCACTATATGTATGTTGTATAATGTGTGAACTGAGTTTCATTTAATGTCAATACATCAAATGTGATAAAAACCCTAAGTTGGTATATAAGGTTAGGATGATGGGTTTTGAGAATGAAGGGATATATACATGGATGTATAGACTTTTGTTAATGTCCAAATAAATACATTGTGAACCAACATATCAAGACTAACGTTAAGGATCTACTTAAACAAGGTAAGTGGGTCATGTCTATTGAATTTCTTTATTTTTATGATCCAGTCTACAACTTCCTACAAGTAACTTAGAGATTAAGTTACTTTTAGACTTTAGCATCTCGTATCCTGCTATGCAGAGTAATCAGATTTCATTCAATCTAAGTTATGTTTCCATATTACTAGATTCTAAGTATTTTGATAAGTTTTATATAGTCAATATTTGCATGCATAGTTCAGTTTATTTCCTTGATACTTTATTAAATGCCATATATCTGATATTAGAATTTAGCTAAATCATTCAATCCAATCAAAACTATAGATTAATATTTTCTAGTCAATACCAATACCAAATTTCAAACTAAGAGTTAGATTCAGTTAAGAAATTAAGAATAGAGATACAAAGTTAGAGATAATAGATTAAGATTCAAAGATAATAAGTTAAGTCTAGCTTCAGAGATAAGAGATTAATAGTCAAAGATAAGAGATTTAGAACAGATTCAGAGATAAGATATTAAGATTCAGAAATAAGAAATTAAGAACAAAGATAGAAAATGATACCAGAACATTAATGCATTATATGATATGTCCTCATCGAAGAGTATTGAGACAATTTCATAGGATAGTGTGTGTGTCATAGAGGGCATATAGTGTGAACAGAGGGTGTGTTGCACCATACAGGATAGTTCAGTGTCAATAGAGGGCATAATGTGCCAATAGAGGGTGGGTTGCACCATAGAGGACTTTGGTGTTAATAGAAGAGAACTTATCATATAATGGTGGCCACAAATTATATAAAAGATATAAATAAAAGACACATGGATTTTATATAAGTTTACAAATTTTTTATATTAGTTCATCTTTCGATTATAGTCTATTTGAAATTCAATGCCACTTACTCTAACCTAGGTTTCCCTTTGTGCGTGGCCAGGGACGATATGTCTATAGGTACTAATCCTCAGGAAGAGAGGTCAAGATAGATTCATCTATGTCTTTAAAGAGGTTTGCTTGGTGGGGAGCCATCTACACGATCCGAGATATTAAGACAGAGTATAGGGTTTTGCATCATGCATATATGCCTTTTTATACAGTTTGATGTAATGATGTTTCTTTTTCTGAGAATTTATTTCATACACAGTATGTGATGGTTCTTATCTATCTTTATTGTATTGCATATCATGTTAGTAACACTCCCCAGTAAAACAATTTAGCATTTTCTCATGTAACCAACAACTAGTGTTTAGTTGTCAATTGTTGCTAGCAACCGACGACTAAGTTTACTTACAACACCCATAAGAATTTTCTTTCCCTCATTATCTCTTTCATCACCCTAAGAAATCTTTTCTGTAGTGATTGTCATGCTCTAGCAGACCACCGCCATCATGAGTTCAGACTACTATGCCACCACTTCTACTATTGTTGCACCTTGATCATTCGTTGTCCTTGTCGTGATTGCTGCATCCAGAGTTGATATTGCTACCTTGTTACTCGCCGTCACCATTTTCACCTGACCACTGTGTCTGCTAGACATTGTCACTCTGTTGACCACTATCATCGTCACCTATGAAATGGTCATCCTTCTATTGTTGAGAAGTGGTCATCCTATTGTTGATGCTGTCACTAGTTGATCAATGTGCGTTATTTATTTATTTAGCTACATTTTTTGTGTAATGTGATTAAATGTAAGTAGGGTTTTAAATATAATTTATGTAATTTATGAAATGAGACTAAGGTTTTAATATCTAAATTGATATCAATTGGAGAAATGATACTTGTATAATTTCTTTTATAATTGAAATTCATGTAGAAGTGTTGGTATATTTGGGTGCATTATTCAATTTGAATGTTGTGTGGATACATAATCACACTTAAGAATTAATTACACCGAATTGATATGAATGACCTAAATTAACTTTATTTAGACTAAAATTTTTATGTTTTTACCTAAATTCTAAATTGTAAACCTTACCTTATTTTACTAGGTTTGTATCTACACTGAATTGATATGAATCATAAACCTTAATTTTGGACATATATCTGTTGGCATAGAAACTTGTCCCATATTTACTCATCAGGAGTAAATCTTGGATAGTCCCCAGTTTGAGATTGTTCTTAAACACTTAACCTCACTTATGATGTAAGTGTATACTACGTAATTAGTTTTGAGATGTTTCGTCAACACTTCCCCATTTATTCTCTAAGTACATATGTAGGTGGATATTTGCCCATCTACTTTAGTGTACTTGGAGAACTACCGAGAAATGCTACCAAAATTTTCTTGGAAATCAAATACACGTTATACACTTACTAGTGATATTTGGTGTTTGAGAATGGGATAGGTGGTACATACATTCATTACTGGACCCTAAACCTTAATCTATAAATCATAAACCCTAAATCTTAATATGTAAACCCTAAACCCTTATCCTAAACCCTAAATGGCAAACCCTAAATTGTAAACCCTAAACTTAAATATGTAAACCCTTATCCCTAAACCCTAAATGATTAACCCTAAATGATCAACCCTAATGTCTAAATCCTAATATCTAAACACCTGATTCAATACTTGTTTTCTCTTTGATCATAGAATGGATTGATCGTGGATGTCCATTCCAAATCATTTCACCCTGGAGTTTATTAGTGGTCTTAATCAGTTTATAAGATTTTTGGAGGAGAATAGGAAATGACCTGAAGATAGGCTCTATTGTCCATATAGGAATTGAAGTAACAACTTGAAATTCAGCCCTATTGACGAATTCAAAAGTCATGTCATGTGCAACAAGATTGTACAGAGTTACACATAGTGGTATTGGCATGGAGAGATTCCTACTATGAGATTAGTAGATGCCGATAGCAGTACTTGTGTTTAAGAAGAAATTTTCGATGATGATGTCGTTGTAAATGACCCGATTTCAATAGACATGGTTGATGCGATGCTAGATATTTGTTGGCTAGAGAACACCAATCCACATTCCTTATTTAGAGACATTATGCATGATGTTGAGAGACCATTATACTTAGGTTGTACTAAGTTTACATAGTTGAGTGTTGTGTTGAGATTGTATACTCTAAAGGCTAACAATAGATGGAGCAACAAAAACTTCACATCATTGTTGTATTTATTGAAAGAAATTCTTCCTAAAGGCAATGAGCTTCCAATATTAACATACGCATTAAAGAAAATATGTTGTTCCCAATGGGAAGAAAGGCTAAGAAGATACATGCATGCATGAAAGATCGTGTATTATTTCTAAAGGACTATATCAATTTGAAAGATTGCCCAAAATGTGGGGCATCAAGGTATAAAATGACAACTTTAGGGAAGTCCACAACTGGATATCCTACCAAAGTGATGTGGTATCAACCTGTAGTACCACATTTTTTACGCTTGTATGTCAATTCCATGCATGTACAGAATTTAATGTGGCATGCATAGTTAAAAGAAAAATAATGATGAGATCCGCTGACATACATCTGATTCCACACAGTGGAAGAAGATTGATTTATTGTACCCTGAATTTGATAAAAAAGTCAAAGTCTAAGACTTGGGATTTGTACCAATGGGATGAATCCATAAGAGACTTTGAGATCCCAACATAGCGCTTGACCTAATATGATTGTTATATACAATCTTCCTCCCTGGTTGTGTATTAAAAATAAGTATGTCTTGATGTCGTTGTTGATATCTGACCCTAAACAACCTATCCATGATATTAATGTTTATCTTGAACCTCTGATTGATGACTTAAAGGAACTCTAGGGAGAAGATGTGATGACCTATGATGCTTCATGTAGAGAAACATTTCGTTTGCATGCTATGCTGTTTTACACTATTAGTGACTTTACATCATATGGGAAATTGTCTAGATACAACATAAAAGGATCCACACCATGCCCCATATGTGAGGAGAACACTGATTTAATACGACTAAAACATGGCGGAAAGATTGTATATCTTGGTCATCGAAGGATTCTTCAAAAAGTTCATCCTTATCGAAGGTTGCACAAAGTTTTCAATGGATTGAATGAGGAACAGAGTGTCCCTAAACCTATATCAGGGAAGGTTATTCCTAAAAGAGTAAAAGACTTTGGCAATGCATTCGATAAGTCATTGCATTGTACTATTCCCACACAGAGTGACAAATCTTTATGCAAGAAGAGGTCTATATTCTAGGATCTTCCTTATTGGAGTTCTTTGGCAGTTAGGCATTGTATCGATGTCATGCATGTTGAGAAAAATGTCCATAATAACGTCATTGGTACTATGTTGAATATACCATGTGATATAAAAGATGGCATCAAATCCAGAATGGATCTATGTGAAATGGGCATAAGGAAAGAATTAACAACATAATTTAGTAGGGATTAGAAAATATATTCACCTCCTTCTTATAACACTTTGTCTAGAAAGGAGAAGAAAACTTTTTGTGACTGCTTACTTAATGGTAAGGTACCACATGGGTACTCTTCCAATATCTATAGATTAGTATCAATCAACGATCTAAGGCTGATAGGTCTTGAATCTCATGATTTTCACACCCTAATGTAGAAAATATTTCCCCTGGGAATTTGATCTATGGTATCAAAGCATGTAAGGTTTTCCATGACCATGCTTTTTTTCTTCTTCAACACTCTATGTGATAAAGTTATTGAAGAATCTCTATAAGTTGAAAAGATAAATTGTCACTACCCTATTCCAACTTGAGATGTATTTTCCTCCTTCATTCTTTAATAATACGATACATCTTGTTGTCCATTTGACTAGGGAAGTGAAAATGTTTGGACCAATTTTCTTGCAATTGGATGTATCCTTTTGGATGGTACATTACTATTTTTCAAGGTGATGTTTGAAACCTTTATCAGCCTGAAGGGAGTATCATTGAGGGTTGTGTGGTTAGGGAGGTTATGGAATTTTGCAATGAATTATTGAGTTGTGATGAAGCTCATGGTAGCGACATGAATATTGAGGACTATTCTAGAAAAAGGACTTTAGGAGCATGAGTATAAGTAATCACTCACGAGTTGTGGGAACAAGCACACTTGTATATTTTACACAACATAAACAAAGTGAGTATTTGTATCACTAGAAATACCAATTTCATCAACAAAACATATCCTCAAGACAATTCAATTTGTCTTGCTAGAGAGCATAATAAGATATTTATTAGGTGGTTTGATGATAAAGTCTTACATCAACTATCTCAAAACCAAATAATTTTGTTGAAAATATCAAATGACTCACCTTTGATCCAAAAGTGAATTTTATCTCTTCTGAAGGGTTTGACATAAATGGATTTTCATATTACAAAAAATGTTAAGATGATAAGAGTGTCGTCTAAAATAGTGGGGTCCCCCCTTCAAGTATCTTCATTGTATTTTTATAGTGCGAAGGAAAAGAATCCAAGTGAAGCTAAAATGTCATTTTATAGTGTCATTGAAAACATATGGGAGTTTGACTACATAGATTTTGGAGTTTCGGTTTTTAGGTGTAATTGGATTGATAACACAAAAGGAGTTGTAGTGGATGAATTAGGTTTCACATTAGTGAATTTTGAAAAGATTGGAGAGAAGGGTGAACCATTCATAATGGAATCACATGCGAAGAAACTATTTTATATTGATGATCCTACAAATGGAAAATGGTTGGTTGTTTCTCATGGTAAAAGATAGTTCATGCATATACTATAGATGAAGAAGAGTAATATGACACGTATGATAACTCCAGTCCATTCACAATTGGTTTTCCAACACCAAATATTGAGATGATAGAAGGAATGTTAATTTATCCAAGATCTAATCAATACTATAGGCATGCATTTTTATCTTTTTAAATGTTAGATGTGCATTTTACATTCTTTATCACTTATATTTCATTATTTGACTGTTTTTTAAATGTTATGAATTTTTTACATGGTGTCTGACTGTGAGTATGATGATTGTGAGGATGATTACCATGAGGATAAGCACCATGAAGATGACACTGGTGCAAGTTGTATTGTTTTATTACATAGATGTCCATTTTATAATGTCTATCACATTTATAAGTTACATTTTCTTATAAGTTACATTTTTATGACTTATATGTGTGTCTTGTCAATTTATCATGTTGAGGATATCTGCCCTAAGAATTTTGTTGAGCTTGTTGAGGAGCATCGTGAGCGTGCACGTTAGAGAGGCATTGTCACGATGAATAAGTTAGTAGAGCAAAGGGGTAGAGGACCAAAGTTGGTCGTTAAGTATGATGATCAAGGAAATCCTAGTGGGAAGAATCAAAGTTCTTTTGTGCAATATCTAGGGGTTCTTACTCATAGAAAAATGGATATAAATGTAGAATCTTGGCATAAAGTTGATCAAGGAAAGAAATACTACATATGGAAGGACTTATGTGTGAGATATTATGATTTATAAAGATCTTCAGAATTCTATTTTTAAGAATATTCCATTAAGTATATGAACATTTGCAGAGCATATTTGACCTTGATGAAAAAGTACATTGTAATAAGGTGCTACAATGTTGTGGGAGGGTACTAAGAAATCATAGGACAATTCTGACAAGAGAATACATAATGAATGAGAAGAAGAAGAAGTCAGTCACTGAGAAATGGAACTATTTTGACCTGAAGGTGCGCGACGTGCTTGTTTCTAAGTGAAAAACTATTGAATTGAAGGTATTAAGCCTCCTCCTCATTTAGAATACATTCTTTTGAATTCATTGTATTACACATTTAATATATGTTTTGGATAAACCAGGCTTTGAATGGTGCTAAAAAAGAAAGGCATGAAAAAAATGTATGCAACCACAAGTTGGGTCAAGGTGGCTACACAAGTCTTCATCAATAGAGACTAGAGGTGTCTTATACCCAGCAGCCTACTATGGGGACAGTTGAGACCTCTACTACTATTGCATCTCTACCTCAACACGAGGAGTGGATAATCATGAAGAAAACCCAATGTGGAGAGATACCCAACCACAAGAATACTGAGGTGGCAGTAAAAATGGTAAAATTCAACTCTCAGAGTGCAAGTTCATCTTTGACATTGATTATTATGTTTTACTTACCAATTACTATTGATGATGATTAGAGGGAGCTCTACAAGCAAAGGAAACAAGGCAAGTTCATCCATAAGGGCAGAAGGGATGAATTTATAGTTTCTCTAGGTAATCTAGAGCATCTTGGGTGTGTTAGGGATTTTGACACTGGTGTCGGTATAAAATCCTTCTTTAGGCCATCAGAGCATAAGTGCAAATCTATCAAAAAAGAGCATTCTCAGAAGAGAAGGTACAAGAGATGATTGAAAAGGGAATAGAGGAAGCAATGAGACAATATTGTGCTTCTCATTTAGCAGCTCCTTAGATAGTGCCTGTGACGCCCCATTCTTCATATGAGGTGGACCCCCTATGAAAGAGGTGGTTGGGAGTAACTTGATGGACTCGCCATCTAGCTTGTCTTTTTTTAAGTGTTTTTTTTGTGATATAGTAGTCTTTCAGAATGATTTATATAATATGCTTGTGTTTAGGTATATATATAAAACTATATAAAAATTTGTAGGGGTTGAGCCTATGCCCTCTTTTAGTAGAAGGATATGTCATTGCATTGGGCGTGACTTACCCACGCCTTCTACGTGACATGATTCATGGTACTCCAATGATTACTGATGTGGTTTGTATGAAACTAAGACTTGTCTATGACATCTCAAAGCATATTTCACTGCCATATGGCCACCCCGACCAGAAGATGATAGGTGATGCAGAAGGCGGTGTGGTTGCATGGCTGATGTATGCTAAATTTACATTACATTTGTATTTATATATAATTAAAAATTGATATGATTATATATATAGATAGATAGATATATATTTCTCGATTTGTGTGAGTCATCCTTGCACAGGGGAAATGTATATATATATATATATATATATATATATATATATATATATATATATATATATATATATATATATATATATAATATGGTTTTGAAATGAGCGGGAGCGGGAGCAGACATGTAGCGACGGAGATAGAGGAAAATGGTAGGGCAACGGGATCCTCCCTGCACCGATTTGAGGGTGGCGGTAATGACGGGGGGGCTTGTTTCTATGTCTGTCCTTCCTCTCTCCCCTCGGCATCCCCATGGAACACCTAGAGTGGTGATAGAGGCAATTGGTATAGTTCTCGATATGATGGGTTTGGTGGATGTTCTAGTAAAGAAGAGTGAAGTGCATTTTTGGCGATTCCTCCTTCTTCCTGTACTCAGAATAAGAATGGTAGATTGTGTGTAATGACGGTGGTGACAGGAAGACCGATTGGATTGTCTTAATCTCAAATTGGGGATCTACATGGTGGAGTAACCGAGGAAGGGAAGACTGTCTTGATTAATCCCGCTCCTCAATATCAATCTCAAGCTCATATTAGGAATTCTCATGTGGCATGGGTAGATCTCTTCATGAGGAACCAAAAAGGTAATGATCTGGATCTCTCTATGAAAGAGATTACTATGGAGAAAGGGAAACTACTGTATCTAAAAGAGATCGTTGTCAAGAATTTGGAAAGATGGAGTAGATCAGTAGTGTGTTATATCATTGGTGCTAAACCTCGTTGACCGTCCTTATCGGATACTCTTTGTCATCTGTGGAAGATCTGAGGTACGATTAAAACCAAATCAAGGGGCAAGGGTTTCTTTGTTGTAAATTTTTCTTACAACAAGGATATGATAGATGTTATTGAGGGAGGTCCTTGGTTCATATATGGTAAACCTATTATCATTAACAAATGGGAGAGAGGAGAACCATTAGAGAAGCTGTGCTTGATTGAATTTCATGTATGGATTAGAATCTTTGATTTTCCACTTGAATTATGGGATGAGGAAATGTTCAGCTACATTGGTTTCTATCTTGGTAAACCAATTCAGGTTGACTCAACTAGGAAGCTCTTCAATAGATTGGATTTTCATCTTATACAAGTTTTGATGTCAATTGATTCTATTTTCTATAATCACCTGTCAATCCTTAGTGATGATGGCTTTGAGACTAAACTTTCTTTTGAATATGAATGGTATCCTAAAAAGTGTTTGTCATGTGGTAATTTTGGTCAATAAAATAGATTTTGTCCTAAGAAACCAATAGTCCATGTTGATATGGTGAGAAAGGAAGTACAATTGATATGGATTCCTAAAAGGAAAGTGGTGTGATTCCTCTAGAGATGCAACACACTAGCCGATTTGACCTGACTAGATGCGCCCCACGAGGTTGGAACACACATGATGGGGATTTTCTTTCGAAATTTATAAACCTAACTTAACACCTACTCACACTAAAATACTACACCCGCAAGCGCACGGGTTCATGTCGTAGTATAGGAAGGTGGTAAGTACAGGGTCGATCTATAGGGAAAAGAGGGGGTGCTAGAGCTAGGTTAGTTTGGCTAGGTTCCTACTGCGGAGACTAGGGTTAAGGGTTTAAAGGTGATTTAATTGTTAAACTACTATGAACAAATGAGGAATTAAAGACAAGAATGAAATCTATGTTAACCCTAGACTAGATTAAGACTAAGCAGGAAAGAAAGGACTAAGCTAGGTATGAAAAGGAAAATTACACTAAGGCAAGCAAGAGCGAAGTAAAAGAGAAATTAAAGAGCTACACTAGCATGAACAAGACAAGAGTGATGCAATGATTTTGAGTCGCATTTATAGACTTGTTTTACTTGCGTTTTGTGCATTTATTGGTCATTTTGGTGGTTAATATTGCATAATTCACTTACTTTAGTCTATGATCCTTCTCAGTGTCAAATCTCTCTTATTTTATTGTTTTTAGCATAAATGATTACAATATTAGCTTTTATCTCAGCTTATGTGGTTTTGTTTTGCAATTTCAAGAAAAACACATATCTGCAGTTGTCGATACCATCGAAGGCTGTCGATACTATCGACACAGCCACAGGTAGGCAGCCGCATGGAGCAGCACATAGTCGATACCATCGACAGGGAAGTCGATACCATTGACAGGGAAGTCGATGGTAGAAAAATTCCATCAGATTGTTGGCGAGTAGACAGTCGATACTATCGACCCCAAAGTCGATACTATCGACACGTGGAGTTTCAACGATGGAAAAGGGATAAAACTGATGCCTAAGGGTGTCGATACCATCGACCCACGTCAATGGTATTGAGTCAGCATCAGGCGCAATGAAGAAAAGGAAAGAAGATTTGCCGATATCGCGTAGAGTCGATACCATCGACCCGCGTCGATGGTATCGACACCGTCAGATCAGAGTTTGTTTCAGATCGGCTCTAATCCAACGGTTGTGATATTTTTGCAACCTAATTTGGTGATTATACCTAATGACGGCGGCCAAGAGCAGGGGATCACGTCATTAGCCGATGCACAAGTCCCGAGAGGTGTGGAGAGAAGAACGGAGCCCATAAGCACGCCTCATCTGTTCCGAAAGCTGAAGAATACGTTCTCCACCGCCAAAAGGCTGTAGATCGCACATTCTACGCCGAGGAACGCTTGGATCTTCTCCGTTTAGGGATTTCATTACTTATTCACATTTTTCTCCATGTTTCCCCTTTTCTCAACCATGTTTTGCTCTGTGATGAACATGCAGGGCTAATCCCCTTTTTCTTTAGGACCGGGAGTAGCTCGGGGAAGCATTGTATTACATTTTTATCATAGTAATTCATAATTTATCTCTTAAATCTGTGGTATGATTTCGTTTTCTCAATTATATTGTTATGCTTGATCACCATAATGATAATCTAATGCCTTTAATTACTTTGAAAGAAGAATTAACGGTTAAAAAGTGACAAAATTCACATTAATTAACAAATCCCTTGAACAAGGTGATGTAAGGTTAATGGTGGAAACCCAGAGGTCCATTCTAATGCACCTAGTTCAGGGTATAGGTTACTACGACGGTGAAACCGACCTAGACATAGGTAGTGAATTGTACCACGACAGTGGACAATTCTGACTACAGGCCACTATCTAGATTGAGAGATGAACTTGAATAACTATATGGAAATTCATACAATGAAAACCCGTGGTGAAACCGCAACCCTAAAGATCCCCATTTGAATTGATTAAACTAAACATTTAATCGATTGCTTTGTTTTATTTTCTTTTCTTTTATTTTTACAAACAACTCTCATAACCTTTTTATTGGTCTAGATGATTGCGAGTAGTTAGTAGTAGTCTATCGATAATTTAGTGTCCCTGAGTTCGACTTGGGCCTCACAAAGGCCTATACTACATTGACGCGTGCACTTGCGTTCTACGCACGGTAAAATCATGTCAAGTTTTTGGCACCGCTGCCGGGGACACAGCAATTGTCGGCACTATGAGTGCTGCAAGCGGCCACTCTAGGCCACATTTTTATTTTATTATTTTATTATCATTTTAGAAATTCATAGTTTTATCTTTCATATGATTGTAATTGTCTAGCACTGTACTGAACTGAAATTATCATCTTGCAGGTACTGGTGCATGGTGAGGATGCATAGCACCGACTACACGCAGCAATCACCAGAGGTTCCACTGTCGGGACCAGACGACGAGGAGAACTATATTCAAGACCAACCAGACGATATAGATTCTGACTCAGAACAAGAAGCCATGGCAGAAGAGCAGACAATATGGGAGAAGATAAAAGCTTCTTCATCATCCGCTTCAAATGGGCCAATAAAGAAGCAAGCAATCAATATTCCAACTTATAAAATTGATCCTGCATTAATAAATTTGGTTAAATCTAATGCATTTCATGGGCTTAAAAATGAAGATCTGGTGACTCATATAAGCCAGTTTGTGGAGAACTGTGATATGATCAAGATAGATAGGTTTCCACAGGAGACGTTGTACTTGAAGTTGTTTCTTAGCTCTCTGGTGGGAAATGCACGAGAATGGCTACATAATCTCGATGATGAGTATGTGGAATCATGTAACCACATGGTGGAAGTGTTCTTTGAAAGGTTCTTTCCGCCCGAGAAGACAAATGATATGATCAGAAAAATTCATAATTTCAGCCAGAAAGCAGGAGAAACTTACTCCGAGACCTGGGAACAGTTTCAGATCATGCTAAGGAGGTGCCCGCATCATGGGCTTGACAAGGAGAAGCAGGTTAAAATCTTTTATTTTGCTCTTTCTGAGCATGATAGAAGCAATCTGGATTCTGTAGGATCCGGGTTTTTCTTGAACAACACTGACACTAGGTGTTGGGAGATTTTGAAAAATATGGCGAAGAAGCAATCTTGGGGCGATAGGGATGCACCAGAGTAAGTGAAAGTTGTAGGTGAGTCCAAGGCCATCAAGGAGCTGAATGATAAATTAGACCTTCTAGCCAAGAAATTGCTTGCCAAAGAAGATGCAGAATCTGATGAGGAAGCCCAGGTCAAATTTATGCAACAATAGGTCTATAGAAACAATGATTATACTTGGAGGAAGGATAGGAAATTCTCATGGAAGGATCCAAACAACTTCCTACAAGATCCAGATGCAAATCCACAACTAAGGGCTGAAGACAAAAGCACTGAATTGCTTAGTCAAGTGGTGCAGCAAAATCAGGAGATGATGAGCATGTTTAGTAAGCAGTTGCAGTCTCAGGGTGAGATCTTGACTAAATTTGGGTAAACATTGCAAAGCCATGGAACACAAATGAGGGCACTAGAGATGACTGTGACCTAGATTTCCAATGAAGTGGCGGCCATGAGGCATGCCAATCAACAAAGATAGGTTGGGAATGCAGAGGCTGTTCAAGCACATCATCAAGTAAAGTACATATCTGTGATCACTGAGGCAGAGCCCCCGGTGGTGGAAGTCCAGAACAAAAGCAAAATGGTTTTTGATACGGAGGCTACACTGAGAATACCATATCCTCACAGTCATTATGGACTACCTGGCGGATATATCCCATTCAGAAAATCCCGCCAAGAGCCCACCACAGCCACGCCCGCACCTAGGCAAGAAGAGAAGGTGAAGGCCATGCGTCAGGGTGAAGTTACAGTCATTGAGGGAGACCAACCGCCACAAGTTACACCTATTATAAATGATGTACCCAAGTCTATGCGTGAGGGTGACATAGAAGCAAGCTTAGGGGAGGAGACCCCAAAAAGCACATATGTGCCACCGCACAAGCGTCTAAATGAGGTGGTTGTGTCTGTTCCGGATAGTTTGAGGCCGAAGAAAGTGCATAGACATTACAGGAAGTTCTTAGAGATGTTTAGGAAGCTCCATATTAACATTTCGTTAGTGGAAATGATAGAGTAGATTCCCGCATATGGGAGGTTTATCAAGGATATCATCACCAAGAAGAGGAGGATCAAAGACACAGATGTTTGTCGGGTGAATGAGATGGTGAGCTCAATTATCCATGGGAGTTTACCACAGAATAGGAAAGACCCAGGAGACTGCTACATTCCATGTTCCATCGGCGATCAACATTTTCCACAAGCATAGTGTGATTCAGGTGCCAGCATTAATCTTATGCCACTGTCCACATTTCAAAAGCTTGGGTTGAACAAAATAAAGAAATTAGCGGCAACTATTGAGTTGGCAGATGGGTCCATTGTGAAGCCCTACGGAGTGAGCGAGGATGTACTTGTCAAAGTAGACAGGTTTATCTTTCCAGTGGATTTCATCGTCATGGACATGCCACAGCTTGCAAGTTGCGACATGCTATTAGGTAGGCCTTTTCAAGCGACGGCTGATGTTATCACCGATATCGGGAGAGGTACATTGACCTTGGGGATTGGCCAGGATCGAGTTGAGTTCAAACTGCTGAGTGATCCCCTAGGGACACTCTCCGAAGCTCAAAGATGAGAAGCTTGATTTCGTCTAGCCTAAGATGTTAAATAAGGGCGCTTTTTGGGAGGCAACCCAGCCATTGGTAGTTTCGTTTAGTTTCTTTTACATTTGTAAGTTAGCTTGATTCGATTTTGTTTTTAGTGTAAACGAGATACCTTGATCATTTGTTCAATGTGCAGGACTGAGGCAGGGTCGATACCATCGACCCTTGTGTCAATGGTATCGAGATGGGCATAGTTAGGCGGCTGCAAAGATCTCTCTGAGTCGATACTATCGACGGCCTCGTCGATGGTATCGATCTACCATCAGGTTGTTCGCCAAAATGGGGTCGATAGTATCAACATGGCTGTCGATACTCATGAGATCCCTGAAGATATTCAAACGAAATTTGTCTCAGTGAAGTCAATACCATCGACGGGCCTGTCGATGGTATCGACCCAGTTATAGGCAGAAGGCGAAGCCTTGCGAGGGTGTTTGCCCTAAGCAGAGTTGATACTATCGACCCGCGTCGATGGTATCGACGCGACATGTCACCGATCTGCGAGAGGAAATCAACGACGATCGCTGCATCAAGAGAGTCGATCTGTGGGATGGGTCGATACCATCGACATTCGTCGATGGTATCAACGCGTCATCGATCTGGGCCCCCACATCAGGCTATCGACAACTGTCGATACTAGAGGATGACCAGATTGTGCTACAGGTGTCGATACCATCGACTCGTGTCGATGGTATCGACGGGTGCACATCAGCAACGGCCACAGTTATAAAAGGGAGGGATGGTTGTCATATGACGTCACACCTTTAGAGCCTTTACCGTCCACTTGTGCCATGTGTATTGTTGTGTGATTGGAGCCCGGCTACGAGCATCCAAGGAGCGTGATCTTCCCCGAGCCTTCACCGAGCAGAGATTGTATTCTCCGACCTTCACCAAGCTCCATCTTCTATTCCTTCTTTCTCAGTGACAATGATGCGTACAGCCGGTGCATCTTCTTCACAGGCGGATCCTATGGAGATCCCCGAGTTCATTCCTCCACCTATTGCATCTATTCCTCATCCGAGGATTGTTCATCCTTCCGTGGAGGTTTGGAAGGTCTACAAGGAACTGATGAAGAGAAAGATTGAGCCCATGCGCTATGTTGATCGGACTATGGTCCGCGACCTGAGGTTCAATGACAATCTTGCCTACATCTTGAAGGGGCAGGCGAGACACACGACCATGAGGCCCGACGAGCTGGAGTTCCACGTAGATGTCCAGCCATTCTTCGGCGAGTGGCTAACTTACAAGGAACTCGTGGCGGAGTTCATGGCATCATTGGACATCAATGTGTTGCCCAATGACTTGATCGCCACTGACAGAGAATGGAGGAAAGGGCGGGTGTCATTCAGACTCTTCAACAATAACTACACCATTACCCACGCCCAGTTCAATTCGGTGTACAACTGGTATCATGACGCTTACCAGCACTGGAGGCCAGAAACCAGGACAGACTATGACACCATCTTCGCCCAACTTATGACTTTGCCTCCGGGCAATCCGTCAGCTACCACAATGTTGCAGTGGCAGATTTCGAGCATCCGTTTGTGCGGGTTCTTCACCGCATGCTCTACACCACGCTATTCGCTTGTGATGACCTGTCTCTTAGCAAATTCCAAAAGACGGATTTGTTCTTCCTGCATAAATTTCTTAAGCGTGAGGCGTGCAATTGGGGCACGTTCTTCTTGACGTGCGTGGTAGCTGTAAGAGGAGTACGCGGAAGGCTCCTATCCATTTTGGAGGGCTAATCACACCATTGGTCACCTATCTTGGGTTGGATCTCTCCCAACTTACTCCCCTTTCCACCAGGAGCAAGGTCAACCTACAGCATTTGCACCGCTCCAACCTCCTCCTGCTCCGTGATGGCTTGGCATATGCACATTGTCATGTTAATCACACATATCAAGAGTGTTCACTTCTAGACCTCGTCTTCAATATCGAGGGTGCTCAGCATTTCATATGGACTGTCATAGCCATTAATGACTCAGATGAAGACGGCGGCAATGACGACAATGATAATCACGACGACGAGCATGAAGAGGAAGAGGAGGCCTTCACTCCTCTTCACACACGAGTAGCACCCCGGAAGCGCCCCCGCATGCATCCGGGTGCATCTTCATCTTCATATCCTCTGCCACCTTCGCCCTCTTATCAAGGAGAGGATGCCTACTCCATGTAGGGGATGTATATAATGATGCAGGAGATTCATCAGACGCAGCAGCATACAGTTTCATACACCAGTATTCAGGATACAACGAACCGGCTGTTAGATAACCAGAGGGCCATTTTCGAGAATGAGCGCCTCCTCCTCGACAACCAACAACACATTCATGACAGGTTGCATAGGATGGAGATGTAGCAGCAGCCCTTCTATGATCATTACTAGAGCCAGAATTATTTTGGGGGGTATTCACAACTTCCACCAATGCCCCAGTATGATCCGAGCTTTCAGGGGCAATACCCATCTTGGGAACCCACCGCTCCGCAGTACCCACCTCCTCCTGAAGAATGATCGGTATCACTGTTCCACCTTTCAAGGTTTTTTTTTACTATGAGTCCATAGTCAAATTCAAGCTTAGGGGGGGAGTTGGAATAGCTCTATCCTTTATTTTTCCTAGTTTTTAGTTTTTATTGTTTTGTTTTTTGTCATTTATTTCTTATAGTTCTTAGTTTGTTTGTAGGATTCACACTCTATCTAGTGTAATTGTGGATGTCTTAAGTCATGTGTCATCTCATTTCTTGTACATGGGAATTAGGGGCAAATTTGAAAAATTTTAGTGTCTTTGCAAGCTTGTGTTGTTTAAATTTGAGCACATAACTTAAGGAAATAATTGGGTTTGTCAACTCTAAAATAGGAAATCACAACTGTACATTCATATGATTCATGAAAAGTGAACGGAATTGGTTGTTTGAGCCTAAACTAACCAAATGATAATGAGACTTTAATTTGAAACAAGAGAGAGAAACCTCTTGATTACTACACAGGTTAGTAAGGAGGGACACATAATAATTTTCAAAGGTTCAGTAAATTAGTCTTGTGATCTATCCACCCCATTGTTTTCATACTCCACCTTAATAACTGGAAGTACATTATGGTTTTAATCTCTTTGAGTGCATCCTATGTAGGTAGGTTTTGCATTGCAACTACTTTCACATATTTTGCATGAAAATAAAAAATAGACTAGTTTTACATGCACATTATCTTTAGGTGTGTGTCATTTAATTGCATAACTATCATTCTGTAGCTGCATTCACATCTTTTGTGCATATAGTACATCATGCATCTTATGTCTTCTGAAATATAAAAGGTGATGAACTTGTTCCATACCTTCTGAATGTTTCAAATGTATAAGTTATGCAGCAATAAGTGAGCCCGACAAATGATTCATTGTCATCTATGAAAATAAGGGCATAAAAAATGAAAAAATATCTGGAAAAAAAAAGAATTGAGAAGTAAGTAAGAATGAGAGGGAGAAAGGAACTTGTTCTCACTGCCTTTTAAGAAGAATAAGTACATGATGTAGTTCTCTTAGATATTCCATCTCACATTGAGACGGAATAATAGTGCATGCATCATTCCACCCAAATGTAGGCATTAGGGCATTTTCACGTGCATATGCATCATTTAGGTCATTAATGTTTTGTGCATGTTAAAAACGTATAATGCTTCCATTTCTTCCATGAACTACCCATTCCATCCACCCGTTGCTCGAATTGGTAGTCCACCGTGATTTTCTCCTCACTCGTTAATACCAGGAGAACTGCTCCCATGTAGATGGTAGTTAGGGCGAGCAACGTAGAATAGCAGATCACAAGATGCACCAAGTCTGGACTGGAGAATTTTATTATGTTAATTGCCTTATATGATAGTGTTCATCAATTTTGAGGTAGATATCTTTTATGGATGATTAATGTTGCCTTTAGGGTAATTATCATTTCGTGGTTAGTGAGGTTCGGAATGTGAATGTCTGGAGGGGATCATATGGTGATGTTGGTTGTGATAATCTATTCTTTAGTTGACCCTCACAATTCTATTCTAGAGTTTGTTGCTCGAGGATGAGCAATGTTCAAGCTTAGGGGAGTTTGATGCGATGATTTTGAGTCGCATTTATAGACTTGTTTTACTTGCGTTTTATGCATTTATTGGTAATTTTGGTGGTTAATATTGCATAATTCACTTACTTTAGTCTATGATCCTTCTCAGTGTCAAATCTCTCTTATTTTATTGTTTTAAGCATAAATGATTACAATATTAGGTTTTATCTCGGCTTATGTGGTTTTGTTTTGCAATTTTAGGAAAAACACATATCTGCAGCTGTCGATACCATCGACTTCTGTCGATACTATCGACACGACCACAGGTAGGAAGCCACAAGGAGTAGCACAGAGTCGATACCATCGATAGGGAAGTCGATGGTAGCGACATTCCATCAGGTTGTTGGCGAGTAGACAGTCGATACTATCGACCCCAAAGTCGATACTATCGACACGTGGAGTTTCAACGATGGAAAAGGGATAAAAATGACACTTAAGGGTGTCGATGGTATCGAGTCAGTATCAGGCGCAATGAAGAAAAGAAAATAAGACTTTCCGATATCGCACAGAGTCGATACCATCGACCCGCGTCGATGGTATCGACACCATCAGATCAGAGTTTGTTTCAGATCGGCTCTAATCCAACTGTTGTGATATTTTTGCAACCTAACTCGGTGATTATACCTAATGACGGCGGCCAAGAGCAGGGGATCACGTCATTAGCCGCTGCACATGTCTCGAGAGGTGTGGAGAGAAGAACGGAGCCCAGAAGCATGCCCCAGCCGTTCCGGAAGATGAAGAAGACGTTCTCCACCGCCAAAAGGCTATAGATCGTGCATTCTACGCCGAGAAACGCTTGGATCTTCTCCATTCATGGATTTCATTACTTATTCATGTTTTTCTCCATGTTTCCCCTTTTCTCAACCATGTTTTGCTCTGAGATGAACATGCGGGGCTAATCCCCTTTTTCTTTAGGATCGGGAGTAGCCCGGGGAAGCATTGTATGACATTTTTATCATAGTAATTCATAATTTATCTCTTAAATCCGTGGTATGATTTCGTTTTCTCAATTATATTGTTATTCTTGATCACCATAATGATAATCTAATGCCTTTAATTACTTTGAAAGAAGAATTAATGGTTGAAAAGAGACAAAATTCACATTAATTAACAAATCCCTTGAACAAGTTGTTGTAAGGTTAATGGTGGAAACCTAGAGGTCGATTCTAATGCACCTAGTTTAGGGTATATGTTACTACGACGGTGGAACCGACCTAGACATAGGTAGTGAATTGTACCATGATAGTGGACAATTCTGACTACATGCCACTATCTGGATTGAGAGATGAACCTGAGTAACTATATGGAAATTCATACAATGGAAACCCACGGTGAAACCACAACCCTAAAGATCCCCATTTTAATTGATTAAACTAAACATTTAATCTATTGTTTTGCTTTATTTTCTTTTCTTTTGTTTTTACAAACAACTCTCATAACCTTTTTATTGGTCTAGCTGATTGCGAGTAGTTAGTAGTAGTCTACCGATAATTTAGTGTCCCTGAGTTCGACTTGGGCCTCACAAAGGCCTATACTACATTGACGTGTGCACTTGCTTTCTACGCACGGTAAAATCGTGTCAAAGAGCAAAGCAAGAATCTAACTAAGCAAGGAAAGAACTATTTAAGCTAAGTAAGCACAAAACTAGGGTTTCAAGCAGTAAAGAGATGTGTGGGTTGTTTAGGGGTATGAACTTATCACTTAAGTTGGGGGTGACATATGAACAGTATGATTCCATTTAGATTATCCAAACTAAACAACAAGTTAGAGTCTAATGAATTAACATAAGCTGCTAACTAGCCATGGATATGCTAGGTTGTGCATAGGGGAACTAGTTCCTAACACCCCTTACTACCCTTACGAGGCTCAATTGGGTTATGGATTAGGTACAATTCAATTAGAGTCTAATCAAGTCTAGGTTTCTATATTAGGCATTCCTAGGGCAATTAGGGGCCGAGGGTAGTAATGGGGAGGTGAGATTAGGGTTTCGGACCCCAATTCCCCCACATTCTAGCCTTGAGAAGGCTCCATGGTAATTGCACTAGAATTACCTAATCTAGCTACTTAGATCTCTCACTTAGGTTTAGGGAGATTGATTAGGATGTAGGAAGATGGGAGGCAACCTAGGGATCCAAGAATTGGACCTAGGAGCAAATCCCAAAATTCACACATATAAGCAATTTGCCTAAATTCCTAGGTGATTCCACACACAAACCAACAAGAAATCCATGGAGAATGAGATGCAAATAGAATATAATCATTAAAAAATGGAATTACAATGTTTACATGTCATTTTCCCCCAACATGGTATCAAAGTAACATAATTTCCCCCAAACAACCCACCCACAGGGGCCTAGCTACTCATAGAAATGGAAAATATAAAAAGAGAGAAGAAAGAGATTGAGGTGGCCATGGAGCTCGAAGTAGTGGCTGAAATCCCCCTCTCCAATAGTTGTAGCTTGTCCTCCTCCCTCCTCTAGGGTGCAAGGGTGAAGAATGAAGGGGATTATGGGTAGGAACTAGTCTAAACTAGTGATTTGGTGGTGGAAATGGTGAAATTGAGTGGATTTGAGGTGGTATGGAGTGGAATGTAATGGATGGCGATTTGGGGAGCTAGGAGGTGGTGGAAGGTAGCTAGCCTCGTGCCCCAGCTGCCACCTAGGTATATATAGGTGTGGGGAGGAAGCACTAGGTCAAGTAGGGGCAAAATGGGCAAACCAGTGAAAACTAGGTGAGTTTTGTGAGTAGCACAGTTGTGGTGGGGCACCACGGCCGTGGTCGATGGGGTAGGCTATGGTTGTGGTGGATGGAGCATGGTCATGGGTTTATTCCATCGAAGTTATAGGGCTTTGGTCTAAATGGCCACGGTCATGGTGGTCACCACGGTCGTGGTGGTCACCACGGCCGTGGTGGATAGGGTGTTGCACGGCTGTGGTGGAGTACCACGGCCGCGGTGGGTTGGATGATGGAGGCTGTGGTGGTGTAAAACTGTCATGGTGATCTTTTGTAGCATGGCCGTGGTGGATGCCCCTTGCACGGTCGTTCTTGGTTGCACGGCCATGGTGCTCTTTGCTTGACTTGGAGTTGATTTGCAAGTGACCTAGCACGGCCGTTCTGTGGTACTACGGTCGTGTTGGATCCTGGATCAACAAGTTGACTCTGTTCTTTGACTTTTCTTGGACATATTTGCTTCAATTGATCTTTGGCCACTAGGGGTAGGTTGGGGGAGCATCAAACTTCACTTTGGGTCTCTCCAATGGTAGAGGAACCCTAGGATCACCCCTTCTCTCTCTCTTCCATCAAGTGTGTTCCAAAAGTTGATATTCTCCTATTTTATACCAACATAAACGAGACCTACAACGTCTACCATATAAAGCCTCATATGGTGCCATGTCAATACTGTACTTATAGCTATTATTGTAAGCAAATTATATCAAGCTCAGGTGTAGATCCCAACTTCCTACAAACTGAAGGACACATGCCCTAAGCAAATCCTCTAAGGTTTGCATGGTTCTCTCAGATTGTCCATATGTCTGTGGGTGAAAGGTTGTACTAAACCTTAACTGCGTACCCAAAGTTTTATGTAGTCATTCCCAAAAATGACTCGTGAACTGGGACCTCTATCAGAAATGATGGTAATTGGGATCCCGTGCAACTGCACTATCTCATCTACATATATATGTGCCAGCTTATCAACAGTGTAGGTTGTCTTGACAGGAAGGAAATGTGTTGTCTTAGTCAACCTATCAACTATTACCCATATGGAATCATGTCCTTTGGTTGTTCTAGGCAAACCAACCACAAAGTTCATGGTCACATGATCCCATTTCCATTGCGGTATAGGCAAAGGTTGCATTGTTCCTGTGGGCTTCTGATGTTTAGCTTTAACTTGCCGAAACACCAGACACTGCATAACAAACTCAGCTACATCCTTCTTCAAACCAAGCCACCAATACATATCTTTTAAGTTATGATACATTTTGGTGCTCCGTGGATGCATTGCATACATCAAAGAATGAGCTTCCTCCAAGACTAACTTCCTCAAGTCATTGGCATTAGGTACCACCATCCTACCATGATAACAGACTACCTGATCCTCTGACTCATGGAAACCATCTTATTTCTCACTACCATATTTTGACTTGATCTACTAAACCACAGTATCAACTTGTTGTGCTTCTTTAATCTGCTGTCTCGGAGTAGGTTTTATGTGCATCTCAGCTAACATCCCGGCTAACAATGATACCTTAAGCTGTACATTGTTTTTCCTCAAGGAGATAAGCATATCTCTCTTAGAGCACATTAAGGAGTTCAACTATGCTTTATCTAGGGCTGGTGATGATGATTTCCTACTTAATGCATCAGCCACTACATTAGCCTTCCCTGGATGATAATCAATTATACAATCATAGTCCTTGGTTAACTCCATCCAGCGGTGTTGTCTCATGTTCAACTCATGTTGTGAGAAGATATATTTTATATTCTTATGGTCTGTGAAAATCTAGAATGTCTCTCCATAGAGATAATGTCTCCAGTTCTTCAAAGCATGGACCACAGTAGCTAGCTCTAGATCATGTGTCAGATAATTTTCCTCGTATTTCTTAAGCTGTCGAGAGGCAAAAGAAATCACTTGATTATCCTGCATCAACACACATCCTAGGCCATTTTTAGACGCATCACAAAAAACTATGTACCCTTTCCCTTGATCAGGTGACACCAGCACAAGTGCACTTGTTAACCTTTCTTTCAGCAGCTAGAAAGAATATTGACACTTGTCATTCCAGACAAAAGGAACCTCCTTCCTGGTCAACTTGGTTAGGGGTAAATATAGAGTTGAAGTTCTTAATGAACCTCCTATCGTATCCTTCCAATCCAAGAAAACTACAAATCTCCATCAGTGTCTTTGGTTGTTCCCATTGCAGGACAGATTCTACCTTCTTAGGATCAACACAGATACCTGGGGTAGATATTACGTGTCCTAAGAAAGAAACTTCTGGTAACTAGAACTCACATTTGCTAAACTTAGCATATAGCCTATGCTCTCTCGGCAAAGTTAAAGCATGACGGAGGTGTTGCTCATGCTGTTGAGCATCTCTACTATAGATCAAGATGTCATCTATGAAGACTACTATGAATTGATCAAGAAAAGGTCAAAAGATTCTATTCATGAGTTCCATGAATGTAGTTGGTGCATTAGTTAGTCCAAACGACATAACTATGAACTCATGGTGACCATACCTTGTCCTAAAGGCAGAATTAGGTATGTCACCCTCCTTAATACGCAACTGATGATATCCCGACCTCAGATCTATCTTAGAAAAGATAGTTGCACCACGCAACTGATCAAACAGGTCATCTATCCTTGGCAGAGGATACTTGTTCTTTATGGTTACTTTATTTAACTACATGTAATCAATGCATAACCGCATTGATCTGTCCTTCTTCTTAACAAAGAGAACTAGAGCACCCCATGGTGAAGTACTCGGTCAGATAAAACCTTTCTCAAGCAACTCCTGCAGCTATTTCTTGAGCTCTGCCATCTCAGCAGGTGCCATTCTATATGGTGCTTGTGTTATTGGTTGTGTGCCTGAGATTAGATTAATCTCAAAATCAATCTCTCGGGGCGGAGGTACACCTGGAAGTTCCTCAGGGAAAACATCTTCAAACTCCCTAACTATCGGGACTTCAGAAGAATTAGGACTCTTCATTGTGGTATCTACCACATGTTCCAAGAATGCAAAGCATCCTTGTCTCATTAGCTTTTTAGCTACCATAGCTGACACAAGACAGGTTGGAAGAATCTTTCTATCTCCCTAAAAGATCCATGTGTCACCATCATTTGTGAACACAACTTGCTTGGAATCACAATCCAAGACAACCTTATACTTCTCTAGGTTATCCATCCCAAGAATTATATCAAACCCATGCATCTCAAGTGGTATAAGATCCACCTAAATGGGATGTTCAGAAAAGGAAAGAGTATAGGGAGAACACACCTCCCGTAGCACTGCAGATCCAAGCAAAGGAGTTTCTAATAACAAACTCACTGCCCTATGACCAACTGTCATATTGCAGTCAAGAATGACTTCTTGAGTGATAAAGGAATGTGTAGCACCCAGATCAATCAAAACAGATACGAAGCAAGATGAAGACATATCAAAATGAAACAGTTCCATCTGACATGTCACAACCTGAGGGTTAACTACTACATCAGGTTGATTCATCACATAGAATCTTGTTGTCGCCTACGGTTGACTCGGTGCTCAATTATTGGGTTTCGATGATCCAACTTGGGATGTCGGTCCATGTCCTCGAGTGTTGTTAGAAAAGTGTCTCATTTGCAAACCTCCTTGTTGACTCTGCCTCTGAGGTTGAGTCACTATTGTGTTCCCGGCTGGACAATCCCTTGCCAGATGTCCCACTTGTCTGCACTAGTGACAAATCCTGGTCTCAGGATAGGGTCTAGGAGGTCCAGTCACCGATGTTGATACTGTATTGGGGGCTCTAGTTGGAACAAAACTATGGCCCCTACCCCTACTTGACGTCCACTGTGTCTGGGGATTGAATCTTGATGGTGTTGCCGGTGCAGAAAACCTCAACTTTTTAAAGCTCTCGAACCTCTGTCCCTGGTATTGGGTAAACACCTTCTTACTACTGGTCTGTCGTTTCTCAATCACAGACCTTTCTATCCTCCTCACGAACTCTACAATAGTATAAAACCTCTCCCAATTCTCTAGAGCAGACATAGGAGTGGTCAACTCAGCATTTAACCCTTTCTCAAAATGTCAGATTCTTTCCTCATCATTAGCTGCCATATGCAGACAAAACCGTAAAAGCTCCATGAACTTAGCCTCATATTCGCTAATGTTCATCTGTCCTTGCCTGATCCTCTCAAATTGAGAGATATTATCATCCAGGTAAGTTTTAGGGAAGTATCTAATGATGAATTCTCGTCGAAATTCCTGTCGTCTGACTTCTACACCTGGCCTCTTACCCTCCTCTATCATCCACCAATGGCCAGCACTCCCCTTTAGAAGGTACACAGCATGTCTCACCTTCTCAGCTTGAGGAATGTCATGGATCCTGAAAGCCTTCTCCAACTCCTTTAGCTACAAATCAGCATCTGTTGGATCAACTATACCAGCATAATCTATGGCTCCAACCCAGCGAAGTCTCTCAAAAGTCTTTCCGGCTCCATGTCCATCATGGTGGGCTGGTGCCCTCGGTGCAGATGGTGACATTCTGTCTGCCATGTGTGTCATGGCCACCATAAATTGTCCGAATAGGGTATGGAAGGCTAGATTCTCTATCATGATAGGGTCATATTGAGGGTGTTTGGGTATTGGCTCCTCCCTAGCTTGTTCCCTTGCACCTTTTCCTGGTGAGCAATGCTGCTCTCAACAACATGTCCTTCATGTGATCCAGACATCTTCAAGTTCATCTTCTCCTATATGAGTAGAAGGTACTATCAGATAAACTGGAAGACACTTAGAATAGACTCAACAACCTTAGTCCTATGTCTCTATAGAATCAGCAAACCTAGAACTCTGATACCACTAAAATTGTCGCGGAGCGTTCGAAGAAAACATCATTAACTAAGCGGAAGTGTATCATTTGCAACGGAATTATTGAAAATCACTAAAAATTAAAACCTTTTACAAAGAGATCCATACACTGGAAAACTCTTTCAAAAAGAACCAAAGTAATTCAATTTCATTCTGGTTCACAAACACATCTCTTGTACTATTCCTTCTTGAGAATTACAAGCATCAGCTACCCTGTTAAAACTGTACATAGGCAGCATAAAAACATTGAGGCATCAAGCCAAAATCTCAGATCGGTTCATTAAACTAACTACTGACTCCGAGGACCTGAGAGTACAGAGATGACACATAGGACTCTATATACAAGACTTAATAGCCAGTGTCTTCACCTAAGAATTCATTGTTGTCCCAACTACTGTTGTTCTTCCCATGTTGTAGCATTTCTGCCTCTTCCTCCGCACCTACCTTAAAAGTTGGATCCTACAGGGGTGAGACAATTGTAAATTGTCCCAGCGAGAGCTCCACCAGAAACATTATTATTGCAGTTTAATGAGATAAAACAGAACAGAGGAATTATAAATGTTTAACAGCATATAATCCATTATCTAAATATATTAGAACAATATTCTTATTCAAAGCATTTCAGCTATAACTGGATAGAGCAGTATGTCACTTATTCAATATGAAGAACATGTATAACATTTATATGATATACTAAGCAAGGTAACAACAGCCAGTGGTTCTTGTATATCATCCTTAAGCAATTACGCTATACGGATGATTATATTTTACAACCAAATTTAATTCCCTGAAGAGATGAAGTATACCGTTCATACTCCAACCGACCACGGTTACGTTAAGCATCGGTACCACACAAGGTCAATGGAAGAGTCGGGCTCCACGGCCTCAACCTTCTTAGTTAGTATGAGATTGTATGGAAGAGACATCACGTGTCAAACTGCAATTAGCTTGCCAGGGTATATTGGCATCTTCGCTATAGAGTTATAGCCCGCAGCATATACTCTCTTCAGGGTTATGGCCCATAGCCAATGCCTGGTATCATATCCTGGAGTCATGGTCCATAGCCATACTCATATTGGGGTATGGTCTGTAACCAATCCTGTGTATAGGATATAGCCCGCAGCCATTCCTATGGGGCATGAGGATATAATTTCCCAATTACCCCCACATATTCAAAAATATGTGTTCCAAGTTTAACTTGTTTCACCATTCAGCAAATTATGACGCTGATGGATCTGTGGTCACGGAAACTACATTTTATGATATCACTTGATTAATTAGATGTATTACCATATTATTTTATCATCAAGAAAGTTTCCAAATATCAATTATTTTAACAATTTCTATAAAGAATGTGTAATACTTTCATCAAGTACTATTCAAATCTTTAATAAGGCATTGGGATCTCAATCCCTCATCTCATCAGGAGCATTCTCATTCTTTCACAACTCATCATCATGATTATAAGAAATGGGTATCCAAACCCTCATTTCATCAAAGAACATTTGTTACCACTTATCAGGTAACTAAACACCTTAAGGTCATTTGACCAAGGTAAACATGATACTTGCTACACAAGCGTCTCGCATGGCTCTCAAAGCCCATTTCATCTCTTATTACCTCTCACTAGGCAACAAAGCATGTTATGTCTCATAAGGCCCAATAACAACAATAAATGAAACATCATAGCTCATACCTGGCTATGCTCATCATCTCATCATACATGCATGGTTAATTCACAGAATAACAACAATATCAATTTCATATCAATACCATGCATTACAAGGATAACTCCACTATTTCTTCATTATGGTTAGGGTTACCATATTATGTCAATTTGAGTTATACATCTCATTACCCATCATTAGAGTTATGGTTTAGCATCTCATAGCTCAAGATTAGGGTTTCATACATTATAACCCAAAAATTAGGGTTACCCATCACCCTAGATTAGGGTTATACTTAACATTGCCCTAGATTAGGGTTAGGGTTCATCACCCTTCTCAATTAGGGTTTCATGATCTCTCTATCAAGGATCATACCCTAATTACATATTGTATCAAGTCATCTCTTCCATAAGCATCAAAGGTTAACCATTCAAAATGTACTAACCACTTAAGTATCTTGAAGGTACAACCATTGTAGTTGCCTTTGATAAACATCATCAACAATCATGGGGTTAATTGTACTTACATGGTCTGAGTCAATTAAACCTTCAAGGGGTTTTGAAGTGCCTTGACCTTCAAACGTTCTTGAATCACCTCAATCTTCAAACGGTCTTGAAGAAATAGAGTCCAAACAGTCTTGATGAAATAGAATCTCAAACGGTTTGAAACTGTTTGGGAAACTAGTCCTTGAAACTGTTTAAGCAAAAATACATTGAAATCATATGAACAAATCACTCTTGAAACCACTTGGATCTCCAAACAGTTTGAGACCATTTGATCTCAAACGGTCTCAAAACCGAATGGACCAATTAGGGTTTCCATCAACCAAATCGATTCAGGGTTTCAATCATTGAACCATTGAATCACCATTTAGCATTGGCATGACCTGACCTCAAATGGTCTTGAGGTCATTTTCCCTCAAATGGTCTTGAGACCGTTTGACCCATCCCATCGTTGAAATTGGTGGAATTCAATTAGGGTTTCTTTAACAACTCGATTTAGGGTTTTACACTCAATGAACCTTCAAGTGTTGAACCTTTGGGAATTATTTTAATTAAATAGCATTGGATTAGCATCAATCTATGACATCATAAACCTCAAACGGTTTTGAAAACCATTTCCATTCAATCAGTTTTGGAAACCCTAAACACCAAACGATCTTGAAGATCGTTAATCATCAAACAGTTTAGAAATCGTTTCTCTCCAAATAATCAACTCAAGTACAAATGGTCAACTCAATCCAAATGGTCAACCCAATCCAAATGGTCAACTATCCCAAATGGTTTTGAACCCAAATCCTCAAACGGTTTGCAAACCGTTTGGTCACCAAACGGTTTGGTGAAACCGATTGACCAATTTTTATTGGAAACCGATTGGAGTTGCAAATTTTGGGAAAAGTGTCCAAGATGATTTCATCATCATCTACCTTCATTTCCCAGGTTCACATTACTACTGATTTCATAGAATCATCCATTACAACAAGCAATTAATCAAGAACAAGGAGAAACCAACATAACTTGTAAAATTGGAATTGAATAATGATGTAAATGGGTTCAAGTTATATAACCCACCTTCAAAGAATGCTTCAAATCTCAAACTCCACGTATTTAATGGTGGAAGAAGCTTTCTCAACTCCACAAGGTTCGTGCTCAACTCTTTGAGTGAAAAAGATTGGCTAGGATTGAAGATTGATTGGAGAAAAGAAGAAATCAAGCATTGATTTGTGATTTCCACCATGAATTCGAGGTTGAAGATGATCAAGGAGCTTATCTACAGGTTGGAGTTCGTCCTCCTGTTGATACTAAGCTCCCTTGGTCGTTTTGAAAACAAAGAGTGAAAGAAAATCTGAAAAACAGTCCTTGGTTGAGTGGGAAATGAAATGTTTATAAAGGAATTTCAAGGAGAGAGAAAGTTGAAAAGCAATCCTTCAACTCCCCAAATTGTGCCACATACTCCCCTCACCCCCTTGTATACTAAGGCATCCTCCTTTTCTTTTAATACCTCTTCATTATCCACGAATTAAAGGAAAACAAATTGAGCACCTTAATTCATATAATACTAATATCCCATATTTGTTGGATATTACTTTTTAGTTAACTAATGTGAGTGGGCTCTCCACTCACTTTGAGATATTTTCGTGCCATTGGAAGGCACATGGTAGTTAATCCTTGTTATAAAATCAACCATCACATTTTGGTTGAAGGCACTTCAATTAATATATTTATTTTTGCATTAAATTGAAGTAAAGTTCCATTTATGCATAAATCTTGATTATTTTAATATCAAGATTCTCTCTCTTCCAATATGATTCAAATGAGGCGCCCCTCTCAAATTATTTTCTCTACATGATGCCAAGAATCATGAGGGACCCTCTTGAAGTGGTATTTTTCATATTGAACCCTAGGTTTTGGGTAAATTGCACATTACACCAAAACTAGGTTTTAATGCACAAACATTGACTAACAAGTTCTATCTTGGTACTCAGGCTATCACAAGCCATACCTCTACATCATTCTCATTATTATGATGCTTCAACATCAAAGGAACATGTTATCATGTACAATTTTCAAGTTAACCCCTCAACTTGGGTAATTTGCACTTTAGTGCAAAACTAACAAAACATTGTTTCAACATTATTCAAAAAGGACTAAAATTGAAATATAAGTTCCTCTTGAGCCTTCATTACTTTTCAAAAGATAAGAGCAAGCACATAATCAACCTCATTTAAGCAAAACCTCTAGGGTTAACACATAACCCAAGTTAGGGATGTTACAACATGCTTGTAGGGGTTTTCACTCATCGAGCCGTAGAAGGTGGGCAGGAGCCCAAGAAGTCCTGGAGGAATAGAAAATTGCTCCCCTTGCACTTGGGTTACTCTAGATGCAATAAGTGGCTGGTAGTTGCTCGACATGAAGTAATCTTGCAAGGACTTGCGAGGTGCATTTTGGTCTTCCATCTCGTTTCCTCCCGAATGGCTTGTCACATGCACAAAGCACAACCAAACAAAAGAGAACAAGTTAGCAAACCAATATACACAAAGAATGCAAATAAAAATGAATAAAGAATATAAATGATGAGGGCAGTAGGAAAAGTTAAAGAAAAACTAACTAGCTAAGCTGAATGCCTCTAATCCCCGGCAACATCGTCAGATGGCTTGGTGTGATTCCGTTAGAGGTACAACACACTAGCCAATTTGACCTGACTAGATGCGCCCCACGAGGTCAGAACACACGTGATGGGGATTTGCTTTTGAAATTTATAAACCTAACTTAACACCTACTCACACTAAAACACTACACCCATAAGCGCACGGGGTCGTGTCGTAGTATAGGAAGGTGGCAAGTACAGGGTCAATCCACATGGAAAAGAGGGGGTGCTAGAGCTAGGTTAGTTTGGCTAGGTTCCTACTGCGGAGACTAGGGTTAAGGGTTTAAAGGTGATTTTATTGTTAAACTACTATGAACAAATGAGGAATTAAAGACAAGAATGAAATCTATGTTAACCCTAGACTAGATTAAGACTAAGCAGGAAAGAAAGGACTAAGCTAGGTATGAAAAGGAAAATTACACTAAGACAAGCAAGAGCGAAGTAAAAGAGAAATTAAAGAGATACACTAGCATTAACAAGACAAGAGCAAAGCAAGAAGCTAACTAAGAAAGGAAAGAACTAATTAAGCTAAGCAAGCACAAAACTCGGGTTTCAAGCAGTAAAGAGATGTGTGGGTTTTTTAGGGGTATGAACTTATCACTTAAGTCAGGGGTGACATATGAACATTATGATTCCATTTAGATTATCCAAACCAAACAACAAGTTAGAGTCTAATGAATTAAACTAAGCTACTAATTGGCCATGGATATGCTAGGTTGTGCATAGGGGAACTAGTCCCTAACACCCCCTACTACCCTTATGAGGCTCAATTGGGTTAGGGATTAGGTACAATTCAATTAGAGTCTAATCAAGTCTAGGTTTCTATATTAGGCATTCCTAGGGAAATTAGGGGTCGAGGGTAGCAATGGGGAGGTGAGATTAGGGTTTTGGACCCCAATTCCCCCACATTCTAGCCTTAAGAAGGCTCCATGCTAATTGCACTAGAATTACCTAATATAGCTACTTAGATCTCTCACTTAGGTTTAGGGAGATTGATTAGGATGTAGGAAGATGGGAGGAAACCTAGGGATCCAAGAATTGGACCTAGGAGCAAATCCCAAAATTCACACATATAAGCAATTTGCCTAAATTCCTAGGTGACTCCACACACAAACCAACAAGCAATCCATGGATAGTGATATGCAAATAGAATATAATCATAAACAAATGGAATTACAACATTTACATGTCATTTCCCCCAACATGGTATCAAAGTAACATAATTTCCCCCAAACAGCCCACCCACAGGGGCCTAGCTACTCATAGAAATGGAAAATATAAAAAGAGAGAAGAAAGAGATAGAGGTGGCCATGGAGCTCGAAGTAGTGTATGAAATCCCCCTCTCGAGTAGTTGTAGGTCATCCTCCTCCCTCCTCTAGGGTGCAAGGGTGAAGAATGAAGGGGATTATGGGTAGGAACTAGTCTAAACTAGTGATTTGGTGGTGGAAATGGTGAAATGGAGTGGATTTGAGGTGGTATGTAGTGGATGGCCATTTGGGGAGCTAGGAGGTGGTGGAAGGTAGCTAGCCTCGTGCCCCAGCCACCACCTAGGTATATATAGGTGTGGGGAGGAAGCACTTTGTCAAGTAGGGGCAAAATGGGCAAACCAGTGAAAAGTAGGTGCATTTTGTGAGTAGCACGATCGTGGTAGACGGGTAGGCCACGGCTGTGGTGGATGGGGCATGGTCGTGGGTTTATTCCATCGAAGTTACAGGGTTTTGGTCTGAATGGCCACGGTTGTGGTGGATAGGGTGTTGCACGGCCGTGGTGGAGTACCACGACCGTGGTGGGTTGGATAATGGCAGCCGTGGTGGTGTAAAACGGTCATGGTGATCTTCTGTGGCACGACCGTCCTAGGTAGAATGGTCGTGGTGGTTGCCCCTTGCACGGATTTTCTTGGCTGCATGGCTATGGTGCTCTTTGCTTGACTTGGAGTTGATTTGCAAGTGACCTAGCACGGCTGTTTTGTGGTACCACAATCGGGCTGGGTCCTGGATCAGCAAGTTGACTCTGTTCTTTGACTTTTCTTGGACATCTTTGCTTCAATTGATCTTTGGCCACTGGGGGTAGGTCAGGGGAGCATCAAACTTCACTTTGGGCCTCTCCAAGAGTAGAGGAACCCTAGGATCACTCTATCTCTCTCTCTCTTCCATCAAGTGTGGTCTAAATGCCTAAAAAACATGCAAATAATGTCCATAAGTGCATTTTATACAAATAAGCATATTGGGAGGAATGACATGCAATCTAACAGGTGTAGATGTGATTGAAAAGCAAAAAGACACAAGATTAAGCCCTAAAATAGGGCTGAATCAGAAAGATCAAGTGCATGTTTTTCTAGAAGTTTCGACTATTACTGTCCATGTTGATGTTGTGGAACCTAGTGTGTTGAATATTCCTAACTAGTTGATGACTCCTTCTTCTGGGGAAAACTGTTCTTCTCAGGCTGGGCCTTGTTTTAGGATTCCTACTTAGGTGGTGGTCTCTCCTAGTTCACACAGTACTCCTGATCACTTGATTTTGGATGATTTTACTATTGTTAGTTCGTTAAGGAGGAGAGAAGGTCCTTCTAAACACCCAAATGTAGCTTATAGGCATTTCTAATTTTCTAAGAATAGGTTTTCTAGTCTTAATCTCGATGAGGTGTTTGGAGGGAATGAGGAGATGAGGGAGGAGGTCCTTACTAAAAGAAGGAGTCCTAATGACTAGCAAATTTATAATTACCTCTTAGAATGTTAGGGGCACAAATAAAAAACTTTTTCATATCCAAGAGAAGCTAAGAAGGATGGGATGTGATATTGCTATTATATTGGAAATGCATGTTCAGGCTTCTGGGTTTATTAATGTTGCTCATATTATGTGGAGAGATTCTCAGTTCATTATGAATGGAGAATTTTATTCCTTTGTAAGAATTGCCATTCTCTGGATTAATCCTACGATTAGAATAAGGAAAATATTTTCCAACCTACAACTTATTCATTGTGAAGTCATGATTGGGAGTTTGTCTTTCTACTTTTTGACTGTCTATGGAGTGAATTCTGATAAAGAGAAAAAGGATTTATGGGCTAACTTGATTAACATCTCTTATTCTATTGATGGTGCTTGGTGTATTATGGGGGACTTTAATTATGTACGTTTCAGTTGTGAGAGAATGGGGAAGCATCCACCGTCTTCTATGTCCATGGAAGATTTCAATAATGCTTTAATAGCTACTAGAATTTTGGAGGTTCCTATTCAGGGGTCATTCTTTACTTGGGATAGTAGAAAGAAGAAAGGTTTACCTACTTATTCTAAGTTTGATAGAGTTTTCTGCAATGTTCAATTTCTTGACTACTATAATGAAGCTTGGGTTCAATCCTACCATACTTTTTTTAGTGAACATAAAATCATTAATCTACACATATCTAAGGTTGTGAAGAAAGGTTCTCCCTTTAGGTTCATCAATGCATGGATCAAGGACCCTGGTTTCTAGGATGTTTTTAAAAACTATTGGCATGACTGTGCTAATATTAAAGGGTGCCCTATGTGCAGACTTTACCATAAGTTGAATTAATTGAGAGGGAAGTTGTCTAAGTGGAATAAATCTATTGTTGGTAACTACTCCTCTAATGTTCGTTTCTTAGAGAAACTTGTTTGGGATTTACAATTTGAAGTTGAGAATAACCCCCTTGATGAATCTATTCATAATAAGCGTGTTGAGGCCAGGAAAAATGCCCCTGAGGCGATTGATATTGAGGAGATCTTTTTGAAATAGAAGTCCAGAGCTTTGTGGCTTACTAAAGGAAATTGTAACACTAAGTTCTTTTATACTACTTTGAAGACCAGGAAATTGAAGAATAACATCTCTTTTTTGGATATTGTTGGAGTCCAGGTTACAGATCAAGGTACTATTAATGAACATATTGTTGAGTATTACAATTTTTTTAACTCCTCTAATGCATCAATTAAGAATTGGAGTAATGATTGGTCTTTACCTCGTATTTCTATTGACCAAGCCAATCATATTAGTAGATGGGTGACTAAAGAAGAAATAAAGGAGGTGATTTATTGTATGAAATGTAATAAGGCACCGGGGCCTGATGGATATAATGTGGACTTTTTTAAGTCTTCCTGGGGTATTGTAGGGGATTATGTAATAAAGGCAATTCTCAACTTCTTTGATAATGCTAAGCTCCTGAAAGAAAGTAATAGAACCTTTATTACACTTATTCCTAAATGTGTGGATCCTTGTGCTATTAAATATTGGAGACCTGTTTCCCTATGTAACACTGTCTACAAACTCATCACTAAGATCTTGGCCAACAGATTACAAGGGATTCTTCCTGGTTTAATTGATCTTAATCAGGTAGCCTTCATTAAAGGGAGGAAGATTAGTGATGCTCTTCTTCTCGCTAATGAAATTCTCAATACATTTCCAAATTCTTGTGGTGGTCCCAATTTGTGTTTGAAGGTAGATTTATCCAAAGCTTATGACATGGTGAATAGGAACTTCATTCTCTTTCTTCTATTCAAGATGGGTTTTACTGAATGTTGGATCAAATGAATCGATGCTTGTTTTGCATCTACTTCCTTTCAAATTCTTATTAATGGAGTTCCCTCTCAACCTTTTGTTGGTAGTAACAGAGTGAGACAAGGTGACCCTATTGTACCATATTTTTTTGTTGTATCAATGCAAGGTTGAAGTTCTATGCTAAAGGTTTTTGTGAATGAAAGAAGGATTGTCCCTCTAAAATCTTCAAAGGAGTTTGGGGTTTCACCCTTAATTTTCACTGATGATCTTCTGGTTTTTGCCAAAGGATGTGAAGAGAATGCTAGATCTATTAAGGATGCTCTTTCTCTATTTGTGAAAATTTCTAGACTAGTCTTGAATCCCTCTAAAATTCAAATCTTCTTCTAGTAAAGGTGTGATAGGTGAAAAAATTGTTTCTCTGCTGAATATTTCTGGTTGTGCATTACCAATTAAGTATCTGGGACTCCCCTTATTCATGGGTAGGATTACTAAGAAAATGTGTATACCTATTGTGGATAAGGTTAAGATCAAGCTTAATTCTTGGAAGAGTGGGTTACTTTCAATGGCTGGTAGGTTGGAGCTAGTTAATTCTACCTTGGCCTCGTATTATATCTTTTTGTCTGCAGTGTTCCCTATCCCTAAAGATATTATCAATGAGTTGGAGAAGTTATTCAGGGACTTCTTGTGAGGTGACACCTTAGAGAAAAAGAAGATACACACTATTTCTTGGAGTGATATTTGTAAGTCAAGGAAGGAGGGTGGGCTAGGTATTCGATGCATTGATTATTGAATGGAAGCTGGATAAAAATTTGTGGAATGTTGTTAAAAATAAAAATTCTTTGTGGGTAAAATGACTGCATGAAAGATACTTAGGAAAGAAGTCCATTTGGAGTTGTAAACTAAAAAATAGAAATCAATCCTAGTTATGGAATAAGTTGATTTCTATTCATGATAAACACCTTGATAAATTTGAAATCAAGGCAGGCAATGGAGCTAGTACCTTTCTATGGCTTGATCCTTGGTGTCTTGGTGGGAAAGTCCCTACTGATGTTCTGGGAAGTCAGTTATGTGCTAAATTTCTAAATCCCCAACAATGTAGGGTGAGTCTCTGTATTAATAATGGTATCTGGACTTTTCCTAACTTCAGAGGATCTGAGCGTGCTGTTCAGTTTTTTAATTCTCCGCAAGCACCTTCAGGTGTTGATGATGAAGTATGGTTCAATGGAAAATGTTCTATGAAGTTGAAGGATATTTGGGACTCGATCAGAGTTAAAAATGAGGAATGTGACTGGTCTAATTGGCTTTGGAAGAAGCTGTTGCCAAGGAATTCTGCTATTTTTCTTTGGAAAGTCTTTCTAAACAGGATTTTGACCCATGAGGTGATGAGATTGTTTGGTTTTCAAGTTGTCTTCAGGTGTAGTCTATGCTATGCTGAGGTGGAGGATCGAGATCATCTTTTCTTTTCTTGTGGTTTTTCTACAAAAGCTCTGGTCTGTCTCTGAAGATAGCTTTGGAAGGAGGATTAGTAATTGGCAGGATCTTATTGATACTTGTGGGAAATCCAAGATCACTGCTACTTTATTGATTCATGCTCTATGGTTTAAAAGGAAGAAAAGACTCTTTTCCAATCAATCTAAGAAGGAGGATGGCATTTGGTCCCTTTTTCTCATGAATAGCTACTTGTTTTGTAAATATATAGTTTTTTTCCTCCTTTTAGATAGGTTTCTTAGTATAGATAATTCGATAGTTTGTTCTTTTCTTTTACATCTTTTATCCTTGTTCTTGTGTAATTCCTTGGAAAAAGCAATGAAAAGGGGGAGGCACACTTGGTTCAACTATATATATATATATATATATATATATATATATATATATATATATATATGCAGGACATAGAACCTAAGAAACCCCCTACATCTCTTCCTCCACTTCCTTCTCAAGATATCAATTACCTGGTTAGCTTGCAAAGGACCTATTCGAGTCACTAGGTCCTAATTGCAGGGAGTTGGCAGTATGGCTAGGTGACTTTGAATAAGGGTCGACTATAATGGTCCATATTAAGGAGGAAGCTACAAGTCAAGCTTATGATACTAGTATATTTTTGCAAGATGTTGTGGAGATGTTTTCTTATTCTTAGTTGAATACATCTTTGATAGAACTTTGTATATGATGAGATCTTATGGCTAAATACCTCATTTTATATATGTTGATCTATTTTCTTATATATTAATGCACACATGATATACATTTTGCAGCTACTTACATAGGGAGTGTACAGAGTTCACACTACCCCATATGGATTTTCTAGTTCCATCATCAATTAGACATGTATAAAAAGACCCTATATTTGTTACTGAATACTACTCTATCGCATATAAATATTTTGATAATGAGAGAAAGAGTGTGGTTCTAGCTCCTTTTAATGTTGAGTAAGTTTTAGTTATTTTGCTTATAATTTTGACTCAAGAATTATATGTCATTTTGGATTTTGAGTTTTCTTTTGTTTGACTTCTTTTCACTCAGAAATAATCATTGGGTATTGTTGGTAATTATCCTCGAGACACTAACTGCATGTTATATAGATTCTAAGAGTGACCAAGTACACAGTGGGGGATATGAAATGAAAAATGCATTATTCATGTGAATAAATTTTGTATCTGTTAGCATATATTAATTTCTACATCGTTAACTACAGGAGTATTTGCTAATGCATTGCAATGTGTTACATTAGTTATAAGGGTATAAAAGAATTCAAAAAGGCTAGAGAAAAGGTGGTGGGAATATGGCAGATAAAATCTTTGTTTCTACTGCCTTTCTCATAGCCATATTTCCCTACATATATTGCTCAGAGGCATCAAATTTAGTGATCCTGATGCGGGGATTCACCCACTTGATCATGATCCTAGTGTTAGTATAGAAGTCCGCATTGTCAATATATTGTGCACCTTCCCATAAAGCTTCAATAGAACTCTTAACATTGTCTTTATTTAATCTAGTTTTGATCATAACAAAAATATCAACATCCAATCTACCAATTTCCCTACGAATGTGAGATATTTTATTGCCTACCCCTCTCACATTCCAAGTAATAATAGAGAAAGGCATATCCATTAGGAATGAAGGCTTTCTTCGTTACCCCATCTAGATGCAAGGTACACACCACAACAGTCTCCTTAGACACCTAGTCAAGTAGAGAGAACCTATTTGGGGAAGACTCAACTTGCTTGGAATGAGTACCCTTCGTAGCACCTTGGAGGGCCCTTGGATTTCTTTGATCTCTTAGATGTTGACTTCCACTCAGTATAAGAAGTAACAATCCTAGGAGTCCTTAGAGAGTCTTCACTAATCTCAATAATAATTAAAGGCGAGCTTCTTTGCACTTGTACAAGAGCCGGAGTCCCTAAAGAGTCTTCACTCCTCACAGTGAACCCTGAGGATGAGCTCCTTTACACTTATACAAGAGTCGAGGAACTATTTGGTTCAAAGAGAATATGACCTTCATAACTAGAGAACACCATAGTTTCACTACCAACCTCAACTTACAACTTTTGAGTTCTAGGAAACCATGTGGATTGAATCGACCCTAGCTTCTTCTTCCGTTTAGCTCTCAACTTTTTATTGGACTCATCACAAATTGAGTATTCATGGCCAAAATTCCCACACGATAGGCAGGTTCTAGGATCCCATTCATATTCAAAGCTGATGAGATCAGTCAATCCATCCTCACCCATAATCTCTAGTTCTTTAGGAAAAGAGAATTCCACCAGAAGAAGGACCTACATCCTAGTGAATTCAAGCCACTTGAAGGAGAGGGTAAGATTATTTGTTATGACTAGCTTTCCCAGGACATAATCAATATATGAGAAAATTTCCTCATCCCACAGCTCTAGAGGTAGGTTATGAATCTTGATCCAAAATGAGATTTCTGTCAATTTAAGCATCTCCATCTAATCTCCACTCTTCCACTTCTTGATGATGAGAGAGGCTTTCCATCTACAAACCATTGGCCTCCTTCTAATGTCATTTGTATATACTTATCATTAGAGAAGAGGATGAGAAAGAAACCTTTCCATCTTGAGATAACCTCAATTGAGCCCTTGACATTCCAGATCTACACAAGGTGAATGACCAATGTCTACCAACATGACGTCAGCATGTAGGTTATGCACAACATGACATCAACACCAAATCTTAATCCAATCACATTGATCAACCAAATGATTGGTTCACAATCTAAACTGGTCAGTTCAGACATCTGAGCCGATTGGTTCAGTTGGTAAACCGGTCATTTCAAAAACATGATTGTCAATATTGTTAAAATTGAATACCTAACACTTTAGTAATCAAATTTAAACCACATTCACGAATAAAACTCTTATTTTAGGTTTATCATATGCGTGTGACCGTATAGGTCACAAGTTATGTTGGCATTGAATGTCTATAACTTGATTTATGACATCATAAGCAATGAATGGTATCTAGCAAGACATCATTTCTAACCAAGTAATTTAGAAAGTTGGAGAACAACTTCAACCTACAATATGTGATTAGTGTTACAATGATCGTATAATTCATTTTTCTCTGATATCCAGATTGAACTCAAGGCACCTAATCATCATCCTCTCAATGTTCACTCCATGTTCCTTGAACGAAAGAAGACAATATGAGATATATGTGACTTCAATATCATATATTAACTAAATGTGCATGGCCATGCTTTTCTCAGTCTCGCTTATCAATTGTCCAAGAGATCAAACTCTTATAGGATGGACAAATACCATCTACACCACTCACAATCAATTCCCATGTGTCATAATGCATCTAAGCATCACCTTTATCATAACCTTTATTTAAGGTTATGTTTGATGATGCCAAAGTATATCAAACAACATGTGATCAGTGTAGCAATTTTAGGTCTAAGAACCACAATCACCACCATCACTTTGAGAGATGATTCTGACTACCATTCAATGGTTTCCATGTATCACTGTCGAGGTGAGTTTGTTTGATACACTATTCTCTAATAAGTATCTATGTGTTTGGTTTGATATCACATATCATGACTAATGAGATTTTATCATCAACCAACACACACTCAAGTCTTATGTGTTATTACGTCTATCAGCCTTCCACAATAGCATCCGACTAGGGACATAACAAGAATGTATATACTCTTAACATATGTATGATCTCTTTGTTCAGTGTCCTCATCCCAAAGACATACATCATTGAGTGACATCATTCTTTATACATTTATTATGTTACATCATTATCTCATAACTGAATAAAATAGTATAAATGGATGATTGCCTTTATTAGTAATCAAATCATTTTACAAGATATGCCATTACAATCATCATATGATTGGCTCTCTGGGCATACATACCAACACCTACATTATAGGTCCCTAGAATGGTAGGGGATCCTATAAGTTGGGAAGAAGATAGAGGTGGGGCATCAAAGATGTGGTGGGAGTGTGTCATGTATGTGTTTAAACTATGGTGTTAGTGAATTGTAGGTTGGTGCACGCTAACCTTCCCAAGAAGGGGAACAACAAAGGATGATGCACTAAATATGATTCATCGGGGGAAATCAGTTTGCCTCTGAGGTACATATTAGTGAATTTGAAGAAACAAATGGGGATCAAAATGGAACTTTAGAAGAAATGAATTGTTAGAAACCATGATGAGCATCTCCATATTATGCAACTTCATATATACAATTCCTTGGACCCTCAAAGGGTTTTCTTGATGATGTCTTCCATTCCCATCAAGCCCCCCAGAGTCACACTCTAGATGGATCTAGTTCTAAAATCATTATGTACTATATCAAGCCCCCCATAGTCACATTATAGATGATGGTGCCTTTCATCACCTCATCATATATATGTTTAAAGATACCTCTGCTACTATATCATTTAGTGTGTTGATTGTGCATATGTAAGGAATGGGACTGAAGAGGGTATCCACTCCTTGCTCAGTGGAGGAATAAACTGATCTTATCCAAATACACTAATAAGTACACTAGAATAGGTGTCTTTTTCTTTTTCTTTTCTCAAATGAATGGTACACAAGAATGGCATCAGAACAAAATGTCATGACTATTCTCAATTTAAAAGATTACATAATAGTCTTCCACTTGGGGTTTATATAAAAGAAATAAGAGATGTTCAGGAACATGTTGAGTGTTTATAGAAATGTAAGGAATGGAAGGATGCTTCCTCATGCTCACTACATCTAGGAAACATTTTTCATTTATCATTTTCTTCTTGAGATGGAGGCCATTTTTCATGAGTCTATTATGGTGGAGCAGCCATAGATGTATATTGATCCATTATGGGAAGTTTTCTTTTCATTTCAACTCATAGACTCTCATTCACTTAGTCATTATATCATTGATGAGGACTTTATAAGTCGAGTTTATGGTAAAAAAGCCTTCAAGTGATCTTTTCCATACTCTTACATCCTTGCCAAAGTTTGAGGGTGGTGGATGCATTGTATTAATGGAGGTGATAGTGGATGGAGTAAACCATTTGTTTAAAAATCTATGTCCCAAAACTGTCAATGGCCATGTTGTGACTTTTGGATCAAGAAGATCTTGTGAAGCTGTTCCATTTTGCTTTTAAAAAGGCACCCTGACTATTCCAATCCACTTTGCAGACCATATGGTTCTATTTGGTCCTGATATGATAGCCACTCTTGAGTTTTTCTTATAGAAATGGAATGAATTCTCTTATACTTTGCCAAGTTAACAATCCATTGGTATTCAATCCTTGATGACCCATGTACTTTTGTTTCGTAAGCTAAACCCAAGAGATCTATTTGTCTTACACAAAATCCTAACCCATCTTCATAATAAGAGCCTTGTATAGTTCCCTTATTTCCCAGATCCCAAGGCCCCCTATTGAGACCGGTCATGCCACCTTTTTCCAAGCCACCAAGCTATTTATATGCATGTCCACACACACACTCCACATGAATTTTCTCTATTGTTGACCAATTTTGTTGCAAACTAAACATGGTAGTTGAGTTGTTTGCATCGGATAGGTTGCTTAAGAAGTTAGCTCTAATTTTTTGAGTGTCCCTCTTCTAGATATGGAAAGCATATGGCTCTTCCAGCCATAAACATGTTGTTTTATCTTTATAGTGATATATGAAAAGTTTTTTATGCCCTTCCTTTGATGAATGATTGGTACACCCAAGGGGCGACCTAAGTTGGTTGTTTGATGTATCCATGTTCTCCTTCTCTTGCATATAGTGCTTTTTAGATGATGTGGAGCATTTTAAGATAAAAACATAATGGATTTCTCCTCAGACAAACATTTCCATAAAGAAACACCAAACTTTTGTAAACATTGTAAGATGACTAATAACTGAGTAGTAGAGGCTTCCCCAACAAGAATGTTTTCATCATAAAAGCTAACAGGAGTGAATCTTGATTTCCCTCTTGTATATGTTGGGTTTTAGGGGAGGCAGAGAAAGCAACGGAAACAAAAAATTTCTCCCCAAACCCAGAACAAGGAAACGCGTCAACGTCTATATAATAGGAAAGGATGGTTTGTGGAATCATACCTTGTCCCGAGGCTTGCTCGGAGACAATACCTCATGCCTTGCGCGGTCTTCACCTCCTGTCTTGGACGGTGTCTGTGCAGCTCCTGGTCGCACCGGGACTGACGACTCCTACTCTTACCAGGACTGTCGGGATTGATAGTTGTCCTCCTGAGTGGCAGAAACCTCCCGCCTCTAAAGTAGTCCACACGGACCACTTGGAACTCCACACTCCTTGTCCCACAAGGAGTTGGAAGGAGTTGCACCCTCCTATTGACGTACCAGTCACCAACACACTCTCCTACTACCAGTTGCAACTGCAATTGTCTTTCCCTTACTGCACCTCCCTTTGAGGGTAGCACTTGCTCAGGCTCTCTCTCGGTTACCAAAACTAGAGAGAACGAAAATTTTGCAGAGCAACCGGCTTGCACTGAGTTGTACTTTGAGAAGCCCCCAATACCCCTATATATATAGGAGGGTCATGGGATAGGGTTCTCCATCCCGAGCAATGCGGGACTAAAAGCGGGAGTAGAAGGGTTCAAGATTTTCCACAAAAGCAACCAACTCGCAACCTGAACTGATCGTTTCACATGTGAAACAGTCGGTTGGGGACCTGAACCGGTCGGTTCACAAGTGAACCAGTCGGTTGGGACACCTCAACTGGTCAGTTCACAAGTGAATCGGTCGGTTGGTGGTCCTGGTCGGTTCCCGATTGACTTTCCTTCTTTTATTTCTAATTGGTATCAAATACTAATCCTTTTTCATAATCAAATTGGGCAACTGAAATGAAAGGAAAATTCTCACCAATCTGACTTTCCCAACTTGCCCAGTTGGACCAATTGAACGATTGTTTCAACACTTGAAGCAATCGGTTCACCCTAACCTTGAGCTGATCGACTCAACACTTGAGCCGACCGGTTCACCAAGCTCAGCCGATCGGTACATAACTTGAGCCGATCGGTTGGGAGTGCAGATTGTGCATAATCAGTCAATTGTGATTTCAATCAATCCGATACTCCAATCAATGTATCCAACACCTTGAACACTATGACATTGAGCTATCAATTGATTGAGTGTTTAATTGAACTACGAAACTCCTTTAGTAATCAATCTAAACATAGTTTGTGGACAAAACTCCTCTTCCAGGTTAAATCCTATGTGTGTGACCCTGCAGGTCCATTTCACGTTGGTAGTGAAAGTCCATAACACTTATGACTTCACAAGCCAAGAGTGGTGCCTAGTCACACATCAGTGCTACCCAAGTGAAAGTAGAAAGTTGGAGAACAACTTTCAATCCTACAATCTATGAATGGTGTTACAACGAATGTATAATTCCTTTGTCACTGATATCCCGAATGAACTCGAGGCATGGAACAGTCATCCTGTCAATGTTCATTCACTTTCTTAATCTCAGAGTAGATTGGAAGAGATATGTATGACATCAATATCACATACTGATTCACACATGCGTGCGCATGCCTATTTCAATCCTACTCATCAAGTGGCCTTGGATATCATACTCCCTCAGGAGGGACAAATCCCATATCTATCACTCACCCCTCAAAAGCCCCATGTGTCAAAGCCACCCAATCATCACCTTTATAACAACCCATGTTTCAGGACTGCGTTTGATGATGTCAAAGTGTGCCCAACGACATGTGTTGAGTGTAGTGATTTCAGGTCAAAGAATCACACTCACCACCATCGTTGTGAGTACTGACCGTGACTACCATGTCATGGTTCCATGTGTCAAACTCATGGTGGGTCTATCCAGTACACTTGTTCTCTAACAAGTACCTATGTGTTTGGTTTGATATCTCTATATCATGACTAATGAGATTCTATCATCAACCAACACCACAATCTAGTCTTGTGTGTCATTGTTGTCTATCTACCTTCCACAATGACATCCGAAGAGGGACATAACAAGAATGTACAAACTCTTAGCATCCGTATGATCTCATCATTCAGGTCCTCAACCTGAAAGCATACGTCATTGACTACTGTCATTCTCTAGACATTCAATCTGTTCTATCACTATCTCATATGACTGAACTAGAAAGAATTGGAAGCTTTCCTTTGATGTTTATCAAATCAATCTTAATGTATCCTACCAATCATCCCATGATTGGATCTTAGGGAATACATACCAACAGACTCCCACTTGCACTGCGAGCCAATCACCCTTGAATCATATTCATAGTGATCTTCAAACATGTCACACATCTTACTGTGCTCTAGTGCGAACATAGTGAGTTATGGCAACACCATGCCAAAGTTAGTATAAATTGCATGTCTCTCATCTCTTCGTTGTACATCACACGTATGAGATGGAGTTTCCGTAATATGTGATCTAGTATTCCTTTGCTAACCTTTAGCCACATTGCATGATCAAGGATTCCATACTTGTCATCAATGAGCAGAATATCTATAAGTTCATCTCATGAATTTCCAGATCCATATAGTATCCACTGTTGTTCTCTAACACACGGATACTCAACATTTCCCTTTTAAATGGCTTTATTGGAACACTTCCAATTATCAACAAACTTTCACTTTTATATATCCTATATATATTTTGTGATTAATTTCCTGTCCTTTCGGAAGTTCGCATCAATGTAACTCTTTACATTGAACTCTTCCTTATCTCCATAGAACCAGCACTTCTCAAGTACTTATCAAGTTCTCATGGTATTCCAGTAACCCTTACTGGAAGTAGACAGACATCCACTTGTCATGTCTCACATACGAGCTATCAGGATGAGCACATCATATTGCCATGTCCTACATACAAGATGATGAATGCATTTTGTTCTTGCCATGTTGATACATGCAAGATAATGGGATGATTACATACATGATAGATCCATATCTATTCTTAGTGTTTCCATTCTTCATAAGAATTGAACATTTGGCCTTGGGATACTAACTCCATGTAACATGGACAAGTTTTCTCCCACTGAATTTGTGCATACTGAACCCTTCAGTACAGATTGCCAATGTTTGCTTTCTCCTTACAGGTCAAGAGGTTTTCGAGAATTATCTCTATATATGTCACACCCCGATCTCACACTGACCACTAATCACGAGATTAGGGCGCGACGGAGGGATTATCACATAAACAAATCACTGAGAACTTTTTCTATTTAAAACCTCGTAATGATATCCGGATTATTGATGTAAACTAAAACATAAATAACTATTGCGGAAGCATTTCAATTAAACTGGCTAGAGAACATAAACATAGTTTAACAGAAAGTAAAACATAACAGTTAATTTACATCTTTTACACATTCGCCATACATACTCTCTCTCACCCACACCATGTCCCAAAGACCGAGGGGAAGGGACTAAGAGACCACTATCTAACTAAACTAATTACATATACCTTCTACTGATTAAGCGTTAGGACGAAAGGATCCTTCAGATTCCTGCTGCTGACGATAACCTGAAAATGTTTTGAGTAGAGGTATGAGCCTACTCGCTCAGTGAATATCCTTTCATTTAGCTATCACTAAACAACTCATCAGGTTTATAGAATTGAAATAAACATAATACAGTACAAGCTGGGCATTTCTAATGACATAGCAGATTACAGAATATAATCGCATTTCTATGCAACAACAGGTAATTTAGACCAATAAACAGATATAATGAATTGGCACAAAAGTTCGGATATATTAATTTACTGTGATCCTATATGATTACATAATTATATTATTATTATGCCCTAAATATATGCAGTGTACTCTGCATATAAAGATCCGCAGCAAGTTCATGCTACGGTCCCACCGTACAAGACTTAGCGACACACCCGGGAAATGCTAAGTCTGACTGCTGTCCTGGTCTGCTACAGGACTCTTAGGCTCACACGGCCTCACTGCACTCTCAAAAGAGTGTACTCTAGACTCCTCCTTGAACCTGAGCACACAGGCGGAGAGTCGGGGTTACCACCGTGACACACGCACGGATTATTGTTGAATAACCCCCACATACTCCAGTGCCACCGTGACACACGCACGGATTATTGTTGAACACTGCCTTTCTGCCCTCGTGCCACCGTGACACACGCACGGATTATTGTTGAACACGAGTCACCGACCATCTAGACACACGCTAGGTAGGTCGTTTCACCCCAAGGTGCAGACCTCACGAGGGGTTCTACGGCGTTAGGGCACCTAAGTCTATTAACTGATTAACAAATAAACATTTAAACAGGAATATCACATTTACTGATTTCGTATCAAATCACAATACACTGTCATTCTAAACCGACAGAGCAATATATTTCAAATCATTGTAATTTCTGATAAATTCTCATACCATGCATTCAAGCAAATTAGAAATGCATAAATAACCCAACTTATTTCAATTTGGCACATACATAGTGAATTTACGCAATTGAACATCTTATTGCACAAATCAAAGAAATTTACTTCACATATGAGAATCATACTCAACAATTATCAATTCTCTAAATTTCTCGAAAAACGTGCACATTAACCCAAATCCTGGTTTGTGCATCACTTAACTCAATTAAGAGTTAATTACCTATCACAACACAATTTAATAACAATACTTGAGAATTTCTGGTAATATTTTAGAGAAATGTGCCATTTCATGTAAATATCAATTTACACATATTAACGTCAAAAGATATATACAATTAGGGTTTTCATGCATATTTTATTTATTCATATCTACTTTGAAATCGTACATCTGATAATTTATCAGAAATCTTCATTGTCTGGGTTCATACCCAAATCATACCATTTTTAGACATGAATTTCTAATTTCAACATTCAAATAAGCAATTTAGGTTCCAATGAACCATATAAATCTACCGATTCAATCCACACTGATCAATTGCTAAATTTAATCATACAACAGCGTCTAGAAGCAATTTATGAAATAAAAAGTCGGGCGACTCAAACGCTGCCCGACGCCTGATAACGCCTGTTATCAGCGTAATTCGCGCACATAACTGGAAATATTCAAACGCCTGAGTTATTTAATGATAAATGAATGAAATCCTACTCACTTTGATTTGGTCTATCCGGATTCGTCCGGAACTGCGTCCAAGGCCGGATTCTGGGCGATTTCGAATCGTCTTCTTCCTTTGAATTAAATTCTTACTATTCCTGTTCACCGTTCTACTGTATACAGTAGCCGCAAGCTCTACTCAGGTTGGCGAAATTGGCTTTATTCATGGTTGGAAGCTGAAATCCTTGCGTGGACCTCTCATTCTGAGTTAAGAGTAGCTATTCCTGCTGCTAGGCGTACCCAAAACGGCCCCCCTCCTGGCCGTGCACAGCAACTGCAGCAGCTGCTGCTTGCCGCCGGCCAAGGTTGCTAGGCGGCTGGCTAGGACAGCTAGTGGAGGAAGAGAAAAGAAGAGGAAGAAGGGAAGGGAAAGGAAGAAGGGAGAGAGGGGTGAAGCCGCTGGACGCCAAGGGCCAGAGAAGAGTCGCCCTTCTCCTCTGCTAATCGATCGTCCAATTCGCCCTGTGCGCCGCTTCAAGCGGTGGTCTATCGGGAAACAGATAAGCAAGAAAGGAAAGAAAGAAAAGAATCGTTTATAAGTGAAAATTTGGAAAAATTGCTAAATTGATCCCAGAAATTGGAAATCATCATAACTTTTTCCTCGGAGGTCCAAATAACCTGATTTCTTTTGCAACTTTTCAATCACAAAATCCTCTACCTTCTCAATGCATGAGAACATACTAATTATACTGTTTTACTGGTTCAAAGTTTCAATTGCATCCAAAAAAAATCACTTTACTCAACTTAATCATCTTAATTATGCACTAAGTGATCTTATGTGCTTGATTCAAATAAATCAAGTTATTAATGCACTAACCATCACATGAGCACTTAGGTTAGCTCAAATAACTTTAATTATGCTCAAATCATGATGCTTACCGATAAGCTTTGAAACGGGTCATAACAATCTCCCTCCCTTATAAGAATTTCGTCCCGAAATTCCTAAAAGAGAAAAGGAAACTTGTTACGCATCTCTGACTCAAGCTCCCACGTAGCTTCCTCTAGGTTATGATTCCTCCACAAAACTTTCACCAATGGTATCTCACGGTTCTTAAGCTTCTTGATCCTCTGATCAACTATCTGGATTGGTCCCTCAACATAGGACACATCTGATCTAAGCTGTGCAGGTTCTGGGTCAACTATCTTTTCTGTACCAGGGTAACATTTCTTAAGCATAGACACATGAAACACATCATGAAGATTTGCCAACTCAGATGGCAAATCCAACTTGTAAGCTACAGGTCCAATCCTCTCAACAATAGGATATGGGCCCATGTACCTAGGGGTCAACTTACCCCTTTTGCCAAACCTTAACACTCCCTTCCATGGTGAAACTTTCAGATAAACCTCGTTACCAACCTCAAACTCAAGAGGTCGACGTCGTCTCTCTGCATAACTTTTCTGTCTGTCCTGAGCAGCTTTCAACTGTTCCCTAATCACAGATATCTTCTCTGTAGTCATATCGACTATCTCAGGTCCAAGAATTTCTTTCTCGCCAACCTCGTACCAACAAATTGGTGATCTACACTTCCTGCCATATAGAGCTTCATATGGGGCCATCCCAAGACTAGAATGGTAGTTGTTGTTATATGCAAACTCTATCAGGCTTAAGTGTTCTTCCCAGTTACCTCTGAACTGCAGAACGCATGCTCTCAGCATGTCTTCAAGAGTCTGAATGGTCCTCTCAGATTGACCATCTGTCTGCGGGTGAAACGCTGTACTAAACCTCAGCTTTGTGCCCAACGCACGATGTAACTGATTCCAGAATCTAGATGTAAACTTAGGATCTCTGTCAGAAATAATGGAAACTGGAATTCCATGTAATCTGATTACCTCATCCACATAAATCTTGGCCAGCTTTGGAACATCAAAGGTCGACTTGACAGGGAGAAAGTGAGCAGACTTAGTTAGTCTATCCACAATCACCCATATCGAGTCCGAACCTCGAGGCGTTCTGGGTAACCCTACCACAAAATCCATCGTGATGTGTTCCCATTTCCATTCAGGTATAGGAAGCGACTGCAAGGTACCAGCAGGTTTCTGATGCTCAGCTTTAACCTGCTGACACACTCCACATCTAGCCACGTACTCAGCCACATCTCTTTTCATACCAGACCACCAGTACAGCTCTTTGAGATTCCTATACATTTTCGTGTTACATGGATGCATAGCATACATAGAAGCATGCGCTTCTTCAAGAATCTGCTCTTTCAGCTCACTGTTCCCAGGTACACACAACCTGTCATGAAGATACAACACACCATCGTCAGAAAACCTGAATTCTGACCTTTTACCTTCCGACATATCCTGTATAACCTGCCACAATTCGTTATCACTCTGTTGCAACACCTTAATTTGATCATAGAAAATAGGTTTGACTTGCATCTGAGCAATCAACCCACTCTGTCCTGTCACATCCAAGTCTAAGTTCAATTTTCGCATATCTACAAGCAAGTCTCTCTTGAAACATGCCATAGAAAATGCATCTGCAGTTGAACTTGACTTTCTACTCAAAGCATCTGCTACAACATTCGCTTTACCAGGATGGTAATCGATTGTCACATCATAATCTTTAATCAGCTCAAGCCATCTGCGCTGTCTCAAATTTAAATCCTTCTGAGTGAAGATATACTTCAGGCTCTTATGGTCTGTAAATACCTGACATGTCTCACCATACAGATAGTGACGCCATGTCTTAAGAGCATGAACTATGGCAGCTAACTCCAGATCATGAGTAGGGTAGTTCTCTTCGTTCTTCTTAAGCTGTCTAGATGCATAAGCCACCACGTTGCCTTCCTGCATCAGCACGCAGCCCAAACCTCTCCTGGAAGCATCGCAGAACACTGTATAACCTTTATCTGCCTCGGGCAAAACCAACACTGGCGTTGTGGTCAACTTCCTCTTCAAGATCTGAAAACTCTTCTCACAGTTATCAGACCAAACAAACGGTGCATTCTTCCTCGTCAAACGTGTCAAGGGTGATGCTAGCACACTAAAGTTCTGTATAAACCTTCTGTAATAGCCTGCTAAACCCAAGAAACTTCTGATCTCCGTAGGAGTCTTAGGTTGTTCCCACTGAAGTACAGAATCAACTTTCTTAGGGTCAACGCTAACTCCATCTTTCGAGATAACATGTCCAAGAAATGCTACTTCAGCCAGCCAGAACTCACACTTGCTAAACTTAGCATACAACTGATGTTGCCTCAACAGCTGCAACACTACTCTCAGGTGTTGCTCATGCTGTCCATCATTTCTGGAATAGATCAGAATATCATCTATAAAGACTACAATAAACTGATCTAGGAACGGTTTGAAAATCCGGTTCATCATATCCATAAAGGCTGCTGGGGCATTGGTCAGCCCAAACGACATAACCAGAAACTCATAATGCCCATACCTGGTTCTGAAAGCTGTCTTGGGAATATCAGAAGCCTTTATTCTGAGCTGATGATATCCAGATCTCAAATCTATTTTAGAGAAGATCGTCGCTCCACGTAACTGATCAAACAGATCATCTATTCTTGGCAATGGATACTTGTTCTTAATAGTGATCTTGTTCAGTTTCCTGTAATCTATACAGAGACGCATGGTACCATCCTTTTTCTTAACAAACAGGACTGGAGCACCCCATGGTGAAGAACTGGGTCTAATAAAACCCTTATCCAGCAATTCCTGCAGCTGCACCTTGAGTTCTTTCAACTCTGCAGGTGCCATTCTATAGGCTGGCAGTGCTACTGGATGACTATCTGGATATACCTGAATTTCAAAATCCAGGTCTCTGACAGGAGGTAAGCCTGGCAAATCTTCTGGAAAAACATCAGAAAACTCACGAACCACGGGCACATCATAAACATTGGCGGTGCTTTTCTCTGCTCTGGTGTCAACCACATGAGCAAGGAACGCTTCACATCCTTTTTGTAGCATCTTATCAGCTACAGCAGCTGATACTATGCATGTAGGTATAACTTTCCTGTCTCCAGCAAAGACACAAGAAAATTCACCTAATTGAAAGGTAGCTTCCTTCTTCCAACAATCGAGTTGCACTCGATATGTTTCAAGACAATCCATACCCAAGATGACTTGGAAGGTATTTACATCCAAGGGTATGAGATTAGCAGCAAAGGTATAACCTCTAAAAGATAACAAGCATCCGGGACAGAACTCGGATAAAACTGTTGGTCCACCTAGTGGAACCCTCAACACTAACTCATCTGCCAACTCTTGAGTTAACAGATTAAGTTCATCAACCAAAGAACATCGTATAAAAGAATGAGTAGCTCCCGGATCTATCAGAATTGAAACTGGTATACTATTAAACAAAAGCATCTCTCCTGTAACAACGTGTGAAGAGATTATACCTTCCTGAGGTGTCAAAGAAAAGAAACGTGCTGAAGCTCTCCCTCTGCCACGCTGTCCTCTTTGACCACTCCTGCCACTAGACACTCCGCCACCTCTGGAACCAGAAGCCATAGAAGAACTCGGTCCTTCAGCTGGAGGTTGTCTCTGAACATCATAAAACTGAGACTGAGAAGCTTGTGATGCCGCTGGTTGAAGCTGAGGACAAAACTTCTTTATATGTCCTATCTGCCCACATTGGTAACATCCTGTATAATCTAAGCCCCAACATTGCCCAGAGTGAAACTTTCCACAGGTATTACATACCCGCATCTCCTGTTTCTGTGGACCAGTCACAGAAGTAGATGATCCAGATGGCTGCTCTCTAGACACACTGCCCCATTTCCCTGGTTTGTATCCTCCTCTGCCTCTAGAAGTAGTGACATCCTCAGATCTCTGTCTGCCGAAACAACCAAAACCACGCCCAAGTTTAGAAAAGAAACCTCTACCTCCACCTCTGTACCCACTACTCGACTGTCCTCTATTGAAGTCTGCAGATCTCTTCTTAGACTCGGGCACCTTGTCAGCATTCACAGATTCTTCAACCTGCCTAGCAGCCTCAACAAACTCACCAAAGTTCTCTCTGTTCCTCCTGCTAGTAGCAGAAACTGTATGCCGAATTTCTGGCCTTAGACCTTCTTGAAACCTTCTGCATTTTTCTATATTGTCAGGAACAAGCTGCGGACAGAAGTTCGCTAATCGGGTGAAAAGCGCTTCATACTCAGTAACTGACATGTTCCCCTGCTTAATGTTCTGTAACTGCCTGATTTTCTCATTAAGGAAGGTAGGTGGATAAAACTTAAGATGAAACTCTTTAGAGAAATCCTGCCATGAGAGCTCTGTACCTCTCCTCTTTTCCTCCACACTATGCCACCACAGCTCTGCATCGCCTGTCAAAAGATAAACTGCGTGATTAATCTTCTTCTCTTCTGGAAGATCCATCAAGCGAAAGACCTTCTCTATCTGTCTCCACCACTTATCAGCCTCGGCGGGATCTGTAGTGCCACTAAACTCTGTGCCTCCAAGTTTTTTTACAAGCTCATAAGATCGCATCAGATCCTTGCTGCTGGTAGAAGTAGAAGCTCGCCTATCAGCCTTGTACCTCTCTTTGGTTTCCAGAAACATCCTGTACATCCGAGATGCTTCATCCATGTGGTCACCACCACTTGGACCCAAGTACAAAGGATCAGGGCCAACATGGCTCTCGGCCTGATCATCACTATCAAGGCCTCTTCCCGCCATCTGCAATGATATAACAGAATATTTCCTGTTAGAAAACCACAGATAGAAGAAAGACACTTAAACCTTAATCCTATTGGTCTCTTATCGTCCCCTGATCTTGAGTAACTAAGTACTCAAACCTAAGCTCTGATACCAAAGCTGTCACACCCCGATCTCACACTGACCACTAATCACGAGATTAGGGCGCGACGGAGGGATTATCACATAAACAAATCACTGAGAACTTTTTCTATTTAAAACCTCGTAATGATATCCAGATTATTGATGTAAACTAAAACATAAATAACTATTGCGGAAGCATTTCAATTAAACTGGCTAGAGAACATAAACATAGTTTAACAGAAAGTAAAACATAACAGTTAATTTACATCTTTTACACATTCGCCATACATACTCTCTCTCACCCACACCATGTCCCAAAGACCGAGGGGAAGGGACTAAGAGACCACTATCTAACTAAACTAATTACATATACCTTCTACTGATTAAGCGTTAGGACGAAAGGATCCTTCAGATTCATGCTGCTGACGATAACCTGAAAATGTTTTGAGTAGAGGTATGAGCCTACTCGCTCAGTGAATAGCCTTTCATTTAGCTATCACTAAACAACTCATCAGGTTTATAGAATTGAAATAAACATAATACAGTACAAGCTGGGCATTTCTAATGACATAGCAGATTACAGAATATAATCGCATTTCTATGCAACAACAGGTAATTTAGACCAATAAACAGATATAATGAATTGGCACAAAAGTTCGGATATATTAATTTACTGTGATCCTATATGATTACATAATTATATTATTATTATGCCCTAAATATATGCAGTGTACTCTGCATATAAAGATCCGCAGCAAGTTCATGCTACGGTCCCACCGTACAAGACTTAGCGACACACCCGGGAAATGCTAAGTCTGACTGCTGTCCTGGTCTGCTACAGGACTCTCAGGCTCACACGGCCTCACTGCACTCTCAAAAGAGTGTACTCTAGACTCCTCCTTGAACCTGAGCACACAGGCGGAGAGTCGGGGTTACCACCGTGACACACGCACGGATTATTGTTGAATAACCCCCATATACTCCAGTGCCACCGTGACACACGCACGGATTATTGTTGAACACTGCCTTTCTGCCCTCGTGCCACCGTGACACACGCACGGATTATTGTTGAACACGAGTCACCGACCATCTAGACACACGCTAGGTAGGTCGTTTCACCCCAAGGTGCAGACCTCACGAGGGGTTCTACGGCGTTAGGGCACCTAAGTCTATTAACTGATTAACAAATAAACATTTAAACAGGAATATCACATTTACTGATTTCGTATCAAATCACAATACACTGTCATTCTAAACCGACAGAGCAATATATTTCAAATCATTGTAATTTCTGATAAATTCTCATACCATGCATTCAAGCAAATTAGAAATGCATAAATAACCCAACTTATTTCAATTTGGCACATACATAGTGAATTTACGCAATTGAACATCTTATTGCACAAATCAAAGAAATTTACTTCACATATGAGAATCATACTCAACAATTATCAATTCTCTAAATTTCTTGAAAAACGTGCACATTAACCCAAATCCTGGTTTGTGCATCACTTAACTCAATTAAGAGTTAATTACCTATCACAACACAATTTAATAACAATACTTGAGAATTTCTGGTAATATTTCAGAGAAATGTGCCATTTCATGTAAATATCAATTTACACATATTAACGTCAAAAGATATATACAATTAGGGTTTTCATGCATATTTTATTTATTCATATCTACTTTGAAATCGTACATCTGATAATTTATCAGAAATCTTCATTGTCTGGGTTCATACCCAAATCATACCATTTTTAGACATGAATTTCTAATTTCAACATTCAAATAAGCAATTTAGGTTCCAATGAACCATATAAATCTACCGATTCAATCCACACTGATCAATTGCTAAATTTAATCATATAACAGCGTCTAGAAGCAATTTATGAAATAAAAAGTCGGGCGACTCAAACGCTGCCCGACGCCTGATAACGCCTGTTATCAGCGTAATTCGCGCACATAACTGGAAATATTCAAACGCCTGAGTTATTTAATGATAAATGAATGAAATCCTACTCACTTTGATTTGGTCTATCCGGATTCGTCCGGAACTGCGTCCAAGGCCGGATTCTGGGCGATTTCGAATCGTCTTCTTCCTTTGAATTAAATTCTTACTATTCTTGTTCACCGTTCTACTGTATACAGTAGCCGCAAGCTCTACTCAGGTTGGCGAAATTGGCTTTATTCATAGTTGGAAGCTGAAATCCTTGCGTGGACCTCTCATTCTGAGTTAAGAGTAGCTATTCCTGCTGCTAGGCGTACCCAAAACGGCCCCCCTCCTGGCCGTGCACAGCAACTGCAGCAGCTGCTGCTTGCCGCCGGCCAAGGTTGCTAGGCGGCTGGCTAGGACAGCTAGTGGAGGAAGAGAAAAGAAGAGGAAGAAGGGAAGGGAAAGGAAGAAGGGAGAGAGGGGTGAAGCTGCTGGACGCCAAGGACCAGAGAAGAGTCGCCCTTCTCCTCTGCTAATCGATCGTCCAATTTGCCCTGTGCGCCGCTTCAAGCGGTGGTCTATCGGGAAACAGATAAGCAAGAAAGGAAAGAAAGAAAAGAATCGTTTATAAGTGAAAATTTGGAAAAATTGCTAAATTGATCCCAGAAATTGGAAATCATCATAACTTTTTCCTCGGAGGTCCAAATAACCTGATTTCTTTTGCAACTTTTCAATCACGAAATCCTCTACCTTCTCAATGCATGAGAACATACTAATTATACTGTTTTACTGGTTCAAAGTTTCAATTGCATCCAAAAAAAATCACTTTACTCAACTTAATCATCTTAATTATGCACTAAGTGATCTTATGTGCTTGATTCAAATAAATCAAGTTATTAATGCACTAACCATCACATGAGCACTTAGGTTAGCTCAAATAACTTTAATTATGCTCAAATCATGATGCTTACCGATAAGCTTTGAAACGGGTCATAACAATATATCTCTATTCCTATCACATAGGAAACATATCTATCTTCCTTAAAGATAATTTCCACTTTTGGATTTCCATTCTAGAACATTTCCATTTCACATCAACATGTGGAATGTGAACACGCTCCCACCAAATCACAGGATCCCTTCTTTATCTTTGACATATCAGTCAAACCCTTTGACTATATCATCAAAGTAAGGATCCAATTCTGAGTTGCTTGTACTCAATCAATCACATTGATTAGTCCATTATAACTTATAGACTTCATTTGCATTAGTGGATTCATAAACCTTATAGGTTGTGTCACATACACATCCTTGTTTTATTCCTCATAGGAATGTTGTTTTAGTATCCATATGCCAAATGTCTTAGTCATTAAGTTGCAATCAACAAGCATCACCCTTCTCAAAATGTTATCCATGTGTCTTAACACTTAAGACTTATCCGCACTTATGGATTTCATCCAATGGGTGCTACCATCAAGGTCATACCTTATGGTTCACATGGATGTCATTTATGATGTAATGGTCATCAACCATAACTCAAAATTTAGTTCCTCATATTCATCTAGATAGTTGACTCATCACATGAACAACTCATCAAATAAATAATTGAGGTGTATCTATTAAGGATATAAGAACTCACAACTCCTTGTGATTCTTAATGTCCTTTATTAGTGTGGGGTATTCTTTTATTAAGAAGAATTCAGTTATTTGATAATCATTCTCTAACTCCTTAGAGTATGATTCCTTCTTGATTTAGACATCACCATGCCTTAATCATGAGTTCACTATGATACACTATCATAATCACTCAAAAGGATCTCAAACATTTTGGTCTAAGTATTTCATTCATTGATCTCATCAAGAATTAACACTTTACCACATTTGTACTTCATCTATGATATTCTTAAACACTTCAAGATATTCATATTGGTATTTCTTCAAACACCATTTGAAGTACTAGCATTCGCTCCAATAGGTATGTAAATACATCACATGTATTATACCTAATTGGATAATCATTCTCCCACTACCATTAGTGAAGATTGATTAATCATGTCCAAGATATTCATGTCTCTTACTGGTTCTCTAACCAAAAGAGTCTAGATTTATCCATCACATGGAAACTAGAAATGAATTTCTCATGATTGATGCTAATTTGATTGTTTGAGTTATCAATAACTTTAGGTATCATTTTATCTTATGCATACCATGTATCACAAGATAAACAAGGCATTGCCTTAAAGATCATATCTTTAATATTGAAACATCAACTTTATTAATTGCCATCATTGTCATACAATATGCAAAAATAAAGTGTTTCTATCTATTGGCAATATCTAAAATAGCAGTTCTCAACTCTATTTCGTGCCCTTTAGGCTGAAATAAACTGAAAGATACTCCTATCTATGGCAGCAACACTTGCTCCAATGATGGGTACTTCTTTCTTGGTCCTTTCACAAAGGCCATCACTTCTTTGCGGATCTTGCATATCATATATGATAGATCCATATCTTAGTATCATATACCTCAGATAAAGAAGCGGTTCATTTCATGATACCTTAGGTGTATATCTCCATCCCCTCCTTCATCTTCTTTTGTTCTTCCAGATATAGAGGGCAATCTCTCATACACCCTTTCCCCATGTGCCTTGAGGCTGAAGACGGCTTGGATTGCTGGCAAGCATCAGAACACTTCTTTGCTTTGCCCTTGTCCTTGCCCTTAAGAATTACCTTTTCTTTGATCACATCAAAGATTATGGTTTGTATTTCTTCATCTTTGCCTCTACTATCCTCAACATGTCCAACAACTTTGTCAACGCTTGTCAAAGTTGTTCATGTTGTAGTTTATCATGAACTGTATGATTCTCGCAACATTTGCAGTATCATACCAATAGCCAACTCTTGGCTCAGAGGAAAACCTTCTTAGTCAGGTCTTTCCACATACCCAATCACATTGAGTGTGTGAATACCTTACTGGATCTCCTTATGTTATGATATACTAGGACAGTGTCTTGGAGACATCATATGTCTCATGTTGTCTCTGCAACTCATAGTTCAGAGAACACAACATCAAGCACTCCTCATCAATATCATCCTCGGTATGCTTCCATAAGCATACTTTTAGCCATTGATGTGGTGGGATTGAGTTCATCTGGTCTTGGTATAACTAGGACTTGGAGCTTTCACTCTTTGAGAACACTTCTCATCATCCTAACCAGTCATGGAATTATTCCCATTTAATTTGTTGGTCTCAAAGACCGATCACAAATAAAGTGATTTGTTGATTAACCATTTATTTTAACAAAAGGAAATATATGCAATTTTAGTCCAAAACTCTTTTTTTTTACTTATTTGATTGATTTGAAAATTTGACGATATAATTAGGCCTTTAATTAATTATCGCTCCCACTATTTTACTTCAAATTGATAGCTCTCACCATCAATTCGGAAGATTGCAGCGTACAACCTTCTAGTGGGCAAGATCTTGAAATCCTCTAAGTCATGGACCAGCTAGGGCTGTCACCCACAACTTAGATCTCTCAGGTAGGCAACACTTGCCAATTGCATCATATGCAACTCTTGATAAGATGTCATATGCAACTCCTTGCCATGAGCATATCCATGCCTCAAGGTGCTAGATCCTATCTAGGTCACCTTGTTAAGTCCGACCCAAAGCCAACACGATGAATATGCACCCTGCTTAGGCAGACCCACACATTCATCCTTCACGCTTCCACGAGATAGATGGTGCACCACGCTTGGGCGTGCCCACACTTGGTCGATCAAGTTTTTCATGTGTGTCACATTTGGAAGGCATATAAAACTTAATATTTAATGAGGGATTTGGTTTTATATACATATACATATCCAATCACCACAATACATAGTATGTATCATATACATGCTATATCCCACAGAAAACATGCAAAACGATAAAAGCGATGATTATGGCCATCCTAATGTGATTCCTCAAGCCAAGAGGAATCACGGTCATCTAGGTCTACATCACATGCAACCTGTACAAGATGAACTCTGTGCTTTGCCTTCCGAGTAGATCAACTCATCACATGAGTAGCCTGCTCGATTTGGCCTGGTCGTCTGGGTGCCACCAGCCGATCGGTTGGCTCCTCCAACCGATCGGTTCGCCTGGTCGTCATGCATCTCATCATGGCTGCCACCCACTCGTCTCGCTCCTCGAACCGGTCATCAACTGATCGGTTCACTCCTTGAACTGATCGTCTGGAACATCAACCGATCGGTTCATGCCTTGAACCGATCGTCTCAGTTGTCGTCAGGATGTCCGCCGTTCTTCGACATAACAGGAAATAAAATTATATCCTATTTTACATTGTTTAAAAAGAGAAACCCCGAGTTACATTTGGGGGGAGCAAAGGTAGGAAAGAAATCTCGAATTATTTCGAGTTACATCAGGAATAGGAGAAGGAAGATCGGTGCACAGACCGAGATGCAAGCAACCACATACAACCATACACAGATAGGGTTTATTGGCCATAACCATGCTATACATCCACCACAAAACTCGTTTAAGGGCGACGCGTATCGAGTGCATTAATAATACATATCATATATGTAAATTGGGATTTGTGGATTTAGGATTGGACATGCATAAAGCCAATATTATTCGCATCGTATGCAATAAATAAAGGCGACAAACCAAAATTGATCATATCGATATTCCTAAAATATAGAGTAGTTGACATGGCTCTGAAACCACTGTTGGGTTTTCGGGGAGGCAGAGAAGGCAGCGAAAACAAAAAATTTTCTCCCCAAACCCAGAACAAGGAAACGGGTCAACGTCTATATAATAGGAAAGGATGGCTTGTGGAATCATACCTTGTCCTGAGGCTTGCTCGGAGACAATACCTCGCGCCTTGCGTGATCTTCACCTCCTGTCTTGGATAGTGTCTGTGCAGCTCCTGGTCGCACCGGGACTGACGACTCCTACTCTTACTGGGACTGTCGGGATTGACAGTTGTCCTCCTGAGTGGCAGAAACCTCCCGCCTCTAAAGTAGTCCACACGGACCACCTGGAACTCCACACTCCTTATCCCACAAGGAGTTGGAAGGATTCACACCCTCCTGTTGACGTACTAGTCACCAACACACTCTCCTTCTGCCAGTTGCAACTGCAGTTGTCGTTCCCTTGCTGCACCTCCCTTTGAGGGTAGCACTTGCTCAGACTCTCTCTCGGTTACCAAAACCAGAGAGAACGACAACTTTGCAGAGCAACCGGCTTGCACTGCGTTGTACTTTGAGAAGCCCCCAATACCCCTATATATATAGGAGGGTCATGGGACAAGGTTCTCCATCTCGGGCAATGCGGGACTAAAAGTAGGATTAGAAGGGTTCGAGATTTTCCACAAAAGCAACCAACTCGCAACCTGAACCGGTCGGTTGGGACACCTCAACCGATCGGTTCACAAGTGAACCGGTCAGTTGGTGGTCCTGGTCGATTCCCGATTGACTTTCCTTCTTTTGTTTCTAATTGGTATCGAATACCAATCCTTTTTCCCAATCAAATTGGGCAACTGAAATGAAAGGAAAATTATCACCAATCCGACTTTCCCAACTTGCCCGGTTGGACCAATTAAATGATCGTTTCAACACTTGAAGCAATCGGTTCACCCTGACCTTGAGTCGATCGACTCAAGACTTGAGCCGACCGGTTCACCAAGCTCAGCCGATCGGTTCATAACATGAGCCGATCGGTTGGGAGTACAGATTGTGCAGATGCAGTCAATTGCGATTTCAATCAATCTGATACTCCAATCAATGTATCCAACACCTTAAATACTATGACATTGAGCTATCAATTGATTGAGTGTTTAATTGAACTACTAAACTCCTTTAGTAATCAATCTAAAAATAGCTTGTGGACAAAATTCATCTTCCAGGTTAAATCCTATGTGTGTGACCCTGTAGGTCCATTTCACGTTGGCAGTGAAAGTCCATAACACTTATGACTTCACAAGCAAAGAGCGGTGCCTAGTCACACATCAGTGCTACCCAAGTGAAAGTAGAAAGTTGGAGAACAACTTTCAATCCTACAATTCGTGAATGGTGTTACAGTGAATGTATAATTCCTTTGTCACTGATATCTCGAATGAACTCGAGGCATGGAACAATCATCCTATCAATGTTCATTCACTTTCTTGATCTCAGAGTAGATTGGAAGAGATATGTATGACATCAATATCACATATTGATTCACACATGCGTGCGTATGCCTATTTCAATCCTACTCATCAAGTGGACTTGGATATCATACTCCCTCAGGAGGGACAAATCCCATATCTATCACTCACCCCTCAAAAGCCCCATGTGTCAAAGCCACCCAATCATCACCTTTATAACAACTCATGTTTCAGGATTGCGTTTGATGATGTCAAAGTGTGCCTAATGACATGTGTTGATTGTAGTGATTTCAGGTCAAAGAATCACACTCACCACCATCACTGTGAGTACTGACTGTGACTACCATGTCATGGTTCCATGTGTCAAACTCACGGTGGGTCTGTCTGGTACACTTGTTCTCTAACAAGTACCTATGTGTTTGGTTTGATATCTCTAGATCATGACTAATGAGATTCTGTCATCAACCAACACCACAATCTAGTCTTGTGTGTCATTGCTGTCTATCTACCTTCCACAATGACATCCGACTAGGGACATAACAAGAATGTACAAACTCTTAGCATCTGTATGATCACATTGTTCAGGTCCTCAACCTGAAAGCATATGTCATTGAGTATTGTCATTCTCTAGACATTCAATATGTTCTATCACTATCTCATATGACTGAACCAGAAAGAATTAGAAGCTTGCCTTTGATGTTTATGAAATCAATCTTAATGTATCCTACCAATCATCCCATGATTGGCTCTCAGGGCATACATACCAACAGTAAGGACAATTGGTTTCCATCTCCCTCTTCTCTCCTCTGCAGATTCATTTGGCTAAAATTTTCAAAGCATAGAATAAACAAGTAGGGTGATAAAGTATTAGCCTACTTGACTCCTATTGCTAGCTTAAAACTTCCTATCTCTTCACCATTCAAAGAATGGATGTAGTCCCTAAAGTAATAGCCTCTATAACATGGCAATAATGTTAGAATGTAGGGATGTTCTCTCCAAAGTATTGAGTATAAAACTCCATCTCATTTGTCAAAAGCTTTAGGGAGATCGGTTTTAATTGCATTGAGTGGTTCTTGTTTGCTTTGCAAACCATACATGGACAATTTCTTGAAATAGAATAATGTTATATCCAATACGACAACCAGGCACAATGCTTGATTGAAGAGGTGAAACACAATCACTAAGGCGGGGTTTGATTCTAGAAAACAATGACCTTGGAGAAAAGTTTAAGGCATACATTATGAACAAAAATTTGGGCAAAGTTGTGAATAGGTTTTAGGTTATTGGGCCTTAGGGATGAGGATGGGGGTAGAGTTTGCCAATTCAGGCTCAAAAGGAATACATCTAAAGGAATTTTGGATGAGAATTTTGACATGTGTTTTAACATCATACCAGTTATTTTGCAAAAAGGAAACATCTACTCCATTTGGTCCTTGTGCTTTCAAAGGAGCCATAGAATTCAAGTTGCTCAGAATTTTGTCTTCCTCCAGGACTTATGCAAGTTGTTCTTTTGTCACCCTGGACAATGTTGGAGAAGGCACCCACAAAGGATTGGCTTGCAAGCGGTCTTAGCATTTTACGAAAATTAGATTCTCAGAATTTTGATGGCTTTCTTGTCAACCTATTTTTGTTAAACGTATTCTTGTGGATCCATTTTCCGTATAATTTCATGATCAAATATAATTTTAATTTCATATCATCATATGGCAAGATGGTAGTGTCGCTTCTTATGTGATGGCATCAAATGAACATAGAAAGTTAAGCTACATTATGTGCAATTTAAACTAAATACATGTAGTGAATGCATCATATAGGATGAGTTGTAAATAATTATTCTCTCTCTTTTAGGATACTCATGAAACAAAGAATTCATTTTAACATTTTCCTCCCGCCCTACACATACAACCAAATAACTCTTTTAATATTCTCTTTTTTCTTTCTTTTCCCTCTATTTCACCCATGAATTTTCCTTCTTCTTTGGTTAGATAAAAGCTGCAGCCTGCAGTGGATTTGATGGGCTTTCCTTTCTCATGTTAGGAATTTTCTTCGTTAACGTATAACCTCCTTTATTTTATTTAGTTCCACACTTATTTTGGAAAATCTTCTGTATTTTCAGATAAGGATTTGTTTCATTGGTTTGTCTTTTTTTTTAGGATATTGCCTTCTTTCTTTACCTACTCCGTAGTGCAGAAAACATGACAATAAACGAGAAGCACCGCAGTGCGTATTGGCATCATGACTTCGTCAAAAACCAACAACAACGCCAACAATCATTCTTCTTCGCCAATAAGCATGAATTGCCTTGAGTAGTATGTTGGTATCCCTTTGCAACCTCCATTATGTTATTTGTTTACAGAATATCTATTGTTAATTTGGTTTGACACCGACCCATTCAACCTCGGCTCTTCACTGATTGAATACACGCTTCTGCTACCTTCGCCTGCAAAATGAAGTTGTTATGTCCGTCACGATTAATATGCATACTACTGTAACGACTATATGATCAGAAGAACTGATTGAATACCTAATGTGTTGGCATAACACCAACAGTTGCACCAGTGGTCTATTGGTTGAATAGTACCGTGTCAGGATGCAGATCCGGGTTCAATTCCCGACTGGTCCAGGATTGTATTTTTTCAACCAAATGCCACAGTTGCTTCCTTTTCCAGGTATCTAGTAATTATGTTCAAGGTAAAGTTTAATAAAGTTGTACAATCTTTGTACCCAATCAACATTAGCACCAGTGGTCTAGTGGTAGAATAGTACCCTGCCACGGTACAGACCCGGGTTCAATTCCCGGCTGGTGCAAGGTGATATTTTTTAACCGAATCCAAGTTCTGGAATTGGGAAACCCCCTCGCTAGAAATATCCCGGATATAAAAGGCAGACAGCATGCAGTTTAGTTGCGGTTACAACTTCAATAAGGCCTAGTTTGGACCGCCACTTTTAGAATCCCGAAAATTTATGTAGTAAATGGCAGTGCCAATTACCACGTGGTAGCAGGAACTACAAACACGTGTTACAGAACTTGAGACGGCCACATTTTGTGTGAGTTGTCAGTCACGTCGAAATTGGGAGGATTCAAAATCAGACTCAATGTGGAGATTACAAATACCATTTACTGTATAAATTTTCCGGAGTTGAGATGTGTCTACCAAATTAGGCCTAAGAGGTCATGTTTTATAGGCGGAATGAACATAAGTGTGGCAAAAACAAGGATATAGTTTTCCTCAACAACTAAGGAATGGAATCAATGGCTAAATATCACAACGACATATCAGACCTTAAAAAATCATACGGATGAACAAGTGACGAAGTCAAGTTAGAAACAACAACAAAAGTTTACATTTTCGTCTTCTCAAAGAGTTGATGGTTTGTAGATTGAATGCAAAGCGTACTTCCTTTGTCTGGAGTAATGTATGATATGTTGTTTGGAGATTGTCTGAATATAAAGGAGGAAAATTGGACATATTACCAGCTTGTTACATATTAAGGTTCACTATTGTATCTTATTGTTCAGAATATTGTACTAGCAAATCTTAATCACATCTATCCTAAAAACCCACCCCTAAAAAATTAATGGGGTATTTTAACGGTACAAATTAATTCTAACATGTCCAGAATAGTGAATCCAGAACTGAATCCAGAACGGTGAACTCGAACAAGCATCTAATCAGACCAAATATTAAAAGGATTTCATTTTTCAAATACTCTTCTAAGGCTTGGCGCGTGTTTGACATGGGCAAATATTTCTCGCTCCAAGCAACGTGGATCTACCACCTGTAGCGCCTACTATAGCCAATAGCACACTTTCTCTCAATTCACCACTCTCACAACCAACTCCAATCAGCACCACTTTCTCTATTCACATAAGCCGGATAACTTTTTCACAACTGGCCACTCACCACACACCCACCCCAAATTTCTCCTAAATTCCACATCAAAATCGTATCCCCACTCCCAAATACATTCCGCCCCCCATACAAGACCAATTTCATTCGAGCACCCACAAAGCCTTCTTGGAACTGACTTTCGTCTATCGAACATCCACTTTTCTCACCTCCCCTCATCGCATCGAGTTCTCTTTTTCTCACTCCTCATGGCCATTGTCAACCCTCTGCGCCTAGAGTTCCTCGCAACACCCTAAGTACCTTATCTACCTCCTTTCACAGAGCAATGGACTCAATCAACACGAAGAACTCATATGATGACTTCTAGGTCCTTCAACAAGGTAGAAATACAAGGTATTCGTATCAAGGAAGTCTACTATTGGAGAGTGAAGCAACACTTTGACGACTGAGGAGATCTCCAACTAAGAAGCACCAACAACAGAGTTGACATTGCCATCAATGAAAGGGCACCCATAAATGATGTATCGGCCCTAAAGAAGGTTTCTCCCAAAAGGGGTGACAGCTGATACTGTGACGACTGTCTCCGAAAAACAAGCTCAACGAATGCGGAAGCGATTAACTAGCAGCGGAATTATTAAAAATCACTAAAAATTAAAACTTTTTGCAAGGAAATCTTTAAACGATAAAACTCCTTCATAAAGAAATATAATAAGTTGTTTACAACATGTTTCATCATTGCATCTCTGTAACAAAAACATATCTCAAGAATAACAACATCAACCACCTTGTTAACTGTACAAGGTAAGATACAAAATATCGAGGCATCATGCCAAAATCTCAGATTTACTAACTCCTAGGACCTGAGAGTACAGCGACGACACATAGGACATACTATCTACAAGACTTGACAGTCAGTGTCTCCACCTGAGGATCACTATTGTCCCTGAGATTATTGTTGTTGCTGCTCACTCACTGATGGGTTTATTCATCCTCAGCTTCTACCTAAAAAGTCGAATCCCACGGGGGTGATACAATTGAATAATTGTCCCAGCGAGAGTTATAACTCTCCACCAGAAGTTTTGTTATTACAATAATGGAATAACATAAAGCAGTAGAATTATAAATATTCAACAGCAGGTTTAACATTGTGTAAACTAAGTGAAGCAGCATTCTTATAAGTAATCATTTCAATTATAACTTAATTGAATGACAAGACATATAACAATAAGAAATATGAAGAACATGTATACTAGTTATTTAACTAGGACATCATAAACAATGTAACGTCAATCATTGTTTCTCGTAGTTCAACCTAAGCAGTTATGCTACACGGCTGATTAAGTTTTTCAAACATTATTATGCCCTGAGGAGATGAGTTACACCTCTCATACTCCAACTGACCATTACTAAATCGCAATCGGTACCATACATAGGTCATCAGAAGAGCTGGATTCCTATGACCTCATCTTCCTCAGTCAGTGTGAGGATCAACATGCAGGACATCTCGTGTCTCTGCTATAATAGCTTTCCAGGGTATTCTGGAAACTTCGCTATTAGAGTTACAGTGGCATTTTGTACTCTCTTCGCCATCGAGGGATTTCTTGTTTATCTCACACCGATGCGGCATTAACATCATCTTCGGGAGATTCGTGATACATAATCCCAGCATAAACATATAATGAATGATTGATGGATTAAAAGTACATCTTACATCAAATCCTACATTAGGACGTAAGGATATTCACATCCATAACCCCCACATACTCAAAAGTATGTGCTCCAGGAGTTCCCTTAGGAAAACATGTTTCACCATCATTTAATTTTTGACACAGATGGATCTATGATTAGGGCTCTACATGATATCATTATACTTGATTAGTTAAGTACATTATTGTATTCTTTAGCATCAAGCATGTTTTCAAACATAAACCAATAAGACAATTGCTATAAAGAAAGAGTACTATTTGTATCAAGTTCACATCACATATTTTTAACATTAGGATGTCAATCCCTAATCATTTCATCATTGTAATTCAGGAATATGGGTGTTCAAACCCTTGAATCATCATAACACTTGTTACCAAGTAACACTTTATCATCCAGTCATTTTATCAGTATGATCTTTGATTATAACAAATACATATGTTTCTCATGGTTCATTCAACTTATCAAGCTCATATGTTACCACTCACCAGGTAACATAACATATCATTACTCTTAAAGCATATAAAGTGTTTTCAATGCATATGACATCATAACCTTTACCTGGATATGATCTCCTCTTTGTGAAAACCTGCATGATTAACATTTACTGATAACATACACCTTGTAACTATATCAGCACAATACAAGTCCTTTTCATATTAAGTATAGGACACCACGGCCGTGCTATCTTGCACGGTCGTGCAAGAGTAAGTCACCATGGTTGTGCTTCATTACACAATCGTGCAACAAAGGAATCACCACGACCGTGTCATATTACCATGGCTGGTTTATAGGGTTAGGTTTCCCTTTTAATTCAAATAGGATTATTCAACCCCTTATTCTTATAAAAGCATAATGATTACTTACTTCCATAATCATGTATAGTGTTTCATGTTTAAAAGCATAACCCAAAATTAGGGTTCACTGATCATTTCATCATATCACCCTAGATTAGGGTTTACTATTCGCATTACATGATATAACCCTAGAATTAGGGTATACTATTCACATTTAATGAATTGAGATCATACCATGATCATGTATGAACATTACTTCCATTAATGACTTCAATTAAGTTAAGATTCATTAATCACCATAATTAGGGTTTCCATGATCTCACTATGAAGGATCATACACTAATTATGTGCATCCATACAAATTGGAGGTATTTTACCTGATTCTCATTCATGTTAGGAGTCTTCTCTCTCCTCTTGCTATTAGATGATGTTTACATCTCTCATGATTAGGTTAAGTCAAAACAACCTTGATAATACAAGTCAAGTCATCACTACTATGGTCATTAGGGTTTGCTTGATTAAGAGGTACTAGTCATACTAACCCACTAAGGGTACCTTTGTAATGTTCACCTTTGACCATAATATGTATTAGTCCACTCATTACTTAACCCCTTAATGACTTTAACTATCTTTAGGGTTTAGGTTAATCAACTACTCAACCATCTTGACCACTACGGCATCAAACATTATTGACATTAAAAGACCCCAAACGGTTTTGCACTTTCAACCTTCAGACGGTTTTGAAACCGCATGGAGTTGTTGACTGTTTGGACCCTTTGACTTTCAAGACCGCATGGCCAAGTACACCATCAAGACTGTTTGCCCTAGGTGAGGTGAAGACCATTTAGTCTCGTTGACCGTTTGGGCCAACTTTGACTTTGAAACCGCATGGGCAAATCGACCTTGAAACCGCATGACCAAAAAGTGAATCAACTCTTCCAATTGAATTAGGGTTTTCAATGTTGAACCCCCCAAATGATCATGCAAAGGTTAGCCACTCATCAATTGAGTGAATTAGGTCAATCCTTACTGATTTGGTCCTCAATTGAACCTTAATTGGTCACCAATTAGGGTTTGGATTGACTGGATTAGGGTTTGGAAACGATCACCCTTCAACATGTATCAACATGAGTCTAAATAACCTTGAGACCATTGAACCATCATTCAATTGGGTCATGACCTGACCCCAAACGGTATTAGGATCATTTTTACACCCTCCAAACGGTCTTGAGACCGTTTTCTCAAGTCCACATCAAAAACTAACTCAATCTATTAAGGTTTGGACCATAGATTTGATCATTAGGTCACTAATCGATTATATTTCAACTTATTGCCTTTCAATTTCCAACCACTTAACCATAGTCAATCCTAGACCTCCAAACGGTCTTGGGTGACCCCCAAATGGTTTTGAAACCGTTTGGACATCCTCCAAACGGTCTTGAGACCATTTGCTCATGATGTCATCAACAACCAAGTCATTCTCTCAAAGGTTGAACCCTAATTTAGGTCACAAAATCAGCACTTGATTATTCAACAACTTGATGTGATTAGACCCTCAATTGATCAACCCCACTTGACCCTAGACCTTCAAACGGTCTTGGGTGATCACCAAATGGTTTTGAAACCGTTTGGGTGATCCCCAAACTGGGTTTGAAACCATTTGGGCCACTCAACCCAAACTTCAACATGATTGCACCATTGAAATAAGCAATAAACCCGATTAAGGTTTAGGTGACTAATGTGCCTTCAATTGGTGATTTACTTGAAATTAGATGATTATTTTTGGTGGGTGATTAGTCCATAATGTCTAAAACAGATCTCCAAATGGTCAACGCTTGGTCAACTCTTACAAAGGGTCTTGAGACCATTTGCTCCAAACGTTCTTGGTTGAAACTGTTTGCCCTTCAAACGGTTTTGAAACGTTTGCTTCCAAACGGTTTTGCAAACTGTTTGGGCAAGAGGTGGAGGACCGTTTGATAAAGTAGGATCAGGGTGAAATTTGGAAATAACGCCACCTTCTTCTACCTTTAGAACATGGACTGTTCTTCATGGTTTTGGTAGCAAGAACACATAGAAGTGTGAAAGAAAGGAGAACAAGCAACGTTTTCAAGGAAGGAATATGCATAACAAAACTTTAAGTTTTAGAGTTATAAAACCTGCCTCTAGGACTGATCCAGAGCTCCAAGATTCGTAGATTTAATGGTGGCTTGAGCTCCACAGGTTGTCCAAGGTCCGTTCCTCAAGATTTGGATGGAGGAGATGGCTAGAAAGAAGAGCTATGTAAGAAAGACTATCAAACCAACCTTGTAGCAAGATTTCCTCCATGAATTCGAGCTAGATGATGGTCAAATCTTACCTAAACCAGCTTGGTCATTCTACTCTACTCCTGAGCTTCTCCTAAGTCGGCCAAAGCAAGAAGATAAGAAGAGGAATGAAGGGAAATGATCCCTTGCTTTATAAAAGAGATGTGCTTATATACTTTGGGTATATTTTCAAGATAAGGACAATTGTTTCCTTTATTTTACATCTATATCCACCAAGACCTTCTCCACTTCTTGGCCACGTCTATCCCTTATTATCATGTGCAAAACTTCTCTCTCAACCAAGGTTTAGAGGAAAAGAAGCCAAACATCTTACTAAATTGTATACATAAAAAGGGGTCATTTTGCATACATCTTGATTATTTAATTATAATGGTTATCTTTCTTATATGATCATTATGATGAGGCACCCTCCTCATCATCATACCTCTACTTGATGTCAAGATTCATGAAAGATACTCTAGAGGGTGTATTTTACATGTTGCACCCTATGTTTTGGGTAAATTGCACTTTACACCAAAACTAGGTTTTAAAGCATAAGGATTGCTCTACAAGCTATAACTTGGTGCCCAAGCTTGGAGAACCCATATTACCACATCATATTCATCCTTATGATGTCTCAACACCAGAGGAACATCTTAACATGTACAATTTGCAAGTTAACCCCTCTAATTGGGTAATTTGCACATAAGTCCATATTTAACAAAACAATATTACAACATTGTTCAAAAAGGACAGAAATGGAAATATAAGTTCCTCAGAAGCTTTAATTACATATCAAAAGATAATCACACGCATCTAATCACATGTCTTAAGCAAAACACCTAGGGTTAGTTCATAACCCAGGTCAGGGATGTTACAAATTATCCACCCCTTACAAGGATTTCATCCCCGAAATCAACAAAACATATCAACAACACATATTAAGAGAAAAGAGCAGGGTATTTCCTTCTCATCTCTTCCTCTAGTTCCCATGTCACTTCTTCAACACCATGATGATTCCAAAGGACTTTCACAAGACTTATGTCTTTCTTTTTCAACTTTTTAATTCTGTTATCAAGGATTGACACTGGTCCTTCCTCATAAGATATATCATCATTCAATTCTACCTCCATAGGTTGCAAAACTGATTCTATATCAGGGTGACATTTCCTCAGCATGGAAATGTGAAACACAGGGTGTAACTTCTATAACTCTGGTGGTAATTCTAGCTTATAGGATACCCTCCCAATCTGTTCAATGATTGGATAAGGCCCCATAAACCTAGGAGATAACTTCCCTTTCCTTCCAAACCTCAGAACTCCTTTCTAAGGTGAGCCTTTGAGATACACTATGTCTCCAACCTAGAATTCTAACGGTCTACGATGCTTATCAGCATATGATTTCTGCCTATCATGTGCAGTCTTTAACTATTGTTGTATTACTTTAATCTTTTCTGTGGTTTGGTGCACAAGATCAGGACCTAACAATTGATATTCACCAGTTTCATACCAACATAGGGGTGATTTATAATGTCTACCATACAAAGATTCATAAGGTGCCATGTCAATGCTATGTTGGTAGCTATTGTTGTAGGAAAACTCTATCAAGCTTAGGTGTAGATCCCAACTCCCCGTAAACTGAAGAACACATGCTCTAAGCAAGTCTTCTAAGGTATGTATAGTCCTTTCTGACTATCCATCAGTCTGAGGATGAAAGGTTGTACTAAACCTTAACTATGTTCCTAAAGCTTTGTGAAGTCGCTCCCAAAAATGACTCGTAAATTGGGGACCTCTGTCAGAAATGATGGTAACTGGAACTCTGTGTAACCGTACTATCTCTTCAACATATAATTGTGCTAACTTCTCAGCAGAATAGGTTGTTTTAACAGGCAAGAAATGTGCTGTCTTTGTCAAACTATCAACTATTACCCAAATGGAATCATGCCCTTTGCTTGTCCTAGGTAGGCCAACAACAAAGTCCATGGTTACATGATCCCACTTCCACTGTGGTATGGGCAAAGGTTGCATTGTCCCTGCAGGCTTCTGGTGTTCAACCTTTGACTTGCTGACACACAAGACACCGCATAACAAACTCGGCAATGTCCTTCTTCATTCCAGGCCACCAATACATATCTTTTAAATTTCGATACATCCTGGTGCTTCCTGGATGCATAGCATACATCAAAGAATGATCTTCTTCCAGGACTAACTTCCTCAAGTTATCCACATCCGGCACTATCATCCTCCCATGATAACAGGCTACTTGGTCATCAGAGTCATGGAAACCATCTCATTTCTCATCACCATACTCCGATCTGATATGTTGAACTGCAGCATCAACTTGCTGTGCCTCCTTGATATGCTCTCTCAGAGTAGGTTTTATATGCATCTCAGCTAACAACCCAGCTAACAATGATACTTTCAATTGTACATTGTCTTGTCTTAAGGAGATAAGCATATCTCTCCTAGAGCATACTAAGGAATTCAGTTGTGCTCTATCTAAGGCTGGTGTTGTTGATTTCCTACTCAAAGCATCAGCAACCACATTGGCCTTCCCTGGATGGTAATCAATTGTACAATCCTAGTCCTTGATTAACTCCATCCAGTGGTGTTGCCTCATGTTAAGCTCATGCTGAGAAAAGATGTACTTAAGGTTCTTATGGTTTGTGAAAATTTGGAATGTCTCTCCATAGAGATAGTGTCTCCAGATCTTCAAGCCATGAACCACATCAGCTAGCTCCAGATCATGTGTCAGATAATTTTCCTCGTGTTTCTTAAGCTGTCTGGAAGAAAAAGAAATCACTTGTTTATCCTGCATCAACACACGTCCAAGTCCATTCTTGGAGGCATCACAGAAAACTATGTATCCTTTCCCTTGCTCAGGTAATACAAGCACTGGTGCACTTGTCAACCTCTCCTTCAACAACTGAAAAGACTATTGACACTTGTCACTCCAGACAAAAGGAACATCATTCCTAGTCAACTTGGTCAAGGGTAAGGCTATGGAACTGAAGTTATTAATGAAGCTCCGGTAGTAACCTGCCAACCCTAGGAAACTACAGATCTCCGTTGGTGTCTTCGGCTATTCCCATAGCAGGACAGATTCTACTTTTGTAGGGTCAACACGAATACCCGAAACAGATATTACATGTCCAAGGAAGGATACTTCTGGCAACCAGAACTCACACATGCTAAACTTAGTATATAGTTTGTGTTCTCTTAGCAAAGTTAGAGTCTGACGAAGATGTTGTTCGTGCTGCTGAGCATCTCTACTGTAGATCAGAATGTCATCTATGAAGACAACAACACACTGATCGAGAAAAGGTCGGAAGATTATATTCATGAGTTCCATAAATGCAGTTGGTGCATTAGTTAGTCCAAACAACATAACTGTGAACTCATAGTGACCATACCTTGTCCTAAAGGTAGACTTGGGTATGTCACTATCCTTAATACGTAGCTGGTGATATCCCGACCTCAAATCTATCTTTGAGAAGACGGTTGCACCACGCAACTGGTCAAAGAGATCATCAATCCTCGGCAGAGGATACTTATTCTTTATTGTCACTTTATTTAATTGTTTATAATCAATGCACAACCGCATTGACCCATCTTTCTTTTTAACAAAGAGGACCAGAGCACCCCAAGGTGAAGTACTCGGTCGGATGAAACCCTTCTCAAGCAACTCTTGCAGCTGTTTCTTGAGTTCTGCCATCTCAGCAGGTGCCATCCTATATGGTGTCTGTGCTATAGGTTGTGTGTCTGGGATTAAATTGATCTCAAAATCAATTTCCCGAGGTGGTGGCACACCTGGAAGTTCTTCAGGGAATACATCTACAAATTCCCTGACTATCGGAACTTCGGCAGGGTTAAGACTATCCATGGTAGTATCTACCACATGGGCCAAGAATGCATAACATCCTTGCCTCATAAGCTTCTCAGCAACCATAGCTGACACAAGATAGGTGGGTAGGATCTTTCTTTCTCCTTGAAAGATCCATGTGTCACTATCATCAGCAAACACAGCTTGCTTGGATTCACAATCCAAGACAACCTTATACCTTTCTAAGGTATCCATCCCAAGGATTATATCAAATCCATGCATCTCAAGTGGTATAAGCTCCACTTGAATGCGATGTTCAGAAAAGAAGAGGATGCAGGGAGAACATACCTCCTATAGCACAGCAGATCCCCTTAACAGAGTTTCTAACAACAAACTATCTGCTCTATGACTTATAGTCAAGTTGCAGTCAAAGATCACTGTTCGAGTGATAAAGGAGTGTGTAGCACCCGGATCAATTAAAACAGATACAACGCAAGATGTAAACATATCAGAATATAACAACTCCATCTGACCTGCTACAACCCGAGGGTTGTTCACTACATCAGGTGGATTCATCGCATAGAATCTTGTTGTCGCCTGTGGTTGATTTGGTGCTTGATGACTAGATGCCGATGATCCAGCTTGGGATGCTTGTCCACGTCCTCTAGATCTTCCTGGAAACTATCTCCTTTGTGATCCTTGCTGACTCTATCTCTGAGGTTGAGTCACAGTTGCTTCTCTGGCTTTGCAGTCTTTCATCAAATGTCCCATCTTCCCACATATATAACAACTTTTGTTCAGTTGTTGTGGTCTGGGTGGTCCTGTAACTGACATAGATGCTGAACTGCGAGCTCCTTCTAGTGGTAGGCTTTGTCCTCTACCTCTATTCGATGTCCACTGTGTCTAAGGGCAGAAATCAGGTAATCCCAAGTTATTAGCCACATTTAGAATGAATATGCATTACTATGGTGGACTTAGCACATAATCACATAAATGGTGGGCCCTTCCCTGTATACCTTGTACTCTAAGGATCTCCCTATATACCGTGTACTCTAGGGAGGTGATAGCCAACATTAAATCTTTCCCTCTCTAATAGGGAGTTTAATGATACCACTAGTAACTACATTTCATTTATCCTCATTTATGTTCTTTCATGTTCAAGGTGGAAAAATTGACAGTTACTTATATATATCTACATCCATCCATGTATTTCAATTATATGCAAGCAAGTACATATATTTAGCAACTAACAAAATCTAGTCATATAATTATATCCATGTACCTTTAATTTTCAGATATGGATTCCACAAGTTCTAGATTATGAAAAAAAGAGTAGGTCACCCTGAAATATAAACAAAACCTAAGTCACCATTAGGGTTTCTTATTAGGGTTTAGGTCATTTGGGATATCATTTTAGGATACATATGATTCGAGGGATTAGAGTGGGATTCTAAGGTCAGGTTCGTTCAAAGTCATTCAAGGACAATTAATTGTTAGGGTTTGACATAAAGTTGTATAAAGTATACATTAGGAAGAGAGGAAATTGGAAATTAGGGTTTTTCATAATTGTTGGATCAACTATCTTTCTTGGATAGGATTTCGGGTAACATGGTGATCAGGACCCCAATTAGGGTTTAACCTGTCCCCATGGCAGATCTAAAATCAATGATGACCAAAAATTCATAGTATATAAATATTAAGAGGTCATTAGGACATGTAGGCCATATTTTCGAAAAAGGGGTCAGATATAGATCCTGAAAATATTTTATTTAAATAGATCACATTTTTATGATGAAAATGATATATAGATTCGATATATTTCGATATTCCTATCATTTTCTAGGGTTTCTCTAAGTTCTGACCAATAAGGTAAATTCTAAGGAAATAAACGAAAAATAAAAAAAGAAAGGGGTGGTCGGCTTCGCATATTAGGGGAGGGATCTGACTTTGCAGATCCTCTCCTTAACCCGTGAGCCAGCCCCGGTCAATCTGGAGTCAAGGCTTGATGCAAAGGACGCCACTGCCCCTGAGGGTCACCTCTGCTTCGTGATAGGGCATGGATAAAAATGGAAAAAATCACCCTTTTGATTGTTGCTCGCGCCATGGTAGTGGAGCACCGTGACTGCAGGCAAGGATGGCGATGGGTCAAAGCAGCTAGGTGGGTTCCTGGGAGCATGAGGATGGGTGGATCCTCTTCGTGAGGTTCCCTTGAGTTTGATGAGCTCAACAACTCGATTAGAGGTGGACTATAGGTCGAGAATGGTTTCTCACAGGTATAAAGAATGGAAAAGTGAGTCTGGCTCCTTACCTTCCCTTGGGCTGGATTGAGGGGTCAAGAAGCTTGGTGTGAGGTTTGTGAGGATAGATGATAGCTCCCTGCAGCTTGATATGCTCCTGGCCTTACCCGCGATGAAGATCTCGAGCTGGGTTACGGCAACTTGTCGACCCGAGGCTCTAGGCCTCCGCAACTCCAACTGAGAGTGCTCCTCGACTCACCGAGACCCCAGGATGGTGTAGCCATGGTGAATTGGAAGTAGGAGGCTACTGGAGTGAAGGAGGAGACTGGGGTCAGGCGGTGTGAGGTTCTCGAGATCAGGGAGGTAGAGGTGACCTTCATTCCAACTGAGGGGTCTTCATGACTAAAAGGAAGGTAGCATAGCTACTGGGCTCTTTAAATAGGTGTGGTGATGCCCATGGTGAGAAACCCTATTTTACTCGCCACCACTAGGGAGAGGCGTGAGGGATCAGGAGGTTGTTCTCCCTGATATGGGGGAGATATGTGATGTGGTGATATTCGTTGAGCTCGGTTTGAGGATAGGAGTTTGTCCTCCAAAAATATCATGGGCGTTGTGGGAGTCGGGCGCGTGAGGTCGCTGTTGGGTCAACGCTCTGGTGGGTTCGAGGCCCGGGTCCTGCGGGAGGTAGGAGACAAAGTCTCCCCCTGTTGGATTACTGATCAATGGCCAGAAAATCTCAGCCTATATCAAGGCCTGCGTCTAAGCCTTCAAAGGCTGCGTGACACATTTAATAAAAAGGAAATTCGAAACTTAGGTCATAAGGTCCAAAATAAGTGGAATATGCACCAAATTAAATTGGTCATATCTCCCAATTGTTTGACCCAATTGCAATAAAATTTTAGGGGTAGATTAATAATGTCAAAATGTGACTATGGTATAATTTTGGGATTCAAATTCGAAAGTTTAACATGATCATTTACTAAATACATGTATTTTGTTATCATAACATACTAGGGTTAGCATATGTGACACATCTTTGTTCAATTGAGTGAGGAAAGTATATGAGGGTATTTTGGTCAACATAATTGATAATAAAACTTTTAAGAGAGAGAAAATATTATAAAAACTCACTTTGACACATCTTCAGTCTTCACCATAATAAGAAATAAAGCTACTCCTATTTTACATAATCTTTGGGAAACCTCGAGTTACATTCGAGGGGAGCAAATGTAGAAGAGAAGGATCGAGTTATCTTGAGTTACATTTAGAATAGAAGAAGAGAGATCAGTGTGCAGACCAAGATGCAAACAACCATAACTAACCATACACATGCAGATAGGGTTTATAGGCCATAACCATGCTCCACATCCACCATTAAAACTATTTTAGGGCGACGTGTATTGATTACATATATACCATATCATACATGTATATATTAGTTTGGAATCATGTGGTATTAATCAGATATTCACATTAGTCATTTAAATATTTGTATCGTATGCAATAAATAAAAGACGATAAAACCAAAATATGATCATATCAATTATCCCAAAACATAAAATGTTGACGTGGCTCTAATAGCACTGTTGGGTTTTAAGTGGTCAGAGTAGGTAGCAGAAACAAAAATTTTACTTGACCATAAACCCATAACCAGTAGATTGCATCAATATCTATGTAATGGGAAGGATGGTTTTAGCAAGTTATACCTGGTCCTGAGGCTTTCTCAGTGACTATACCTCTCAACAAGTGCATGCTTCAACCGCTTATCTTCGACGGTGTCTGTGCAGTTCCTAGTATTGACCTAGACTGTGGTTGATTGTCATCCTCCTGAGTGGTAGAAGTCTCCCGCCTCTATAGATAGTCCACATGGACTACTGGGAACTCTAGTCATTCTGAAGAATGGACTAGAAGAACTTGTCCCCTTCTGTCAGCGTACTAGTCACCGACTAACTCTCCCACAACTAGTTGTTGTTCTGCAGTTGTCTTTCCCTCATTGTTCCTTCCTGGACGGGTAGAACTTGCTTGGGATCTCTTGGTTACCACAACCAGAGAGGACAACAACTTTGCAGAGCAATTGATATTCTAATTTGTGTCTATGGAGAAGCCCCCTGCACCCCTCTATTTATAATAGAGGGCAAGTCTAGGGTTCCTAGTCTGTGCAGGAGTAGAAGGGTCCACAAATTCCATGAACAATTTGCACTACGACAGGCAAAACAGTTGTTTCATAATTGAGTCGGTCATTTGGCAAGGTGAGCCAATTAGTTCACTAGTGAACCGATCAGTTGGGAGTGTGAGCTGATCGGTTCACCTAGTGAATTGATCATTTCACTTCCCATACCTTCTTGCAATTCAGTTTCCTTATTTTTGGATTGCCGGGGGAAAATTGAGTTTCCTTATTCATTTCCAATTAATACACATATTAATTATTGTCCCAATCGAATTGAACAAGTGAAATGAAAAACTTTTTCTCACACATTGGGATAACTCAACACTTCTTATTTAGTCCAGTTGAACCGATCGGTTCACTAGAGTGAACCGGTCGTCTCACTAGCCATGAGTCGATTAGTTCACACAGTGAACCAGTTTGTTGGTGGTCCAAATTGTGTAGAACATAGTCAATTCAGTTCTCAATCAATCTGACACTCTAATCAGTTAGTTCAAACTTGAACTTGATGATTCTAAGTCAAATCTATTGATTGAATGTTTGATTGAGTACCTAAACACTTTAGTAATCAATCCAAACATCATTCATGGATAAAATCCTCTTCCAGGTTAATCCTTTGTGTGTGACCGACCCTATAGGTCCCATTTTGCACTGGCAGTGAGTGTCCATAACTAGCTTATGACATCAAAAGCAAAGAGCGGTACCTAGTCACACATAAGTGCCACCCAAGTAAAAAGGAAAGTTGGAGAAAAAATTTCAATCCTACAGTCTATGATTGGTGTTCTAGTGAATGTATAATTCCTTTGTCTCTGATATCTTGAATGAACTCAAGGCATGGTGTTGTCATCCTTTCAATGTTCATTCATGTTTCTTGAACTAGAGCAGATTGTATGAGACATGTGTGACATCAATACCATATATTGATTCACATGTGCATGTGCATGCCTTTCTCAGTCTCACTTATCAAGTAGCCTGGACATCATATTCCCTTAGGAGGGAAAAATCCCATATCTATCACTCACAGTCTATCTCATGCATCAAAGCCATCTAATCATCACCGTTATAACAATCCATGTTTTAGGACTGCATTTGATGATGTTAAAGTGTACTTAATCACATTCGATGATTGTAGTGATTTCAGGTCTAAGAATCACAATCACCACCATCACTATGAGAGACGATTCTGACTACCATGTCATGGTTCCATGTATCACTCTCATGGTGGGTCTGTCTGATACACTATTCTCCAACATGTATCTATGTGCTTGGTTTGATATCAGATATCATGACTAATGAGACACTGTCACCAACCAACACACAGTCTAGTCTTGATGTGTCATTGTAGTCTATCAACCTTCCATAATGACATCTGACTAGGTACATAACAAGAATGTACATAATCTTAGCATATGTATCATCTCATTATTCATGTCCTCAACCTGAAGACATCATCATTGAGCATTGCCATTCTTTAGACATTCATTCTACTCCATCATTTATCTCATTATCTATTGAGATATAATAATATAGAAGCTTGCCTTTGATATTTATCAAATCAATCATGACGTATTCCAATCCAATCATCATATGATTGGCTCTCAGGGCATAGATACCAACACATTCAATTACTGGTTGTTAAGAAGAAGATTATACCCCCTTTCATGTTTATTAATTGTTGGTCTTCTCAAAATGGATTAAGAGACGTCATGAAAAATGTTTGATCAATAATTTATATGCCCCCCTATGGATAGGATGTATAAAAAGCTCCAATCAACTAAGTTTTCCCTCACCAAATGGAATAAGGAGTCGATTAAAAATTTAGCCTCACAATCTTCTCTTATAGAAGCTCAATCTCAAGAAATGCAAAAACTTGCTGATCTTAATCTAGGGGACGTGGACCTTCAGACACAAGTGAACAAGATCTGGTTAGATGCTATCAAAGCTGCTAAAGATGAAGAGATTTTTTGGAGGAAAAAATCTCATGTGCAATGGTTGAAGATAGGAGACAGGAACTCAAAATTTTTCTATACCTCAATGAAAACTAGAAGAATGAGAAATTATATACTTAATATTAATATTGATGGGTGTTTCTTCTTTGATCCCAAGATCATTTTGGATCATGTATCTTCTTATTATGAATCTATTTTCAACTATGCTGAAGTTTCTGAGATTCATTAGAATGAAGAATGGGTTCACCCCTCCAATAACGAAAGTCAATTTAATATGCTAAGGAAGTGGGTGACTAGAAGAGATATTGAGGAGGTCAAAATGAATATGAAGAATGATAACACCCCTGGGCCTGATGGGTTCAATGTTAAGACCACTGGGATATTGTGGGTGATGATATTATCAAGGTTGTCCTCAATTTCTCCGATAATTCTAAAATGCTTAAAGAGTGCAATCATTCTTTCATTGTCTTGGTGCCCAAGTCCATTGAAGATGATTCTATTCCCTCTTATTTCCCTTTGTAATGTTATTTACAAAATCATTACTAAGATCTTAGCTAACATATTGAAGCTCATTTTTCTTGATATTATTGACTCGAATCAAGCAACATTTATCAAAGGAAGGAATATTGGGTATGACATCTTGCTTGTGAATGACATTCTCAACACCTTAAATAACAAGGTTTCTTTTTTTTTGCTCTAAGAAATACCTTTTTAAGGCTTTTGATTCAATGAGGAGGGATTATATTATTTTTTTAATGAAGAAAATGGGATTTCCTTAATGTTGGCTCTCCTGGATTGACATTTGCTTTACATCGACATCCTTCAAACTTCTACTAAATGGTACTCCTGAAAGAAGGTTTTCTTCTATGAATGGAGTGAGACATGGAGCCCCCCTCTCTCCCTATCTCTTTGTTATAGAAATGCAAGGCTTGACTTCTATTTTGAACCATCATGTTGGAGACTCCCATGTTTTCTACAAGAAATTTCGGTTCCCCCATCTCTCATATCATCTTTGCAGATGATCTTCTCTTGCTTGGTACTACTGAGGAAAGGAATCTAAGTTTCATCTATAATATTCTTGAGCAATTTGGTGAGTCGTTAGGTCCCAAGCTGAACAATACAAAGAGTAATATTTTCCTATGGGTGTTTAGGACATATCCATGGAGGGTACATATATTCCTCCAGTTGAACTCCCTATCAGGTATTTAGGCCTACCTCACTTCACTGGCTATTGAGTAAAGTGATGTGTGCACTTATTGTAGATAAAGTCAAGATCAAATTAGACTCTTGGAAGTCAAGTACTTTATCGATGGCTGGAAGAGTTGAACTCACCATCTCAACCCTTTCTTCTTATTGTATCTTTTATATTGTTGCTTTCATCATCCCAAAGGCAGTCATTAAGGACATTGAGAAAATCAATAGATCCTTTATATGGGGTGACACTAAAGTTAAAAAGACTATGCATAAATTTTCCTGGGACATCATCTACAAGACAAAGAAGAAGGTGGTCTTGGCAATAGATTATTCTCTGAGTGGATTGATGGTTGCCTTGTTAAAACTTGTGGGATGTGGACAATAATAAATGCTCTCTTTGGGTCAAGTGGGTTCATGAAAAGTATATTAAAGACTCCTCCCTTTGGCCCATTCATCCCAAAAACAACAATTATTGGCTCTGGGGGAGACTTCTATCTAAGAGAGACTTTTTGTTGCGTATGGTGGATTTCAGTATTGGTAATGGTGATACATTTCTATTATGGTCTGATCCCTGGTTCTCCAAGAATTCCACTCTTTTGGACAATGTTAATAAACAATTGGTTAACATATTGGGTCTTGGGAAACTTTGTAAAGTTTGTGTTTGCATAAATAATGGGGATTGAATTCCTAATAGAAGGGGTTCAACTAAAGTCAACAAGTTTCTTCTTCTTAATATGCCTAAGCCAGCTCCTATGATCAGTGATAGACTTTTTATAAATGGGAAATTCAAATATTCTTGTAGATGTATTTGGGATTTGCTAAGAATTTAGGCTCCATCAAATTTATGGGGAAAGTGGATCTGGGACAACAGGATGCCAAGAAGAATAAGCTTGTTCTTAAGGAAATTATTCCATAGGAGACTTGTCACAAATGAGACCATGCAACTCTTTGGGTACTCTGTTGCCTCGAAATGTCTGTTATGTAGTGTTGACACTGAAAGCATGGATAATCTATCCTTCTCGTGCAACTTTTCAAGCATGCTATGTGCTATGTTTCTGAAGTATAGTCTGTGTAGCAGTGATAGATCCTGGAGGAAGGAGGGTCTGCTGAAGTCCAAAGACAACAATAAAATCATGATTTGTACTTCATTGTACAACATATGGATAGAGAGGAATAACATGGCCTTCCTAGGTATTAGAAAGAAGATCCCCAACATTTGGAATCATACCAATTCTGACTCCAAATATTTTTATAATTAGTCTTCCTCTTTCTATTTGTACCACTTTTTTTTCTCTATAAATATCATTTTTTCCTAGAAATAAAGATAAGGGAACGCTAGGTTCACCACTAAAAATTAATTGCCAATACAATTGCGAATAGGAAACATTATGAAACAACTATTTCAAGGGTTGAAATGATTGAATCACCTATGAACCGACCAATTCAATGGTGAACTAGTCAGTTCATCATTCTCATGTTCCATAACATTCAATAAAAACCATCTCTTTGTCTCCAATATGAGTTGGAAATTCAGACCCTGACCCTCCTATAAATAGAGGGGTAGTGAAGGCCTTCTAGAGACATAACAATAAGCTCTGACAATTTTTGTCTTCTCATATTTTTGATAATGTGAGAAATCAAGGGATATCAAGGGAGAGATAATTGGGAGAGCAAGTCGACGCTACCACACTGACTAGAAGGGTCAACTCCTTCTTTTCCATTCATCTAGAATGATAAGAGTTCCCAGTGGTCTGTGTGGACTACTATAGAGGTGAGGATCCCTTTTCCACTCGTGAGGAGGATGAAGACACTTGCCATATTTGGTGATCAACTAGGAGGTTGACACCGACAATTGTCCAGGTGCAACATGAGAAAGTATAACTCTATAACAAGGTATAGTCGTTGGACTTGCTCCACAACCAGGTATATACCTTTAAACCCTCCTTCCCATTACATAGTTGAATCTTCTATTTTAGGGGAATATGGTGAGTAAATTTTTTATTTCTACTTCCATATGTGATATTCGTTTCCCTATAGTGGTATCAGAGTTGCATCAATTTACTATGCATTGGGATTTAATTGATATGATCAGATTACTATTTCATCATTTATTAATTGCATATGATGTGAATAAATAAAATGATTAATGTGCATATTTGATTAAATATCACATACGATCACAAGTAATATATATATATATGCAATTTACATCATTTGTCTTAAAATTGGTTTTGATGGTGGTTGTTTAGCATGGCTATGACCAAAAATCCCTAGATCTTTGTGTGTGATTGGATGGTTGTTATTCCTATTTATCTCAGTTTGCATACTGAGCCTCTAACATCTCGTCCATATATAAAAGTGTTAATTCTTTCCTTTCTATGCTCCTCTCGAATGTAACTTGAGGTTTCCCTATTACCATTTAATATGTTAAATAGGATTCAAATAGTTTTAATTCTTGTTATGACAAAGAAGACGATCTGGACCATACAAACTGCCTATTTAGAAAATGTACCGATAGGCTGGAGGACGGAGGAGTCTTGATGATAGGAGGAGCCAAATAGATCGGCTGGTGGCCAAAATGATCGAATGGAGGTGTCTAGAAATCACTTGGACTGAAGATTAGAAGACTAGTCTGAGAGTTCAATTGATTGACCAGGAGGCAAACCAATCGGTTCAAGAGTTGAACCGATCATCCTAGATTGGTCTGAGCACATATCTTGATAAAACATAGGTTGTTGCATATGATGTAGAACTTAGGTGGTAGTAATTCTTTGTGGATCTAAGGAATTAAAATAGTATGGCCATAACCATTGATCGTGTTTTGTAATTGCATATGTCCTTTATGGTTATATCATGTATATGATATGTAATATTAGCATGCCATGATTGGATATGTATATGTATTTATATAAATATAAAATCCCTCAATAAAACATGTTAAGTTTTAGATACTTTCCATAAGCAACACACATGAAAAACTTGATCGACTAAGCATAGGTTACACCAAGGTGTGGAGCAATGTCCATTTTGTGGAAGTGTGATGGTAGTTATGTGGGTCTACCAAAGTAGGGTGCATTACTATCATGTTGTCTTTTGGGTCAGAATTAATAGGTGATCTTAATCATATTAAGTACCTAGAAGCATGTAGATGACTATGACAAAGAGTTGTGCACACCATCTATCCAACAGTTTCATTTATATGCAATTGAAAAAGTTGCCTACCTAAATAGTCAAGTTGTGGGCGACCAACCAAATCTGACTCATGATTTGATGAAAAATGGATCTTGGCTCATTAGAAGATTGTATGATGCAATCTCCCTAATTAATATGTGCAGAATATCAATTTGAAAAAGGTAGTGGGTGTGTTAATTAATTAAAGGCTTTAAACATCATAAAATTTTGTAACCAAATCAAATCAAAAGTGTTTTAACAAATTGCAAATTTTTTGTGTAGAATCAAATTGCAAACAAATCATCATTGTGATCGATCCTTAGGAAGGAAAAACTTAATGGACAAATTTCCATTATTAATTTTGGACTTTGAGAAGGGTTCTCAATGATGAGCATGATCTCTATGTCCTAGATATACTACTGCTAGAAGATCATGCTCGTGATGCACCTAGGGCTGAGTTGGATGCTTATTGGAAACATACCAACGATGCCTTAGGAATTAAGAATCTTATGTTATGTTGTGTGAACTATTAATTGCATGAGTAGTTTGAATACATGGAGATTCTTGAGATGGTAACACATCTCAAGAATGTGAACCAGAATCATGCAAAGCAAGAAAGGTACAATGTCTCAAAGGCACTCTTTGAGAGCAAGATGATAGAAGGAGATCCATTAGAAACCCATATGCTTAATATGATTGGACATGCAGAACATCTATAGAAACTGGGGTTCCCTTTGAGCCAAGAGTTGGCCATGGATATGATTCTACAATCATTGCATGAATCATATATCCAGTTTATTGAGTATTATTACTTGAGTAACATGGTCAGATCATTTTCAGAGTTACTTGGCATGTTGATAAATATTGAAACAAGAATGAAGAAGGACAAGTACGTGATGATGATTAGTGGAGTGGAGTCAAAGGAAAAAAGCAAAGACAAGAAGAGTTCTAAGGCCAAATTGAAGTCCAAGTATTCAACACTCAAAATAAGGCGAAAGAAAAGTGCAAGAGGAATTTGTCCTTTGTGCTTGAAGGTGTTTAGGAAGATGAAGTTGGGGATAGAGATCTCCACTTTGGTTGTATACATTATTGAGATATATTTGTCTAATTCTTCATCTTTGGTACTAGATACCGGGTGTAGATCTCACATATGCTTGAATATGCATGATCTGAAAAGAAGTAAGCCTTTAAGAAAGGGCGAGGTTGAACTGGGCATTGAAAATGGAGCAAGAGTTGCTGCCACTGTAGTTGGAACATGTAATTTATCTCTACCCATGTCTCTTATACTAGAGTTAAAGAACTATTATTTTGTACCTTCCATAAATAGAAACATTATCTTTGTATCTTTTATGGACAAGGATGGATATGAATTGCATATAAAGAATGGTCAATGTTCCATTTCAAAAGATTAGATCTTTTATGATAGTGCCCCTATGTCTTATGGTATTTATTTGTTGGATCTAAAGACAAATGTTTATAATGTTAATACCAACAGATTAAAACTCGAGTACTCAAACAAAATATATCTTTGGCATTTTCATCCAGGGTATATCAATGAGAGTCACATATCTAAACTCCATAATGATGGTTATCTAGACTCCTTTGATTTTGAATCAATATAGATATGTGACTTTTTTTTTGGGCATGATGACCACATCTCCCTTCACTGGAAACAACAATAGGGCTAGTGATCCATTAGGACTCATACATTGTGATGTATGTGGCCCTTTTAGAGAAAATGCTAGAGGTGGTTGTCAGTACTTCATTACCTTTACTGATGACTTTGGTAGGTATAGTTATGTTTACTTGATGAATCATAAGTTAGAAACTCTTAAAAAGATTAAGGATTTCATGAATTAAGTATAAAACCAACATCATAAAAGAATTAAAGAACTTCATTCTGACCGAGGTGGAGATACATAGGCCAAGAGCTTGAGGACCTTCTAGGAGACCATGGTACTATATCACAATGACTCAACCCAGAAAATCACATCACAATGTTGTATTAGAAAGAACGAATCACACATTGCTAGATATGGTGTGATCAGTGATGACTTTTGTTGATCTTCCAACTTCCTCCTGGGGTTATGCTCTAGAAACTACAAAATTTACTCTAAACCGCATACCATCTATATCGTTTGAAAATACACCATATGAGATATGGACTAGGAAGTGCCCCAAAATGTCTTTTATGAGTATTTGGGGGTGTGAAGCTTATGTCAAGAAAATGTTTCCTGAAAAGCTTGGTCCTAGACTAGACAAATTTTATTTTGTTGGATATCCCAAAGAAACTAAGGGATACTACTTGTATAACCCATCTAACAACAAAGTGTTTGTTGCCAAGGATGATGCATTCCTAGAAAAGGAATTCATTTCCAAAGAAATCAATGGAAAGAAAGTATAACTCGAAGAGGTTTGAGATCAACAAGAAAACATTGAACCTATAGTGGTACAAGAGGAACATAGAGAGTCACAAGCCATTATGGAATCTCAAATCCCTCATGTAATATAGGAACCTTGAAGATCTAGTAGGACACGCCTTGAGCCAGATAGATTTGGTTATTTTCTGACTCAAGAAGGAAATGAGTCAGTCATTGATGATGAGCTAACTACCTACCTAGAAGCTGTCAAGGGACCAGAATATGAGAAATAGTTTGAGGATATGAGATTTGAGATGGAATCCAAGTACACCAACAAGGTATGGACCTTGTTGGATCCACCTGAAGGGGTAAAACCCTTAGGGTGCAAGTAGGTCTTCAAGAACAAGATTGACACATATGGTAATGTACAAACTTACAAATGTCAATTGGTTCCAAATTATTTTAGAAAAGTTCAAGGTGTTGACTATGATGAAACCTTTTCTCTAGTTGTCCTATTTAAGTCCACCAAGATCATGCTTTCCATTGCATCTTATCATGACTATGAGATTTGGGAGATGGATGTTAAAATCACATTCCTTAACAGGAATATTCTTAAGGATGTGTATATGACACAATCGAAGGGCTTTATAAATCTAAAGGATGCAAATAAAGTCTATAAGATACATATGTTGATCTATGGATTGAAGCAAGGATCTCGAATCTAAAATATTTGATTTTATGAAACACTCAAAGAGTTTGACTTTAGTTAAAATGAAGATGAACCATGTGTTTACAAGAAGGTTAGTGGGAGCATGATTGTATTCCACATATTTTATGTGGATGACATACTATTGATGGGGAATGATATCTCTACTTTACATATGGTAAAGACCTGGCTGGGAAATACATTCTCAATGTAGGACTTAAATGAATCATCCTTCATCTTAGGAGTCAAGATCTATAGAGATAGATTTAGAAGGCTTCTTGGACTAAGTCATAGCACATATATTGACAAAGTGTTGAAGAGGTTCAACATGGAGAACTCGAAGAGAGGAAACTTTCGTATGCCTCATGGTGTTACTATCTCTAGAGCTCAATGTCCCAATTCTTGTGAAGAAAGGGAACATAAGGGAATACAAGAGTAGGACTCCATATGCATCTGCAATTTGATCTATCATGTGCACAATGTTATGTAGTTGTCTTGATGTCTCATATGCCTTAAGAATGACAAGCATATATCAGTCAGATCCCATTGATGCCCACTAGACTTCCTTGAAGAACATTCTTAAGTACTTGAGAAGAACTAAAGATCAATTTCTTATCTATAACAGATAAGAAGAGATGGTGGTAAAGGGTAACACTGATGCAAGCTTACAACTAATAAAGATGACTATCAATTACAATATGGATTTGTGTTTCTCCTTAAAAATAGAGTTGTAAGCTGGAAAAGTTCCAAATAAGAGATAGTTATTTACTATATTGTTGCATCCAATGCAGTAAGGAGGTTGTTTGGATCAAAAAGTTCATCTCAGAACTTGGGGTGGTTCTAAGAATCGGTGATGCAATTAAGCTATATTGTGACAGAAAAGGGACCACTACAAAAGCTAAGGAAACTGGATTGCATAAACGTTCCAAGTATATAAAAGATGGTTCCATGTCATATGAGAAATCATACAATGAGGAGATTTGAAGTTTTGTAGAGTACCAACTAAGAGCAATTAGGTTGACCCCTAGGTAAAAGCACTCTCGCAGAAAAAGCATGAAGATCATGTTAAATCACTTGGTATTAAGTTCATGAGTGATTGGCTCTAAGTGAAAGTGGGATTTTGTTGGTATGTATGCACAGAGAGCCAATCATATGATGATTTTAATGGCATATCTTGTAAATAATTTAATTAATATTAAAGGCAATCTTCGATTTATTCTATTTTATTTAGTTATGAGATAATGATGTAACATAATAAACGTCTAAAAATGATGTTACTCAATTATGTATGTCTTCGAGTTGAGGACCTAAACAATGAAATCATGCAGATGTTAAGAGTATATACATTCTTGTTATGTCCCTAGTTAGATGCTATTGTGGAAGGATGATACACAACAAAAACACATAAGACTAGAGTGTGTGTTGGTTGATGGCAGAATTGCATTAGTCATGATATGTGATATCAAATCAAACACATAGATACTTGTTAGAGAATAATGTATCAGATACACTCACCTTGAGAGTGATACATAGAAGCCATTGAATGGTAGTCAGAGTCAACTCTCAACATGATTGTGGTGATTGTGGTTCTTAGACCTGAAATCACTACACTCAGCACATGTTGTTTGATGTACTTTGACATCATCAGAAAAATAAGGGTTGCCATAAAGGTGATGCTCAAATGCATTATGACACATGGGGATTGATTGTGAGTGACATAGATGGAATTTTTCCTCCTACATGAGTTTGATGTCTTGGCAACTTGATAAGAGAGACTGAGAAAAGCATGGCCATGCACATATGAGTGAATATATGATATTGAACTCACATATATCTTAGAGAATCTACTCTACTTTAAAGAACATGGATTAAACTTTGAGAGGATGACAATTCCATGCCTCGAGTTCAATATGGATATTAGATAAAAATGAACTATACAATCACTGTAATACTATTCACAAATTGTAGGTTGAAGTTTCTCTCCTACTTTTCAAATTACATGGGTAGCAATGATGTCTTACTAGATACCACTCATTGCTTGTCATGTGATACATCTATTATGGACATTCACTGCCAATGTAACTTGGGACCCAAAGTGTTACAACCCCAATTTTACATATGTTTTCATAATTGAAACATAATGATTTTATGAATATGTACTTAATTGAAAAGGTTGTATGTTTTTCTTTAAAGGATGGATTTATTTGCAATTATCCCTTTGATAGGAATTTTTTGGTTCCTATTATTATATTAATCCAATAATGGATATAAAAGAGAAGAAAAGAAGAAAAAAGTCCAAATAATGGAGAAAGATACAAGATAATGGATATTAAGAAAAATATTTATGTGAAATACATGGAAATCTCTAGAAAGTGACATTAATTGCCACAATTGAGTAAATTTCGTTTATATGTGATTTCTAATGAAAGAAATTGGAAAAGAGGAAAAAGAAATAAAAGATAAAGAGAAATCCTTGAAAAGAAATATTTTAATAAAGAAATAAGTAAGAAAGGGATAAAGGATAAGAGAAAAGGCTAAGGAATATTTCCCAAAATCAGTTCATGCCTTTAGGGTTCCTTGAGGTCTAAGGAATCCAAGATGATAAGATAATGGCAAAAGAAAGAGGAAATATCAATTAATTTGGTTTTATTAATGAATAATTTTCATATCAAGGAAACACCCTTTTCCTTTAGAATTTGGGTTTCAAATTTAATGCACCAGTATATAATGCCAAGACAGAGTTTTCTCTAAAATTTGAGTGAAAAATATTAAACGGGTAGAGAGATATGATTTTCATAAGATTCCGTTGTTAAATACCCTTTTTCCTTCGGTTTAAAAGAAATAAGAAATAGGGGAACAATGTCAGCCGTTGGATGTCGCATGGTCTAGAGGATCATAGATTCAATGGTGACTATGTTGTCACCTACCTCAAGCCCAAATAGGAATGTCAGAGCAGCGGTTGCAAACTTGATTTTCTCTCTCATCTAATACACGAGCAAACATGGAAACTAGTCCATTGGCTCCGGGAGATCAAGCCGACCATATCCACCCTAGATTTCACCTAGGTTTGTGGTTTCTAGGAGATTCGCCCAATATCCAGGAACCTTTCTGCCAGGGGCAAGTATAAATAAAGGTCCTTAGACCCTCTACAAAGGCAAAAACAAAACCCAAACCTACGACTGAGAACCCCGATCAATCTCCCTCTCTCAATTTTCCCTTGAACCCATGTTTTCGCCTCCATCCCTTCTGTCGCTTCACCGAGGGGACTTTGACCCCGCCCCATCAGCTCTGACTACCACTTGAGCAATTGAAGTTCTCTGTGAGTCTGGAGGAGGGCTGCGAAGGTGAGGGTGCCCTCCGTTGGCATTGGGAGGGCCAGAAACTCGAAGTCAACTCACCGGTTGACCGAGTGGGGGTACTGGTGCGCGAAAAAGAGCAGTAAACGGAAGGAGGAAGAAGAAAAGGAGGAAATGACCTCCCTACCCCCGGGCACGTGTGGCTCCAGATCAAGAACTCAGGGGCAAATATGTACTATCACCCTGACCGAGATGCAAGAAAAGCAAGCGACGCGCTAGGAGGGCCGCCTACGCGGCGATCTACTATTGGTCCAGAGGTAAATCATTTAGAAAAATCATAACTTTTGATAGGAAGCTCTGATGAATAAAGTCAATATATGAAAATTTATCCTCAGAATGAAAGGAACACAACAAAATTATATTTGAAGCTTAAATATGCTTGCAATTCAAAAAGTATGTAAAGATGATATCTTTAATGGTTTAATTGATGAAAAACCCTAATCTTTGATGCTTAATGTATTAGGAAGGGTTATCTGGATGTTTAAAGTTGATATTAAACTGTTGTTAATAAAAAGGGAAAATTATATCAAAAAGGATGATCTTTATGCATAGTTGGTTTAATTTAGGGATTCCATGTACATGAAAATGCTTTAATGGGCCTTAAAACCCTAACTTTGGTAATTATGACCCTTGATGGCTTTAATTGTTCAAATCCATGAATAAAGCTGAGATGTGATGATTCTAAGCTATTTTGAGTATAAAAGTTTGTAATTGCGGATACATACCCTTATTTTGGTAATTAGGGTTTTCTAATGGATTAATGTGGAATTAGTGATAAATAGAGTTCATATGTGATTAGACCATAATGAATTGTGAGTTGTTAATCCAAAAGAAACCAAAGATGATAATTGGCCTTAATGATTGTGTCATAACTTAAAAGTATAAAGATGGTAGTTTTAGTGTAAAAGGGATATATTTGACTTAATTGACAGTCAGGTATGCCTATGATGTTGAAATTAGGGTTTGTGATCTACAAGGGGCATTAAAAGTGATAAATGCATAATGGAGGCTAAAACCCTAATAAAACCCTAAAGTTGGACTAGAAATCCTAAGGTGGAATCCAAGTCGATCTTGAGAATGTTTTGCATAAAACAATGACACTTGGATGTTATGCATTAATTTGAAGATATTATTGATTGCTTGATTGATTATTCTTGAATATTATTGCTTGGACATCAAGTTTCTATGGATCAGGTATGTGGTTATGCTTATGATTAATCACTTTAATTTCACGGAGATTTCCAGATGTTTTTTCGGTTGCTTGAAAATAACTGCTTAGATGACTTTTATTTCATGCAACTATAAAGTGACTATGATTATCACCATAAATATGTATGCATGACTAGCTCATATCCTAGTCCTCCTTTGTGGATTTGCTAATGATGGAAAGGGTAACTTGGTATAGGGCCTACTTGTTAATTAGGACATCAGATTATCATGAGTTAGGAATTGGGATACCCATGTGTAGTGTCATGCAACTCTTTAGCACACCATGAGTTAAGGAGTGGGCTACCTATGGGTACTGCCATGCGACTCAACCCTAGAAATTGATTCACCTGTTAGGTAGGATCATGAGGGGTTTAATGGGGATCTACCATAAGTAAGGTAGCATCCAGTTCCACTGTAGGGACATCACAGAGGCTAGGGTATGGATGGATTGAGTAGTTAAGCTTAAAATGTAAAGTTGTTTGTTAAATCCTAATTGGTTGCAATATGTTATTATAGTTAATTGCACGATTATTGTTTCCCCCACATCCTTGCATATTCATTTATGCTGACTGACGTTTTATTTGTTGGCGTTTTAGGTACAACATTGAAAGGAACAAACAGTAAAGTGACACATTGTGAAAATAAGAAATAAAGTGCAAGGAGGATTAGATAGAATAGATTCAAGCTGTGGATAGAAGTAAATATCCAAAGTTTTTAAAAGGTATGCAAAGTTTTATTTTATACCAACTTTCAGTATAGTTTGGTAGAATTTTATAATTATTACTAATTATTTGTCAAACCTTTGATCCTGTTAATTGGGATAACGACTCTGACCTCTTGGTCTCCCTTAATTGAGGGCTACTGGGAGGTGGGGTCATTGCATTTGGTATCAGAGCACTGGTTCCTCATTTAATCTTTAGTAATTATTAAAATTTACAAAATTCATAGAACCGAGGGAGTTATTAGAGGATTTTCTAAAAGACAGAGGTGTCTAGAAAAGGATCACGTCCGGGGGCTGGAAATATTTTCCTCCACACCGCTAGTCGGAATACGAGGACTCCCAGATTTGTGTGACTACCTGGCCAATGTCTCAGGATTTGACTCAAAATAAGATACCTTTAGGACTCTCTCATCTTGTTCATCCCTTCTCAACTCAAATGTTGTTAAGGATTTTAAGGATTAGGGTTTTCCCTCTCTTCCTCACCCTCTTGAGGTATGGGTAAAGTTGATAAGGTTTAAGGAATCCTCCACCAAATTAATGAAAAGCATGTAAATAAGATGTCATGGACATAAGCCTAATAGTTTAAGCATAAACTAAATAATAGTTGCATGCTTAGGTTGCATGACATATGTTGTCATGCCCTCACGAGAGACCCTGAGGCTAGACCTTCTTGTCAGGAGGATAAGTAAAGAGAGTTAGTCTTAGAGGTAGAGACCTCCATTATAAGTAGAGACCTGGCACATCCTCTGAGGATGATGCTAACCCTAACCCTAAGTGAAGGTTAGAGAGAGAGAGAGATGACATGATGAGAAAGATGTCATGGTAGACCATGTGCGTGAGTGGACATGCTTTTAGTTTGGATACCCATGACGATATGAACCATGTGAGTTTGGATGACCTAGTACCTTGGCGATCCAACCCTGTGAAGGGTAATGCACTTTAGGATGAAGGATAACTCCTTCATTGATGAGGTTAGAAAAGAACCTATAGAAACCCTATGGGCTGATATGAGTATGGAATAGTATGTACCTTCGGTACGTCAGTAGTGCTGGTAGTAGTTTGAAACCCTAGCTAAAAAGGCATGTTGGATAGCTTATGAGATAAGCATAAAGAGCTATGGATAATCTTGATCAAACATATGTTTGATCGATCATGGGTTTCACCCATGTAGGTGTTTGTATAAGAGCTTGATGTACCTTCTTAGAGAGAGAACCTCTAGTGGTAAGGTTATTTGTAGGGTTAGCTCTAGAGAAAGAGAGCAAAACTCGAGCAAGAAGGATGGAAGCTTAGACTCTGGGATATGAGGAACCCTAAGAAGTTGCGTATGTTACGATGTAAGTGGATGGATGTGGTTGCCTCGTCCATGGTCCTTGTGGTTCTTGGTTGCCTTTAGAGGAACTAAACCCTAGAAGAAGGATGAGGCTGCTAGTACCGATGTGAAGATGATATAGGTGCCTAGCTTCTAGGGATAGGAAGAAGAGTTCCTTAGACCCTGAGGAGGTTTAGTAACAAGTTGTGAGGCCTTATACCTAGCTGGTTATCCTTGAGGAGGACTCAACTCTGAGGTGTTGCTTGAGTAGAAGTATAATAGGAAGTGCATGCCATACCTTGTACATGCTTGGTTTGTGGTTAAAAGGTTGAGCATGCAGTTGGACATTAGAAAAGTGAACCTAGGGTTCCTAGACCTAAGAGAGGAAGTAGTAGTACCTGGTGCACCTGATGCTCATGATGAGATTTGATTTTCTATAGATTCGAGAATGGCACTTCTCATGATTAGAGGAATGGGAACCCCTTGGTTTAAGGTATATGTTTGATGAACCCCTACATATAGATTGGGACATAGACATGTATGTATGATGATGGTCCAATATGAAGGAATGATAACAAGTATGACCTACCGTGGAGACCTAGTATGGTTTAGAAGGTTGTCTGTTTGTTAGCTATGTGCCTTCGTGGCTTGCTAGGGCTAAGCATGCTCGTGTTGATGTACACCCTAGACATAAGGACGTTGGTGACCTTGGTTGCTATCAAGAGATAGTTTCCTCCCATCCTGGGAGAGGACCCTTTTGTAGGGTAGCTTTTGTAAGGTTTGAGGTAACCTTAAGAGGTCTCATAGAATCTTGAGAAGCTAAGTGGAGAGTACATAGTATGAGAATCAACATGCAGACCCATAGATAATCATCTCTAAGTGCGTGTGGATGTGTTACCATAGAGGTAACTGGTATGGGGCCTGACCAAGGTAGGTAGGTCGCCATGACCCCTATGAAAGGATGTAAGTCAAACCATGAATGTAGAGAGAGATGATGGAGACTTGGGTAAGGTTCTAAGTTGGACATGTACTATGTTAGAATCCTAAGTCTATCCTAGGGTCAGGTAGGGATAAGAATTATGGGAGTAGGAGTTGCCTAATTCCCTAGTTGCACATGACCATAGGGTCGGGAGGTAACAATTATCATTGTCTAAGGGCCATGGGTTAGGAGATTGATCACCTTCACGAACTCATGGGACCCAAAGGGCAGATGAGGAGGGCACTCTCTGGATGCATAAGGGAAGAGGGATGACCCCAAAAGTGTCAGCACTGTATAGACCTAGAGGAGATGACTAAGGATGGTATGATGACCCAAGTGAGTTCGAGACCAGTTTTCCAAGGAAGTAAACTTGATATCAAGATGTTCATGATGTGGAAACATGTGTTGCACGTTTCAACCTAGATTGGAAGGTGTACCAGCAAGGTGGGATGCACCATCTCTACTCTTGGAATGAGAAGAACTTTGTGTTTGGATGGCCGCCAAATGCTTATTTCCTCTTGTTATGGGGGTGAGAGATAGGGTAGCACGCATGCCATACACTAAGGATAAAGATGATGTGAGTTGAAATGTTGCTATGAGTTATGAGGATAGAGATACCTTTGTGGAGTTTATGATGTGTGGATGGTTTACAAACATCAAGAGAACTAAGGTAGTCATCTTATGAGGATGTTTTTATCATGAGCTATGTGGAATTTATGAGTTATACAAGGTTGAGTTCGATAACCAAGAGGATGATCTCTGAGTTTTCTTGATGAAGATAAACTTAGAGTCCGAGATGAGATAGTAAGTGGAATACATGGAAGTGTATGTCTTCAACATTACCTAACACATAAGGATGTGAAGTGGTAATGGATGCTCTTATTGAGAGGTAGCTATCTAGTTTAACTAGTGGACAGGCTGGAAGAAGGGGTTAGGTGAACCCTAAGTTTGTGAGATATGTTTGGCTATCACTCAGATGTAACGAGATCTGTTCATTGAGTTAGTGGTTGCCTAGTTATCCAGCCTAGGGCTTGTCGTGATGGAAGGATGGTTGTAGAACCTCAGATGCACTTCTATGGAATAGGAGGTGATGAAACCCATGACTAGAGTGTTTTAGGGTTTTTGAGGAATCAACCTTGAGGAATCATGACTTTCAGGAGATCATGATTTTTAAGTTCATCATACACCATGGTGCTACTAAGATATTAAGTTGCGGTAGTACTTTGGATGCCTAAGATGAAGTTGCATGTGTCTTGTCACCAAGAATTCCAGGAGGTGAAGGACGAACTCTAGTAACCCAGTGAATTGATATAGAGGATAAAGAGTCCTCGAGAGGGAATGGGAGTTCATCACTATGGATGTTGTGGTAAGTCTCCCCTGAACTAAGGAAGGTCAAGATGCAATATGGGTCATGGTAGATCACCTTACCTAGATGACATGATCTAAGAGAAAAGAGAGAGTATTGTCAGAAGACAGATCCGGTTGAACTACATATAAGAGAGATGGTTCAACTACACAATAATGCGAGTTCAAAGGTCCTCGAGTGTGATCTAAAGGTTCACTTCCATGAGGTGGAAGTAGATACATGAAGAGCTCGATGTTAGTACATCTTATCACCCCTAACTGATGTTAGCATGATCCAGACTAGAGGGTCTGATGAGAGCATATGTGCTCGATCATGGTGATATATGGGGATAGTTTTCGTCATATGAAAGTTGTGATGATAGACACCATAGCCAGTATCAGGATATAAGAAGCTCTGTAAGAGAGGTTGTGTTGGTCACCACTTCATTAAGATGATGTTGGTGAAGGGACCTCATGAAGGTTGGAAAAAGACCACAGTGTGTGCAGGTAAAGTCACTTTGATTGTGCAATGGCTAAAAGAGAGCCCATGGACGGCATGAGTCATGAGCTGATGCAAAGTAGACTGACATGCACTTCACTATGGGAGAATATGTGATATGAAAAATCTGACCCCTCTGAGCTAGAGCTGAGACAGATGAGTCCCCGATACATGGGTCCATTTGAGATGGATTGGTGGAGATGCATGTGTATAGCCTTACCCCTTAGGATAATGTGATGTGTGATGAGTTCCATGTGTCCAATTTATAGCACTATGTGAGGTACCTGAGCCATGTGTTGAGAAATGAACCTAGTGAGCCCCAAGGGAGGCTGAAATGTCCTGAGTCGCCTGTGAGATTATAGATGTCAAGGTGATAGAAACCCAGAGAAAGGAATATGTGATGATAAAGGTTCTTTAGAAGCACATGGATAGGGCAAAGCAACATAGGGGCCAATGATGGACATGGAAAAGTCTTCCTGAATTGTTTATATGCTTGATGGAATTTTGAGGACAAAATTCTTATAAGAGAAGAAGGATGTTACAACCCCAATTTTACATATGTTTTCATAATTGAAATGTAATGGATTTATGAATATGTACTTAATTGAAAAGGTTGTATGTTTTTCTTCAAAGGATGAATTTATTTGCAATTATCCCTTTGATAGGAATTTCATGGTTCCTGTTATTATGTTAATCCAATAATGGATATAAAAGAGAAGAAAAGAAGAAAAAAGTCCAAATAATGGAAAAAGATACAAGATAATGGATATTAAGAAAAATATTTATGAGAAATACATGGAAATCTCTAGAAAGTGGCATTAATGGCCACAATTGAATAAATTTCGTTTATATGTGATTTCTAATGAAAGAAATAGGAAAAGAGGAAAAAGAAATAAAAGATAAAGAGAAATCCCTAAAAAGAAATCTTTTAATAAAGAAATAAGTAAGAAAGGGATAAAGGATAAGAGAAAAGGCTAAGGAATATTTCCAAAGAAGGGATTTCGTGCCTTTAGGGTTCCTTGAGGTCCAAGGAATCCAAAATGATAAGATAATGGCAAAAGAAAGAGGAAATATCAATTAATTTGGTTTTATTAATGAATAACTTGCATATGAAGGAAACACACTTTTCCTTTGGAATTTGGGTTTCAAATTTAATGCATCAGTAGATAATGCCAAGAAAGAGTTTCCTCTAAAATTTGAGTGCAAAATATTAAACGCGGAGAGAGATATGATTTTCACAAGATTCCATTGTTAAATACCCTTTTTCCTTCATTTTAAAAGAAGTAAGAAATAGGGGAAGAATGTCAGCCGTTGGATGTCGTGTGGTCCAGAGGATCACAGATCCAACAATGACTGTGTTGTCACCTACCTCAAGCCCAAATAGGAAAGTCAGAGTAGCGTTTGCAAACTCGATTTTCTCTCTCATCTAATACACGAGCAAACATGGAAACCAGCCCATTGGCTCTGGGAGATCGAGCCGATCATATTCACCCTAGATTTCACCTAGGTTTGTGGTTTCTAGGAGACTCAACCAATCTCTAGGAACCTTGCCACCATGGGTAAGTATAAATAGAGGTCCTTCGACCCTCTGCAAAGGCAAAAACAAAACCCAGACCTATGGCCAAGAACCCCAAACAGTCTCCCTCTCTCAATTTTCCCTTGGACCCCTATTTTTGCCTCCATCCCTTCTGCCGCTTCACCGAGGGGACTTTGACCCCGCTCCATCTGCTCTGGATTCCACTCAAGAAATTGAAGTTCTTTGTGAGTCCATAGGAGGGCTGCAAAGGTGAGGGTGCCCTCCGTTGGAACTGGGAGGGCCGAAAACTCGAAGTCAACTCATCAGTTGACTGAGTGGGGGTACTGGTGCGCAAAACAGAGCAGTGAATGGAAGGGGGAAGAAGAAAAGGAGGAAATGACATCCCTACCCCCAGGCGCATGTGGCTCCAGATCAAGAACTCAGGGGCAAAGCTGTACTATCACCATGACTGAGATGCAAGCAAAGCAAGTCGTGTGCTAGGAGGGCCGCCTACGTGGTGATCTACTATTGGTCCAGAGGTAAATCATTTAGAAAAATCATAACTTTTGATAGGAAGCTCCGATAAATAAAGTCAATATATGAAAATTTATCCTTAGATTGAAAGGAATAGAAATAAATTATATTTGAAGCTTAATTCTACTTGCAATTCAAAAAGTAAGTAAAGATGCTATCTTTAATGGTTTAATTGATGAAAAACCCTAATATTTGATGATTCATGTATTAGGAAGGGTTATATGGATGTTTAAAGTTGATATTAACCTTTTGTTAATAATAAGGGAAAATTAGATCAAAAAGGATGATCTTTATGCATAGTTGGTTTAATTTAGGGATTCCATGTACATGAAAATGCTTTAATGGGCCTTAAAACCCTGGCTTTGGTAATTATGATCGTTAATGGCTTTAGTTGTTCAAATCCATGAATAAAGTTGAGATATGATGATTCTAAGCTATTTTGAGTATAAAAGTTTGTAATTGCGGATAAATACCCTTATTTGGGTAATTAGGGTTTTCTAAAGGATTAATGCGGAATTAGTGATAAATAGAGTTCATGTGTGATTAGACCATAATGAATTATGAGTTATTAATCTGAAAGAAACCGAAGATGATAATTGGCCTTAATGATTGTGTCATAACTTAAAAGGATAAAGATGGTAGTTTTAGTGTAAAAGGGATATATTAGACTTAATTGACAGTCAAGTATGCCTATGATGTTGAAATTAGGGTTTGTGATCTAAAGGGGCATTAAAAGTGATAAATGCATAATGGAGGCTAAAACCCTAATAAAACCCTAAAGTTGGCCTAGAAATTCTAAGGTGGAATCCAAGTCGATCTTGAGAATGTTTTGGATAAAACAATGACACTTGGATGTTATGATTAATTTCAGGATATTGTTGATTGCTTGATTGATTGTTCTTGAATATTATTGCTTGGACATCAAGTTGCTCTGGATCAGGTATGTTGTTACGCTTATGGTTAATCGCTTTAGTTTCACAGTGATTCTCGGATGTTATATCGGTTGCTTGAAAATAACTACTTGGATGACTTTTATTTCATGCAACTATAAAGTGACTATGATTATCACCATAAATATGTATGCATGACTAGCACAGATCTTGGTCCTCCTCTGTGGCTTTGATAATGATGGAAAGGGTAACCTGGTATAGGGCCTACTTGTTAAGTAGGACATCAGGTTATCATGAGTTAGGAATTGGGCTACCCATGTGTAGTGCCATGCGACTCTTTAGCACACCATGAGTGAAGGAGTGGGCTACCTATGGGTAGTGCCATGCGACTCAACCCTAGAAATTGATTCAACTGTTAAGTAGGATCATGAGGGGTTTAATGGGGATCTACCATAAGGAAGGTAGCATCTAGGTCCACTGCAGGGACAGTGCATAGGCTAGGGTATGGATGGATTGAGTAGTTATGCTTAAAACATAAAGTTGTTTGTTAAATCCTAATTGGTTGCAATATGTTGTTATAGTTAAATGCACGATTATTGTTTCCCCCACATCCCATCATATTCATTTATGTTGGCTGACATTTTGTTTGTCAGCATTTTAGGTACAACATTGAAAAGAACAAACAGTAAAGTGACACATTGCTAAAATAAGAAATAAAGTGCAAGGAGGATTAGATAGAATAGATTCAAGCTATGGATAGAAGTAGATATCCAAAGTTTTTAAATGGTATGCAAAGTTTTATTTTATACCAGCTTTTAGTATAGTTTGGTAGAATTTTATAATTATTACTGATTATTTGTCGAACCTTTGATCCTGTTAATTGGGATAATGGCTCTGACCTCTTGGTCTCCCTTAATTGGGGACTACTGGGAGGTGGGGTCATTGCACAAAGGTTTACACATATAGGATACACCTAGAATAAGATTTTTATTCATGAATGTGGTTTAAACTTGATTACTAAAGTGTTAGGTATTCAATTTTAACAAGATTGGCAATCAAGACTCTGAAATGATTGATTCACCAACTGAACCAATCAACTCTGATATTTGAACTGATCAGTTTAGGTTATCAAGAGACCGTTTGGTTGATCAATATGATTGGATCAACAATTGATGCTGGCATCATGTTGCACATTAATAAAGTATTAATTGTCAATACAATTGCAAATACGAAACATTATGAAATGTTCAAGGATTGAAATGATCAAGTCACCTATGAACTGATCAGTTCAATGGTAAATCGAATAGTTCATCATTTTCATGTTAAAAAAAATCATGAAAAACTATCTCTTCAACTCCCAGATGAACTGGAAACCATGACCATGACCCTCCTATAAATAGCGGGATAGTACATGCCTTCTAGACACACAACAATAAGCTCTGATAAATTGTTGTCTTTTCATAGTTGTGGTAACGTGAGAACCTGTGCAAGTCCTACCTATCAAAGGGAGGGATAGTAAGGAAGAGACAATTGGGAGAGAAAGTCGGCGCTAGCATGTTGACTAGAAGGGACAATTCCTTGTCTATTCATCTAGAATGATAGGAGTTCATGGTGGTTTCCATGGACAAATACATAGGTGAGGAGGCCTTTTCCATCCACTAGGAGAATAAAGCTAAGTGTCGTATGTGGATCAACTAGGAGGCCAACACTGACATTCGTCCAAGTGCAAATTGAGAAAGTAGCACACTACAATAAGGTATAGTCTTTGGACTTTCTCCAGGACCATGTATATACCTTACAACCCTCCTTCCCATTACATAGTTGTTGATATGATCTTTAGTTTTAGGGGAATATGGAGAGTAAACTTTGTGTTTGTTCTTCCGTATGTGATGACGTATTTCCCTACAGTAGGTCTATTTCTCATCTCTATACATCAATAGGGTCATCCCCATCTTGGACTCATTTACTATGTGTTTTTATAGTTCAATATAGTAGTACAACCTTCACCAATAGAGATAGGTGATGTCAAATAGAGATAGGTTATGTCCTACATTGACATGCCCAATAGACCAAGAGACATTGCTCTCATGAAAACCTGGATCTTAACAGCCTAATAAGGTATTTTTGTGACATCACTACTGGTCCGAGCCTTAGTGTTGTAAGGTCGAGTATAATTCTTTTCATAAAGAATCCACCATCCATCATACCCATGACTTGAGGATTAAATGATCACTTTTCATTACTTATCTTCACATTTAGATCATAATTGTGGGAGGGTATGTAATCTAGGGTTTGGTATAGGGTTACTATGTATAGATGCATGTTTCATTTTGTTGGATATTTACTTTTTATGATGTTGCTTACTTTTCTCTCTTGTAGTTATTATAAATTATTTATGTTTCTTGATTTCATCTAGTGGGTCACACAAGTACTAGATTTTGTTTTGTTTATATACATATATGAGGCATACAATTTGCAAAATACTAAAAGTATAAACATTTCCTTCCTTGTTTTCTTATTCTATTAACAATTTAGATTCCTTTGTTTACTTGTTTTTGGTGTTTCAAATGTTGCACAATGAAAATCACAAAGTTAACACGCTATGATGATTTGGATATTCAATAAGCATGTTCTATTGAGTAATCAACACTCTTTTGTTTGAAATTGTCATTGTTACTATCACTTCTTTTACACATTTAAATAACTTTTTGCCTTAGTTGTGTGACTGATAGCTATTTTTTGCATTTTATTTTGATAAACTTGCTTTCCTTTCATGTTTTCTCATCAATATTCTTGGCTCGTACTTATAGAAAATGTCAATATTTTACAATTATTAAATAAATATAATTATAATTTTCTAGATACACCCTTTTTTTGGCAATGATGATGAGACATGATGATGTTCATTGAATTCATGCATATTAAATTGCCATTAGCTTTGGTTTATGAGATAAAATAAATATTTCTATATTTTCTTGAAGGATAGATATATGCTTGAATCTAGAAATCTAACTAGAAGTATATAGGATCTCAAGTATTTGATCCTTTATGATATGACATCTACCAAAATTAATAATACTATTCGATACTTTAGGTCTTGATCCCTTTGAAGTATATGTTTCTTGAGAACACATTATCTTAATTTCTGATTCGACACCTTGTCCATGCCACGTCAAAATCTTAATTCAAATCATATCACCTATAAAGTGGAAGCTAAGAGAGTTATGACCTTGTGACTAGAAATATAATGTAAATCCCTTAGAATGTAATTTGTCTAGGTATTGGATAGATCCACTTCTTGAACCTAGAACTCCTAATCCTTATATAAATAGATAAGTACAAGATATAATCATGTATATGTCATGTGTTGTGGTGAATCTTGATGTACAGATCATTGACTGGGGATGGGTAACACCTTTATGTTTTAAGTTCATAGTGTGCCAGATAATGGGTAACACCTTGTGAAATTTAAGAAGAGTTTGTTCATTTATGTACAATTCCCTAATGAAAAACCTTTAGATATTCATATACCTTCCATTTAGTGGGATAAAGTGAGTAGATTACTCAATCTAGGATTATTCCATTGCAAATCATGATTACACTACGGACTTGTCGAGATGAAGGAACCTAAGTATAGGTCAAGTAGCTTCAATGGGTTGAGGAGTGGTTTATGTTGTGTTGTGGTTCTAAGTGATGCACAATGTAGGATTTTATCTAATAATTTATTCCCTAACTCATGTTATTCTTAATAAATGCATCCAAACTCGCCTTGTCATATTTTGTTTTTCCCTCTCTTTTCCATTCTAAAAGATGAATAGTTATACATGTATATTGTTTTGATTTTGATCCCCACTTCTTATAATTAGTTTGTGTATAAGGTTTGAGTATTAGTCATTTTAGTATTTTATAGTTCCTCTTATGATTTTGTGAAATAAATGCCACATAACTTCTTTTTTTTCTTGAATTTTAGACATTTCAAAATGTTTGAGATGCAAGAAATGAACTTGGTAGTTTCTAATATGGATAATATTTTTTTATATATGTGTGCAATCATGATCTAATATGATCATGTTGTTGACCTCACACGGGGTATTGGACAAGGCTGCATTGGTCACTAGCATTTTTGTACTACCACTACATAGTATTTGAGCTTGACTTCTGTTCTTCACCATATTTGGTGCATTTGGGACCAACACACATGCTAATGACTAGGATAGATTCAAAAGGTGGTATTTACTAAGCCTAGATCATGTAGGCAAAATTGAGAAAGTTCTTGAATTCCAAACACCTCCCCAACTAGACAAACTAGAAAGTGTCAAAGCAACAATACTTGGGAGAGCCACCATGATTCCACCTCAATCTTTGACCCTAGTGGTGCTTGGGATTCATTTCCATCAGAGGACACCTTCTTCTATACCCTTTTGGCTTGGGACTAAACTGATAGTTGATCTGATCTGGGTCTATCTCTTATAACTAAATGCAATGACTAGACCATGTGTCACTATTCTGGGCGTTTGGAAGCACAACTAAGAAACTGGGTTGAAACTAGGATAACAAGGTCTATTTGTTCTCTTTTTATCCCCCATTCATGATTCACCTTAGATTGTGAAATCAGTCTTTGAGTAGGATATTGTATTTTAGTAGTATTAGGATATCTATTCAAACACCCGACATTGATGTCCCATGAGTAGAACTTAACTGAAATCATACTATGCTCCCAAAAAACAAATATTCTTCATATGAAGTGCACATCTTCCATCAACCAGACCCAAGTTCTAAAAATCCAATCCATTTACAAATAAGAATCTAGGGTTTCCAGCCTCCTCCAACCATCTCTCCCAAGTTTCAAGTTGTTTCATATTAGTTCTTAGTTAATAACTCACTAGTGGTGATCTTTACTTTTAGAAATGAATGTAATTTCTAATCCAACTTGTTATTCCATCTTAACCCACAAAAATCAATCAATTTTGACAGTCACATATTGACCCAATAACCCCCCATGAATTCCCATCAACTGGGAAGGATTTTTGGACGGTTCTCAAACTTTCAAATCACATATAGTGAATGTAGACCAAGGTACCATTCCATTGGTTTCTCCCTTCCCCATACCATAACCATAAGTTTCTTACACTTCCTTATTCTATTTTCATTTACCAACCTTCACTATTGTTCCGTCCATCCACTTCCACCACAAATTACAACTTCTAGTGTTCATTTGTAGTGATCAGATCTACTTATTAGTGTGTTTTCCATGCACTAATATTATTTCCACTATTCCATCCACCCAAACCACTTCCATTGAAGGATTGGAGGCCTTAAGACATTACCAAAATTGTTGGTATGTATGCCTTGAGAGCCAATCATGGGATGATTGGTGGGATACATTAAGATTGATTTGATAAACAACAAAGGCAAGCTTCCAATTCTTTCTGGTTCAGTCATATGAGATAGTGATAGAACAGATTGAATGTCTAGAGAATGACAGTACTCAATGACGTATGCCTTCATGTTCATGACCTGAACGATGAGATCATATGGATGCTAAGAGTTTGTACATTCTTATTATGACCCTAGTCGGATGTCATTATGGAAGGTAGATAGACAACAATGAAACATAAGACTAGATTGTGGTGTTGGTTGATGATAGAATCTCATTAGTCATGATATAGAGATATCAAACCAAACACATAGGTACTTGTTAGAGAACAAGGTACCAGACAGACCCACCGTGAGTTTGACACATGGAACCATGACATGGTAGTCACAGTCAGTACTCACAGTGATGGTGGTGAGTGTGATTCTTAGACCTGAAATCACTGCAGTCAACACATGTCATTGGGCACACTTTGACATCATCAAACGCAGTCCTGAAACATGGGTTGTTATAAAGGTGATGATTGGGTGGCTTTGACACATGGGGCTTTTGAGGGGTGAGTGATATATATGGGATTTGTCCCTCCTGAGGGAGTTTGATATCCATGGCCACTTGATGAGTAGGATTGAGAAAGGCGTGCACGCATGTGTGAATCATTATGTGATATTGATGTCATACATATCTCTTCCAATCTACTCTGAGATCAAGAAAGTGAATGAACGTTGATAGGATGACTGTTCCATGCCCCGAGTTCATTCGGGATATCAGTGACAAGGGAATTATACATTCACTATAACACCATTCACAGATTGTAGGATGAAAGTTGTTCTCCAACTTTCTACTTTCACTTGGGTAGAACTGATGTGTGACTAGGCACCACTCTTTGCTTGTGAAGTCATAAGTGTTATGGACTTTCACTGCCAACGTGAAATGGACCTACAGGGTCACACACATAGGATTTAACCTGGAAGAGAAGTTTTGTCCACAAGCAACGTTTAGATTGATTACTAAAGGAGTTTAGTAGTTCAATTAAACACTCAATCAATTGATAGCTCAATATCATATTGTTCAAGGTGTTGGACACATTGATTGGAGTATCGGATTGATTGAAATCGCAATTGACTGCTTCTGCACAACCTGCACTCCCAACCAATCGATTCAAGGGTTGAACCGGTCGGTTGAGGTTGCTAAACCGGTCGGTTCAAATGTTGAACTGATCGGCTCAAGCCCAGGGTGAACTGATTTCTTCAAGTGTTGAAACGATCGATTCAACTGGAGCAACCAAGCAACTTGGGAAAGTAGGATTGGTGAGAATTTTCCTTGTGTTTCAATTGCCCAATTTGATTGGGAATAGGATTGGTATACGATACCAATTAGAAACAAAAGAAGGAAAGTCAATAGGGAACCAACCTGGAACCCCAACCGACCGGTTCACTTGTGAACTGATCGGTTCAGGCTGCGAGTTGGTTGCTTTTTGTGGAAAATCTCGAACCCTTCTACTCCTACTATTAGTCCCGTATTGCGTGGGATGGAGAACCCTGTCCCATGACTCTCCTATATATATAGGGGTATTGGGGGATTCTCAAAGTACAACTCAGTGCAATCAGTTGCTCTGCAAAGTTGTCGTTCTCTCTGGTTTTGGTAACAAAGAGAGAGCCCGAGCAAGTGCTTCCCGCAAAGGGAGGTGCAGCAAGGGAAGGACAACTGCAGTTGCAACTGGAGGCAGGAGAGTGTGTTGGTGACTAGTACGTCAACAGGAGGGTGCGACTCCTTCCACTTCCTTGTGGGACAAGGAGTGTGGAGTTCCAGGTGGTTTGTGTGGACTACTACAGAGGCGGGAGGTCACTGCCGCTCAGGAGGACAACTGTCATCCGACAGTCCGGTAGGAGGAGGAGTCGTCAGTCCCGATGTGACCAGGAGCTGCACAGATGTCGTCCAAGACCAGAGTTGAAGACCGCGCATAGCACGAGGTATTGTCGCCAAGAAAGCCTTGGGACAAGGTATGATTCCACAAACCATCCTTTCCTATTATATAGACGTTGACGCGTTTCCTTGTTCTGGGTTTGGGGTAGAAAATTTTTTGTTTCCGCTGCCTTCTCTGCCTCCCCTAAAACCCAACAGTGGTATCAGAGCCACGTCAACTGCTCTATATTTTAGGAATATCGATATGATTGATTTTGGTTTGTCGCCTTTATTTATTGCATACGATGCGAATAATATCGACTTTATGCATGTCCAATCCTAAATCCACAAATCCCAAATTACATATATGATATGTATTATTAATGCATTCGATACGCGTCACCCTTAAACGAGTTTTGTGGTGGATGTATAGCGTGGTTATGGCCAATAAACCCTATCTGTGATTGGTTGTGTGTGGTTGCTTGCATCTCGGTCTACACACCGATCTTCCTTCTCCTATTTCTGATGTAACTCTAAATAATTTGAGATTCTTTCTTACCTTTTCTCCCCCCGAATGTAACTCAGGGTTTCCCTTTTAAGCAATGTAATATTATGATAGATTTTATTTCCTGTTATGTCGAAGAACGGCGGACATCCAGACGACAACTGAGACGATCGGTTCAAGGCGTGAACCGATCGGTTGACGTTCCAGACGGTCAGTTCAAGGAGTGAACCGATCGATTGATGATCGATCGAGGAGCGAGACGACCGGGTGGTGGACATGATGAGATGCACGACGACCAGGCGAACCGATCGATTGGAGGAGCCAACCAATCGGCTGGTGGCACCCAGACGACTGGCCAAAGAGAGCAGATCATTCATGGGATGAGTTGATCAACTCGGATGGCAAGGCACAGAATTCATCTTGTACAGGTTGCATGTGATGTAGACCTAGATGACCGTGATTCCTCTTGGCTCGAGGAATCACATTAGGATGGCCATAATCATCGCTTTTATCGTTTGTGCATGTTTTCTGTGGGATATGGCATGTATATGATACGTACTATGTATTGTGGTGATTGGATATGTATATGTATATAAAAACCAGATCCCTCATTAAAATATTAAGTTTTAGATGCCTTCCAAATGCGACACACGTGAAAAGCTTGATCGACCAAGTGTGGGCACGCCCTAGCATGGTGCACCGTCTATGTCATGGAAGCGTGAAGGATGAATGTGTGGGTCTGCCCTAGCAGGGTGCATATTCATCATGTTTGCTTTGGGTCAGACCTAACAAGGTGATCTAGATGGGATCTAGTACCTTGAGGCATGGAGATGATCATTGCAAAGAGTTGTATATGACATCTTATCAAGAGTTGCATATGATGAAATTGGCAAGAGTTGCCTACCTGAGAGATCTAAGTTGTGGGCGATCAGCCCTAGCTGACTCATGACTTAGAGGATTTCAGGATCTTGCCCACTAGAAGGTTGTACGCTGCAATCTTCCGAATTGATGGTGAGGGCTATCAATTTGAAGTAAAATAGTGGGAGTGATAATTAATTAAAGGCCTAATTATATCGTCAAAATTTTCAAATCAATCAAATAAGTCAAAAATGAGTTTTTGGACTAAAATTGCATATTTCCTTTTGTAGTACAAATGACGACAAACAACAATCACTTCTCGTTGCGATCGGTCCTTGAAAAGGACAAGCTTAATGGGACAAACTTCCATGACTGGTATCGGACATTGAGAATAGTTCTCACTCAAGAGCGTAAGCTCTATGTCCTGGATACTCCAATTCCAGAGGAACCCACTCCTAATGCACCAAAGGCAGAAAGGGATGCTTACAAGAAGCATGCTGATGATGCCATTGATGCAAAATGCTTGATGTTATGTTCCATGAACCATGAGTTGCAGAGACAGCATGAGAACATGGGTGTCATAGAGATGATTCAACATCTCAGGAACATGTATGAAGATCAGGCACGGACAGAGAGATACAATGTTTCAAGGGCATTGTTCAAGTGCGTCATGACAAAAGGAGATCCAGTTGGTCCTCACACACTCAAGATGATTGGGTATGTGGAGAACCTGCAGAGACTGGGATTTCCACTGAGCCAAGAGTTGGCTACTGACGTGATACTACAATCATTGCCAGAATCTTACAGTCAGTTTGTGATGAACTACAACATGAACAACTTTGACAGGCCACTGTCAGAGTTGTTGGGCATGTTGAGGACAGCTGAGATACAGATGAAGAAGGACAAGCCTAAGCCTGTGATGGTGATCACGAGCAAGAAAGGCAAGTCCAAGCGCAAGGGCAAGGGCAAAGCTAAGAAAGGTTCTGATGCTAGCCAGGAATCCAAGCCATCTTCAGCTCTCAATGCCAAGGGAGGCGTGACCAAGAAAGGAAATTGCCACCATTGTCAAAAGCTAGGACATTGGAAAAGGAATTGTCCTCTCTATCTGGAAGAACAAAAGAAGAAGGAGGCGACTGAAGCCTCTACTTAAAGGTGTCATGAAAGTAAACTTGTAACACTTTTTGAGGTATATGATACCAAGATGTAAAGTGTAAAGAACTCAATAAATGGGGCAAGTGTTGCCTTCATAGAAAGGAGTACTTTAGTTTATTTTCAGCCTATAAGGCATGTAATACAGTTATGAACTGCTATTTCATTTTTGCCAATAGATAGAAACACTTTATTTTTGCATATTGTATGACAATGATGGCAAGTAATAAAGTTGAGTTTTCAATCTTAAAGATATGATCTTTGTGGCAATGCCTTGTTTATCTTGTGATATTTGATATGCATAAGATAAAATGATACTAAAAGTTATAGATAACTCAAACAATCAAATTAGCATCAATCATGAGAAATTCATTTCTAGTTTCCATATGATGGATAGATCTAGATTCTTTTGGTTAGAGAACCATTAAGGGACATGAATATCTTGGACATGATTAATCAATCTTCACTAATGATAGTGGGAGAATGATTACCCTATTAGGTATAATGCATGTGATGTATTTACATACCTATTGGAATAAATGCTAATACTTCTAATGGTGTTTAGAGAAATACCAATATGAATACCTTGAAGTGTTCAAGATTATCATAGATGAAGTGCAAATTTGGTAAAGTGTTAATTCTTGATGAGATCAATGAATGAAATACTTAGACCAAATGTTTGAGATCCTTATGAGTGATTGTGATAATGTATCATAGTGAACTCATGATTAAGGCATGGTGATGTCTAAATCAAGAAGGAATCATACTCTAAGGAGTTAGAGAATGATTATCGAATAACTGAATTCTTCTTAAAATAATACCCCACACTAACAAAGGAAATAAGAATCACAAGGGTTGTGAGTTCTTATATCCTTGACAGATAGACCTAAATTATCTATGTGATGAGTTGTTCATGTGATGAGTCAACTATATAGATGAATATGAGGAACTGAATTTTGAGTTATGGTTTATGACCATTGCATCCTAAATGACATCCATGTCAACCATAAGGTATGACCTTGATGGTAGCACTCATTGGATGAAATCCATAAGTGCAAATGAGTCTTAAATGTTAAGACACATGGATAAAATTTTGATAAGGATGATGCTTGTTGATTGAAACTTAATGACTAAGGTATTTGGCATATGGATACTAAAATCGCATTCCTATGAGGATAAAAAAAGGATGTGTATGTGACACAACCTATAAGGTTTATGAATCCACTAATGCAAATGAAGTCTATAAGTTACAATGGACTAATCGATGTGATTGATTGAGTACAAGCAACTCAGAATTGGATCTCTACTTTGATAATATAGTCAAAAGGTTTGACTGATATGTCAAAGATAAAGAAGGGATCTGTGATTTAGTGGGAGCGTGTTCACATTTCACATATTGATGTGGAATGGAAATGTTCTAAAATGGAAATTCAAAAGTGGAAATAATCTTTAAGGAAGATAGAGATGTTTCCTATGTGTTAGGAATAGAGATCTATAGAGATAGTTCTTGAAAAATCTCTTGATCTGAAAAGAGAGAGCATACATTGGCAATCTGTACTGAAGTGTTCAGAGTACACAGATTCAGTGGGAGAAAACTTGTCCATGCTACATGGAGTTAGTATCCCAAGGCCAAGTGTCCAATTCTTATGAAGAATGGGAACACTAAGAATAAATATGGATCTATCATGTATGTAATCATCCCATTATCTTGCATGTATGGACATGGAAAGAATAAAATGCATTCATCATCTTGTATGTACGACATGACAATATGATGTGCTCATCCTGATAACTCGTATGTGGGACATGATGAGTGGATGTCTGTCTACTTCCAGTAAGGGTTACTGGAATACCATGAGAACTTGATAAGTACTTGTGAAGTACTAGTTCTATGGTGATAAGGAAGAGTTCGATGTAAAGAGTTACATTGATGCGAACTTCTAAAAGGACAGAAAATTAATCGCAAAATATACATAGGATGTATAAAGGTGAAAGTTTGTTGATAATTGGAAATGTTGCAATAAAATCATTTAAAAGGAAATGTCGAGTATCTATGCGTTAGAGAACAATAGTAGATACTATATGGATCTAAAAGTTCATGAGATGAACTTATAGATATTCCGCTCATTGATGACAAGTATGGAATCCTTGATCATGCAATGTGGCTAAAGGTTAGCAAAGGAATACTAGATCGCATATTGCGGCAACTCCATCTCATACGTGTGACGTACAATGAAAAGATGTGAGACATGCAATTTATACTGACTTTGGCAAGGTGTTGCCATTACTCACTATGTTGGCACTAGAGCATAGTAACATGTGTGACATGTTTGAAGATTACTATGAATATGATTCAATGGTGATTGGCTCGCAGTGCAAGTGGGAGTCTGTTGGTATGTATGCCCTGAGAGCCAATCATGGGATGATTGGTGGGATACATTAAGATTGATTTGATAAACAACAAAGGCAAGCTTCCAATTCTTTCTGGTTCATTCATATGAGATAGTGATAGAACATATTGAATGTCTAGAGAATGACAGTACTCAATGACGTATGCCTTTAGGTTCATGACCTGAACGATGAGATCATACGGATGCTAAGAGTTTGTACATTCTTGTTATGTCCCTATTCGGATGTCATTATGGAAGGTAGATAGACAACAATGACACATAAGACTAGATTGTGGTGTTGGTTGATGACAGAATCTCATTAGTCATGATATAGAGATATCAAACCAAACACATAGGTACTTGTTAGAGAACAAGGTACTGGACAGACCCACCGTGAGTTTGACACATGGAACCATGACATGGTAGTCACAGTCAGTACTCACAATGATGGTGGTGAGTGTGATTCTTAGACCTGAAATCACTGCACTCAACACATGTCGTTGGGCACACTTTGACATCATCAAATGCAGTCCTGAAACATGGGTTGTTATAAAGGTGATGATTGGATGGCTTTGACACATGGGGCTTTTGAGGGGTGAGTGATAGATATGGGATTTGTCCCTCCTGAGGGAGTTTGATATCCATGGCCACTTGATGAGTAGGATTGAGAAAGGCGTGCACGCATGTGTGAATTAGTATGTGATATTGATGTCATACATATCTCTTCCAATCTACTCTGAGATCAAGAAAGTGAATGAACGTTGACAGGATGACTGTTCCATGCCTCGAGTTCATTTGGGATATCAGTGACAAAGGATTTATACATTCACTGTAACACCATTCACTGATTGTAGGATGAAAGTTGTTCTCCAAATTTCTACTTTATCTTGGGTAGCACTGATGTGTGACTAGCACCACTCTTTGCTTGTGAAGTCATAAGTGTTATGGACTTTCACTGCCAACGTGAAATGGACCTGCAGGGTCACACACATAGGATTTAACCTGGAAGAGGAGTTTTGTCCACAAGCAACGTTTAGATTGATTACTAAAGGAGTTTAGTAGTTCAATTAAATACTCAATCAATTGATAGCTCAATATCATATTGTTCAAGGTGTTGGACACATTGATTGGAGTATCGGATTGATTGAAATCACAATTGACTGATTCTACACAACCTACACTCCCAACCGATCGGTTCAAGGGTTGAACCGGTCGGCTGAGGTTGCTGAACCGGTCGGTTCAAATGTTGAACCGATCGGCTCAAGCCCAGGGTGAACTGATTGCTTCAAGTGTTGAAACGATCTATTCAACTGGAGCAACCGAGCAACTTGGGAAAGTAGGATTGGTGAGAATTTTCCTTGTGTTTCACTTTCCCAATTTGATTGGGAATATGATTGGTATTCGATACCAATTAGAAACAAAAGAAGGAAAGTCAATCAGGAACCAACCTGGAACCCCAACCAACCGGTTCAGGAGTGAACCGATCGGTTCAAGGGTCCCAAACGATCGGTTCAGCAGTGAACCGATCGGTTCAAGTCCCCAACCGACCGGTTCACTTGTGAACTGATTGGTTCAGGCTGTGAGTTGGTTGCTTTTTGTGGAAAATCTCGAACCCTTCTATTCCTATTATTAGTCCCGTATTGCCCGGGATGGAGAACCCTGTCCAATGACCCTCCTATATATATAGGGGTATTGGGGGCTTCTCAAAGTACAACTCAGTGCAATCAGTTGCTCTACAAAGTTGTCGTTCTCTCTGGTTTTGGTAACCGAGAGAGAGCCCGAGCAAGTGCTTCCCGCAAAGGGAGGTGCAGCAAGGGAAGGACAACTGTAGTTGCAACTAGAGGCAGGAGAGTGTGTTGGCGACTAGTACGTCAACAGGAGGGTGCGACTCCTTCCACTTCCTTGTGGGACAAGGAGTGTGGAGTTCCAGGTGGTCTGTGTGGACTACTACAGAGGCGGGAGGTCACTTCCGCTCAGGAGGACAACTGTCATCTGAAAGTCCGGTAGGAGGAGGAGGAGTCAGTCCTGGTGCGACCAGGAGCTGCACAGACGCCGTCCAAGACTGGAGTTGAAGACCACGCATAGCGCGAGGTATTGTCGCCAAGCAAGCCTTGGGACAAGGTATGATTCCACAAACCATCCTTTCCTATTATATAGACGTTGACGCGTTTCCTTGTTCTGGGTTTGGGGGAGAAATTTTTTTGTTTCCGCTGCCTTCTCTGCCTCCCCTAAAACCCAACAAAAATAAGCATCCTACATCCAAGGCTAGGATAAACGTTTGAAAGTGGTACCATCTCTTCCATCCAATCATGTACTTCCTCCACCTCCTTCGTGGCATGCATCACATGTCATTTGTTTCTTCCTTAATTGATGATGACTATCATTGGATAAAAATTCATATGTAGAGCCATACTTACCCATGATGTAATCTTGAACTAATTTTAAATAGATATTGGGTCTTGGGACAATTTAGATGTATGATTAATAATGTGGTTCAACTATATTGATGTATTAATGCATGTGTGTAGCTTCACATGTTTTTTTGGGGGTCAATGTAGCTTCACATGTTGATCTAAATGGTTTGTCTGGATTCTTAATATGCATGCTTGTTGTAACTATTGACTATGAGTGATTCATTGATTGGTTATTATTTATGAAAATTGGCATTCTTCATACTAGTGGTACTTTGCATGTGTTTCTTGCCTACCTTAGATCTCACTAGTGGACTAGCTTACTTTGTTGGAATTTTATCCCCTTGAATTAATATATTATTTATTGCAGTTTAAGTAACTATTAGAGGGTTAAATGTCTTAGATACTTATCTTTATTGGTTATACATTCCCTTTCTAGAATGCATCGTTAGTTGGTAACATCACAACCCATCATTTCTACTTTCTTTATTATAATTCCTTGGTTTTAATTCAAATAAAATTCTTTGACATCCATTCTAGAACAATAATAATGAAATTGATTGAAATACTACATTAAGCTGGTAAGAGACACTCAAACCAAGAAAGACAAGTATGAAAGCCAGTTGAAAGGATATATATTAGATGGTATTAGAAGGGAATTAGAGATCTATATGTAATGTTAAGTTTAGTATATAGAAGGAACGAAGAATGAAAAATAAAGATCAATTGATCTTATAAAATGTGGACTTAATATTGTACAGTCTGAGACCACATTTTGTGGAATTTTTCTAATTTTGTTACAGAAAGCATACAATAGTCAGTTATAAATAAACACATCCAAATCCATCACCATAGAGAGACATATCCAAAAAATCCAAGGAAATTGGTGGATTTATAATGACCAAATGTACATCACATGTTGCTGGAACTAAATTATAACTTCCCATCAGTAATCATAACAAACGATAGAAAAGTAAATTATTGGGATGCTTCTTCCATTCCTACACATGATAACATCAACAGAACATGTTGTTATACTCGATAGCCTGAGATCTAATCACCCAATGGATTTGACTCTTACTCAAATAGTGCATCAACTCTCTCAAATTTTATCCTCTCTCTAAGAATTTATATGTATGTTTCTATAGGAATTGTATATATATGTATTTATGTGTATAATGTGTGTGTACATGTAGTCTGAATGTGTGCGCACTCACGTAAGCATGCATGTGTGTGTACGTGCGTGTGTGCATGAGGGTGTGAGTGTATGTGTGTGTGAGAGTGTGTCTGCATGTGTGTGTGTGCATGGTGTATGTTCTTGTGTTTTTCTATGCTCATACTTGGGGTTCATATTTGAGAATTTCTTGGCCTGTATTATATATGTAAGGCCTTGATCACTCTCTACTATAAATGTAATACATTCCAATTACATTTTGTGCTTTATAACAATTTGTATTTCTCATTAATGATGTTGTTCTACTCTATTGATGTATTCCATGCATGTGCATGTATCTTTGCATGTTAATCTAATTGTTTGGTTGGATTATTAAGATGCATGGTTGTTGTATGGTTGTATTATTAGGATGCATGCTTTTTGTTACTTCTAACTTTTAGTGATGTTTTGATTGGTTGTTTATGCAAAATATATTACTACTATAAACAAAGTAGGCTAATCGACTAGTTCTTCATATTTATAGTATTTTGGACTGTTTTTCTTCCCAACTTATATATAACTAGTCGATTAGCCTACTTTGTTGGATATTTTTACCCTTGATCACTATGTTCTTGATTGAAGTTTAAGTGACCACCAAGGGGTGACTAAGTGCCCTAGATACTCACCTTTCTTGGGCATACATCATCATGTTAGTTATACTGTTTTGCATGGACAACTCATAAACCATCATTTACTTAGTTGTTTTCTACTTCTTTTGTTATAACTTATTATTTGTTACTAAAATAAATCATTTGACACCTATATAAAACTATCTCAAATAAATATGTGCACATGTAGATATAGCTTATAGACACCCATCTTAATTCTACACAGTTGTAAAACTAAAACAAATAATTGGACCTTAAAGATTTGATATATAACTGTTAGATTATATGTGTATCTGAAATAACATTAATCCGACACTAATAGATTATCTAGTGAGAAAATATGTATGTATTTGTTTTTTTTAATTAGTGATTCCATTCATACCATCCCCAGGACTTGAACTTGGGACCTCTTGTTAACACATCCAGTATCTAAGCAACAAGGTTTCCAATCTTGGACATAATATGTATATGTAAGTTTTAGAAAATATTAGATAAGATGTACCTATATCTCATGACAAGTATCATATATGGTAGTGATTTTTTATACACATATTATCTATATGACGGTGATACGATCCATATGCTTGGATTTAATTAGCGGTACATCTTCATGTTCTTTTAAAGTGGTTATTACATGTACTTACATGTATTGGCTGGTACATACTTCCTAGCCCCTCCCTCTCTCCCTATATATGTATGTGTGTGTAAATGTGGGATCACACACATTCAAGGTATAGATAAATTACAAGTAAGTTTTTTTTTTTAAGTAGGACGTTCAAATTGATTCCCATCATCCAACTAGGCTAGATCAATTAAACTAACTTTGAGGTAGGAGTAAAAAAATTAGTTGACTGATTTAGGTATACAAAATGGTTGGAACTCAAATACTACTTTATGCTCCTTGTCAATCACAAATAACCAAATTTTATGAATTTGGTGGTAAATTTGATGTTGTACGATTAAGAGGTTGCAAGTTAGAACCCATGTGACAATGAGATAAATGAATCACTAATTTAAAATGTAAAAGAAATCACAAAGTAAAATAGAATGATGTCACATTTTGAGTTAATGTTCAACCATCAAAATTGTATTGTTTTCTAAATTTTCTTAATGATAGGTCACAAAAATCTCCCAATGATGATATCATGATGATAAACAACTTCATTGAAGCGTTAATGTATTTCATAATGTAAATGATAGACAACTTCACATGATCCTAAAAAAGTATAAATAATTGAAATAGGAGCACGGCATACAACTATGGTGAAAGGGTGATCGAGAAGAAAAACTTCTATCACATCCATTGGGTAATATATTTTATTACAAAAGAATGAGTAAAAGAAAAAATAGAAGAAAATGAATAACAAAAAAAGAAGACACATTCCACTTCATCTACTACCATTTAAAGGAATAAAAATTAGTTGAAATCCCTCCATAGTTTCCCTAAGATTTTTTATTTATGCTAACAAAACAAATTTTGCAATGTCCCCCTCTCCCTGTCATCAACAAAGCCTAATGACTAAGGCTGAGATTGTGTGCTAAAAATTGATGGGAAAGAGGAAAGGTGAGAGAAGAGAAAGGGCATTGAAAATTTGATCAAAATCTTTATTTAGTTATGTTTGCATGGGGAAGTATATAGGGTGGGAAAAATACAAACAAAATTATTTGTACATAAGTATAATAGAATTAGGGAGAGGGATTTTTGCATAATATATATCCCATACAAGTAGCCTATTTATTTAAGTAGTAGACATATTCAAAGGATTTCTCTTAACACATACAATTGTAACATTTTCTAATTTCATTTTTCAATTTAATATATAAAATTATTATAAAATGTAAAGGAGAAACATGGTTTATATTTAAATAATAAGATATCACTACCTGTGCAAATAGAAATAAATTTGACAGTTACTTTATCTTGTAAAAAAATTGACTAAAAATCATTTACTTGGAAGGATTGATGTCAAAAGTATTATTTTTGGAGTACATTAATTATTTGGATGGAAGTCAAAGTTTAAGTAGAAAATAAACTTGTGGTAGAAACAATTTAATTATAAGAAGATAAATCTCAAGAAAAAGGCATCCAACATAAATATATTTACTTGGAAAGATTCATGGAGGGGAGTACATTCTTGACAAATTTTTTTATTGAAGTGAGGTATATTTTTAAAGGGTAGAATAATACTAAAAGGAATAATTTTATTTGATAGATTTTAGCTTAACAATAGAGTAAGGAGAAATTTTCAATTGTTTAACAATCATCACCGTCTTTCTAAATAATCATTGTAGAGCTAACTTTTGGGAAACAATTCCTTACCCACCATTAATAATGGAGACAAAATAGACCAAATCATCCATAAATTCCCTATGAGAATTTTTTTCCCCATCACCATGCTAACAAAACAATGTTTTAATCTTCCGCCATTCATCTCTTATGGTTCCTATAAGGCCCTAAACTTGCTTAATGTGTTGAATAAGATTAATTACCATAATGTAATGCTTATAACCCTAATATAACCTTTTTATATACTTTTAAATCATAATACAAGCTTAAGTTTCAAATTTGGTCTAATTTGGACACTGTTTGAGCAAGTTATGCAATTTTTTGTACATTTTGGACTTTTCTACAATTTACCCAATTAAGGAGTTCTATTTGTAATTTTTCACATACATTATGTTACTTAGATGTTATATTATCATTCTTTAGTGTTTTGACCCATGGGGTTCCTAGTTGAGCCATGGTTTGAAGGTGTTTTCCTCAAGGGTATTTTAGGGTTTACCCTTTCATGGATGAGCTACCTTTAGTAGCTATCAACTAATCAATTATGTAATTGTCTGGGAAATTCAACAAAGGAAATCTAAGAAGGTCTATATGGATGGTGGGGGAGCTGCTTGTGTGTGTGATTTTATATTCTTAATAGTTTAAGGCCATAGACACATGGGGAAGCTACTTTTACACCTCATGCTTGCTTCCATCCTTATCCATGGGCTATATTTACCTCTTCCTTCCCAATTATGAAACTATGCTTGCTTTCTCTTTCATCTAACCTGGAGAAACGACTCCACTCTCTTTTTCTACAGAAACAAGTTCTCTAAGGTAGAAGACAACCTCTCTTTGGAGAAGAAGGTCTCCTAGAGCTCCATCTAGCCCTACCTAGGGTTTCCAAGGACATCTTCTAGGGATTTCGACCAAGGCAAGTTGTTTTCTTCCTTCCTTCTCCATTTATCTTGCTCTCATCCTTCCTTATACCTTCCTCCAGGTTGGAACCTTTCTGTTACATGATTAAAGTGACTCTAGAACTCAAATATATCCTTCTTGTTTCTTTTTCTAGGATTTTGCTTCTTTGTGGAGAGAAGTACCTATTTGGCCAAGTTTAGATCTGAATCCAAGGTTTTCCTGCTTTATTTGCTCGAGATTCTTTCTGTTTGGTATCTTACCTACTCTATAGAGGTTATTTATATAGTATTATTCACTTGTATTTCTTACTAGAAGCTTGTTAGTTCATGTTTATGCTTTAATGTGATGATCTAAGCATAAAGAAACTATGCTTGTTTAGAATTACGAATTTTTGTGGTGTTCCCTATTTTGTTCCAGCTCTATATGAACTTGTAAACATGTGTATGACCTTTCTAAGGTGTAACATGATCTGGGACAGGTTGATAGCATCAAACTAAGGTGCTAAGCACAAAATAATTGATGGTTCAAATTAGGGGTTTCAATCTATTTCCTTCCCTATCACACAACCAATGGTCATACCATTCAATAACCAATGGTGTTGCTATCTTGGCAACTGATGTTCGTGATAAAGGGTGTCAAATGTATGGTGACAACCTATGGTCACCCCCTTAGGTCAGGTTTTGGCTCAATTAGACGTTTAATTATCATCTACTAAGTATTCTAATAATGTTATCAATCGATGATGACATTAGCTTAATATTTGATGGTGTTAACTGAATGTATTACTGATCTAACAACCAATGGTGACCTAATGATCACAATTAATGGTGGATCAGGTCATCATCATATATGATGAGTTAAGAATGTAATTGTAGATTTGACTAAACCTTAAACTAATGGTTCCTTGGTTCAATTGATCTAATGGTTAGACCTATACTTCAATTGATAACCTTGAACAATGAACATGATCCAATGAATAATATTGGATGCTTCAAAATCCAATGGATTAGAATAAATCACATGGAATTATATGTGGGTCCTAGTGATGATAATTTGATGGTTCAATTCCATTAATTTGTAGTCTTACCTTTTCCATTATATAGTTATATTTGATAAATCACTATAATAAGTGGATGTGTAACTTGCATGTGATCTAGCTTGTTATAACTAACCTTAATGTAATTATATGATGTTGATTGGTTATAATCATACCTATTGAATGATTAATGTGATAATGAATTACACTCTTCGTGTGTTGAAACCACATTGTAGTACTATTTGAATATCATAGTGCATTGCCATGTTAATATCTATGGACACATATGAGCTAATGATCTTTTGAGCCTTATTTAAGGCATGGAATGATGATGATAACCTTACTATGAATAATTTGATAGTCTTAATGACCTTTGGGCATGTTTGAATCCATGATTGAGGTGAAATCCTCTTCATGTTCCAATAAGGGTTAAAACCCTCGAACTTGTGATAAGATATTGGTATCTTATAAAAGTATGATGATAAGTGCGGTCCATTAATTTGCAGTGAATGATAGCATGTGGTAATGTGATTAAGATTTATATCTCAAATGTTTTATATCTTTTGAAGTTGTTATACATATACTCTTGTTAGAAAAGAATTAGGGTTTGAATGTCCATTTGAATGATTTAGCCTTAATTCACCCAATTACCATAACTAATTAAGTGAAACTCTAATCATGTACTGCCATGTGCCATAAATCTTTCTGAGTGTCAGAAATTTCCAGATAGTGAAACAGGTATTCGTTAGGGATACTCAGAGCGCATACTGATGAGCATGCATGGTGCTTATCATCCTGAATTCAAGTGTTAGGGAGGATGAAAATGGTCATACCAAGCCCTCAGTTTGAGAATTTCTGCAGTCATGTCTCCGTGATTATTGGCGTGTTTCTCAAATGCCACAAAACAAACTGGCGAAAGACGGTGCCAAAGGGGAGAGTCAATACCACAATTACTAGGTAGATAGGGCACTTTCTATCCCCGACAACGGTGCCAGAAATCTTGGTGCGTCGAGCCAGAGGTGTACACACTAGCCAACAAGGGATGACTATTTGCACTCCACGAGACTCAAACACATGGGATCTCTCAAAATTTATATTAACCCTAAAACAAGTCGATCACAAAACTGAATAGGCCACCCGAAAGCGCATGGGGTACTATTGTAGTAAATGTGAAGGGAAAGCGTAGGGGTCAATCCTTAGGGAGAAAAGGGGGCACTAGAGCTAGGTTAGTTTGACTGGGTTCCTACTACACAGATTAGGGTTAAGGATTTAAAGGTGATTTTATTGTTAAACTAGGTGAGAAAAAAAGCAATTAAAGGTGAGAATGAAATATAAGTTAACCCTAGACTAGATTAAGACTAAGTATGCAAGAAAAGACTAGGCTAGGTATGAAAAGGCAATTTACACTAAGACAAGCAAGAGAAAAGCACAAGATCAAGTAAAGAGATAAACTAGCAAGAATAAGGAAAAAATAGGGCAAGAAGCTAACTCAGCAATAAAAGAGCTAACGAAGCTAACACTAGCTAGGAAAGATGAAAACTAGGATTCTAAAGAAATTAATGAAGGCGTGGGATGTTTAGAGGATGCACTTATCACTTAAGTTGGGGGTGACATATGAACATTATGATTCCATTTAGATTATCCAAACCAAACAACAAGTGAGAGTCTAATGAATTAACCTAAGCTACTAATTGGCCATGGATATGCTAGGTTGTGTATAGGGTAACTAGTGCCTAAGACCCCCTACTACCCTTGTGAGGCTCAATTGGGTTAGGGATTAGGTTCAATTCAATTAGAGTCTAATCAAGTTTAGGTTTCTAGATTAGACATTCCTAGGGCAATTCGGGCTGAGGGTAGTAATGGGGAGGTGAGATTAGGGTTTTGGGCCCCAATTCCCCCAGATTCTAGCCTTGAGAAGGCTTCTTGCTAATTGCACTAGAATTATCTAATCTAGCTACTCAGATCTCTCACTTAGGTTTAGGGAGATTGATTAGGATGTAGGAAGATGGAAGGCAACCTAGGGTTCCAAGAATTAGACCTAGGAGAAAATCCCAAAATTCACATATATAAGCAATTTCCCTAAATTCCTAAGTGATTTCACACACAAACCAACCAGAAATTCATGGAGGATAAGGTGCAAATAGAACATAATAATTTCCAAACGAAATCATAATGTTTACCTATCATTTTCCCCCAACATTGTATCAAAGTAACATAATTTCCCCCTAACAACCCATAAAAAGGGGCCTAGCTACTCATGGAAATGGAAAATACAAAAAGAAAGGAGAAAGAAAGATACAAGAAGCCAAAGTGATACTTATGACATGGAGGAGAAGCTTCATGACAATTTCATGGATGGAAGTTGCTTATCTGAAGAAAATACTTCAAGTGATTTGGAATATAACTTAAGTGACGTTTGTAATGACTTTGATTTATTTAGAGAAGACATGGAGGATGTGACCTATTATGACGCGGGCCATGATCACCAACATCGATCTTATGTAGCTCTTTTTTTTATTAGATGGATCAAATAGTGGAACCACTCCTTTCATCATTTGATTTATAAATTTCATATATTCTATTACATTGATTATACATTCATTGTACAGATATTTTCTTTTGAGTTAATTTTTTTTATTTGTTTACTTGTTGATGTTGCCTTTATCAACACAATATGAATATTATTGAGTTGTTTATGATGATTTGAGGAGCACAATTGTAGAATTTATGCCTGGGTTTTAGTTTGTAATTCAATATTTATTATATGACTTGTCTTTTTAAGTGAATGAAAAGACGCAGTCAACTACAATCTCCACTTACTGATGAGGTTTACAATGGAGGAGTAACTCAAGGGAGTATGACAGGTAAAATCACAAAATATTACATCATGTATTATCTTTTTTAGAACTGCTCATGTCATCAATTTAGTTGCAGGTATTTCCAAACGATCAAAAGGAGGATATATTGGTTTGATAAATGTTGATTGGGGTGTTCAATTCCAAAAGAAGGATTTAAAAACATTAAAACCATGACAGGATTAGTCGTAAACAACAACAAAAGTGATTTTGTGAACCTTGCAAAAGAAAAGAACCCCAATGTGTTTAATAATGGAGCTGGTACCATTGATTAAAGTCGTATGATGGTGATTCCAAATAATGCTAGAGAAGGTACTCATTCTTAAAACACTTAGATAATAGAAGTCATCAAGGAGTTCTTGTAGTAGCAAGTATGCAACGTTTGGTAAATGACATCTATAATAATCAAGAGGCTGGAGTTGATAATTTAAATAATAGAAATTAGATAAAGATCAACGTTCTATTGCTAATTCTCCTATTGCTGATTCTGGGGAGAGTACAAGTAAAAAAATTAGATAAATATCAACATTATATTTTTCACAGACTATTATTTATTTATATGTATGTATGTATATTCTTGGAAACTCTTGCATCATATTCCTAAAATTTAGGGGGGGCTATTTATAAAAAAACAAGGGGCTACTCTAAGTGTATCTGATTATGGAGTAAGATAGGGGATAAAAAGTTCCTATCACTTTGGATGAGAATGGAGATCCAATAGGGCCATATTAGAATGACATGTCTTCTATTTTGGGAATTATTGCTAGAAATTCTGATCTTGCACCTTTAAACTATCTTGATTGGTGTAAAATACTTATAGAAAAGAAAAATTATATGTGGAATTATGTGCTAGCAATTCTAGTCTTGGAGATTTAATATAATACCATGCAACAAATTTAAAAAATACGTTTATTTTGTTAAGAACCAAGTTTGTTATTGACATAAAGGGGAATAATTCTATTTTCTGAGGGGTTGTTGGAGAAACTTCAAAGCTGATATAAAAAAACAACTATATGCCTCACAAAGAAAAATCTAACTGACTTAATAATTTCCCCTCCTGTGTTGATCCTGATCAACAGGCATTTCTTGTGAATTGTTGGGATTTTGACGACGGAAAGGTAAAACAATTTCTTCTTTAACTTTGTATAATTTAACAATGTATATTGTATATAATTATATTTTAATTGATTGTGTAGTTACAGAGTGCTAAAAATGTTATGAGAAAAAAGTTTATAATGACGATACATACCTCGACATCGACGTCGTACGCTTGTGTGAGTGAGTTATTTTTTTTGGTTGAAATGTGAGTTAAACTTTCATACTACTATGCTCATATCTGCTTTACTATTAATAATAGTTGCTAGAAAAGAAAAATAGTCATAATGTCAGCAGATTAGACTTGTTAAGGCCACCCATTTGAAGAAGGATGTTAAAGTTGTGGATGAAAAATTTACATAATTTATTGTAAGTAATCAACAAACAAATTTATTTTTCTTTGAAAGAAAAGATTCTCATTAATATTATGATGTAGAAAAATTTGAATGCATCACTTGCAAGTAATGATGAAAATCTTGATGAAGAAGAGATATTTGATCAGATTTTGGCCCAAAGAAGATTCATGTAAAACATGCGATACATGAGTCTCATCATTTGTATGTGGAGGGGTTTGATAATAAAATCAAAGACTTAGAACAAGTTGGTGATGCTAAAAAATAGATACACGAGGCTCAATAAATGGAGTTGTTAGATATGAAGAAAAGACAAGAAAATCTTGAAGCTTTGCTTCTGAGAAATTCTAACCTGAGTGGTTTGTTTCAATCCAACGAGGTAACTCTTCAAATTTTTATATAAAAATATTTACAAGTGCCGATTTTCTTATAGTCAACAATTTCTTTTGTAGAATATCACAAGGACCACCAATGAAAGACTACCCAAACCAAATTAATCAAGTAGTGGAACACCCATTACCGAAGGACATGTTATTATATACAAACATCTATAGATTAACTTTTTTTGATCTGAATTTTAAGTATACATAATATCTGACACATTCTTCATAAATTCTAAGGTTGTTTTCTTGTTAAGCTTTGATGACGGGAAATAAATTGTAACACAAGGACTGGTTACTTCTGCAAGTCCAACCTAAGTCGTAGGAAGAGCAATGTTGAATTCCGCATTTGTTGCATTGTCCATTACTATACTGGTCCAACCTCAAGAGCAGTTGTTAGGCATTTTGGTCAACATCATGTCATTGAGGATGTAACTGGGACAATGATAGCATGGCCAAAGAAATTACTTATTGTTAGGTAACATTTTTTTAAAGTTTGGGGTTGTAGGGCAGTATGCCCTATCTTTTGTCATCTCATTTTATTAATCTATTTCACCTAACTATTTGATTGATTGAAATCATCATATCTAGAGTGGATTCTCCTTTTGTTTTCACACATGCATACATATATCTTTTTCATGCATTTTTCAGTAATTTTTAATTTTTTGTCTTTTTACCATTCCATCTCATGCATCGCATTTTCATGTAGTTTTTAGTAATTTTTTGTGTTTTAGTTAGAATTTTCTTACTATATGTCATCTTTTCCTTGAAGTAGGTTTAGATGTGATTAAAGTGCAAATTGGCACCATTTTGGTTAAATTTTTTCCAAACTTGAATGTTCTTACCCAATAGTATGTTTCAATTGAATCTCTATCTGTTGTGATGAGAATGATTAAATCTTGGATAATGTAACTTGCTTTTGATGTTTTTGGCTAGAATGAGCCCTATGTATGAATTTTTCATGTGCTCCAAGCCTCTTGAAATAATTTGCTATTTTGAATAAAAGGGTGATTCTTGAAAGTCTTGAACATTTGAGTTTATTTGTTCTATATGAAAAGGATGCAATCTACCATACTGTTAATTTTGTGCATGGCTTGTTTTATTGGTGAAACTTACATGGACTAACTTGCTTAAGTGAGATTATACATGAATTTCCACTTCTTGTGACCCCTCTTTGGCCCAACATTTTGTCTACCATCTTCTTACCTCTTTGCCTCATGAAAGGATGCCAAAGTGCACCTATTAGCCTTTGCCACCACCAAAAGTTTGGGGTGATCATATCTTTACATCCTCATTTCACTCTTGTCATCATATGCCCTCCCTACACATGGGGCAAAGAAAAAGAAAGAAGAAAGAAGAAATAAGAAAAAGAAATAAAAGATTGACTCTATGTAATATCCTCTCAAGAAAATAAAATAAGAAAAGAAAAGAGTGTTCTATGTAATAGCACTCCACTCCCTTCCATAACTCTTTCTTCTATTTTTATGCCTAGTAGGGTTAGGGTAAATCAACTCTATCCCTTATCCCCCTACACAATCCAAGTGGGTCATGAGCAATGAAATGAAGTGTATGAAGTATCTCTAGAAAGCAAAACAATAATTCTAAGAATTTCAATGTACTTCATGCATGATATAGTCTACCCAGAGCTTTATGAAAATTGCATAACTTTCATATGTGAATAGTGTCCCATATTCTAAGTTCTTGTGATATGTGCTTGATTCACACTTGAAAACTAAAAATGAGTAGCGAGTAGTGGATTGCATGCCTAATTCCTCATGTGAACTCATTTTAGCCTATAAGCATCACAGTTATTGCATTATCCATGAACTCCTTGAGTAAATTTAAAGAGAGATTAAGTTGGAGCATACTTGAGGAAAAGCATGTTTTAAGTTTGGGGTGGTGATGCAGCCCTATTTTAGGGCTTTATCTTGGGTCCTTTTGCATTATTATCACATCCAAACTTGTTAGAATGTAATTCAATTCCCTCAATATGAACTATCATGTCATATATGTTGGATCTAGGGCTCTATAGGGGAGGGGTGAATAGAGCTTCAAATTCTCACAAGAAAAGTTAGACCTTCAATTTTATATTAATTTAAACCAAAAGCTTAAGATCAATTTGAAGTCCTATCTAAGCAAGCATAGCAAGGATGAGAGAAATTTAAACATGCACTTGGACAAGGTGGTTTAGAGTGGTTCCAATCTCCAAACTAGGAGATAGTCAATCCACTACCAAGTGATGTCAACCTCTAGGACTTTGCAATCAGTATATACTTATATTTCATCATAAGAGATACAAGGAGACCACCATACATCCAAGGACTTACCTATTCAAGACAAGAGTCATTCACCTACACAAGGACTTACCCACTTGTTCAAGATGTCTTCAACCTTCAACAAGGACTTACCCACACTTGCATCAAGTCTTTGGCTTTGAAGGAATTACCCACTCTTCTTGAATCTTGGCCTTGCCCTTCTCATTCACCTAGAGAAGATATTCACCTCTTTTACAACCTCGAAGAAGACCAACAACAACTTCACCTTCACTCAGAGTAGCTTGCTTTTACCTTTCCTCTTTGAGAAAGGGGGTTGGAAGATGGAAGGAATGAGGATCTTGGTGTTATTCTTATCAAGGCCACACACTAACTAACAAAAGGTGGCTAGATGCAACCCTAAGGGAAAACACACAGATCTCTCAAAATTTGTATATGGACCTAGTCCAACGCACATGCTCAACTAATCACACATACCCATAAGCACATGGGTCATGATGTAGTATACGCTAGTGGTAAAATTAGGGTTGATCCTCAGGGATAGAGGGGCACTAGAGCTAGGTTTCTGTTGGCTATGTTCCTAAAGTAGAGTCTAGGGTTTGGGGGTTTAAAGTTGGTTTTGGTTTTATTTTGTTATGATTGCAAACAATAAAGAGCAAGAAAGAAACTAAGTTATCAAAAACTCGAGTTATTCTAAGAAAATTAAGATTAAGGAACTAAGTAAGGCACACAATTAAACTGAAGCAAGGAGTTACACTACACTAACAAGGCAGGTTATCAACTAATATACAAGATAAGAAATTAGGCAAGCAAGAGTTTAAGTTATCACTAATTAGACAAATTAACACAAGAAAGTTCAAAGGAGCCCTAACTACTTGAGAAAGAACTAACTATCTAGAACTAAGAAATTCGATAAGAATTATCAAAGGCAATCAACTACACTAGCATTAACAAGCTAAGAAGGCAAGGGTGGATTTTAAGCAATATGATGGATAGGTGGGTCATTTGGGAATGCAACTTGATATTAGTTGGGGGAAGGTTAACATAGCATGTAAATCTCATATTTCAATATAAATTACCAAACCAAACAATAAGGCAAGTGCTATTAGAATATACCCTATACTACTAGTTGGAGAACTAGGGCTAGGTGTAATTCTAGTAGGACTTGGCATGTCTAGGTTTCTAGGGTAAGTGGTATTAGGGAAATTGAGAGCCAAGGGTAGGAATGGGAGTAGAGATGAGCATGTTTCACCTCATGTTACTTGCCATATAGCCTTTAGAAAACTCTAGGCAATTGCACTAATCACACTTACACTAGCTACTTAGATCTCACACTCACTTGTAGGAGAAGTGAGATGTATGTAGGAACAAAGGGGGATAGCTAGGGATCCACTAATTGGACCTAGGAGCCATTCCTAAGATTGCCACATACATTCCAATTTCCCCTAGAAGCTAAGTGTCATCAAGCATCACAAAATAATAAATTTATGTTTAAAAGTACAAACCACATGCAAGATAATGGGAAATGAGATAGAAGCAAGAGGCAATCATCATAGAATGAAATTATATTCAATACAATTTATCTCCCCCCAACATGATATCAAAGTCACATTTTAACCCTATGGCAACACTAGGGTTCAAAAGCGCGAGTGGGGGGAGAGGGGCGATCGGGGAAGGGGGCGATCGAAGTGGAAGAGGAACCCAAGGAGATAAAAGTGATGGCAGGGAACTAGATCCGAAGGAAGGAACCCATGTCTCACCGGACTATGTCCCGAAAGAAGGTGAGGACATTGTTCCGATGGACGAAATCCTCCGCAGAGAGGAAACTCGACGGGGCAAAGCAACCCACTGCATACCGGAGATAGGTCTGAGTTTCACGGTGAAAGGCATGAGAGGAACCGCTACCCTAAGCGACACTCATCTGAACCCAGACGCGAGTCTTCAGGGAGCAACGGAGGAACAACTTCGCGGAAATAAAATCCCAGAACGGGCGGCCGGAACCGTGGACAGAGTCGTCTCATTCGCAGACGTCGTGAACTCGAAGAAGAACCCTAGCAGCGGCAACCCAACAGATCGGGAGGAGTTCTTCTTGGAGAATCTGTTTGAACAGAACCTACCGTTGGGGGCGGTATCACTGACTGACGATGACGGGATTCCAAGTATCACCGTCAATCCAGATGTAGAGGAAGACCTAGCCCGCCCGTGGAGGTATGCCATTGTCGTGCGGATGCTCGGAACTGAGGTTGGGTACATGACCTTGAGGGATAAACTGAAGCTTCTATGGCGAATCAAAGGAAGGTTTAATATGTTTGAACTGGAACATGGGCACTTCATAATGTAGATGTCATGCAAGCATGATTACGAAACGACTCTCACAGGTGGTCCTTGGAAGCTGTTCGAGTGAAATGTCATTGTCTGGGCCTGGTACCCTCTTTTCCAGCCAACTGTAGTATTCCCTGACTATATAGTATCATGGGTACGAGTAATGAATCTACCATTACACCTGTATGTAGAAACCATGTTTGAATATATTGGCATGGCGTTGGGGAGTCTAGTCAAGGTAGACAGCTATACAGAGAACACATTGAGGAGCCGATTTGCCAGACTGGCGATAGAAATAAATATGAACAAGGAGTTGGTGAGTTCCATCATTATAAATGGAAGACACTATGAAGTTGTGTACGAAGGATTCCCATGGGCATGCGCCAAATGTGGAATGTAGGGACACATCTCAAAGAACTTCCCTCAACAGGGCACTGAAGAGGAGGAACAAGAAACACAAACCGAATCAATTCGACCAACAAGTGAAGGCGGTAACACTTTAAATAACACAGGAGGTTGGCAAACGCAGAGGACGAAAGGGGGCAGAAAGAGGCATCATAGAATGCAGGAAGCGGCCATGGATGTTCATGTGAACAGATTTGAAGTACTACAGGAGGATGAAGGAGACGGCTTGCAAAGAACTGACGTTGGCACGGTCCATGAAATAGATCAGCAGCAAAATCTTCACAAAACCGTGAAGATATGGAGAAAAAAGAAGACTACCACCGTGCATACTGGTGACCGGAATGCTGCTGGTAACAAAGGTAAAAGGGCTTTGGGGGACATCACTAACACAGTGGGCAACAAGTCGACGAAGGAGAATGTTATGCAGAAAGGAGACATCAGCGACAGAAAGCAAAAAGCAGTCAATCCAGCTGTAGATGAGGTTATAACCGTTGAGGACATGGAAGACGAACCAGCTGCCACCACTATCACTAAAGAAAAAGAAAAGGAAGAGAACGAGCATACGAAGCCAGAAAATACCTCCATGACGACTCGGCTTAGAAGATCCAAGGTTGGAAAAGGAGTTACTGAGAAGGCAAAGGCACTGCAACCACGGAAATCCAGAGTGACCAGTGGCATCTCAACGAAAAGGAGGGGCAAACCGCCGGATACAGGGACAGGAAAGCATAGAATCACCCTCTTGGATAAAGCTATAACTGAAAGTGCAGAGAATGGGCAGATTTTTTCTGGCGAGAAGGACCAGAGACAGGAGTCACCGCAGGCCGAGAAGATTGATGAGGGCAAGGCCACTGAGACAATCTCTTGCTAAGTTAATTTACCTGAGTTTATATCCAAGAAGAAGTCGTTCACACAACAAAGCTCGAACCAATATGAACATTATGTGTTGGAATGTTAGGGGTATTGGTAACAAAGATAGGTGCTCCACTCTGATGAATTTCATGATGGAACACAAACCTGATCCAGTAGTTGTTCTTAAACCGCGGATAAGTGAAAATAAAGCTTTAAAAACTATCAAACGCCTGGGCTTCAAATTCTCTTATCGGGTGGAGGCCAGGGGGTTTGCTGGAGGTATATGGGTGTGCTGGAAAGACGATCAACTAAGAGTTCAAATCCTGTGCTGCCACAGACAGTTCATCACTTGTAGGTTTAACGACAATATGATGGTCTCGTTTATATATGCCAGTCCTCACCTCGCTATTTGTCAGCTCCTATGGAAACACATCATAAAGTTGAGCAGAAGCATCAAAGAACCTTGGGTTATCCTTGGTGACTTCAATACAACTCTCTCACATGCTGAGAAAGTCGGGAGCAATTGGTATAATTATAGAGAAGCCAGGACTTTCAAAGAAATGTTGATGGAAGCCGGTTTATCTGATCTGGGGTTCTCAGGAGTAAGATTCACTTACAAGCATGGAATTCTACAAGAAAGATTGGATAGGGCCGCTGCAAATATTGAATTCATCAACTCGTTTCCGACTGTCAATTTGATACATTTAGCCCGAATTTCATCCGATCATTGCCCCCTCCTGCTTGGTATGAAGAAGGAAGAAAGATGCCCTCATCAATTCCTGACCAAAGTAAGCTGGAACAAGGAGGAGGACTTCAAAATCATGCTGGGTTCCAATTGGGAAGGTACAACAGATTTCTACTCATCTCTCAATTCGATAAGACAGCATATCCTTAATTGGGAGAGGGATAAAAAGAAAAAGAAATAAAAGGATAGAAACTGCTTGTTCCATAACAATAACACCCTCCAAAGGATGCTCGCCAATCGGTATGATCCCATCACTGATTCTTTATGCACTAATATGCAAGCTGAGTTGCAGGTGATTATCAATGAGGAAGAAGAGGACTGGAAGCAAAAATCGCACATTAATTGGCTCTGCAATGGAGACAATAACACACGCTTCTACCAAGCTTGGGTGAAGCAGCGGAAGTGAACCAACACCATGCTGGCTCTTAAAGACCAAAAGGGTAACTGGATCACCGATGAAAAGGAGATCATGCACATGGTAACTACCCACTTTGAAAAGGCATTGTCCGCACCGATTGAGAGCTACCATTCCAGGAACCACAGACCCGAAGCCAGTATCCTAGGAGTTTTCAAACAGCTAAGTGGAGAGGAGGCCGCTAGATTTGCTGCATTACCAACGTATGCGGAAGTACAACAGGTGCTGAACAAAATGCAGGCTTACAAAGCTGTTGGGCCCAACGACGTTAATGCAGAGTTCTTGCAATATAACTGGAATACTGTAGGACACTCAGTTACCAAGTCGATTCAGGACATGCTACAAGGGATGCCCCTTCTAGATGAGGTCTGCAATGCCACTATTATCTTAATCCCCAAATGTCCAAACCCAGAGAAGTGCGAGTAGCTGCGCCCCATTTCCTTGAACAATATCATGCTGAAGTTAGCTTCTAAAATCGTGGTGGAAAGGCTTAAGAAGTATATTCCTAGCTGGATCTCTGAGGAGCAGATCAGCTTTGTTCCAGGGCGTCGGATCACAGACAACATTGCACTGGTCCAGGAAATTATACATGGCATGAAGAATCCAAAGGGAGCGAAGACCATGGCAATTAAGATCGATCTAACGAAGGCGTATGATCAAATGTCATGGCAGTTCATCCAGGATACTTTGGACCATGTGGGAATTCCAGCTTCCATTAAAACTTACATTATCAACTCAATCTCAGGCGGTGATACCTCACTGATATGGAACGGAAAGACATCCCGCCCCTTCAAAACAAGTCGAGGGTTGTGACAGGGAGATCCAATCTCCCCATACCTTTTTGTGCTATGCATTGAACGGCTAAGCCAGATGATTCAGGAGCGTTCTTGCAACGGGAAATGGAGGCAAGTCAAGCTGGGAAGATCAGGTATCTCGGTTGCTCATGTGTGCTTCGTAGATGACCTGATCCTTTTTGCTCAGGCGACCAAGGAACAAATGAGGTGTATTTTGCAATGCTTCAAGATATTCGAGCAGGCATCGGGACAATCCATCTCAGCATCAAAATCTCACATTTTCTTCTCTGCTAGTGTTCCCACATCGGTCTGAAGACAGATCCAGCGCAGTTGTCACTTTCAAGTCATAAATGACCTTGGGTGCTACCTTGGAGTACCCGTCATTCATTCCAGAGTGACGAAGCATACCTATGCAGACATTGTCGAGAAGGTGGAGGGTAAAGTCAGCGCCTGGGCAGCAAGGAGCTTGTCTCTCTCAGGGAGGTTATGCCTTGCAAAATCCACGCTAACAACAGTTCCTACTTATGCTATGCAGACAGTGATCCTACCCCTCACTCTCTGCGATCGGCTGGACAGCATCATAAGGAAGTTCATATGAGGAGGAAGCAGAAGCATATCCATTTCCCTAGTTTCTTGGGAGAAGGTTACTAGTTCAAAAAGCAAGGGAGGTTTGGGAATTAAAATGACGAGGGACTGGAATCAAGCGCTACTGTTGAAACATGCTTGGGATCTTCTATCCGGAAGGGAGACTACCTGGTGCAAAGTGATGTGGCAATGCCATAACAGATGTAGTGTAGGGGGAGAAGGCTCACTTTCGATACTAGGGAAAGCCTGTGTAGCAGCACGTCAATTCATGAAGGACAACATCAAGATGATCCCCTTGAGCGACAACTCAGTGAATGTTTGGGATGATTTATGGGTGAATGAGAACCTGAGGCTTAGTGAGGTAGCCAAGAGACCGATCCTAGATGACATAACAGACCTGAAAGTAAGGTCCCTAGTCATTGAGGAAGGACGATGGGACATAGCATTCCTACAGGACTGGTTCGAGAGTGATATCGTACAGCAAATCCTCAAAATCCATACACCCTTAGCAGATGAAATGGTGGATCGCAGTTGTTGGAGTCATACTGGCAATGGTGCTTTCACCACAAGCTCAGCTTACAAGTTGATTAGAAGGCAGAAAGAAGTAGTGATGCCAAGGAAGTGGGAGCTGTGGAAATTATGAATGGTGGGCAGAATAAAGACTTTCGCTTGGCTTGCTTGACAAGATGCACTCCTCACAAACATAAGAAGGAAATATCGACACATGACGGAGGTGGGCACTTGCTCTAGATGTGAGGAAGAAGATGAGTCTCTAATCCATGCCTTACGGGACTGCGGTGTATCCAAATTTGTGTGGCAGGAACACATCTCTTTGACCAAGCAGCAACCATTCTTTACAGCAAGAAATATTGAGACGTGGTGTAGATTCACTGTCAAGGAGGCTGGCCTCCAAGAAGAACAATTTTGGGTGATCTGCCATGGGTTGTGGCAAGCACAAAATAGTAGCATCATGGAAGAGAACCACTTAAGCAAGGAACATACACGGGCAAGTATAAGGAGGGACATCCGACTGCATGGGATGGCTTGGGCGGCCACCTCTTCTAAACCCACACATACCAGAGGCGAAGCATGGACACCACCACCACGCGGAACCATTAAGGTTAATGTGGATGCAGCAGTTACAAAATGGGGGGCAGCTGCAGCTGCTATAGCCAGGAACCACAAAGGAGAATGGGTTGGGGCATGGGGCATGCCGGTGGAAACATCCATTGCTACTGAAGCTGAACTCGCCGGAATTCTGTTAGCGTTGGAACAAGCTGAACTACATACCTGGCATGCTGTTATTCTAGAATCGGACTGCATTGTGGCGGTGAGGATGATCAAGGAAGATGATGAAACCTGGCCTAGGTTTGCTCTCTGGCTTGCGAAGATCAGGAAGAAAACTCTGATGAACATTGAAATCTGTTTCAAGAGAAGAACAACTAATGCGCTAGCAGATAGCCTAGCAAAGTTACAGCTAAAGTACAAAGATCATTGTCGTTTCTACCAACGGCCGCCCAAGGAGATCTCAAATATGTATAGCCAAGACTTAGACAGAGTCAATAATAATGCCGATGTAACCAGTATTTGAATAACGCCCAAGGGGATTATGGGTAGAAACTAGAATAAACTTGTGTTTTGGTGGTGGAAACGGTGAAATGGAGTGGAATGTAGTGGAATGGCTAAGGGGCAAAAATGGGGAGCTAGGTGGTGGAAGGTAGATCTCCTCAATCTACAGCTGCCACCTCCCTATATATAGGTGTGGGGGAAGCAATAGGTCAAGTAGGGGCAAAGTGGGAAATGTAGTGGAAAAAGAAGCTAGATTTTGTGAGTAGCACAACAGTGGTGGATCACCACGGCCATGGTGGGTAGAGGTGAGCACAGTCGTGGTGGGGTGGAACGATCATGTGAATTAAAATGGTCAAAAATGTCAGGTTGTTTTGGTGGAGTGGTTGGCTAGTAGTACGATTGTACTGTGTAGCACGACCGTGTTGGGAGTTGGTAGCACGGTCGTGCTGGGTAGCGTGGCCGTGTTGGGTTATATGTGGCACGGTCATGTTCGATTACTGGTAGTACAACCATGTTGGAGGGTCACAACATGTCTGTACTACATAGCACGGCCGTGTTGGGGTATGTTTTGCAGCTGCTGCAAAACTGAGATTTTTCCTGTGATTTCTTCATTTGCAGCACGACCGTTCCATGTTACCACAGTCGTGTTAGGGGCTTTGCTTGCACTTTGAGCTTCAAACTTCATGATCCATGGACTTCTATTCTTAAGCTTGACTCTTGGACACTAGGGGTAGGTTGGGGGAGCTTGGGGACCTTCTTTGGCCCCCTCCATCTCTCTCGTCCATCTAAGTGTGGTCCTAGTACCTAAAAAACATGCAAATATGTCCATAGTGCATTTTACAAAAATATGCATATTAGGGGAAATATCATGTAATCTAACAGGTATAGGTGTGATTGAAATACAAAATTACACAAGATGAAGCCCTAAAATAGGGCTGAATCACCATGCCAAACTTGAAACATACATGTCCTCAAGTATGCTCCAACTCAATCTCTCTACAAAATTTTCACAAGCACGAAATGACAAATGCAATGCAAAGAATGATTGTTGCTGAATAGGATCAATAGTGACTAAGTACATACATTCCACCTCTCTCCTCTCCTACTTTCACATACCAATCATGAAAAGATCACAAAGCACATGAATTTCAAATATAGTGCATAAAACACACAAGTTATCCATATTTCTTTCAAGTAGTTCTAGGTAAATAGTTTCATGATGGTGTTAATCATGGATGACCAGGAGTGTTGTTTCACCTTCATCCTTTCAACCTTATGTTTCAAATCACACCAAATGACCCTCGTGGTTGTGGAAAAGGGAAAAATGAGCTAGGGTTCATGTTTCCTAGCTCAATGGGTATAAAGATGGAAGAAAGGGTTGTGGTAAGATTTTGGAGTGCTATTACATAGACCACTCATCTTTTCTTTATTTGAATGCTCTTAAATAGGAGCATCCTTTTATTTTCTTTTTGCATTTTTCTTTTCTTTTTCTTTGCCCTTTGAGTAGATAGGGCATATGGCGATGAGAGTGAAGTGGTGAGATGTACATGTGGCCACCCCAAACTTTTGGAGGTGGCCACGACTGATATGTGCACTTTGGCATCCTTTCATGAGGCAGAGGGGTAAGAAGATGGTCAATGAAGAGTCGAGTCAAACAAGGGTAATTGGCATGCTTCTCAACATAAGGTATCCTGCATGAAAATTAATCCAACACTTCTTCCAAAAATGTCACACCACATGAATGAACAACCTGAAATTGATATTTCAATCAAGTGATTTCATAGGCACTAAGCGCTCACAGCTTGCTCAAATCACAATTCAACCAAATCATCCACAAACACAACAGAGGTGATGCACATGTAAAAAGTCAAGAATTGATACCATTTAGCAACAAATAGTGATAATTCACTTGCATTTGTCAAAGGTCATCATTTTTAATCCTAAAAGTAGAGATTGGGTTGAAACACACTTTTAGACGAAAAATTTCAAATTTGGGCAAAATTGGACAAAATTGTGCCAAGTTGCCTTCAATCACTTCTAAGCCTATATTATTGAAATTAAAGCAATAAACAAGCCAATCCTTGCCAAAACATGCAAAAAATACCAAAAAAATTTGCATGATATTCAATGCATGGCAAAAAGGCAATTTTTTTTAAAATTATGCAAAAATGGCAGGAATGTAAACTACATGGCATGCAGGGATGCAAAGAAGTAAAGAAAAATTACACTAGATAGATCAAAAGAAAACAAAGATCATGTCAAACAGGTAATCAAAATGAGAGAATGATATAGGGTGTTGCATACCGCCCTACCACCCCAAACTTTTGAATCATGTTATTCTCAGCATGAAACTGGATCTTAGGGATAATACGGTGAAGATCATGCCTGGTCTGGAGTGTTAGAATGTAGGTAACCCTACTGTGGCTGGTGGTTGACCCTCACCACGATCGTGGAGGACGCCACAGTCATGGTGTCCTCATGTGGCCACGCCCATGGTGGATACCACGGTCGTGGCCATTCATGTACAAAATCAGCAGTGTTACTATAACTTACTCAAACTTTTGCAATTAAATCACCACGGCCATGTGGCATGCACCATGGCCATGGTAAGCCTTCCTTCTGTACTTTGTCAACTCCAACTTGAAATTTTAAAATTCTTGCAAGAACTTTGATTCATTGCCACATTTTATTTCGCAACCAAGCCTTAATCTTTCCTTCTCTCTCTACAACTTGTCTCATTTGCATTTCATCAAAACTAAAAACAACTATCAAGCACCAGTGTTTGTGTGTTTTTCGGTTGTGTAAAACATAAAGCAAAAGTATCAAAACTGAGAGGTTGGGTGAAAATTTCCCCAAACCTAGGTGGTTTGCCTCCCACAAGCGTTGAGTTTCTTACATTCAGCTTGGCTTCTTGGCAATTCTTTAGTAGATCATCCATTTGGTATCCTCATGTGCCCATTCTTACAAAACATGCATCCCTCATTTGCACTCAATCTGTTTTCCTCATCCCTTTGGTCGCAATAATCATCATCAACTGTTCCATCTTGATCTTCTTTTCTCAAATGATCATTCGGACTTGTGAAGTGATCATGTCCAGTATCCCTATCTCAGACCCACCAGGTTGGGGTTTTGTACATTCGATCTTGATCTTCATGTCCATGAATGAAACTGTCATGGTGCTGCTGCATACATGAATTTCAGCATCAACTGTATATAAGAACAACCTTCCCAAGATGATGGGAATCTTCCTATCCTCCAGCTCCATATCAAGTACAATGAAATCCGCCAGGAACATTGTGCCTTTCTCTTAATCTATCATCACCAAGACATCATCCACTCTTCCCCTAGGAACTTTTATGGATCTATCCGCCAATTGGAGAGTGCAATGTGACAGATTCAACTTTCCTAAACCCAGCCCAACATAGACATTGTATGGCATCAAATTGACACTAGAGCCCAAATCAAGTAAGGACCTGTCTATGCGATGTCCCCCTATGTAACTAGGTATGAGTGGGGATCCTGGGTCTTTTCTCTTCATGGAAAGTGAATGTTGGATAATGGATCTCACTTGTTTAGTCAATTTTACTTTCTTTGGAATCCTTCCCATTGACCTTCTCTTCATAGTGCATAGGTTCTTGAGAAACTTGGCATACAATGGGATTTTCTTGATAGCATCCAAAAGTGGAATGTTCACCTTCACTTGGCGAAACATCTCAAGAAAATTCACATTGTGCTTTTGTCTCCTCTTCATTTCTGGTGGCTCATCTAGTGCTTCAATGAATGGAGGATCATTAGCTTTTTCCTTTCTTGCATCAATGTGAGGTGGAACACTAGGGATGGTAGGACCTAGAAATGGAGAATGGAGTGGAGCACATGGTATCCCAAAATCAACAGGATGTATCACTGGATCATCTTTGGAAATTTCAAACACAATATCACCACTTGGCTGCTTTTGCTTTTCTTTGTCAACCTTTCTTTGACTTGCAGACTGCTCAAGAGACTTTCCACTCCTTAAAACTTTCACAGCACTACCTTGCTCATTGTGGGGAGGGGGAGCTAGTTGTGGTTGTGGAGGAGGTAGAGGTGATACTTGGTGTTAAAATTGAGGTGGAGAAGAGAATTGAGGGGGAGGAAAGAATTGGGGTTGGAAGGTGAAGTTTTGGGAAATTTGAGATGAGGGAGGTGGTGGAGGAGTGTAAGGCTTGGAATCACCTTGGAAATGGTATATGGGTTGCACTTGCATGGGAGGTGGATTATAGAAAACTTGAGAAGAGGGAATGGGTCCACTTGCTTCATTGTAGCTCATGATGGATTTTGAAGACAACTTCTCTTCTTGGAGAGAAATTATGGAAGATAGCTACTCTACTTTCTCTTCTAGTCTTGCAACATCTTTTTGGACATCATAAAATATTTTCAATCTAGAGAGAACCTCTTCCTCAAACCTTATGCTATATTTTGGACTTTGTGGCTCTTGATAGCTATAGGAGTGAGGTTTCTTCTTTTCCTCACCATAGAACTCAATATAATTGACTGGGTGGCAAGGAACATTTGTCACCTGGTTCTTCATGAAGCTCACCATGTCACCAAGAATCTTCATCACTTGTGGTCTTGAGTCATCATGAGTAGGAGGTGTCACACCAAAGGCATACCTTCTTTCATTCATCATGCTAGAAGCTCAAATTCTTGATCCTTCAGCCAACTTCTCAAACAAAGGCCATATGAGACGACTCGACACCAAAACCAATAAACAAATCATTATAATTAATGCAGAAGAAAACATTAGCAGCAGATTACTGAAAAACACTAAAAATTAAAACCATTTACAAAGAGATTCATTTTCAAGAAACTCTTACAACGAGAACCAAAATATTATATATATACATTCTGCTCCACAATGTACATACCATGTACCTTCTCTTCTCGAGGATTACATACAACAATTGCTCTGTTAAATCTACATAAGCAACATATAACCTCGAGGCATTCAATGCCAAAATCTCAGATCGATCATAAAAGCATTAACTACTGTCTCCTAGGACCTGAGAGTATAGAGATGACACATAGGACTCATATTTACAAGACATGACAGTCAATATCTCCACTTGAGATGTTACTACTATCACTGTTGCTGCTGTCCTTCCCCTATTGTATGGTTTCTACCTCGTCGCCCTCATCCACCTAAAAAGGTTGGATCCCACGGGGGTGAGACAATTGAAATTGTCCCAGCGAGAGATATAACTCTCTGCCAGAAACATTATTATTGCAGATAAACAATAATAAACTAAGCAGAGGAATCTCTATTGAACAACATGATTTAATCATTATTAAGCATAATAGAGTAATATCATCTTTTAAAGTATTACAACAATAACAAAAAAGTAGTAAATCATCTATTCATTTTAATAAGGAATATGAAGAACATGTATAATATCCATCTACTTAGGATACAATAAGCAATGTAACATCAACCAATGATTTCCATAATTCATCCTTAAGCAAATATGCTACACGGCTGATTACATTTTACAATCATACTTATGCCCCAAGGAAGTGAGTCGTACTGCTCAAATCCAATCTTCGGTTGTGAAACCCAAATTTGGTGCCATACAAGATCAAAGGAAGAGCCAGACTCCTCGATCTCATCTGTCTCAGTCAGTGTGAGACCACAAGAAGGACCACATTCTCTTTCTTAAGTGACCTCAGTCACATGGTTAGCTCTCATAGGCTACCCATTCTCTAGCCCGCCTTGGTATAGGTCCCGACGTTAGTAAGTCTGAGCCACGGGCCAGTTCACCATTCTCCCTGATCCATTAACGCATTCATGCTCCATCACACTGAGCCATGGGCCTATTCACCATGCTCTTATACATATCTTGAGTATACAACCAAAGTTGCACTCTAATCCTCCTATTTTTGGCTAGGAGAAACCCCACATATTCAACAATATACACTCCAGATTACCCAGTAGGAGAACCTGTTTCACCATCACCATCTACTGACGATGATGGATCTAGGGCTAGGGCTCTACATGATAATATTCCACTTGATTACTTAAGTATATTACCATATTCTTTTAGCATCAATCAAGATTTCAAACATGAATTATTATGACAATTGCTACAAAGAACATGTAATACTTCTATCAAGTGCTTTTCAAAACATTATAGAACATTGGGATCTCAATCCCTTATCTCATTACTAGGAATTCACATCCCTCAACAATATTATCATCATGTTTACTGAATATGGGTATTCAAACCCTTAGTTTATCACCGAACTTGGTTACCACTTATCAGGTAACTATTACCTCCAGGTCATCTGACCAAGGTATTCAGGATACTTGTTACACAAGCATTTCACATAGCTCACCAGGCATATTCAACATCTTGTCACCTCTCATTAGGCAAAAAATAAAATAATGGCTCACAAGGCCCATTAACTTCAAAGCTCATACCTGGTTAAGCTCATCATCTCATGATACATGCATGGTTAGTATACTTGATAACAACCATATCAATTATATATCAACATTGTGTAATACAAAGATAACATCACTATTCCCTTATTAGGGATATGGTTTCCTATCTTTATCAATTAGGGTTTCACATAACATCACCCTATATTAGGGTTTCACTTAACATCACCATGTATTAGGGTTTCACATAACATCACCCTACATTAGGGTTTCACATAACATCACCCTATATTAGGGTTTCACATATCATCACCCTGTATTAGGGTTTCTCAACCCATTACCCAAAATTAGGATTAGGGTTTCTAATTCTCCATTGATTAGGGTTTTATGATTACCTCATTAATCCAAACCCTAAATCAGTGCTTCCACATATCTTGGAGCACATAGCATTATTTAAGTATTAAATTATAATTATCATTGTTCCATGTTCTTAGGAACACACATCACCATCATACCTTATTCAATTGACTTAACCTTTCATTGAGTACATGCAACTATGCTTATCATATTGTATTGAATTTATTACTTCCATAGGAATCAAGTGATAATCACTCTAAATGTATTAATCACCTAAATACTTTAGAGGTACTCCCATTGAATTCAACCTTGAGATACTCCTTAACTACTTATGGGGTTATTAGCACTTACATGGGTTGAATCAATTTGGAACTTCAAACGGTTTGAACCAATTGAACCTTAAAATGGTTTGAGACCGTTTAGACCTTCAAACGGTCTTGGTCTAATTGAACCTCCAAACGGTTTTGAACCAACTGAACCTTCAAACGGTTTGAGACCGTTTAGACCTTCAAACAGTCCTGGTCTAATTGAACCTCCAAATGGTTTTGAACCAGCTGAACCTTCAAACGGTTTGAGACCGTTTAGACCTTAAATGGTCTTACAGATCAACCAACCCTAAATAGTTTGAAATCATTTTCCCTCTAACGGTTTTGAAATAGATTCGTCACCAAACGGTTTGAAACCGTTTGGTCTCTAACGGTTTGAAAACTATTTGACCAACCAAAACTAAAACCGTTTGAAAACGATATTCTTGAGGTGTGTGCTAAGATGATTTCATCATCTTCAAGCTTCAGACCTCCGATTTCCATTGTCATATATATATGAATTCAACAATTATTCAAGATGAACATAAAAGATCAACTTATGATGAGAAATTGAAATCAATAATAACATTGATGGTTATATAACTCGCCTTCAAAGTAGCTTCAAATATTCAAGCTTCTCATCTCTAATAGTGAAAGAAGCTCCTTCAACTATCCAAGGTTCATTTACAACTCTTTGGATGCAAAAGATAGTCAAGGTTGAGCATTGGATGGAAGAAAGAAGAAAATCAATGTTGAAATTCGATTTCAACCATCAATTCAATGTTGAAATTCAATTTCAACCATCAATTCAAGGTTGAAGATGATCATGGAGCTTACCTTTAGCTTGGGGAACGTTTTCCTCCTGCTCCTAAGCTCCTTGGTCATCGGACAAATCAAAGGAAGAAAGTGGTTTGCGAAATAGCCTTTCAAGTAAGGAGAAAACCAAGTATATGTAATTGATTTTCTAGGAGAGAGAAAGTAGGAGAAAATTCATCCACTTCCTTGACACATGCCCCCTCCCTTCCTTGCCTTCAAAGACATCTTCCTTCTTCCTCAAAATCCTCTCGTTTATCCTTGAATTAAAAACAACCACTTAAGCACCTTAATCATTATAATACTATTATCCATTTTTAGTGGACATTACTTTTTAATTAACAAATGTGAGTGGGTTTCTTCACCTACTTAGGATATTTCGGTGCCAATCAAGGAATTTGGACGTCCTTGAACTATAAGATTTCAACCATAGCCTTTTTAGTTGATGGGAACTTCAATTAATATATATATATATATATATATATATATATATATATATATATTTGCTACAAAATAAATTAGGGCTTCATTTATGCTCATTTCTTGATTATTTTATTATCAAGATTATCTCTCCTCAAATGTGGTTTAAACAAGATGCCCCTTTCCTTTTATTTTCTCTAAATGATACCAAGAAAAAATAAGGACATAATAGGGGTGGTATTTTACATATTCAACCCTAGGTTTTGGGTAATTTGCAAATTACACCAAAACTAGCATTCAATACACAAGCATTACTCAAACAAGCTCCTTTTTGGAACTTAGACTTACAAAACCCATACCTCAACATCATTCTCATTCTTATGATGCTATAACACTTGAGGAACATTTATCATGTAACATTTGCAAGGTAACCCCTTAAATTGGGTAAATTGCACTTTAGTCCAAAGCAAGTAAAATATTATTCCAACATTATTCAAATAGGACCAAAATTGAAACATAAGTTCTCCTTTAGTCTTAATTATTTTTCAAAAGATAAATACAAGAATCTAAATGACTTTCTTAAGAAAAACTTCTAGGGTTAAGGCATAACCCAGGTCAGGGATGTTAGAATTATCCACCCCTAATAGGGATTTTGTCCCCGAAATCATCAAGAGAAAAGAGAAGGGTACTTCATCCTCATATCTTCCTCCACCTCCCATGTAGCTTCTTCAACTCCATGATGATTCCAAAGAACTTTCATAAGAGCTATGTCTTTCTTTTTCAACTTTTTGATTCTCCTGTCAAGAATCAACACTGGTCCCTCTACATAGGATATATCTTCATTTAACTCTACCTCCACATGTTGTAAAACTAACTCCGTGTCAGGGTGACACTTTCTCAGCATGGATATATGGAATACTGGATGCAATCTGTGTAGTTCATGTGGCAACTCCAATTTATAGGCTACCTTTCCAATCCATTCTATGATTAGATAAGGCCCCATAAATCTAGGAGATAACTTACCCTTCTTTCCAAATCTAAGGACACCTTTCCAAGGTGAGACCTTGAGATATACTCTGTCTCCAACTTGGAATTCTAAAGGTCTTCGCCGTTTTTCAGCATATGACTTCTATCTATCATGTGCAGCCTTTAACTGTTGTTGTATTACTTTAATCTTTTTAGTTGTCTGTTGCACTAATTCAGGACCCAAAACTTGGTATTCTCTTGTTTCATACCAGCACAATGGTGATCTACAATGTCTAGCATATAATGCTTCATATGGTGCCATATGAATATTGTGCTGATAACTATTGTTGTAAGTGAATTCTATTAAGCTCAAGTGTATATCCCAACTTCCTACAAACTGAAGGACACATGCCCTAAGAAAATCCTCCAAAGTTTGTATAGTCCTCTCAGATTGTCCATCTGTTTATGGGTGAAAGGCAATACTAAACCTTAATTGCGTACCCAAAGCTTTATGTAGTCGTTCCCAAAAATGACTCATAAACTGGGGACCTCTATTAGAAACAATTGTATCTAGAACCCCATGTAAACGTACTATCTCATCTATATAGATTTGTGCAAGTTTCTCAACAGTATATGTTGTTTTGACAGGAAGAAAATGTGTTGACTTAGTCAACCTATCAACTATCACCCAAATAGAATCATGACTTTTGGCTGTTCTTAGCAAACCAACCACAAAGTCCATGCTCACGTGATCCCATTTCCACTGTGGTGTAGGTAAAGGTTGCATTGTTCCTACGGGCTTCTGATGTTTAGCTTTAACTTGCTGACATATTGGACACCGCATAACAAATTCAGCTACATCTTTCTTCAAACCAGGCCTCCAATACATATCTTTCAAGTTATGATACATTTTGGTGCTCCCTAGATGCATTGCATACATAGATGAATGAGCTTCCTCCATGACTAACCTCCTTAAGTCATTAGCATCAGGTACTACCATCCTACCATGGTAACATACTACCTCATCATCTGATTCATGAAAACCATCATGTTTCTCACTACCATACTCTGACCTGATCTGCTGAATCATAGTATCAGCTTGTTGTGCCTCTCTGATTTGTTGTTTCAGAGTAGGTTTTATGTGCATCTCAGCTAACAGTCTGGCTAATAAGGATACTTTAAGTTGTACATTGTTTTTCCTCAAAGAGACAATCATGTATCATTTAAAGCACACTAAAGAGTTCAATTGTGCTTTGTCTATGTTTGGTGATGATGATTTTCTACTTAGTTCATCAACCACTACATTAGCCTTTCCTGGATGATAATCAATTATACAATCATAGTCCTTGATTAACTCCATCCAGTGAAATTGTCTCATGTTCAACTCATATTGTGAAAAGATGTATTTTAGGTTCTTATGGTCTGTGAAAATCTGGAACATCTCTCCATAGAGATAATGTCTCCAGATCTTCAACGCATGAACCACTGCAGCTAATTATAGATCATGTGTTAGATAATTTTCCTCGTATTTCTTAAGTTGTTGAGAAGCAAAAGAAATCACTTATTTATCATGCATCAACACACATCCTAGACCGTTCTTAGAAGCATCACAAAAAACAGTATACCCCTTTCCATGCTCAGGTAACTCTAACACAAGTGCACTGGTCAACCTTTCTTTCAACGACTAGAAAGAATGTTGACACTTGTCATTCCAGACAAAAGGAACCTCCTTCCTGGTCAACTTGGTTAGGGGTAATGCTATAGAACTAAAGTTCTTAATGAACCTCCTATAGTAGCCTGCCAGTCCTAGAAAACTGTGTATCTCCATTGGTGTCTTTGGTTGTTCCCACTCCAAGATAGATTCTACCTTTTTAGGATCAAAATGGATACCTGAGGAAGATATTACGTGTTCAAGAAAAGACACTTATGATATCCAGAACTCACATTTACTGAATTTGGCATATAGCTTGTGCTCTCTCAGTAAAGTCAGAGCCTGAGGAAGGTGTTTCTCATGCTGTCGAGCATCTCTACTGTAAATCAGAATGTCATCTATAAAAACTACTACGAATTGATCAAGGAATGGCCGGAAGATTCTATTCATGAGTTCCATGAATGCAACTGGTGCATTAGTTAGCCCAAATGACATAACTACAAACTCATAATGACCATACCTTGTCTTAAAGGTTGACTTAAGTATGTCACTCTCCTTGATACATAACTGATGGTATCCTGACCTCAGATCTATTTTGGAGAAGATAGTTGCACCACACAACTGGTCAAACAGGTCATCTATCCTTGGCAGAGGATATTTGTTCTTTATGGTTACTTTGTTTAGCTGTCTATAGTCGATGCATAATCGCATAGACCCATCTTTCTTTATAACGAAAAGAACTGGAGTACCCCATGGTGAAGTACTTGATCGAATAAAACCCGTTTCAAGCAACTCCTGTAACTATTTCTTGAGTTCTGCCATCTCAGCAGGTGCCATTCTATAAGGTGTTTGAGCTATTGGTTGTGTACCCAGGATTAGATTAATCTCAAAATCAATTTCTTGGGGTGGAGGAACACTTGGAAGTTCCTCAGGAAACACATCCTCAAACTCCCTAACAATCGGAACTTCAGAAAGACTAGGACTCTCTACCCTGGTATCTACCACATGTGCCAAGAATGTGAAGCATCCTTGTCTCATCAACTTTTCAGCTACCATAGATGACACTAGACAGGTTGGAAGAATCTTTCTGTCCCCCTGAAAGACCCATGAATCACCATTGTCTGTGAACATAGCCTGCTTGGAACCACAATCCAAGACAACATTATACTTTTCTAGGGTGTCCATCCCAAGGATTATGTCAAACCCATGCATCTCAAGTGGTATAAGATCCACCTGAATGCTATGTTCAGAAAAAGAAAGAACACAGGGAGAACATACCTCCCGCAACACTACAGATCCAACTATGGAGTTTCTAATAACAAGTTATCTACTCTATGACTGACAGTCATATTGTAGTCATGAATCACTTCTCAAGTGATAAAGGAATGCGTAGCACCCAGATCAATCAGAATAGATACAACGCAGGATGAAGACATATCAGAATGAAATAATTCCATCTGACCTGTCACGACTCGTGGGTTAACCACTGCTTATGGCTGATTCATAGCATAGAATCTTGTCGTTGTTGGTTGTCGATTACTAGCCCTGTTGTTGGATGTAGATGAGCCAGCTTGGGATGCCTGTCCACATACTCGAGTGCCACTGCGAAACTATCACTTCTGAGAGCCTTGTTGACTCTGCCTCGGTGGTTGGGTTACACTCACATATCTAACTAGACAGTCTTTCATCATATGTGTCCCATCTTCCCACATTTATAACAAACTCTATTCTCCCACTGTGGTCTAGATGGTCATGTTAATGACACTAATGTTGAACTGTGGGCTCCCTCTGGTGGTAAACTACGTCCTCTACCCTTGTTGGATGTCCACTGTGTCTGAGTATTAAACCTCTGTGGTTCTATTGGTACAGAAAACCTCAGTTTCTTAAAACTCTTGGACCACTGTCCTTGGAACTGTGTATACATCTTCTTACTGTTGGCTTGACATTTCTCAGTCACGGACCTTTCTATCCGCCTAACTGACTCCACAAAGGTGACAAACCTCTCTCTGTTCTCTAGAGAAAATACCGGTGTGGTTAAATCAGCATTCAAACCCTTCTCAAAATGTCGAATCCTATCCTCATCTGTAGCAGCCATATGTGGACAGAACCGTAGAAGCTCCATGAACTTAGCTTCATACTCACTAATGTTCATTTGTCCTTGCCTTATCTGCTCAAACTGAGAGATCTTGTCATCCAGGTAAGTCTTGGGAAAATATCTTCTAACGTATTCACGTCGAAACTCTTCCCATCCGACTTCAACACCTGGCCTTTTGCCTTCTTCTATGGCCCACTAATGGCCAGCACTCCCCTTCAACAGGTACACCACATGTCTAACCTTCTCAGCTTCTGGGATATTAAGAATTTTGAAGGACTTTTCCAGCTCAGTCAGCCACAAGTCTGCATCTGTTGGGTCAACTGTACCAGCATATTCAGTGGCTCCTACCTGGCGAAGCCGTTCAAAAGTCTTTCCAGCTCCATGTCCTTCATTGTGAGCTAGTTCCCTAGGTGCATGTGGTGGCATCCTATCCGCCATATGTGTCATGGTCCATGAATTGCCCAAACAGAGAATGGAAAGTTGGATTTTCTAGTGTAGCTTGATCAAGTTGGGGATGTTCAAGTACTAGTTCTTCTCTAACCGGATCCCTTCACCTCCTCCTGGTGCAGCAACACTACTTTCAACAGCATGTTCTTCGTGTGATCCGGCCATCTTCAAGCTTTACTTCTTCTCCTGAGAGTAGAAGTCACTATCAGATAAACTGAAAGACACTAGAACAGACTCAACGACCTTAATCCTATGTTTTTGTAGACTCAGCGAACCTTAAGCTCTGACACCACTAAACTGAGACGACCCGACACCAAAACCGATAAACAAATCATTATAATTAATGCAGAAGAAAACATTAGCAGCAGATTACTAAAAATTAAAACCATTTACAAAGAGATTCATTTTCAGGAAACTCTTATAACAAGAACCAAAATATTATATATATCCATTCTGGTCCACAAAGTACATACCATGTACCTTCTCTTCTCGAGGATTACATACAATAGTTGCTCTGTTAAATATACATAAGAAACATAAAACCTCGAGGCATTCAATGCCAAAATCTCAGATCGATCATAAAAGCACTAACTACTATCTCCTAGGACCTGAGAGTACAGAGATGACACATAGGACTCATATTTACAAGACTTGACAGTCAGTATCTCCACCTGATATGTTACTACTGTCCCTGTTGCTGCTATCCTTCACCTACTGTATGGTTTCTACCTCCATTCCTCGTCCACCTAAAAAGGTTGGATCCCATAGGGGTGAGACAATTGAAGTTATCCTAGTGAGAGATATAACTCTCTGCCAGAAACATTATTATTATAGATAAATAGTGATAAACTGAGCAGAGGAATCTCTATTTTACAATAGGATTTAATCATTATTAAGCAGAATAAAGCAATATCATATTTTAAAGTATTATAGCTATAACAATAAAGAAGTAAATCATCTATTCATTTTAATAAGGAAATATAAAGAACATGTATAATATCCATCTACTTAGGATACAATGAATAATGTAACATCAACCAATGATTTCCACAATTCGTCCTTAAGCAAATATGCTACACAACTGATTACATTTTACAATCATACTTATGCCCCGAGGAAATGAGCCGTACCGCTCAAATCCAACCTTTGGTTGCGAAACCCAAAGCCAGAGCCATACAAGATCAAAGGAAGAGCCGGACTCCTCGATATCATCTGTCTCGGTCAGTGCGAGACCACAAGCAGGACCACAGTCTCTTGCTTAAGTGACCTCAGTCACATGGTTAGCTCTCATAGGCTACCCATTCTCTAGCCCGCCTTGGTACAGGTCCCGACGCTAGTAAATCTAAGCCACAGGCTAGTTCACCATGCTCCCTGAGCCATGAATGCATTCATGTTCCATCACACTGAGTCATGGGCCTGTTCACCATGCTCTTATACATATTTTGAGTCTACAACCGAAGTTGCACTCTAATCCTCCTATTTTTGGCTAGGAGAAACCCCGCATATTCAACAATATATGCTCCAGATTAACCAGCAGGAGAACCCATTTCACCATCACTGGCTACTGACGATGATGGATCTATGGCCAGGGCTCTACATGATAATATTCCACTTGATTACTTAAGTATATTACCATATTCATTTAGCATCAATCAAGATTTCAAACAGGAATTATTATGACAATTTCTACAAAGAACATGTAATACTTCTATCAAGTGCTTTTTAAATCTTTATAGAACATTGGGATCTCAATCCCTTATCTCATTACTGGGAATTCACATCCCTCAACAATATCATCATCATGTTTACTGAATCTGGGTATTCAAACACTTAGTTCATCACTAAACTTGGTTACCACTTATCAGGTAACTATTACCTCTAGGTCATCTGACCAAGGTATTCAGGATACTTGTTACACAAGCATTTCACATAGCTCACTAGGCATATTCAACATTTTTTCACCTCTCATTAGGCAACAAATAAAATAATGGCTCACAAGGCCCATTAACATCATAGCTCATACCTAGTTAAGCTCATTATCTCATGATACTTGCATGGTTAGTATACTTGATAACAACCATATCAATTATATATCAATATTGTGTAATACAAAGATAAAATCACTATTCCCTTATTAGGGTTAGGGTTTCTCATCTTTATCAATTAGGGTTTCACATAACATCACCCTATATTAGGGTTTCACTTAACATCACCCTGTATTAGGGTTTCACATAACATCACCCTATATTAGGGTTTCACATAACATCCCCCTCTATTAGGGTTTCACATAACATCACCCTATATTAGGGTTTCACATATCATCACCCTATATTAGGGTTTCCCAACCCATTACCCAAAATTAGGGTTAGGGTTTCTAATTCTCCATTGATTAGGGTTTTATGACTACATCATTAATCCAACCCTAAACCAGTGCTTCCACATATCTTGGAGCACATAACATTATTTAAGTATTAAATTATAATTATCATTGTTCCATGTTCTTAGGAGCACACATCACCATCTTACCTTATTCAATTGACTTAACCTTTCATTGAGTACATGCAACTATGCTTATCATATTGTATTGAATTTATTACTTCCATAGGCATCAAGTGATAATCACTCTAAATGTATTAATCACCTAAATACTTTAGAGGTACTCCCATTGAAATCAACCTTGAGATACTCCTCAACCACTTATGGGGTTATTAGCATTTACATGGGTTGAATCAATTTGGACCTTCAAACGGTTTGAACCAATTGAACCTTCAAATGGTTTGAGAACATTTAGACCTTCAAACAATCTTGGTCTAATTGAACCTCCAAACGGTTTTGAACCAACTAAACCTTCAAACAGTTTGAGACCGTTTAGACCTTCAAACGGTCTTGTTCTAATTGAAACTCCAAACGGTTTTGAACCAACATAACCTTCAAATGGTTTGAGACCTTTTAGACCTTAAACGGTCTTATATATCAACCAACCCTAAATGGTTTGAAACAATTTGCCCTCTAATAGTTTTGAAACAGATTGGTCACCAAACAGTTTGAAACTGTTTGGTCTCTAACAGTTTGAAAACCATTTGACCAACCAAAACTGAAATTGTTGGACAATGATATTCTTGATGTGTGTGCTAAGATGATTTCATCATATTCAAGCTTCATATCTCCGATTTCCATTGTCATATATATATGAATTCAGCAATTATTCAAGATGAAAATAAAAGATCAACATATGATGAGAAATTGAAATCAATAATAACATTGATGGGTTCAAGTTATATAACCCGCCTTCAAAGTAGATTCAAAGCTTCAAGCTTCTCGTCTCTAATGGTGAAAGAAGCTCCTTCAACTATCCAAGGTTCGTTTCCAACTCTTTAGATGTAAAAGATAGTCAAGGTTGAGCATTGGATGGAAGAAAGAAGAAAATCAATATTGAAATCTGATTTCAACCATCAATTCAAGGTTGAAGATGATCATGGAGCTTACCTTCAGCTTGGGGAACGTTTTCCTCCTACTCCTAAGCTCCTTGGTCATCAGACAAAGCAAAGGAAGAAAGTGGTTTGCAAAATAGCCTTTCAAGTAAGGAGAAAATTGAGTATATGTAATTGATTTTCTAGGAGAGAGAAAGTAGGAGAAAATTCATCCACTTCCTTGACACATGCCCCCTCCCTTCCTTGCCTTCAAAGCCATATTCCTTCTTCCTCAAAATCCTCTCGTTTATCCTTGAATTAAAAACAACCACTTAAGCACCTTAATCATTATAATACTATTATCCATTTTTAGTGGACATTACTTTTTAATTAACAAATGTGAGTGGGTTTCTTCACCTACTTAGGATATTTCGGTGCCAATCAAGGCATTTGGACGTCCTTGAACTATAGGATTTAAACCATAGCCTTTTTAGTTGATGGGCACTTCAATTAATTTATATATATATATATATATATATATACTACAAAATAAATTAGGGCTTCATTTATGCTCATTTCTTGATTATTTTATTATCAAGATTATCTCTCCTCAAATGTGGTTTAAACAAGATGCCTCTTTCTTTTTCTTTTCTCTAAATGATACCAAGAAACAATAAGGACATAATAGAGGTGGTATTTTAAATATTCAACCCTAGGTTTTGGGTAATTTGCAAATTACACCAAAACTAGCATTCAATATACAAGCATTACTCAAACAAGCTCCTTTTTGGAACTTAGGCTTCCACAAGCCATACCTCAGCATCATTCTCATTCTTATGATTCTATAACACTTGAGGAACATTTATCATGTAACATTTGCAAGGTAACCCCTTAAATTGGGTAAATTGCACTTTAGTCCAAAGCAAGTAAAATATTGTTCCAACATTATTCAAATAGGACCAAAATTGAAACATAAGCTCTCCTTTAGTCTTAATTATTTTTCAAAAGATAAAGACAAGAATCTAAATGACTTACTTAAGCAAAACTTCTAGGGCTAAGGCATAACCTAGGTCAGGGATGTTACACCATATCTCCTCAGGTGGCCTAGCCATGAGAACTCCTCCACAAGAGGAATCCACTATGTCTTGGTCCTTTAGAGACAAATTGGAGTAGAATGATTGAACTAGCTACCACAAAGGGACCTCATGGTACGGGAACTCTCTCAAAAGCTTCTTAAATCTCTCCCATGCATTATGAAACTGCTCATTGCTCATTTGACTAAAACTTGTCACGACACGTTGCATTTGTGTTAACCTTGCTTTAGAGTAGAATTCGCTCAAGAAGGCATTCTTCATTGTTTCCCAACTCATGATGTCCCTTTTGGAGTCATACCAATCTTTAGCTCCCTTCTAGAGTCATACCAATCTTTAGCTCTATCTTTGAAAGAGAAAGAAAACAAGGTCAACTGGATTGTATCATCACTAGCCATCAGCTAACTGAAGGTGGAGCATAATTCAAGAAAGGAGTCCAAGTGATTGTAGGGGTTCTCACTCTTTGAGCCATAGAATATGGGCAGGAGCCCAAGAAGACCTAGAGGAATAGAGAATTGCTCCCCTGGAATTTGATCAACCCTGCCAGCAATTGGTGATTTGTAGTTGCTAGGCATGAAGTAGTCTTGATGCAGCTTGTGGGGTGCATTTTGGCCTTCCATCTTGTTTTCCCCTAAATTTCGTGTCACATGCACAAAGCACAACAAACAAAAGAGAACAAGTTAGCAAACCAATATATACAATGACTGCAAAAAATAATGAATAAAGAATAGCAATGATGAGGGCAACAGGAAAAGTCAAAGCAAAACTAACTAGCTAGGCTGAGCGCCTTTGTCCCCAGCAATGATGCCAGAAAGATTGGAGTGTTTCTTAAATGCAACAAAACAAACTAGCTAAAGAAGGTGCCAAAGGGGAGAGTCAACACCACAACTACTAGGTAGATATGGAGCTTTCTATCCATGGCAACGATGCCAGAAAGCTTGGTGCCTTGAGCCAGAGGTGTACACACTAGCCAACAAGGGGTGACTAGATGAACTCCAAGGGACTCGAACACACAGGATATCTCAAAATTTATATTAACCGTAACACAATTCGATCACAAAACTAAATAGGCCACCCGCAAGCGCACGGGGTGCGTAGGGGTCAATCCTCAGGGAGAAAAGGGGGCACTAGAACTAGGTTAGTTTGGCTGGGTTCCTACTGTGGAGACTAGGGTTAAGGGTTTAAAGGTGTTGATTATTAAACTAGGTGAGTAAGAAAGCAATTAAAGGCAAGAATGAAATCTAAGTTAACCCTAGACTAAATTAAGACTAAGTTTGCAAGAAAAGACTAATCTAGGTATGAAAAGACAATTTACACTAAGGCAAGCAAGAGAAAAAAATAAGAGAAAGTAAAGAGCTAAACTAGCAAGAACAAGACAAAAATAGGGCAAGAAGCTAACTAAGCAAGAAAAGAGCTAACTAAGCTAACACCAGCTAGGCAAGATGAAAACTAGGGTTTTAAAGAAATTAATGAAGGTGTGGGCTATTTAGTGGATGTACTTATCACTTAAGTTGGGGGTGACATATGAACATTATGATTCCATTTAGATTATCAAAACCAAACAACAAGTTAGACTCTAATGAATTAACATAAGCTACTAACTAGACATAGATATGCTAGGTTGTGTACAGGGGAACTAGTCCCTAACACCCCCTACTACCCTTGTGAGGCTCAATTGGGTTAGGAATTAAGTTCAATTCAATTAGAGTCTAATCAAGTCTAGGTTTCTAGATTATACATTCCTAGGGCAATTAGGAGCCGAGGTTAGTAATGGGGAGGTGAAATTAGGGTTTTGGGCCCCAATTACCCCACATTCTAACCTTGAGAAGGCCCCTTGCTAATTGCACTAGAATTATCTAATATAGCTACTTAGATCTCTCACTTAGGTTTAGGGAGATTGATTAGGATGTAGGAAGATGGGAGGCAACCTAGGGATCCAAGAATTGGACCTAGGGGCAAATCCCAAAATTCACATATATAAGCAATTTCCCTAAATTCCTAAGTGATTTCACACACAAACCAATAAGAAATTCATGGAGAATAATATGCAAATAGAACATAATCATTAACAAATGAAATCATAATGTTTACATATCATTTTCCCCCAACATGGTATCAAAGTAAAATAATTTCCCCCAAACAGCCCACCAAAAGGGGCCTAGCTACTCATGGAAATGGAAAATACAAAAAGAAAGGAGAAAGAAGATAGAAGAAGCAATGGATCTCGGTGTAGATGAAGAAATCCTCCACTTCAGCTACTATAGGGCATCCTCCTCCCTCCTCCAAGGTGTAGGGGCATGGAATGAAGGGGACTATGGGTAGAAACTAGGATAAACTAGTGTTTTGGTGGTAGAAATGGTGAAATGGAGTGGAATGGCTAAAATGGGGAGCTAGGAGGTGGTGGAAGGTAGCTCTCCTCGACCTACAGCCACCACCCCCATATATAGGTGTGGGTGAAGCAATAGGTCAAGTAGGGGTAAAATGGGAAATGTAGTGGAAAAGATAGCTATGTTTTGTGAGTAGCACGACCGTGGTGGATCACCACGGCCGTGGTGGGTAGATGTGAGTACGGTCGTTGTGGGGTAGAACGATCATGTGAATTAAAATGGTCAAAAATCTTAGGTTGTTTTGAGGGAGTGGTTGGTTGGTAGCACGACCATGTTGGGAGTTGGTAGCACAGTCGTGTTGGGTAGCACGACTGTGTTGGGTTATATGTGGCATGACCATGATGCATGGCATGACCGTGTTGGATTAGTGGCAGCACGACTGTGCTACATGGCATGACCGTGTTGGATTAGTGGCAGCACAGCTATGCTGCATGGCACGAATGTGTTGGAGGGCCATAGCATGGCCATTGTAACACCCCTCCCTAGGGTTTCATACGTAACTAGAGGAAGCACAACCTAATCCCCAACATTATCCATAATGTAGGGTACTTGGCATTTCAGGGTTGTTTGTCACATACATGATCACATATCAAGAAATAAATAACACTTGGAATTATTGAAACATAGATTCATACATAAGTTCTTGAAAAGAAAACTACACCATGAATCTAAAGGTATGCTAAACATAAGCAAGATAACATGTAAAAGATAGGATCTCCGTAGATGGATGTCCCACTAGGCAACAACTTCTTAGATCCTTAGATTCTTAGAACTCCTTAAGCTGATTCCTTCCCTTTAGCTCCAACTTCTGCGGACATCTCGTCCCCAACCATTCAAAAGAAAAACATTCATGATAAGTAAGCGACATTGGCATGTTATAAGACATGAAAATAACATATAAGATGATTTGACATAAACATGAACATGCATTAACATTAATCATTTCTTGGCATCTTTTATATGAAGAATTTGACAAGAACTATATGCTCCTCTCTTAATGCCCCATAAGGAGCCCATAATGCTCGGAAAGCCCATAATTGCCCGGAAAGCCCATAATGCTCGGAAAGCCCATAACAAGGTGCATATAAATCTAAATCAAATTACCTTAGCCATGATCTTTCTTAGACTTAATTATCTTCTTAATAACTTAGACTTGATCTTAATGGGATTTATCCCTCTTGAACATAGTTGGGATTTCTCCCCATGAACCATAATGGGAATTTCTTCCCACTTAATCTTGGTTTCATGTACCTCAATCATAATTCATAACATTAATGTGATTTCTACATTTAGACTTAAATTATAGCAATCAACATCCAATAACCATATACTTGAAGAAAACATGTGACTTTAACATTAAGTGCTTAACATAAATCATAAACATTCAATAAACTAATTATTATCTATGCCAAGGGCATAGCCCTCTTACCTTGAGCTAAATCACCTAAGTCAAACCTAGTTTGACTGATTGGATTCCCTTAAACACCTAAAATTAGCATGCATACTGTTAATCATATATCATTAAATCCTAATTTGTTCATATAAATATTGAGATGTGAAAACAGAAAAATCCATCGATAAAAATCATAAAATCGAGTTCCTCATTGAAAATCCTTTCCAAAACATATTTTTTCATATTTTTCCGATAACCAGGCGATTTACTATGAATTTACAAAGAACGGACCAATGACAAAACAAGAAAAAGCCATGTATATAATTATACCCAAATCCAGTGGGCCGGGTCTGAGTTGGACCAATCAAGCTTGGCCAACTAGTGAGAAGGCTCGCCATTGAGGACTCGCGATCAAAGAAGGGAGGATAGGTGAAAACCCAAAAATACCCTTGCGGTGGGAATTGTCGAATTAAAAATGACAGGGGTACCAAGGTCATAACATGACATGGATTGTTCTTCCCCTTTTGCGAGTAAACGCTCGAGCAAGTGCTTGATGGTGGAAATCTGATGGGAATCCAGGGAAAACAAAATCGTTTTCGCTAAACTGGGATCGTGAGGGAGTTGCCTGCCTCCTGACAAATCTAGCGAGCCATTTTGGGGCCTTGGACATCAACTATAGGCCTGAATTCATGGGTGTCGCCATGGCAGACCACATAGGAGGAGGCCAAACTAGCAAGCGAGAAGAAGATAGGTGAAAGCTGAAAAACTACTAGAGGGGGGGTGAATAGAGTTTTTGAATTATTTTAACAATTTATTGAATTCAAACAACCACAATTGAAATTGGAAGAAAGAGACAGGTGTTTAGAGTGGTTCCAACTATAGCAAATACTATAGTTGTCAGTCCACTACCCGGTTGCTTACCCAACCGGGATTTGAAAGTATTTATTTTATTACCTCTCGAGGATTTATACAAAATACAATACTTTCCTTTACACCCTTTGAACAACCTTCACTTGAAGTAGGTGCACCAACTTTGAGGTAGCCTTCTTTGAAGTAACTCCAAGCTCCCCCTTGAAGTAGCCTTCCTCTCTAGAAGTAACCTCCCGTTGCACCAGCCTTCTGAAGTAGCTCAAAGTCTCCTTCTTCGCCAAGAAGATCTTCACCCTCTCCAATCCGTAGCCTCCAACCTAGGAGTAGCAATGAGAGTACAAACAATAATAGGGAACAAGAAAGAAAACAGAAATTACAACTTATCCTTTGTAGCCCAAGGCTTGATTTGCCTAGATCAAGCGTATAGATCTCCTAACCAAGTATGTGAACTTGTGATTGCAGTGGGTAGGAGATACTAGCCTATAGGACACGAATTATGAGCTAAGGAATGAAATGGCCAATTGTCACAATGCTCAAATTTCTTACAAACAGATTGCACAAAGTATGCTCAAGGATTTCTCAAGTGTAGCAAGTGTAAAACAAGTGTGTTTGAGTGTCCTATGGCTTGTCCTATTTATAGGAATGGCCTAAGGATGCTTAAGGACGTTCTAGACAACTTCTAGGGGTTTCTAAGTGCTTAACTAGCCGTTAGGTACAAAGTTGTTGTTTTAACAACGGCTAATTAATTAATTCTGCAGTTGCTGTCAGAGACAATCTCGGTCGAGGAATGGTCGACCGAGACACCTACTCGGTCAAACTTTTGTCGACCGATAGGCACTCTGGAATAAGTGATTTGCAACGTCTTTCTCCAACTGCCAACTAACTTGTCTGTTGTGTCTAACGGCTACTTTGGATCTTTCTCGGACGAGGAGTTTGTCGACCGAGAGTGTCTCGGTCGAGGAGTTTGTCGACCGAGATTGATCCTGTTTCAATGTTTCAATTTAGGCACTAATTATATGTATGAGTGTGCTTATGTGATCTTATTTGAATGGGATGACTTGTCTAACTGTGGTGTTTAGCTAGGGAAAATCTAACACTTGATTTACGTGCAATTCTAAGTACTTGTACATTATATTTTGTACAAGTTTTTACAACAGTGATTACATTGCATGAAAATATAAATATGTAAGCTTGTGGATTTTCCCTTGTTGCTTTGTCATCCTACACACTCAAGTAGCTCGTTAGATTAATAAGAATGAAATGTTTGTCATAATCAAAACACAGGGATTTATAGATGTCCATTTAGCCAACAATCTCCCCCTTTTTGAAGATGACAAACATTTCCAAAATATTAAAATAAAGGAAATATAAACCATATGAGTTTCATACCTTTAGATTACCTTTTGTAGCTTTTCCTCTTGTTTATAAAATGTGTGCTTATTATTCCCCTTGAATTATGGAACATGAAATCCAATTCACTAGGGAATATAGCAACTTTCAATGTAAAGCCAAGAGTTTATTTATGAAACTCATTGATTGAGTTTTTCAAAGTTTTAGTTTTATATTTACTTCTCCCCCTTTGTCATTTCAAAAAGATATCCGTTTAGAAATAAAAACTCCCCCTTAATTAGATGTCCCATCAAATCTAATGAAAAAGATGTCCATTTAAAAGCCAAAATATCATGATGTAAATAAGAGTTTTTGTTTAAGTAGCACAAATATCAAAGAAAACATCTTCCAAAGGAGTGATAAGCAATTGCTTCCTAATTTTGTTAAATTGATCTAGTGGAAGCGGTTTTGTAAAAATATCAGCCAATTGATCTTATGTATCAACATGATGAAGGGAAACATGATTCTTGGAGATGTGATCCCTTAAAAAATGATGACGGATTTCAATATGTTTAGCTCGGCTCTGTAAAATAGGATTGTGTGCTAAGTTTATAGCGCTTGTGTTGTCACAAAAAATAGGCGTAGATGAAAAAGTAAAACCATAATCATTTAATACTTGTTGCATATAAATCACTTGAGCACAACAAGACCCGACTGCCATATATTCAGCTTCAGTTGTAGATAGGGCAACCGTATTTTGTTTCTTGCTAAACCAAGATACTAAAGCTCTCCCTAATAAGAAACAACCACCACTAGTACTCTTTCGATCAAGTCGACAACCAGCATAATCCGCATCAGTATAAGCTTTAAAATCCAAGGATTGTCCTTTTGGATACCATAAACCAAAGCAAGTAGTGCCGGCTAGGTAACGAAGAATTCGTTTAACTGCTAGAAAATGAGAGTGCATAGGTTGTGATTGAAATCGAGCACAAAGACCAACAGGAAACATAATGTCCGGTCTAGAAGCAGTTAAGTAAAGCAAACTACCAATCATGGCTCTATATAAAGAATCATCAATAGGTTCCCCATTTTCATCCTTATCAATTTTAGTAGAAGTAGCCATAGGAGTAGTAGCATGTTTGCACTGATCCATCCCAAAACGTTTTAATAGTTCTTTAGTATATTTTTCTTGGCTTATGAATATTCCGGCAGGTGTTTGCTTAATTTGAAAACCAAGAAAGAAAGTTAGTTCACCCATGAGGCTCATTTCAAATTCTTTTTGCATAATATCACTAAATTGTGTGCACAATGAATCATTAGAATCTCCAAAAATAATGTCATCAACATATATTTGTACAACTAGGAAATCAGATGTATATGTTTTGAAAAATAAAGTAGAATCTGAATTTCCAATAGAAAAACCATTATCAAAAAGATATGTCTTGAGCCTTTCATACCAATTTCTAGGTGCTTGTTTTAAACCATAAAGTGTTTTCTTAAGTTTATAAACATAGTCACCTTTTTCCGGTATTTCAAAACCAGGTGGTTGGGCAACATATACTTCTTCTTGAATGATGCCATTTAGAAAATCACTTTTTACATCCATTTGGTATAGTTTGATGTTTTTATGTGCAGCAATAGCTAATAACATTCTAATAGCTTCAAGTCTAGCTACTGGTGCATACGTTTCATCAAAATCTATTCCTTCTTGTTGATTATATCCTTATGCTACTAACCGAGCTTTATTCCTTATTAATTCTCCTGCCTCATTTAGCTTGTTCCTAAAAACCCATTTAGTTCCTATTATGGTTTTATCTTGTGGTTTAGGAACTAAATCCCATACATCATTTTTAGTGAATTGATTCAATTCTTCTTGCATGGCTATTATCCAATAATCATCTTTAAGAGCTTCAGATATCTTTTTAGGTTCAATGATAGAAACAAAAGCCATGTTTGCAACATCTTTGAAAGAAGACCTAGTTTTAACTTTATCATTAGGATCTCCAATAATTAATTCTTGAGGATGATCTTTAATAAGCCTAGGTGTAGGTTGTGGTTCAACTTGGTGATTATTTGTAGTACTTTTCTCACTATTATTTGGTATGGTTAGATTTTCGAATTGATTTGTGAGATCTATGATTTCTAGATTTTCAGATTTGGACTCTTCATGAAAAGAAACATGAATAGATTCCTCAACTTTTCTAGATATAGTGTTATATACTCTAAAAGCTTTACTAGAGGTGGAATATCCCAAAAAGAATGCTTTGTGTGATTTTGAGTCAAACTTATCTCTATCATCTTTGGTATTTAAGATATAGCATGTGGAGCCAAAGGTATGAAAATAGTCAACTCTAGGTTTCTTAGAATGTATTAGTTCATATGGAGTGTTCTTTAAATGAGAGTGAACAGTTACTCTATTTAGCACATAGCATGCAGTGTTTACAGCTTCAGCCCAAAAGGTTTTGGGTGTGTTATGTTCAAGCATCATAGTTCTATCCATTTCTTGTAGTGATCGATTTTTCCTTTCAACTATACCATTTTGTTGTGGGGTGCGTGGAGCAGAAAAATTATGAGTGTACCCTTGAGATGTACAAAACTCTTCAAATGTATGATTTTCAAATTCTCCACCATGATCACTTCTAATGGTACATATTTTGCTTTGTAATAGATTTTCAATCTTGGAACAAAATTGTATAAAAACATGAATAGTATCATCTTTAGTTGCAATAAAGTGTACCCATGTGTATCTACTATAATCATCAACAATAACAAAATAGTATCTTTTACCACCAATAGATTTTGTCCTCATGGGTCCAAATAAATCCATATGAATTAATTCTAAGGACCTACTGGTGCTAAGTACATGTTTTGGTTTAAAAGAGGTTTTGGTTTGCTTTCCCATTGTGCATGGTTCACAGTTTTCAACTTGATCAAAAGATAAAGTAGGCAATCCACGAACAAGATCATATTTCACTAACTTTTTAATAACATGTGAACTAGCATGTCCTAGCTTTTTATGCCATACTTGTAAGGTATTGTCATTTGCAAGTAAGCATTTTCCCACTACTGATTTCATAGAGTTAGGTTTAAGAATATAAAGATTTCCAACTCTATTTCCTTCATAAACAACATTTGTAGTGTTTTCTATCAATAACTTGCAGCAAGTTTTGTTAAATAACACATCATAACCACTATCACATAATTGACTAACACTTATCAAATTATGGTGCAAACCATCAACGAGTAGAACATTCTTTATTTCGAGGTTTGTACCAACATTACCTATTCCAACGATTTTTCCCTTACCATTGTCTCCAAAGGTGACTGTTCCACTTTTCTTTTCTTCAAAGGTTTGGAATGCATCCTTGTTTCCGGTCATATGTTTGGAAGATCCACTGTCAACCACCCATTCCTGCATTAAAATGTATATTTTGGTACCCATGTGATGGTCCGATATGGTTAGAATCATTTAAGTACAGATTTGTATAAAAGTTCTGAATCAGAAGTCCAGTCGGTCGACAATTGTTCGACCGACATATGTCTCGGTCGACAATTTGTCGATCGAGAAGATTACTGTATTACAAAACCAGAAAACACAGAAATGTAGCTCGGTTGAACAATTTTCGACCAAAATAATTGCTGTAAATTTTGATATGTTACAGACATTCGGTCGGTCGACAATACTTCGACCGATTAATGGTTCGGTCGACAATACTTCGACCGACGAAGTTTCTGTTTCAGTACAATAATGCAGAAAATTAACAATAAGCATAAAATCTTTTGTTTAGTTGAGATAAGACAATATAAATAGCAAGATGGAGCTTTTTGGTCATATCTCAACTAAATTCTATTTGACTCTACTAAGTTTGAGGTTTTGGGACCCAAACTAATTCGGAATCCTTAGTTTTATAAGGGCATGAAAAGGAATAGTGTCCAAGACATAAACAAAAATGGCAAGTAATAGATTCAACTTCATTTCTCTTTCTAGCCATTGTGTTCTTGGGTACAAACATAGTTTGAGTTCTTTTGGGTTGATTTTTCTTTGGAGCATATCCCAAACCTTTTCTTTCGTTGAAAACAGTACCAATGCTTAGAATGTTATCAAGTATATCTTTTCTTCTTAACTCATGAAGTTCTCTTTGCAGCTGAGCAATATCATTCATTTTCTTTTGTAAGTCTTTTCTTGCTTGTTCTAAATCAGATAGCAATGAATCTCTTTCTTTTATAACATTATCATAGTCTAGATGGTTACACAAAATAGGTTGAGTCTGAAAATCTTTTAGTTTAGCTAACAAGTCAGTCTTTTCTTTAGAAAGGAGATCAACATTTGTTTCTAGAGTGAGTAGCTTTCTAGTGCAATCATCCAAAGATGTTTTTAAAGATAAATTCTCAAGATCAATGTTATTCTTTTCAGAAGAAAGATTATCTAATTTAGCATTTTGCTCATCATTTGATTTGATAACCTTCTTTAGTTTCTTCTTGACATCAACATACTTATCATGAATTTCTTGTAGACTAGTGACTAACTCTTCTTTAGAAAGATCAAGTAGGCTTACCTCTTGAGAGTTTTCATCATCTTCTCTTGCCATTAGACAATCCACAGTTTCTTCTCCGCTTTCACTGTCACTTGATTCGTCCCATGCAGCTTTATAGGCTTTTTCTCCCTTCTTCTTGTGTGAGCTTTTCTTTCCTTTCTTTGCTTTAGGACATTCATTCTTGAAATGCCCTTTCTTCCCACATTCAAAGCACCTAGGAGGGGTAAAAGAAGAGCTGGAAATTTTGTTAGATTTAAATCTTTTATATTTCTTACCATTTACTATCAAGGCTTCTTCTCCCTCTTCTTCACTTGACTCCTCACTTTCTTGTGTGACAGCCTTTGAAGCTTTTAGAGCCACATCCTTCTTCTTTCCTTGCTGAAGTTCACGTGCTCTTCTTTCTTCCTCTTCTAGGGTTGCTTCATGAGCTTCTAAGTTGCCAATAAGTTGCTCCATTTTCAGTCGAGTGAGGTCGTTTGCTTCTTCAATGGCTGTCACCTTTGGCTTATATTTTGGAGGAAGTGAACGAAGGATCTTTGATACCTGATCTTCTTCAGGAATAGGTTTTCCTAAAGCACTTAAACCATTAACAATAGTAGAGAATTTTGCAAACATTTCACTAATTGATTCATTAGTATCCATACGAAAGTGTTCAAATTTTTGTTTAAACATGCTAATCTTGGAATTTTTGACTTGGACTGTACCTTCATAGGTTATGGACAGTCTATGCCAAATATCATAGGCTGTGTCACAATTAGATATTCTATTAAATTCTCCTACCGAAATAGAACAATATAAAATGCTTACAGCTTTTGCATTCATTTGGGCCAGCTTTACCGTATTTGCATCCCATTCTGCAAATTGAGTTTGAGGGAGCTCGTATGGGATTGACACCATTCTCCATAAGTCCCAATTTATGCCTTGGAAGTAGAATTGCATCCTTCTTTTCCAATATTGGTAGTTTGTTCCATCGAACGCTGGAGGCCTAGCAACAAGTGTCCCTTCGAGGTTGAGGTTGTTGAGCACTCCATCACCCATTTCTTCAAGACCTTGTTAGGGTTCCTTGAAGCCTGCTCTGATACCAATTGAAAAACTACTAGAGGGGGGTGAATAGAGTTTTTGAATTATTTTAACAATTTATTGAATTCAAACAACCACAATTGAAATTGGAAGAAAGAGACAGGTGTTTAGAGTGGTTCCAACTATAGCAAATACTATAGTTGTCAGTCCACTACCCGGTTGCTTACCCAACCGGGATTTGAAAGTATTTATTTTATTACCTCTCGAGGATTTATACAAAATACAATACTTTCCTTTACACCCTTTGAACAACCTTCACTTGAAGTAGGTGCACCAACTTTGAGGTAGCCTTCTTTGAAATAACTCCAAGCTCCCCCTTGAAGTAGCCTTCCTCTCTAGAAGTAACCTCCCGTTGCACCAGCCTTCTGAAGTAGCTCAAAGTCTCCTTCTTCGCCAAGAAGATCTTCACCCTCTCCAATCCGCAGCCTCCAACCTAGGAGTAGCAAGGAGAGTACAAACAATAATAGGGAACAAGAAAGAAAATGGAAATTACAACTTATCCTTTGTAGCCCAAGGCTTGATTTGCCTAGATCAAGCGTATAGATCTCCTAACCAAGTATGTGAACTTGTGATTGCAGTGGGTAGGAGATACTAGCCTATAGGACACAAATTATGAGCTAAGGAATGAAATGGCCAATTGTCACAATGCTCAAATTGCTTACAAACAGATTGCACAAAGTATGCTCAAGGATTTCTCAAGTGTAGCAAGTGTAAAACAAGTGTGTTTGAGTGTCCTATGGCTTGTACTATTTATAGGAATGGCCTAAGGATGCTTAAGGACGTTCTAGACAACTTCTAGGGGTTTCTAAGTGCTTAACTAGCCGTTAGGTACAAAGTTGTTGTTTTAACAACGGCTAATTAATTAATTCTGCAGTTGCTGTCAGAGACAATCTCGGTCGAGGAATGGTCGACCGAGACACCTACTCGGTCAAACTTTTGTCGACTGATAGGCACTCTGGAATAAGTGATTTGCAACGTCTTTCTCCAACTGCCAACTAACTTGTCTGTTGTGTCTAACGGCTACTTTGGATCTTTCTCGGTCGAGGAGTTTGTCGACCGAGAGTGTCTCGGTCGAGGAGTTTGTCGACCGAGATTGATCCTGTTTCAATGTTTCAATTTAGGCACTAATTATATGTATGAGTGTGCTTATGTGATCTTATTTGAATGGGATGACTTGTCTAACTGTGGTGTTTAGCTAGGGAAAATCTAACGCTTGATTTACATGTAATTATAAGTACTTGTACATTATATTTTTGTACAAGTTTTTACAACAGTGATTACATTGCATGAAAATATAAATATGTAAGCTTGTGGATTTTCCCTTGTTGCTTTGTCATCCTGCACACTCAAGTAGCTCGTTAGATTAATAAGAATGAAATGTTTGTCATAATAAAAACAAAGGGATTTATAGATGTCCATTTAGCCAACAAAAGCAACCTAAAACTAACCGTGGCAGCCATGTGGAGTCAAAACGGAGGTGCGGGTAGCTCTGTTTGAAGCAAAGACACTAGGAAAAGCCATCGTGGGTGAGAACAGAGTTTGGCGATGTGAAATAGGGGCGAACTTAGGAAGAGGAGCTGTTGGGTTTTAGGGGAGGCAGAGAAGGCAGCAGAAACAAAACTTTTCTCCCCAAACCCGGAACAAGGAAACACATCAATGTCTATATAATAGGAAAGGGATGGTTTGTGGAATCATACCTTGTCCTGAGGCTTGCTCGGTGACAATACCTCGCGCCTTGCATGGTCTTCAACTCCGGTCTTGGATGGTGTCTGTGCAGCTCCTGGTCGCACTGGGACTGACGACTCCTAGTCACATCGGACTGTCGGGTTGACAGTTGTCCTCCTGAGCGGCAGAAACCTCCCGCCTCTGAAGTAGTCCACACGGACCACCTAGAACTCCACACTCCTTGTCCCACAAGGAATTGAAAGGAGTCTCACCCTCTTGTTGACGTACTAGTCGCCAACACACTCTCCTGCTACCAGTTGCAACTGCAGTTGTCTTTCCCTTGCTGCACCTCCCTTTGCGGGTAGCACTTGCTCGGGCTCTCTCTCGGTTACCAAAACTAGAGAGAAGGACAACTTTGCTGAGCAACTGGTTGCACTGAGTTGTTCTTTGAGAAGCCCCCAATACCCCTATATATATAGGAGGGTCATGGGACATGGTTCTCTATCTCGGGCAATGCAGGACTAAAAGCAGGAGTAGAAGGGTTCGAGATTTTCCACAAAACAACCAACTCACAACCTGAACCGATCATTTTACAACTGAAACGATCAATTGGAGACCTGAACCGGTCAGTTGACACCTCAATCGATCAGTTGTGACACCTCAACTGGTCGGTTCATAAGTGAACCGGTCAGTTGTTGGTCCTGGTCGGTTCCCGATTGAATTTCCTTCTTTTGTTTCTAATTGGTATCAAATTCCAATCCTATTTCCCAATCAAATTGGGCAAGTGAAACGAAAGGAAAATTCTCACCAATTCTACTTTCCCAACTTGCTGGGTTGCACCAGTTGAATCGATCATTTCAACACTTGAAGCAATCGGTTCACCCTGATCTTGAGCCGATCGACTCAACACTTGAGCTGACCGGTTCACCAAGCTCAGCCGATCGGTTCATCACATGAGTCGATCGGTTGGGAATGTAGATTGTGCAGAATCAGTCAATTGTGATTTTTAATCAATCTGATACTCCAATCAATGTGTCCAACACCTTGAACACTATGATTTTGAGCTATCAATCAATTGAGTGTTTAATTGAACTACTAAACTCCTTTAGTAATCAATCTAAACATTGTTTGTGGACAAAACTCTTCTTCCAGGTCAAATCCTATGTGTGTGACCCTACAGGTCCATTTCACGTTGGCAGTGAAAGTCCATAACATTTATGACTTCACAAGCAAAGAGCGGTGCCTAGTCACACATCAGTGCTACCCAAGTGAAAGTAGAAAATTGGAGAACAACTTTCAGTCCTACAATCCGTGAATGGTGTTACAACGAATGTATAATTCCTTTGTCACTAATATTCCGAATGAACTTGAGGCATGGAACAGTCATCCTGTCAACGTTCATTCACTTTCTTGATCTCAGAGTAGATTGGAAGAGATATGTATGACATCAATATCACATACTGATTCACACATGCGTGCACGCCTTTCTCAATCCTACTCATCAAGTGGACATGGATATCAAACTCCCTCAGGAGGGAAAAATCCCATATCTATCACTCACCCCTCAAAAGCCCCATGTGTCAAAGCCACCCAATCATCACCTTTATAACAACCCATGTTTCAGGACTGCGTTTGATGATGTCAAAGTGTGCCCAACGACATGTGTTGAGTGTAGTGAGTTCAGGTCTAAGAATCACACTCACCACCATCACTGTGAGTACTGATTGTGACTACCATGTCATGGTTCCATGTGTCAAACTCATGGTGGGTCTGTCCGGTACACTTGTTCTCTAACAAGTACCTATGTGTTTGGTTTGATATCTCTATATCATGACTAATGAGATTTTGTCATCAACCAACACCACAATCTAGTCTTGTGTGTCATTGTTGTCTATCTACCTTCCACAATGACATCCAACTAGGGACATAACAAGAATGTACAAACTCTTAGCATCCGTATGATCTCATCGTTCAGGTCATGAACCTGAAGGCATACGTCATTGAGTACTGTCATTCTTTAGACATTCAATCTGTTCTATCACTATCTCATATGACTGAACCAGAAAGAATTGGAAGCTTGCCTTTGATGTTTATCAAATCAATCTTAATGTATCCCACAAATCATCCCATGATTGGCTCTCATGGCATACATACCAACAGACTCCCACTTACACTGTGAGCCAATCACCCTTGAATCATATTCATAGTGATCTTCAAACATGTCCCACATGTTACTGTTCTCTTAGTGCGAACATAGTGAGTTATGGCAATACCTTAATTCCTAAAGTCAGTATTAATTACATGTCTCACATCTCTTCACTGTACGTCACACGTATGAGATGGAGTTGCCATAGTATGCGATCCAGTATTCGTTTGATAACCTTTAGCCACATTGCATGATCAAGGATTCCATACTTGTCATCAATGACCGGAATATCTATAAGTTCATCTCATGAACTTCCAGATCCATATAGTATCCACTGCTATTCTCTAACACATAGATACTCGGCATTTCCTTTTAAATGGTTTTATTGGAACACTTCCAATTTTCAATAAACTTTCACTTTTATATATCTTATATATATATTGCGATTAATTTTCTATCCTTTCGGAAGTTCGCATCAATGTAACTCTTTACATCGAACTCTTCCTTATCTCCATAGAACTAGTACTTCACAAGTACTTATCAAGTTCTCATGGTATTCCAGTAATCCTTACTGGAAGCAGACAGACATCCACTCGTCATGTCCCACATAAGAGTTATCAGGATGAGCACATCAAATTGTCATGTCATACATACAAGATGATGAACGCATTTTGTTCTTTCCATGCAAGATAATGGGATGATAACATACATGATAGATCCATATCTATTCTTAATGTTCCCATTCTTCATAAGAATTGGACACTTGGCCTTGGGATACTAACTCCATGTAACATGGACGTGTTTTCTCCCACTAAATTTGTGCATACTGAACTCTTCAGTATAGATTGCCAATGTATGCTTTCTCTTTTCAGGTCAAGAGGTTTTCGAGAACTATCTCTATAGATCTCTATTCCTATCATATAGGAAACATATCTATCTTCCTTTAAGATAATTTCCACTTTGGATTTCCATTCTAGAACATTTCCATTTCACATCAACATGTGGAATGTGAACACGCTCCCACTAAATCACAGATCCCTTCTTTATCTTTGACATATCAGTCAAACCCTTTGACTATATCATCAAAGTAAAGATCCAATTCTGAGTTGCTTGTACTCAATCAATCACATTGATTAGTCCATTGTAACTTATAGACTTCATTTGCATTAATGGATTCATAAACCTTATAGGTTGTGTCACGTATACATCCTTGTTTTATTCCTCATAGGAATGTGGTTTTAGTATCCATATGCCAAATGACTTAGTCATTAAGTTGCAATCAACAAGCATCATCCTTCTCAAAATGTTATCCATGTGTCTTAACACTTAAGACTTATTCGCACTTATGGATTTTATTCCAATGGGTGCTACCATCAAGGTCATACCTTATGGTTCACATGGATATCATTTAGGATGTAATGGTCATAAACCATAATTCAGAATTTGATTCCCCATATTCATCTAGATAGTTGACTCATCACATGAACAACTTATTACATAGATAATTGAGGTATATCTGTTAAAGATATAAGAACTCACAACCCTTGTGATTCTTAATTTCTTTTATTAGTGAGGGGTATTCTTTTATTAAAAAGAATTTAGTTATTTGATAATCATTCTCTAACTCCTTAGAGCATAATTCCTTCTTGATTTAGACATCACCATGCCTTAATCATGACTTCACTATGATACACCATCATAATCACTCGTAAGGATCTCAAACATTTGGTCCAAGTATTTCATTCATTGATCTCATTAAGAATTAACACTTTACCAAATTTGCACTTCATCTATGATAATGTTGAACACTTCAAGATTTCATATTGGTATTTCTCTAAACACCATTTGAAGTATTAGCATTTGTTCCAATAGGTATGTAAATACATCACATGTATTATACCTAATTGGATAATCATTCTCCCGAGTGAAGATTGATTAATCATGTTCAAGATATTCATGTCTCTTACTGGTTCTCCAACCAAAAGAGTCTATATTTATCCATCATATGGAAATTAGAAATGAATTTCTCATGATTGATGCTAATTTGATTGTTTGAGTTATCTATAACTTTTAGGTATCATTTTATCTTATTCATATCAAATACCACAAGATAAGCAAGGCATTGCCACAAAGATCATATCTTTTAGAAATTGAAACATCTCTTTATTGATTGCCATCATTGTCATACAATTGCAAAAAATAAAGTGTTTCTATCTATTGGAAAATATGAAATACCAGTTCATAACTATATTACATGCCTTTTAGGCTGAAAATAAACTAAAGTACTCATATCTATGGCAGAAACACTTGCCCCATTTATTGAGTGCTTTACACTTTACATCTTGGTATCATATACCTCAAAAAGTGTTATAAGTTTACTTTCATGACACCTTTAAGTAGAGACAGTTGTCTCCTCCTTCTTCTTTTGTTCTTCCAGATAGAGAGGAAAATTCCTTTTCCAATGTCCTGGATTTTGACAATGGTGGCAATTGCCTTTCTTGGTCACACCTCCCTTGGCCTTGAGAGCTGAAGTTGTCTTGGGCTCCTGGCTAGCATCAGAACCTTTCTTAGCTTTACCCTTGCCCTTGCACATGGACTTGCCTTTCTTGCTCGTGATCACCATCACATACTTAGGCTTGTCCTTCTTCATCTGTGTCTCGGCTGTCCTCAACATGCCCAACAACTCTGACAGTGGCCTATCAAAGTTGTTCATGTTGTAGTTCATCACAAACTGACTGTAAGATTCTGGCAACGATTGCAGTATCAGGTCAGTAGCCAACTTTTGGCTCAGTGGAAATCCCAGTCTTTGCAGGTTCTCCACATACCCAATCATCTTGAGTGTGTGAGGACCAACTGGATCTCCTTCTATCATGACACACTTGAATAGTGCCCTTGAGACATTGTATCTCTCTTGCCGTGCCTGATCTTCATACAGGTTCCTAAGATGCTGAATCATCTCAATGACACCCATATTCTCATGTTGTCTCTACAACTCATGGTTCATGGAGCACAACATCAAGCACTTTGCATCAATAGCATCATCATAATGCTTCTTGTAAGCGTCCCTTTCTGCCTTTGGTGCATTAGGAGTCGGTTCCTCTGGAATTAAAGTATCCAGGACATAGAGCTTTCGCTCTTGAGTGAGAACAATTCTCAATGTCCTATACCAGTCGTGGAAGTTTGTCCCATTTAGTCTGTCCTTTTCAAGGATCGATCACAAAGAGAAGTGATTGTTGTTTGTTGTCATTTTCACTACAAAGGAAATATGCAATTTTAGTCCAAAAACTCATTTTTGACTTATTTGATTGATTTGAAAAGTTGACGATATAATTAGGCCTTTAATTAATTATCGCTCCCACTATTTTACTTCAAATTGATAGCCCTCACCATCAATTCGAAAGATTGCAGCGTACAGCCTTCTAGTGGGTAAGATCCTGAAATCCTCTAAGACATGGACCAGCTAGGGTTGTCACCCACAACATAGATCTCTCAGGTAGGCAACTTTTGCCAATTGCATCATATGCAACTCTTGATAAGATGTCATATGCAACTCCTTGCCATGATCATCTCCATGCCTCAAGGTGCTAGATCCTATCTAGGTCACCTTGTTAAGTCCTACCCAAAGCAAACACGATGAATATGCACCCTGCTAGGGCAGACCCACACATTCATCCTTCACGCTTCCACGAGATAGACGGTGCACCACACTAGGGCGTTCCCACACTTGGTCGATCAAGCTTTTCATGTGTGTCGCATTTGGAAGGCATCTAAAACTTAATATTTTTAATGAGGGATTTGGTTTTTATATACATATACATATACAATCACCACAATACATAGTATGTATCATATACATGCTATATCCCACAGAAAACATACAAAATGATAAAAGCGATGATTATGGACATCCTAATGTGATTCCTTGAGCCAAGAGGAATCACGGTCATCTAGGTCTACATCACATGCAACATGTACAAGATGAACTTTATGCTTTGCCTTCAGAGTAGATCAACTCATCTTATGAATGATCTGCTCTCTCTGGCCAATCGTATGGGTGCCACCAGACGATCGGTTGGCTCCTCCAACCGATCGGTTTGCCTGGTCATCGTGCATCTCCTTCTGGCCGCCACCCGCTCGTCTCGCTCCTCAAACCGGTCATCAACCGATCAGCTCACTCCTTGAAACGATCGTCTAGAACGTCAACTGATCAGTTCACACCTTGAACCGATCGTCTCAGCTGTCGTCTTGATGTCTTCCGTTCTTTGACATAACAGAAAATACAATTCTATCCTATTTTACATTGTAAAAGAGAAACCTCGAGTTACATTCGAGGGAGCAAAGGTAGGAAAGAAGTCTCGAATTTTTTGAGTTACATCAGGAATAGGAGAAAGGAAGGATTGGTGCACAAACCAAGATGTAACCAACCACATACAACCGTACACAGATAGGGTTTATTGGCCATAACCACGCTATACATCCACCACAAAACTCGTTTAAGGGCGACGCGTATCGAGTGCATTAATAATACATATCATATATGCAATTGGGATTTGTGGATTTAGGATTGGACATGCATAAAGCCAATTTTATTCACATCGTATGCAATAAATAAAGGCGACAAACCAAAATCAATCATATCGATATTCCTAAAATATAGAGCAGTTGACGTGGCTCTGATACCACTGTTGGTTTTTAGGGGAGGCAGAGAAGGCAACGGAAACAAAAATTTTCTCCCCAAACCCAGAACAAGGAAATGCGTCAACGTCTATATAATAGGAAAGGGATGGTTTGTGGAATCTTACCTTGTCCCGAGGCTTGCTCGGTGACAATACCTCGCACCTTGCACGGTCTTCAATTCCGGGCTTGGACGGTGTCTGTGCAGCTCTTGGTCGCACCGGGACTGACGACTCCTAGTCACACCGGACTGTCGGGTTGACAGTTGTCCTCCTGAGCGGCAGAAACCTCCCGCCTCTGAAGTAGTCCACACGGACCACCTGGAACTCCACACTCCTTGTCCCACAAGGAATTGGAAGGAGTCACACCCTCCTGTTGATGTACTAGTCGCCAACACACTCTGCTACTGCCAGTTGCAACTGCAGTTGTCTTTCCCTTGATGCACCTCCCTTTGCGGGTAGCACTTGCTCGGGCTCTCTCTCGGTTACCAAAACCAGAGAGAAGGACAACTTTGTAGAGCAACTGGTTGCACTGAGTTGTTCTTTGACAAGCCCCCAATACCCCTATATATATAGGAGGGTCATGGGACAGGGTTCTCTATCCCGGGCAATGCGGGACTAAAAGCAGGAGTAGAAGGGTTCGAGATTTTCCACAAAACAACCAACTTTAAACCTGAACCGATCATTTCATAACTGAAACGGTCGGCTGGGGACCTAAACCGGTCGGTTAACACCTCAAACAATCGGTTGGGACACCTCAACTGGTCGATTCACAAGTGAACCGGTCGGTTAGTGGTCCTGGTCGGTTCCCGATTGACTTTCCTTCTTTTGTTTCTAATTGGTATCGAATACCAATCCTATTTCCCACTCAAATTGGGCAAGTGAAACGAAAGGAAAATTCTCACCAATTCTACTTTCCCAACTTGCTCGGTTGCACCAGTTGAATCGATCGTTTCAACACTTAAAGCAATCGGTTCACCCTGATCTTGAGCCAATCGACTCAACACTTGAGCCGACCGGTTCACCAAGCTCAGTCGATCGGTTCATCACATGAGCCGATCGGTTGGGAATGCAGATTGTGCAGAATCAGTCAATTGCGATTTTTAATCAATCCGATACTCCAATCAATGTGTCCAACACCTTGAACACTATGATTTTGAGCTATCAATCAATTGAGTGTTTAATTGAACTACTAAACTCCTTTAGTAATCAATCTAAACATTGTTTGTGGACAACACTCCTCTTCCAGGTCCCTATGTGTGTGACCCTGTAGGTCCATTTCACGTTGGCAGTGAAAGTCCATAGCATTTATGACTTCACAAGAAAAGAGTGGTGCCTAGTCACACATCAGTGCTACCCAAGTGAAAGTAGAAAGTTGGAGAACAACTTTCAATCCTACAATCTGTGAATGGTGTTACAGTGAATGTATAATTCCTTTGTCACTGATATCCTGAATGAACTTGAGGCATGGAACAATCATCCTATCAACGTTCATTCACTTTCTTGATCTCAGAGTAGATTGGAAGAGATATGTATGACATCAATATCACATACTGATTCACACATGTGTGCACGCCTTTCTCAATCCTACTCATCAAGTGGCCATGGATATCAAACTCCCTCAGGAGGGACAAATCCCATATCTATCACTCACCCCTCAAAAGCCCCATGTGTCAAAGCCACCCAATCATCACCTTTATAACAACCCATGTTTTAGGACTGTGTTTGATGATGTCAAAGTGTGCCCAACGACATGTGTTGAGTGTAGTGATTTTAGGTCTAAGAATCACACTCACCACCATCACTGTGAGTACTGACTATGACTACCATGTCATGGTTCCATGTGTCAAACTCATGGTGGGTCTGTCTGGTACACTTGTTCTCTAACAAGGACCTATGTGTTTGGTTTGATATCTCTATATCATGACTAATGAGATTTTGTCATCAACCAACACCACAATCTAGTCTTGTGTGTCTTTGTTGTCTATCTACCTTCCACAATGACATCCGACTAGGGACATAACAAGAATGTACAAACTCTTAGCATCTGTATGATCTCATCGTTCAGGTCATGAACCTGAAGGCATACGTCATTGAGTACTGTCATTCTTTAGACATTCAATCTATTATATCACTATCTCATATGACTGAACCAGAAAGAATTGGAAGCTTGCCTTTGATGTTTATTAAATCAATCTTAATGTATCCCACCAATCATCTCATGATTGGCTCTCAGGGCATACATACCAACAGGAGGTTATAGACACTATATTAAGGTGCATTAGAGTGTCTATAACATTCCCATTTAATTAGATTTGATGCTTGTACACGTTTTAGGCCTAATATAGAAAAAATTATCATGTACATTTAAATGGCTATGATTAGTGTATATAAAGATATTAATTTCTCAAATAAGAATTATAAGGTATGAAAATGTGCACTAAATATTATTTCTCCTCAACTAATGTGATGGAGGTCATGAAGCAAGAAATTTTACATGTAAACCACTAATCACAATAAAAGAGAGAAAATAAGAGCATTTATTTCCATTTTCTAAATAAGAGAGCATAGATATACATGAAAACATTTTCTTTGAAAAGAGTAATTGAACATAATAAAATGATTTTGCAAAAATAACATGGGCAATTTACATTTAGGTCCTCAACAATTATCTTATTAGAAAAAGAGCATGCAGAGAATAAAATATTTTGAAATTTTGCATACAAAGAGTGGGATGTTACAATACTACCCACCTTAAATAAATTTTGTCCTCTAAATTTCCTAGAGTTTCTACCCACCTTAAGGATTACTCATAAACTTGCAAATCTTTCATACAAATTTTCATTATTAAAAGAGGCATACATAAACAAAGCATTATGATTCAACATAAATTACTTAACTACCCTCACCATGATCATTTTCCTCTTCTCCATCCGACATTTGCATGGTGAAGAGCCTTGGTTTAACCTTAGGTGGAGGATTTGGGTTCTTAGCTTGGTTATGGTTGGGATCCTTCTTTACAAGCTTAGGGCAATTAGGCTTGATATGCCCTTCCTCACCACAATAGTAGCAAAAAGAAGTCCCAAACCTACAAGGATCACCATGACTTCTCTTACATGTAGGGCATGGGGTTCTCCCATTCTCAGAAGAAGGCTCAAGGGCTTTTCTCTTGTGGTTGGAGGGTGGAGGGGGTTGATGGTGACTGTTGTTTTGGGGTACCTCCATCTTATGGTTTGTCCCAGGGTAACCCTCTAATTATAGGGATGCATCCAAGTTTAATTGCATGGTCCTATGATCTCTACTAGACAAGGCATAACTTAGATCAGATTTAAGCCCTCTAATAAACTTCTTATCTCTCTTTTGCTCAGTGTACTCAAGACCATACTTTTGGAGCTTACGAAACTTCATGGCATACTCAGTGACAGTCATGTCACCCACTTGCATAAGGTTAACAAACTCATCCTCCTTCCTTTCTAACCTGGCTTCGGATACGTAATGGTCGTTAAAGACTTCTACAAACTCACCCTAAGTGAAAAGAGGGTCATCTTCTTCCCTAGAGGCTAAGAGGTTCTCCCACCAAGTACGGGCTGCACCCTTGAGCATATGGGTGGCAAATCTAACCCTACTATGTGGCGGACACTCTAAGTCTCTAAAGCAATGCTCCATGTTGCAAATCCACTCCTCAGCCTTGATTACCACATCAACCTCATCTTCACGATGGAAAGAATTGGGTCTAATCTTCAAGAAATCTATGAGGGAGATCTCATGTACTCTAGGTGGAGCTCTAGGTTGGAAAGCATTGGTCAAGGAGGCTACTAGGGTATCTAGGGTGACTTGTGGAGGGGCTTGGTCCATGTCTTGAGTCCTATCTCCACTAGAAGATCCTTGTGACGGCCTTGACTCACCAACCTTTACCTTCTTGTTAGGGGCCATCTGAAAGGGTAAACATAACATGATATTAGAACATAATATGAATCTTTATTGTTGCCTTAGTGGCCATATATTTCTTGTTCTGATACCATTAATGTAACACCCCTCCCTAGGGTTTCATACGTAACCAGCAGAAGCACAGCCTAATCCCCAACATTATCGATAATGTGGGGTACTTGGCATTTCAGGGAGGGTTGTCACATACATGATCTCATATCAAGAAATAAAAAACACTTGGCATTATTGAAACATAAATTCATACATAAGTTCTTGGAAAGAAAACTACACCATGATTCTAAAGGTATGCTTAAGATAAACTAGATAACATGGAAAAAATCGGATCTCCATAGATGGACGTCCCACCAGGAAACAACTTCTTAGATCCTTGGATTCTTAGAACTCCTTAAGCTGATTCCTTCCCTTTAGCTCCAACTTCTATGGACATCTCGTCCCCAGCCATACAAACAAAAAGCATTCATGGTGAATAATCGGCATTGGCATGTTATAAGACATGAAAATAACATATAAGATGATTTGACATAAACATGAACATGCATTAACATTAATCATTTCTTATCATCTTTTACATGAAGAATTTGACAAGAAGTATATGCTCCTCTCTTAATGCCCCGTAAGGATCCCATAATGCTCGGAAAGCCCATAATTGCTCGGAAAGCCCATAATGCTCGGAAATCCCATAACAAGGTGCATATAAATCTAAATCAAATTACCTTAACCATGATCTTTCTTAGACTTAATTATCTTTTTAATAACTTAGACTTGATCTTAATGGGATTTCTCCCTCTTGAACATAGTTGGGATTTCTCCCCATGAACCATAATGGGAATTTCTTCCCTCTTAATCTTGGTTTCATGTACCTTAATCATAATTCATAACATTAATGTGATTTCTACATTTAGAATTAAATTATAGCAACCAACATCCAATAACCATATACTTGAAGAAAACATGTGACTTTAACATTAACTGCTTAACATAAATCATAAACATTCAATAAACCAATTATTATCTATGCCAAGGGCATGGCCCTCTTACCTTGAGCTAAATCACCTAAGTCAAACCTAGTTTGACTGATTGGATTCCCTTAAACACCTGAAATTAGCATGCATACCGTTAATAATATATCATTAAATCCTAATTTGTTCATATAAATATTGAGATGTGAAAACATAAAAATCCATCGATAAAAAACATAAAATCGAGTTCCTCATTGAAAATCCTTTCCAAAACATATTTTTGCATATTTTTCCGATAACCAGGTGATTTACTATGAATTTACAAAGAATGGACCAATGACAAAACAAGAAAAAGCCATGTATGTAATTATACCCAAATCCAGTGGTTCGGGTCTGAGTTGGACCAATCAAGCATGGCCAACTAGCGAGAAGGCTCGCCATTGAGGACTCGCGATCAAAGAAGGGAGGATAGGTGAAAACCCAAAAATACCCTAGGGGTGGGAATTGTCGAATTAAAAATGACAGGGGTACCAAGGTCATAACATGACCTGGATTGCCTGCCTCCAGGGAAAATGCTCGAGCAGGTGCTTGCTGGTGGGAATTTGATGGGAATCAAGGGAAAACAAAATCGTTTTCGCTAAAATGGGATTGTGAGGGAGTTGCCTGCCTCCTGAAAAATCCAACGAGCCATTTTGGGCCTTGGACATCAATTGTAGTCCTGAATCCATGGTTGTCGCCATGGCAGACCATAGAGGAGGAGGCCAAACCAACAAGCGAGAAGAAGATAGATGAAAGCAACCTAAAATTAAATGTGGCAGCCATGTGGAGTCAAAACGGAGGTGTGGGTAGCACTGTTTGAAGCAAAGACGCTAGGAAAAGCCATCATGGGTGAGAACAGAGTTTGGCGGCGTGAAACAAGGGCGAACTTAGGAAGAGGAGAAACTATCGAAACTGTGATAAATCGTGTGAGGGTTATAGAAGCACGATCCTTGAAGTCATGCAAAGCCAACAGACTTGTACTTGTCACTGTGAGCTCACTATAATGTCATGGCGACGAGCGCCAGTGGAAGCCCAGTGACGGCCCTATAGGGTGTGGAGATTGAGCGCTTCACGGGCCAAGAGGATGATATGGAAAGGATGAGGGTGGTTTTGTGATGCTTACCTAGGCTCTGATTGCTCGGAGATGGCATAGGGTGATGTGGCAGAGCTTGGGTAGCCCGAGGATGAAGAACGAGTAGATCAGGGCTCACGAGGGTGTAGGAGGGGAAATTGGGCGTGGAGGAGCGCATTTAGGGGGCCAACAGTGCTTCCGAAGTAGCTAGATGGAGGCGAGAGGGATCAAAGAGGGGTCTGTGAAAAAAATGACAACGAGCCCTAAAAGGGCGTTTTGCCTACAGCAAGCGAGAGGGGGTGAGCTGGGGCTCGTTCGGATTGGGGAGACGAGACGGATGCATTGACGAAGAAATGATGTGAAACAGTCGAGAATTGTCGGAGATTGAAGTCGAGCATTCAAGGCGCTGGAAAACGACTGTTGTGCGCGTGAAGAGCGGAGGTAGAAGAAAACAGGCATGCCATTGGATCTTGATCCAACGATCACTGCATACACACATGAGAAATAAAACAAAAAGTAACGTGTGACAAATACATCAACATCGAACTATAGATTGTATTAATAACATTTCATTCAATTCAATGGTTACACTATATTAAGGTCTTTTTTAATTGTTTAGAGGGTCCAACCATGGGTCAAAGGAGCCCAAATTTTGACAATAGGTGGATTAGAGTGTCTATAACATTCCCTTTTAATTAGATTTGATGCTTGTACACGTTTTAGGCCTAATATAGAAAAAATTATCATGTACATTTAAATGGCTATGATTAGTGTATATAAAGCTATTAATTTCTCAAATAAGAATTACAAGGTATGAAAACGTGCACTAAATATTATTTCTCCTCAATTAATGTGATGGAGGTCATGAAGCAAGCAATTTTACATGTAAACCACTAATCACCGTAAAAGAGAGAAAATAAGAGCATTTATTTCCATTTTCTAAACAAGAGAGCATAGATATACATGAAAACATTTTCTTTGAAAAGAGTAATTGAACATAATAAAATGATTTTGCAAAAATAACATGGGCAATTTACATTTAGGTCCTCAACAATTATCTTATTAGAAAAAGAGCATGCAGAGAATAAAATATTTTGAAATTTTGCATACAAAGAGTGGGATGTTACAATACTACCCACCTTAAATAAATTTTGTCCTCTAAATTTCCTAGAGTTTCTACCCACCTTAAGGATTACTCATAAACTTGCAAATCTTTCATACAAATTTTCATTATTAAAAGAGGCATACATAAACAAAGCATTATGATTCAACATAAATTACTTAACTACCCTCACCATGATCATTTTCCTCTTCTCCATCTGACATTTGCATGGTGAAGAGCCTTGGTTTAACCTTGGGTGGAGGATTTGGGTTCTTAGCTTGGTTATGGTTGGGATCCTTCTTTGCAAGCTTAGGGAAATTAGGCTTGATATGCCCTTCCTCACCTCAATAGTAGCAAACAGAAGTCCCAAACCTACAAGGATCACCATGACTTATCTTACATGTAGGGCATGGGGTTCTCCCATTCTCAAAAGAAGGCTCAGGGGCTTTTCTCTTATGGTTGGAGGGTGGAGGGGGTTGATGGTGACTGTTGTTTTGGGGTACCTCCTTCTTATGGTTTGTCCCAGGGTAACCCTATAATTCTAGGGATGCATCCAAGGCTGATTGCATGGTCCTATGACCTCTACTAGACAAGGCATAACTTAGATCAGATTTAAGCCCTTTAATAAACTTCTTATCTCTCTTTTGCTCAGTGTACTCAAGACCATACTTTTGGAGCTTACGAAACTTCATGGCATACTCAGTGATAGTCATGTCACCCACTTGCATAAGGTTAACAAACTCATCCTCCTTCCTTTCTAACATGGATTCAGATACGTAATGGTCGTTAAAGACTTCTACAAACTCACCCCAAGTGAAAAGAGGGTCATCTTCTTCCCTAGAGGCTAAGAGGTTCTCCCACCAAGTACGGGTTGCACCCTTGAGCATATGGGTGGAAAATCTAACCCTACTATGTGGCAGACACTCTAAGTCTCTAAAGCAATGCTCCATGTTGCTAAGCCACTCCTTAGCCTTGATTACCACATCAACCTCATCTTCACCATGGAAAGAATTGGGTCTAATCTTCAATAAATCTATGAGGGATATCTCATGTACTCTAGGTGGAGCTCTAGGTTGGAGAGCATTGGTCAAGGCGGCTACTATGGTATCTAGGGTGACTTGTGGAGGGGCTTGGTCCATGTCTTGAGTCCTATCTCTACTAGAAGATCCTTGTGACGACCTTGACTCACCAACCTTTTCCTTCTTCTTAGGGGCCATCTGAAAGGGTAAACATAACATGATATTAGAACATAATATGAATCTTTATTGTTGCCTTAGTGGCCATCTATTTCTTGTTCTGATACTATTAATGTAACACCCCTCCCTAGGGTTTCATATGTAACCAGCAGAAGCACAACCTAATCCCCAACATTATCCATAATGTGGGGTACTTGGCATTTCAGGGAGGGTTGTCACATACATGATCTCATTTCAAGAAATAAATAACACTTGGCATTATTGAAACATAGATTCATACATAAGTTCTTGGAAAGAAAACTACACCATGATTCTAAAGGTATGCTAAACATAAACTATATAACATATAAAAAATAGGATCTCCATAGATGGACGTCCTACCAGGAAATAACTTCTTAGATCCTTGGATGCTTAGAACTCCTTAAGCTGATTCCTTCCCTTTAGCTCCAACTTCTGCGGACATCTCGTCCCTAGCCATGCAAACAAAAAACATTCATGGTAAGTAATCGGCATTGGCATGTTATAAGACATGAAAATAACATATAAGATGATTTGACATAAACATGAACATGCATTAACATTAATCATTTCTTAGCATCTTCTACATGAAGAATTTGACAAGAAGTATATGCTCCTCTCTTAATGCCCCATAAGGAGCCCATAATGCTCGGAAAGCCCATAATTGCTCGGAAAGCCCATAATAAGGTGCATATAAATCTAAATCAAATTCCCTTAACCATGATCTTTCTTAGACTTAATTATCTTTTTAATAACTTAGACTTGATCTTAATGGGATTTCTCCCTCTTGAACATAGTTGGGATTTCTCCCCATGAACCATAATGGGAATTTCTTCCCTCTTAATCTTGGTTTCATGTACCTTAATCATAATTCATAACATTAATGTGATTTCTACATTCAGACTTAAATTATAGCAATCAACATCCAATAACCATATACTTGAAGAAAACATGCATTAATCATGACTTTAACATTAAGTGCTTAACATAAATAATAAACATTCAATAAACCAATTATTATCTATGCCAAGGGCATGGCCCACTTACCTTGAGCTAAATCACCTAAGTCAAACCTGGTTTGACTGATTGGATTCTCTTAAACACCTGAAATTAGCATGCATATCCTTCATCATACATCATTAAATACTAATTTGTTCATATAAATATTGATATGTGAAAATAGAAAAATTAGTCGATAAAAATCATAAACTCGAGTTACTCATTGAAAATCCTTTCCAAAACATATTTTTGCGTATTTTTCTGATAAACGGGTGATTTACTATTAATTTACAAAGAACGGACCAATGAAAAAACAAGAAAAAGCCACATATATAATTATACCCAAATCCAGTGGGTCGGGTCTGAGTTGGACAAATCAAGCTTGGCCAACTAGTAAGAAGGCTCACCACTGAGGACTTGCGATCAAAGAAGGGAGGACTGGTGAAACCTGAAAATACCCTCGCGGTGGGAATCGTCGAATTAAAAATGACAGGGGTACCAAGGTCATAACACGACCTGGATTGTTCTTCCCCTTTTGTGAGTAAAGGCTCGAGCAGGTGCTTGCTGGTGGGAATCTTATGGGAATACAGGGAAAATGAAATCGTTTTTGCTAAACTGGGGATCGCGAGGGAGTTTCCTGCCTCCTGACAAATCCAACGAGCCATTTTGGGGCCTTGGACATCAACTGCTGTCCTGACTCCATGGTTGTCGCCATGGAAGACCGCAGAGGAGCAGGCCAAACCAGCAAGCGAGAAGAAGATAGGTAAAAGCAACCTAAAAATGATCGTGGCAGCCATGTGGAATCAAAATGGAGGTGCGGGTAGCGCCACCTGAAGCAAAGACACCCGGAAAAGCCATCGTGGGTGAGAATAGATTTTGGCAGCTTGAAATAGGGGAAAACTTTGGAGGACGAGCAACTATCGAAACCATGATAAATCGTGTGAGTGGTTATAGAAGCACGATCCTTGAAGTTGTGCAAAGCCAACAAACACGTACTTGCCATTGTAAGCTCACTGTAACGTCGTGGCGGCCCTATAGGGTGTGGCGACTGAGCACTTTACGGGCCAAGAGGACGATATGTAAAGGATGAGGGAGGTTTCACAATGCTTACCTATGCTCTGATTGCTCGGAGATGACGTAGGGTGATGTGGCGGAGCTTGGGTAGCCCGAGGAAGAAGAATAGGTAGATCGGGGCTCATGAGGGCGTAGGAGGGGAAATTAGGTGCGGAGGAGTGCAACTCGGGGGCCAACGGTGCTTTTGAAGTAGCTAGATGGAGGCGAGAGGGATCAGAGAGGTGTCTATGAAAAAAATGGCAGCGAGCCCTAAAAGGGTGTTTTTCCTACAATAAGCGAGAGGGGCGAGCTGGGGCTCGTTCAGATCAGGGAGACGAGTTGGATGTGTTGGCAAAGAAACGATGCAAAACGGTCGAGAATCGAAGGAGATTGAGGTCGAGCATTCTACGTGCTGGAAAATGGTTATTGTTCACGTGAAGAGCGGATGTTGAAGAAAATAGGCACACCATTGTATCTTGATCCAACGGTCGCTGTGTACACGTGCGAGAAATAAAACAAAAAGTAACGCGTGACAAATACATCAACAACAAACTATAGATCGTATTAATAACATTTCATTCAATTCAATGGTTACACTATATTAAGGTCTTTTTTAATTATTTAGAGGGTCCAAACATGGGTCAAAGGAGCCCAAATTTTGACCATAGGTGCATTAGAGTGTCTAGAACATTCCCATTTAATTAGATTTGATGCTTGTACACGTTTTAGGCCTAATATAGCAAAAATCATCATGTACATTTAAATGGCTATGATTAGTGTATATAAAGCTATTAATTTCTCAAATAAGAATTACAAGGTATGAAAATGTGCACTAAATATTATTTCTCCTCAATTAATGTGATGGAGATCATGAAGCAAGCAATTTTACATGTACACCACTAATCACCATAAAAGAGAGAAAATAAGAGCATTTATTTCCATTTTCTAAATAAGAGAGCATAGATATACATGAAAACATTTTCTTTAAAAAGAGCAATTGAACATAATAAAATGAATTTGCAAAAATAACATGGGAAATTTACATTTCGGTCCTCAACAATTATCTTATTAGAAAAAGAGCATGTAGAGAATAAAATATTTTAAAGTTTTGCATACAAAGAGTGGATGTTACAGCTGTGCTGTGTAGCACGGCCGTGTTGGGGAATGTTTTGCAGCTGCTTCAAAACTGAGATTATTCCTGTGATGTCTTCATTTACAGCACGATTGTTCCATTTTACCACGATCGTGTTGGGGGCTTTGCTTGCACTTTGAGCTTCAAACTTCATGATCCATGGACTTCTTTGCTTAAGCTTGACTTTTGGCCACTAGGGGTAGGTTGGGGGAGCTTTGGGATCTTCTTTGGGCCCCTCCATCTCTATCATCCATCTCAATGTGGTCCTCATACCTAAAAACATGCAAATAATGTCCATAAGTGTATTTTACAAAAATATGCATATTAGGGGAAATATCATGTAATCTAACATGTATAGGTGTTATTGAAATGCAAAATGACACAGGATGAAGCCCAAAAATAGGGCTGAATCAATTATATATATATAGAGAGAGAGAGTCAGGCTAGAATACACTCGAGTGTACGGATCGCACAGATACACTCAAGTGTGTTTTCATATCAAGACTAGTTTTTGTAAAATGTAAACCATTGATCTTCACCGTCATACTATAACTAGGCTACATACAAATTTTGAACCCATTTGGATGAGTGTAACTCACTCATCCAAGGGCAACAAAATCAACGCGCGAAACTAATTTGAAATGCATAATTTTTGCGGTCTTCATAACATGAGCTATACATATCCAAATGTGCTCAAATTTTGCGTATGAGTTGTTCACGAGTTGTTTAAGAAGATCAATGGATTAGATTTTCAAAAAAAATATTGCATCATGGAAAACTACTTGAGTGTATTCCGCTCCGGATACACTCGAGTGTATTCTAGCCTGACTCTCTCTCTCTCTATATATATATATATATATATATGATGAGATTGGAGGACAACTATGGTTGTACCTCAGATGGTAGGGTATGCGTACCTGCCTCCTTTCACTAGTGCCATGACCTGTACCAAGGATGGACTAGGCTATTAGCAGCTTGACCTTATGTGTCGCTGTGGCAGACCCATACTGACCGGGGGTGGACAAGATCTTAGGAGTCCATCTCTTCCTAGATCTTGTATAGCACTTATTTTAACTTAGTAGTGGTCAGTTGGGACTTGAGTGGTATTTCTCAAATCCCTCAGGGCAATGTAATAAAAGAAGTGATATAAGGCGTGTAGTATACTGGCTATAGTTGAATATGTCTCACATTGTTTGATTAGTCTTTAACTTGTCTTTATACTATTCAATGTTTACAAGATGATATCATATGACCTTTTAGTAATATACTTCTTGTCAAGTTAATTTGCTTAATGGCTTAATATGTTTAACCTATTCAATATGCTTAAATTGCTTAGTCATTACTATATCTTCTCAGTTCATTTACTATCAATCAATATGTTATAATCAATATATGTTGAAGAGAGTTATATCTCTCACTGGGACTGGGTCTCTCACCTGTGGGTCACCACATATTTAAGGTGGTCACGGGGAACGAGGTTGAGGTTTCACTGTGGAAGAGAACCAACCTGGTGATCAATAGATTCAGAAGGTTGGTTAGTTGTAGATTCCTAGTGTCATCCCTATACTCTCAGGTATGGGTATGGGATGCATTTTTTCTAGATGATATACTCGTATCGATATGAGATTTTGGTTGTATGCCAACACTTGTAAATGTATCGCATATACATGTGAACTATCTTTTGTATGCGGGATGTGAGCGAGGTCTTTGGATCCATATGTGAATATTTGTTACAATATATGAGAATGGAATGATGGACCTTTATGTAAATGTTCTAGAGTTCATTTACATTGTTGATATTGGTTTTAATTACTCCACATTTTTTACTATGAGATTAATTAGTAGTTGATTGTGTTTTGTTTTTTGAATAATCTCGTTTAGCATGACGAGGTGTCACAGTTAAGTTGGTATCAGAGCTCTAGGTTTACTGAGTCTACAGGGACATAGAACTTATGTTTGACTCTGTTCTTATGTATCCAACATATTTGATCATAATTTATGCTTATGTAGATATGTCTGGAGGACATGAAAAACACATTGAGAGTAGCTATGTTGCACCAAGAGGAGGTGTTGGAAGGAAGGAACATGATGAGAGAGTGCTAGAAGTAGGGCCAGAGCAGCCTACAGTGCCTCATCTAGACCTGACAATGATGGCCAATCCTGAGTTTTAGTCTATGTTTAGATAGATGATGACCAAAATTACACATATGGCTGATAGAGTGCCAACACCTCAAGCTAGGACAGCCACCTCTAATGTGGAGTCCCAAGGTGCCGGGAAGACATTTCAACATCTTAGACGTGTTGGGGTGATAGAATATGTAGGTAATTCTGATCCAGAAAACGTTGACATGTGGTTGACTGAGATGGAAAAGGCGTTCAAAATCCTAAACATCACTGAAGAAGACAAAGTTAAGCATGTAGTATACTTGTTGAAGGGTAGTGCTGGCCACTGGTGGGACATACAAGAGGAGAAAAGTCCATGAGTTGTTATAGGATGGGAGGAGTTTTGGAGAGAATTTGTTAGCCAATATTTTCCAGAGACCTACCTAGATGAGAAAATCTCTCAGTTCAAGAAGATTCATCAAGGAGCTGTGACTATGAATGAGTATGAATCAAAGTTTATGGAACTTCTGAGGTTTTTCCCGCACATGGAAGCAACAAACAAGGAAAGGATATGGAGATTTGAGAAGGGTCTGAGTACAGAGTTGACTACTACAACATCAACCTTGGAGAATAAGGAAAGGTTTTCCACCTTTGTGAAATCTGTCAGGAGGATTGAGAGGTCTTCCATAGAGAAGCGTGAAGCTAATGCTAAGAAGCGAACAATGTAGTTTTAAGGGAAATCATCTAGAGGCTTTAAGAAGCCAAGGTTTTTCCCATCGACGTCACAATCAAGGTCAACCTTCACTGAACCAAGATCACATGCACCATCACAGTGGACCCCGAGTAGGGGTAAAGGTCCTAGTTTTCCACTGATAGGAGCTCGTAGTTCATCATCAGTCTTAGTTACAGGGCCGTTTAGACCACGGAGTGGTAATCGAGTGTGTCATCAATGTGGATAGACATGGCATATTAGATGGAATTGCCCTATGAAGGTTGAGGAGGTGACTCAGTAGCCAAGGTAGAATCAACATGGATCACAACAATGATAGTTTGATACTGGTAATGGCAGAGGATGTGGTTAGGAATCCCATGCAGGATCCTCAGGATAGGCGAGCATAGGACGTGGACGGCAAAAGGTGACAACATGGTTCTTTGCCATGACCCTACCAAAAGCAGTGGTCAATCCACGAGTTGTGATAGGTCAGATGGAATTATTTCATTCTGATTTGTCTACTTCTTATTTCATATATGTGTTAGTAGATCCCGGGTGCGACACACTCTTTTATCATTAGAGAGGTGATAGGTATATGTTATCTATCTGCTAGTCTTAGATCGGATAGCCTGCGGCTAGAGACTCCTTTGGTTGATTCTACTGAGTTGCGAGAAGTGTGCCCTTCTTGTGTTCTTTCTTTTTCTAGACACGACATTCAAGTGAATCTTTTGCCACTTAACATGCATGGTTTTGATGTAATCCTAGGAATGGATACCCTAGAAAAATACAAGGTAGTCTTGGACTGTAGTACTAAGGTGGCGACGTTCCAGGATGTATATGTACAATGGATTTTTCAGGGTGATAGGAAGGTTCTTCCTACATGTTTGATGTCATCTATGACTGTTGAGCAGTTGATGAGACAAGGATGTGAGGCTTTCTTAGCTCATGTTGTGGATACCAAGGCGGTAGGTCCTAGTATCCAGGAGGTAACAGTGGTGCGAGAATTTGAGGATGTCTTTCCTGAGGAATTTCCTAGCATTCCCCCTCCTAGAGAGATTGAATTTGAGATCAATCTTGATCCTGGAACACAACCCATAGCACATTTAGCATATAGAATGGTACCAACAGAGATGCAGGAGTTAAAGAAACAATTACAAGAACTATTATAGAACGGTTTTATCAGGTTGAGAACTTCCCCTTGGAGTGCTCCCATGTTGTTTGTTAAAAAGAAGGATGGTTCAATGAGGTTGTGTATAGACTGCATATAGTTGAACAAGGTGATAATAAAGAATAACTATCCTTTGTCGAGGATTGATGATCTTTTTGATCAGTTGAGAGGTGCCACTATGTTTTCAAAGATAGACCTAAGGTCAGGTTACCGTCAGTTGAGAATTAAGGCTGATGACATACCCAAGTGAGCTTTTAGGACTAGGTATGGTCATTATGAGTTTGTGGTTATGTCGCTTGGGCTAACCAATGCACCTAAAGCTTTTATGAATCTAATGAATAGGGTGTTTAGACCTTATCTTGATCAGTGTGTGTCATGTTCATAGATGATATCCTAATATACTCCAAGGATAGTCCACAGCATGAGCAACACCTTCGCCAAACATTGACTTTGTTGAGGTAGCATCAACTATATGCTAAGTTCAGCAAGTGTGAATTCTGGTTATCTAAAATGTCTTTTCTAGGGCATGTTATATCTACAAAAGGCATTTGTGTTGATCCCAAGAAAGTGGAATCTATACTAAAGTGGGAACAACCAAAGACACTATCAGAGATCCATAGTTTCCTAGGTCTCACAAGTTACCACAGGAGATTTATCAAAGACTTTAGTTCTATAGTGTTACCCCTAACTAGGTTAACCAGGAAGGATGTTCCTTTTTCTTGGAATGACAAGTGTCAACGTTATTTCTAGCTTTTGAAAGAAAAGTTGACTAGTGCACCGGTGTTAGTACTGCCAGAGCAAGGAAAATGCTATATTGTCTTTTGTGATGCTTTAAAGAATGGGTTGGGATGCGTCTTGATGAAGGATAAAAATATGATTGATTTTACTTCATGACATCTTGAGAAACATGAGGAGAATTACCCAACACATGATCTGGATCTTGTAGTAGTGTAAGATCTGGATACACTATCTTTATGGAGAAAAGTGTCAGATCTTCACTGACCACAAGAATCTATTGTATATCTTCTCAAAATAGGAGTTGAATATGAGGCAGAGGAGATGGATGGAGCTAATTAAGCATTATGATTGCATAATAGATTACCATCCAACGAAATCTAATGTGGTAGCTGATGCATTAAGTAGAAATTCATCTTCATTATCAATGGTAGATAATGCACAATTAAATTTCTTGATGTGCCATAAGAGAGATATGCTAGTGTCTCTTCGCCAGATGAATGTATAGCTAGAAGTTTCCTTGCTGGCGGGATTGTTGGCACAGTTACAAGTGAGACCTACCTTGAGACAATAGATTCATGATGCACAACATAATGATATTGTGATACAGAATATCTGATCAGGGATTGATAGTGAAAAGTATGATGTCTTTCATGAGGCAGATGATGGTACAATTTGTTACCATAATAGGACAGTAGTTCCTTATGTTGATGGGTTGAGGAAGATGGTACTTGAGGAGGCTCACTCCATGTATGCAATGTGTGGCATCCAACTCATAAAATAAGAATTACTTAAGAGGAAGAGAATCATTTGCAGCAGATTATTGAAAATCACTAAAAATTAAAACTTTTTGCAAAGAGATCCACACATAGGAAGTCTTTTTCATCAAGAACCAAAGTATAACATTTACATCCTGGTTCATAAGTACATAACTTGTATCATCTCTTCTCGAGGATTACAACATCAGCTTCCCTATTAACATTATATACAGACAGCATGAGAACCTCGAGGCATCAAGCCAAAATCTCAGATCGATTCATTAAAGCATTAACTATAAACTCCGAGGACATGAGAGTACAGATACGACACATAGGACTACTATCTATATGACTTGACAGGCAGTATCTCCACCTGAGATATTACTGCTATCCCTGATGTTGTTTTTGTTCTTTCTCTGCTATGGGGTTTCTGTCTCTTTGTCTACGTCCACCTAAAAACATTAGATCCCACAGGGGTGAGACAATTATAAATTGCCCCAGCGAGAGATATAACTCTCCACCAAAACATTGTTATAGCAGTTTATTATAATAAAACTGAATAGGAGTTCTTATATATTAACAACAGTATTAATCATTTAATGAAAAGTGTAAAGTAATATCCTTTCCTAAGGAGAGCATTGCATCTATCCATGGTAGAATCATAATTCATCCATTTACTTGCAATAAGTATAAAGAGATATGAATAACATCTATCAACTAGAGATGCATAAAAGAAATGTAACATTATCCAATGAATTTCCATATTCAATCTTTAAGCAAACATGCTATACGGATGATTACATTTTACAATCACACTTATGCCCTGAGGAGATGATGTATACCGCTCATACTCCAACCGACCACTGCAAAGTCAAAATCGGTACCATACAAGGTCAATGGAAGAGTCGGATTCCAAGACCTCCCACATCTCGGTCAGTACGAGACAACATGCAGGACATCTTGTGTCTCTGCTAGATAGCTTTCCAGGGTATACTGGCAACTTCTCTATAGAGTTACAGCGTCAAATGCACTCTCATCGACAATCGAGAGAATTAATGTTTATCTCTATCGACCTGACATTAATATCATTGGGAGATGTGTATGGAATATATCCCAATCATCAGGAGATTTGTGATACATCCATCCTGACACATGAAGGATTGAGAGGTTTAATGTTTACCTTCCATCAATCTCTTCACTAGGACGTAAGGATATTTTCGCCCATTTACCCCCGCATATTCGAAATATGTGTTTCGGGTTTTTCCACGGAGCACCCGTTACACCATTAAACAATTATGATGTTGATGGATCTATGGTCAGGGCTCTACATGATATGATATCACTTGCTTAATTAAGTACATTATCATATTCTTTTAGCATCAGCCAAGTTCTCAACCATAACTTATTAAGACAAATGCTACAAAGAAACATGTACTATTTACATCATTCACTTCTCATTCTTTATAAGACATTGGGATCTCAGTCCCTCAATTCATTTCTTGAAAGTTCACATCTCTCAACAACATCATTATCATACTTATTAAATCTGGGTATTCATACCCTCACTCCATCACTAATCACTGTTACCACTTGTTAGGTAACTATTACCTCTAGGTTCTCAGACCGAGGTATACATGATACGTGTTACACAAGCATCACACATGGCTCGCAAGGCCAATTAAGTGTTTTGTCACCTTTTACTAGGCAACAACTTACTCATATGACTCATAAAGTCTATGTACATTTTGTTACTTTTACTACGCAACAACAACATTAAGGCACACAAGGCCAATCAATATTTTATTATATAAAAGGTCATAGCTCAAATCTGGCTATGATCATCATGTCATGATGTCTGCATGGTTAATAGACATGATGATAGTCATAAAAGTCACTTATCGCATCATGTGATACAATAGTAACACCACCATTCCTTTATCAGGATTAGGGTTTACTATCAAATAGGATTTTCCATTCCATTACCCAATTTAGGGTTATGATCTCCCATTTCTCATTAGTTAGGGTTTCATGTTTACATCATTAGTTCAACCCCAATATATCTCTCCACCCCTCTAGGAGCATTCAAAACTATCATAAGTATTTATTCATGATCATTAGTTTCATCATATATCATTTATGAATATCAATTCAAGGTATGAGTTCATCTCTCAACCTTACCATGGTATGCTTATATCATACCCATTATCTTGGCTTAACCCTTTCTCATAGTGTTTAACCAACACTTATCAAAGTGCATTGAATTCATTACATCTTCATTGTAATAATTTACATAACACACACTTCTTGTGTTTCTTATCCAAGTATGCTGGATTCAGATGCATCAAGGTATATCAACCCTGAAATACTAAATGTGATATCTATCATGTCTTGATGTATCACTTTTCTCCTCATTTTCATCTTACTTAGGTTAATCAATAAACCTTGTATTAAGGTATTTCCCTCTTAATACTTTTAACCACTCACCTATCACTTTCATTATATAGTGCATATGTTACACATTATATTTGTCCAACTATCTTTAATGATATGGGCTTGTCTAATGGTTAGGCATCATTGATACCATTATCAACCACTTTAGGTATCTCAACTCTCAAAATACTATCCACACCATTATTTAGTGTTGCATACATCACTCCTAAGAGTGTCATGTCCTCATCTTTGTAAGGTGTATAGGGTTGATACATGTATGTCAAATTAATCACATGTATAGAGTTGGATGTATAATGATCTAGGCATCACCTTGTCCCTTATACCCTTACATATTAAAGTATCGATATTACCATTCATATGGTTTATCAATTTCACCCTTCATGATGTAACATTCTCATCTTTGTTGATTATGTCAGCCACACTCTACTTTAGTGTATTGACCATTATACCCTCATTAGGGTTTCATATCTCATTACATGGCATCACCCCAGATTTAAATTTCACATCACATCATTACATCAGGGTTCCACATAACATTATTCTAATTCAGGGTTTCACATGGCATTACCCTAGATTAGGATTTCCCATGGCATCACACTCAACTAGGGTTTCACATGGCATCATCGTCATTTAGGGTTTCACATGGAATCATCCTCAATTAGGGTTTCACATGAAATCATACTCAATTAGGGTTTCATATGGAATCACCTTTAATTAGGATTTCCACTTTAATTACCCACAATTAGGGTTTACTATTCATCCCAATTAGGATTCCTATTCAAGTATCCATAATCAGGGTTTACTATTCATCCCAATTTAGGATTTTACATAACATTACCCTGAATTAAGTTTACACATATCATCACCCCATATTAGGTTTACATCCTTACCCTAGATTAGGGTTTCACTCAAAATTTCCCTGAATTATGGTTAGGGTTCAATAACCTTGTCAATTAGGGTTTTATGCTCATGATTAGGGTTTTATGATCTCTTTACTAAGGATCATACCCTTAATCACCACATGAATCATACTCAAGTATGAATTCCATTCTATCATTTTCTTCACTTGATTTGGTTACATCAATCATACGATCAAGTATATACAACTATGATTAACATAGTGTACTGAGTTATTGCTATTATAAGCAATTAGGGTTTATCCCTTTAAAGGTACTAATCATCTAGGTACTTTAGGGATTCAACCTTTATACCTATCATTGATTATCATTGATATCAATCATTGGATCAATGGAACAATCATCACCTTCAATTTCCAAATGATTGAATCACATTTGGCCTCCATTCGGTTTTGGGGTTTCATCACCAAACGGTTTTGAAACCGTTTGAACCCAAATAGTTTCAAGACCGTTTGGACTCAAACGGTCTCAAGAGTGTTTGGGCCAAATCAGTCTCAAAACCGCAAGGGTTCATGAAGTACATTCATCAATCAAATTGAATGTAATTTGCACCATTGAACTGACCATTGATTAGGCAATTGAAGGATTAGCAATCAACACCATTAGATCTTTATCCAATAATCAAGGATCAACCATTAACCCTCCAAATGGTTTTGAAACCGTTTGGTCCCAGATGGTTTCAAGACTATTTTGGATCAAACGGTTTCAAAACCATTTGACCCAAATTATCTTGAAATCGTTAGGATCAATCGTAGATTCTTCAATCAACTCGATTAGGGTTTCCAATTGAAGGATTATACATACATTGAATCAATCAATTGTATCCATTGGATCATCATCCAACATGTACTTGGGTTCAGACCTCAAATGGTCAACCTAACCAAACAGTCAACCCTCTCTTGCGGTTTGGAGTCCAAGTCATCAAACGGTTTGCAAACTGTTTGGTCTCCAAACGGATTTGTGAAACTGTTTGGACCAAAAGTCAAAAACCGTTTGCAAATAAAATTTGTTGAGATGTGTGCTTGTGATTATGTCATCATCATCAAGCTATAAACCCACAAAACTTTCTATGATTTTCATGGTGATTGCATCAATCAACCAAATTAAATTTCAAAAATGAAGAAAGGATCATCAATTGATAAAGAATTGAATGCAATAACAATAATAAGGGTTCAAGTTATAAAACCCGCCTCCAATTGAGCTCCAAAGCTTCAAGATCACGTCAACAATGGTAGATGCAACTCCTTTCACTATCCCAAGGCTCGTCCCCAAGCTTTTGAGTGAAAAGGAATGGTTGGAATTGAAAACGAGATCGAAATAAGAAGAAATCATGTATTAATTTGTGATTTCCACCATGGATTCAAGGTGAAACAGAGTCAAGAAGCTTACCAACAGGTTGGGGAGCGTTCTCCTCTTGCTCCCAAGGTCATTTTGCAAGAAAAGGGTGGAAGTGAATTCGAAATTCCCCCTTTACTCTATGGATAAATGAGCTTATATGCAATTTTTATTAAAAATTCAATTAGGAGAGGAAGTAGGAATTATCTCCCCCTTATCCTTGCCACTTGCCCCCTTCCCTTCCTTAGGGACGAGGCTATCATATTTGCCTCTTATTACTCTCAATTATCCATAATTTAAAGAAAAACAAATTAAGTACCTTAATCCATTTAATAGTAATATCCATAAGTGAGTGGATATTTCTTTTTCTTATAATAATGTGAGTGGGTTTTTCACCTCCTTGAGATATTTCGTGGCCCTTGCAAGGCACAAAAACGTACAAACATATCTGAATTCAACCATTTCAATTTTGGTTGAAGGGCATTTTAATTAATAAATTTATTTTTGCATTAAATTGAATTAGGATTTCAATTATGCTTAAATCTTGATTATTTTAATATCAAGATTCTCTCTCCTCCAAATTAATTCAAATGAGGCGCCCCTATAATTTTCTTTGCTCTACATGATGACAAGAGACATAAGGGACCTTATTGAAGTGGTAATTTGCATATTGAACCCTAAGTTTTGGGTAAATTGCACTTTACTCCAAAACTAGGTTTTAATGCACAAACATTGCTTTATCAGCTTTTTCTTGGTACTCAGACTTTCTCAAGCCATACCACTGCATCATTTCCATTCTCATGATGATACAACACATGAGGAACATATTATTATGTAACATTTGCAAGTTAACCCCTTAACTTGGGTAATTTGCACTTTAGTCCAAAATAAGCAAACATTGCTTCAACACTACACAAACAAGACCAAAATTGAAACATAAGTTCCTCTTGAGCCTTAATTACTTTTCACAATATAAAATTAAGGATATAATTAACTTTCTTAAGCAAAACTCCCAGGGTTAAGGCATAACCTAGGTCAGGGATGTTACACAATGCATCTTGGAAGTACCAAGATGTACCAAAACTTGAAAGACATGTATTGGTGGCCATGTCTAAAGTGTGATGTGGCAAAGTTCATTGCCAAATGTCCAATTTGTCAATAGGTGAAGGCTGAGCACCAGAAGCCTACATGGGCATTACAACCCTTATCAATACCAAAGTGAAAATGGGATCATATTACTATGGACTTTGTGGTTGGTCTTCCTAGGATAGTCAAGGGTCATGAATTCATATGGGTGATAGTAGACAGATTGACCAAGTCATCTCATTTTCTACCAGTTAAGATGACATTTACAGCAGAGAAATTGGCACAAATATATTTTGATGAGATAGTCTGTCTGCATGGCCTTTCAGTGACTATAGTTTCTGACAGAGGTCCATAGTTTACAAGTCATTTTTGGGAACATCTGCATTCAACAATGGGAAAAAAGCTGAGATTCAGCACAACTTTTCATCTGCAGACCGATGGCCAGTCTGAAAGGACTATTCAGACTTTAGAGGATCTCTTGAGGGCATGTGTGCTACAATTTCTTGGTAGTTGGGATGTACATCTAATTTTGGTAGAGTTTGTGTACAACAATAGCTATCAAAGAAGCATAAATATGGATCCTTATGAGGCTCTGTATGGGAGACGATGTCAGTCTCCTCTTTTCTAGTATGAGACAGGTGAATATCAACTTTTTGGTCCTAAGCTAGTACAACAAACTATAGAAAAAATTAAAGTGATACAACAACTGTTGAAAGCAGCCTAGGATAGGAAGAAATCTTATGTAAATGACCGACGCAGACCACTTGAATTCCAAGTGGGAGATAGATTATATCTTAAGGTTTCTCCTTGGAAAGGTGTGCTAAAGTTTGGAAAGAAGGGTAAGATGGCTCCTAGATTTATGGGACCATACCTTATCCTAGCTCGTGTTGGAAAGGTAGAATATAAGTTGGAGACACCACCAGAGCTACAGAGATTGCATAATGTCTTTCACATCTCTATGTTGAGGAAATGCCATCCAGATACTAACCAGATAATCCAACCAGTAGAGGTTGAGTTAGATGAGGATATCTCCTATGTTGAGGGTCCTGTGTTGATCAGGGATAGAAGGGTGAAAAAGTTGAAGAGAATAGATATAATACTAGTGAAAGTTTTTTGGAATCATCATGTCATATAGGAATCCAAATGGGAACTAGATAATGAGATGTGTAGAAAATACCCATCTCTTTCTACGTAGGATTTTGGGGTGAAATCCTTGTTAGGGGTTTGTAGTTGTAAGGCCCCTAAACTTGCTTAATGAGTTGAATAAGTTTAATTACCATAATTGAATTCTTATAACCCTAATATAACATTTTATATGTTTTTAAATCATAAAACAAGCTTAAGTTTAAAATTTGGTCCAATTTGGACACTGTTTGAGCAAGTTATGCAATTTTCTATATATTTTGGACTTTTCAGCAATTTACCCAATTGAGGGGTTTCCTTTCCAATTTTTCACATACATTATGTTTTTTAGATGTTATATTATCATTATTTAGTGTTTTTATCCATGATTTGAAGGTGTTTTCCTCAAGGGTATTTTAGCATTTACCCCTTCATGGATGAGCTACCTTTAGTAGCTATCAACTAATGAATTATGTGATTGGCTGGGAAATTTGACAAAGGAAAGATAAACATGTCTATATGGTTGGTGGGGGAGCTTCTTGTGTGTGTGCTTGTATATTCTTAATAGTTTAAGTCCATAGACACATGGGGACGCTACTTTTACACCTCATGCTTGCTTCCATCCTTATCCATGGGCTATATTTACCTCTTCCTTGCCCAAGTACAAAACTATGATTGATTTCTCTTTCCTCTAACCTGGAGAACAACTCCACTCTATTTTTCTATGGAACAAAGTTCTCTAAGGTAGAAGGAAACCTCTTTTTGGAGAAGAAGGTCTCCTAGAGCTCCATCTAGCCCTACCTAGGGTTTCCAAGGTCATCTTCTAGGAATTTCCACCAAGGCAAGTTGTTTTTGTCCTTCCTTCTCCATTTCTCTTGCTCTTCTCCTTCATTATACCTTCCTCCAGGTTGGAAACTTGCTGGTCCATGGGAAAGTGGATCAAAATTCAAAAATCTATCCTTCTTGTTTCTTTTTCTAGGATTTTGCTTCTTTTTGGAGAGAAGTACCTATTTGGCCAAGTTTAGATCTGAATCCAAGGTTTTCTTGCCCTATTTTCTCAAGATTCTTTCTATTTGGGATCTGACCTACTCTATATAGGTGAGTTATATAACATTCTTCACTTATATTGCTTACTAGAAGCTTGTTAGTTCATGTTTATGCTTTAATGTGATGATCTAAGCATAAAGAAACCATGCTTGTTTAGAATTACGAATTTTTGTGGTGTTCCCTATTTTATTATAGTTCTATATGAACTTTTAAACATGTGTACGACCTTTCTAAGGTGTAACATGATCTGGGACAGCTTGATAGTATCAACCTATGGTGCTAAGCACAAAATAATTGATGGTTCAAATAAGGGTTTTCAAGCTATTTCCTTCCCTATCACACAACCAATGGTCATACCATTCAATAACCAAAAGTGTTGCTATCTTGGCAACTGATGTTCATGATCAAGGGTTTCAAATGTATGGTAACAACCTATGGTCACCCCCTTAGGTCAGGTTTTGGCTCAATTAGACGTTTAATTATCATCTACTAAGTATTCTAATAATGTTTTCAATCGATGATGACATTAGCTTAATATTTGATGGTGTTAACTGAATGTATTACTGATCTAACAACCAATGGTGACCTAATGTTCACAATTAATGGTGGATCAGGTCATCATCATATATTATGAGTTAAGAATGTAATTGTATATTTGACTAAACCTTAAACTAATGGTTCATTGGTTCAATTGATCTAATGGTTAGACCTATACTTCAATTGGTAACCTTGAACAATGAACCAGATCCAATGAATAATATTGGATGCTTCAACATCCAATAGATTAGAATAAATCACATGATATTATATGTGGGTTATGGTGATGATAATTCGATGGTTCAATATTATTAATTTGTAGTCTTACCTTTGCCATTATATAGTTATATTTGATAAATCACTATAATAAGTGCATGCGTAACTCCGATGTGATCTAGCTCGTTATACCTAACATTAATGTAATTATATGATGTTGATTAGTTATAATCAGATCTCTTGAATGATTAATGTGATAATGAATTACACTCTTCTTGTGTTGAAACCACATTGTAGTACTATTTGAATATCATAGTGCATTGCCATGTTAATATCTATGGACACATATGTGCTAATGATCTTTTGAGCCTTGTTTAAGGCATGGAATGATGATGATAACCTTACTGTGAATAATGTGATAGTCTTAACGACCTTTGGGCATGTTTGAAGCCATGATTGAGGTGAAATCCTCTTCATGTTACAACAAGGGTTAAAACCCTGGAACTTGTGAGAAGATATTGGTATCTTGTAAAAGTATGATGATAAGTGTGGTCCATTAATTTTCAATGAATGATAGCATGTGATAATGTGATTAAGATTTATATATCATATATTTTATATCTTTTGAAGTTGTTATACATATACTCTTGTTAGAAAATATTTTGGATTTGAATGTCCATTTGTATGATTTAGCCTTAATTCACCCAATTGACATAACTAATTAAGTGAAACTCTAATCATGTAGTGTCCTGTGCCATAGATATATCTGAGTGTCAGAAATTGCCAGATAGTAGAATGAGTATTCCTAAGGGATACTCAGAGCGCATACTGATGAATATGCGGGGTGCTTGTCATCTTGAATTCAAGTGTTAGGGAGGATGACAATGGTCATACGCAGCCCTTAGTTTGAGAACAACTGCGGTCGTGTCTCAGTGATTAGATATATATGATGAGATTGGAGGACAACTATGGTTGTACCTCGGATGGTAGGATATGTGTACCCGCCTCTTTTCACTAGTGTTGTGACCTGTACTAAGGACGGACTAGGCTATTAGCAGCTTGACCTTATGTGTCGATGTGGCGGACCCGTATTGACCGGGAGCGGAGAAGATCTAAGGAGTCTGGCTCTTCCTCAGGGCAATGTAATAAAAGAAGTGATATAAGCCGTGTAGTATACTGGCTATGGTTAAATACGTCTCACATTGTTTGATTAGTCTTTAACTTGTCTTTATACTATACAGTGTTACAAGATGATATCATATGACCTTTGAGTAATTATACTTCTTGTCAAATTTATTTGCTTAATGGCTTAGTATTTTAACCTATTCAATCTACTTAAATTGCTTATTCATTACTATATCTGCTCAGTTCATTTACTGTCAATCAATAAGTTATAATCAATATATGTTGGAAAGAGTTATATCTCTCGCTGGGTCATCACATTTTTTAGGTGATTGCGGGCTATGAGGTCGAGGTCGCGCTGTGGAAGAGAACCAACCTAGTGATCAATAGATTCAGAAGGTTGGTTGGTTGTAGATGTTAGTAGTAGAGTCCTAGTGTCATCCCTGTACTCTCAGGTCTGGGTATGAGATGTCTTTTTTTAGATGATATACTCATATCGACACGAGATTTTGATAGTATGCCAACGTTTGCATATATATGACATGTACATGTGAACTATCTTTTGTATGCAGGATGTGACTGAGGTCTTTGGTCTCATATGTGAATATTTGTTACAATATATGAGAATGGAATGATGGACCTTTATGTAAATGTTCTAGAGTTCATTTACATTGTTGGATTGGTTTTAATTACTCCGCATTTTTGAGTATGTGATTAATTAGTAGTTGATTGTGTTTTGTGTTTTGAGTACGAGGTGTCATAGTTCTCTTATGCCAAATAAGGTCTAAAAATATATAAAATTGCAAGAAAACTAAAATACTAATGTCAGGATTTTAAATAGATTCATATGCCGAGTAGACTATCTCAAGAATGAACTACAGGATGAGAAACACTTTGACTTGCCAGGAAGGTTGATACTGGTCCCTATCATCTAAAAATTTCTCTATGATATCCTCGATTTTTTGTAGTTAGCTGAAACATAAAAAATGAAATCGGCCAGTCTAATTAAAGAGGAGTTACTACAATTGAAGTGAGATATATTTTTAAAGCAGAATTATACCGAGAAGAATATTTTATATCAAGAACGAATTGTAAGATGCGAAACACTTCAATGGTGTGAAGGATTGATATGCCAAACATTGTTTGATAGGAATTGATAATACTGGACGCTATCGTATAAAAGTTTCCCTAGATATGATATACTCCACTTTTTTGTAGCTAGCTGAAAAATAAAAAATGAAATCGGCCAGTCGTCTAAAGAGGAGTTACAGTTACTACTATAGAATTATTCAAGATAAAAATAAATAAAACATCATTCCTAACTGCCGTTCCTCCCATCGGCCTTTCCGATGAACGTGCCGCGCTTCTCCAGCAAACTTTCAACCTCCTCAAACGACAACCCTTTCGTCTCCGGCACGAAGATGGTGATAAGTATAAGCGACACGATCGAAAACCCGCAGAAGAGGAGGAACGTCGCGGCGGTCCCGATGGCCTGCGTGAGGCTGAGGAAAGTCTGTGTGACGATCAAGTTGGACACCCAGTTGGACACGGCGGCGATCCCACCACAGACACCGCGGAAGCGCAAGGGGTAGATCTCCGAGTTGACAATCCACGGCACGGTACCCATTCCAGGGGCGTAGGAGATGATGTACGCCCCAAGTCCGACGAGTGCCAGCCATCCAAAGCTACTTGGACATCCCTTAGTGTACCACTGTCGTTTGCCGGCGCGGCACGCGCCCTTGGCGGCGTCGTTGTACGCGAGGCAGGCACCCGGGTGGAGCGTGTCGGCGGCGTCGGCGCAGAAGGCACATCCGGACTCGGATGCTTTCAGGCAATCCATGCAGTCCCAGTTCGACGTCGGTGCGTAGGCCGGGCATGTGGCGTTGCGAAACAGGGCCGTGTTGTCGTGGCTGACCGGCGGTGAGTGCTTAGCGCCGGCGTAGAAGATCCCGCTGAGTAGCGCGAGCATGGTAATGATCCCTATCAGACTTACCAGCATGAGTCTCCGCCTCCCTACACGGTCGACGAACAAGAGGCTAATAATGGTTCCGACGGCGTTCAACCCAGAGGTAATAAGCGACAACGCCAGCGCCGTCTTGTTGGAAGCATACCCAGCAAGCTGCACAATAGTAGGGCTATAATACATAACAGTATTAATCCCAACAAACTGCTGCGCAACCTGACACAACACTCCAGCTCTCAACCCGCGCCTAACAGGTTTACTCCTCCACGCACTCTTGATCTTAGAAACCGTCCCACCATCAACACCTCTTTCCTCTTCAATCTCCGACTCAACGGAGTGTCTCAACGCGTCAATCTCGCCCTCCACCTCATGTGGCTGGTAGATCCGCCTTAAGATGTCGACGGCCTCATCGGTGTGTCCCTTCCGATACAACCATCTCGGTGATTCCGGGAGTGTGAGCATCAGCACGATCTGGAGCGCGGCCGGGACGGCCGCCACGCCAAGCATCCATCGCCATGTTCCAGGGAGTCTCGTGAAGGCCAAGTTGAGGATGTAAGATAAGAACTGACCGCCGGTGATGAGGAGCCCGTTGAAACTGACCATCGCACCTCGGATTTTTGCCGGGGATGCTTCGGAGATGTAGAGTGGGGATGTCATTGACGCCATCCCGACACCGATCCCCACAAAGATTCGGCCGACGATGATGACGCCTGGAGAGGGTGCGAGTGCCATGATGACTGCGCCGACTAGGAAGAGTGCGTCGGCGAATAGGATCGTCTTTTTGCGGCCCAGACGGTCGTTCATCCACCCGCCTACCGCTGCGCCGATGATTGCGCCTGCTACTGCCATGCTCACGATTGTTTCTTGCAGGTAGGTCTTCCTGTCGACTTCCTTGAACTCGTCGCGGATGTACAGGAGCGCGCCGGAGATGACACCTGTAAGGGAGCGAAGATAACAATTACATATCACGTACGGATCGACCGGATCATATCATCGTTGCAAACAGTGGAAGATGAGGGAAGGGATGATATGAGATTGAGATTTACCTGTGTCGTAGCCGAATAGGGCCCCTCCTATCCCTGCCGAGAACGCGAGGCGGAGTATGTAAGGTCGCCTCCATGTGAGGTTGAAGCATTCCTTGAACTCCATTGAGTCGGCCTTGTGCACTCCTCCTTCCACCATGGTGCCCGCAGGTCAATCAGCATCCACGGATCAAAAGATGCCTACCCAAGTGGCGGCGCTCAGAACCTGATCACTGGATCAATCGGTCCGGCTTGTTGCCTCTGAAAATGAGGAGATCTAAACGTCGGTGATCATCAGAAAACCTAAAATTGATCCTTAATCCCTCCTGGAATGATCATAGATCTGACTCACCTATTGATCAAAGAATGATCTTCGCCGATCGATCCCCAGTCGCTCACCAAGGCAAGGAAGAAAAGACCAAAGAGGTAAGAAAGGTACGTAAGAAGAAACGGAATGAAGCCGGCAGGCACGAAAGGGATGAAGGCGGCCGGTGAGGGACGGAAGGGAAAGGCGGTTTTGCTGCTAGCTGTTGTCTCTTTTCTCGGCGGCGCTGGATATATAAGTAGTGTGGGACACGGTGGGGGGAATGTGTTATCAAAACGGCAAGGGGATTGGTATCTGTTCCTGATATCTCCCCAGCGCCATACATATGGCATGCGACAGCGAGTCAGCGACTGTGTTTGTTTCTCTCTCTAGGAGATTGACGATGCCACACGTAGCTGGCCTCCTAGCAGTTTGCGGATGGGTGTATCGTCGGGCTCCTCGTTTGCGGCTGAGGTTACCTGTGTGTTACCAGCATAAACAGAAAAACATCTTGTTTTTTTCTTTTAAGAAGACAATTCTATAGGCTATTTCAGATGAGCGAGAACAACCAACCTGATCTGATAGCTAGGGATAAGGTGAGTTAGGTATGTTATTTTCAAACCCGATTTGGAATGCACCCGCATCAGGGAAAATTACAGATGCATTATCATGTTTTAATTAACATACTCTATATTGTGTTTTGGCAAGAATATAACTAGCACTGGTCTTATACTTTGTGAGGAATTAATTTATGGCACTTTTTTTGTATCTCGTAAGCAATATAATGTGTATCAGACTATTTACGGTGTACAATAACTCAGTCGACAAGCATGACAGAAAAACAAATTTGGATCGAGTTTACCAGAAATTAAAAGTGAAACGAATCTGGATGTGTATCATCACCATAATCTTGGGTTCGGCTGCATGAATTCTTCTTTTCCAATCAGCTCCTTTATGAGATTAATCAGACCATGATATTAACTAACAACAAGTTTGATTCCATTATAATAAATGTCCCATGATGGACCTTTTTTTCACTGTGTGTACCATAGTGTATTGACCCAATACTTGAGTTAGCAAGCTCAGACGTTTTAGAGACTTCTCCGTTAGGCATATCACAGGCATTGGTTTTATACTTTGTCATTGATGTATGACTCCTTTGTTGAATCTCGTAAGTAAACGCGCCATTGATTAAATACGGTGTACAATAGCACAAGTATAAAAACATATTTTTAGTTATAATATATGAATATACGGTTTGCATAGTTTGGGTGGATCCAACGTCAAAGATTTATTGCGGGTTTGGTTCAACAAAATGACAAGATAGTCTTGGGTTAGGTTCCATCATGTATATTTAGTCTTTGCTCCGGTAGAATCTATAATGAAACATGCTCCAGCTCAACCCTCTTCAAGAATTTGTATATATCCCACATTTACTTCGTAAGAATGTGTTATATCGCCCATTTATTGACAACGTTATTTCTTTCCGTCGTTCCTTCTATCGTCATTAATGCTTCGTACCAATATAATGGCAGTGTACTTGTCAATTTCGGTCATGAGAGAAAATACGGTAAGATATAAGTGCAACATGCGGTCAATGAAAATGAACATAACGATAATGCCCGGACGGTTGTTTTCTTTTATGGTTCATATTCAGAGAGTATTTATTTATTTATTTCCAATGAATAGCCAGCGATATTCTCCTTCTAGGTATCAAATTATTGAAAACGATCCAGAGCAATCGAGTCCTCTTCCAACAAAAAGATTAAACAAAATTATTGTTTAAAATATTAGGCAGGTCTTTGCCCGAAAGTATTATTATGGGTAGAGTCACAATTCGATTTTTTTGGACTAGGTTTTATTTTGGGTCATTTCAGATAAAAATTATTGACTAGACCCTAACTTACAAAAGATGTATTTTTGAGACGAAGTCCTTGACATTCACCCGATCATAAAAAAAAGTTTAGGTTTGGTGTGCCTGACCTAAATCCAAAAACCAAGGAAATGCATTAAAAACAAACATATACTTTCTAGTCAGTGGAAAAAAAGAAGTTTCATCAACATATTCTAGTCCAAACAAATCAACTATGTGAATAAAACATAATAGAGTTTTGTACAAGAGTTTTAGACGCAAGGTTAAGAAACATAGCATAATAAATCTTATCAATATATATTGATATAATGAAAAAACCAATCTAAGATTGTTACCTATCAATGAAAAACTATGTATAGTTGTCAAAAATAAACATGAGGATGGACATATTAGAAATTTAGTAGTCTATTAGGTGGGTTAAATTTTAGAAGTCTTAATTCTATTCATATATAAAATTGAGAAGGAGCAACTATACCATTTCAAGTTTGAAGTCCAAATCTCAACCGGCCTTGAAAAATTCCAAAACAATGTACTGATCAAATTTGAGTCAGGTTGATATATCTTAAATGTCAACTCGTTTAATAAATTTGGGCTCTAATCTAATCCATTGGCTCATTTTTATTTTACCGCTCTTTTTCACGACTTTGATCTGATAAAACATGACCTCGTATAATTTTGGGTTGACAACGATCGTGCATTTTAGTCTTGAACTAGGGAGGTGCTCAATCTGAATCCAAACATGGAGCACTAAACATGGAAAACCAGATATCGACCATATAGTGGCAACATAATATCATCCTAATTTATATCCTCCTATCATCGTTACTCCACGGTGTATATTCCATTTGGGACATGGGAGAATACACGATAAATATAAATGTTGTTGGTGGTCAATGGAAGGAACAAGCAAAGATAACAATGTTACCGTCTTACTACACATTACTATGACACAATGACGAGTGGAAGATATTACAATAGTTCGACTGCTTGATTACAACTTGAATACATGGACTTAGTTTACAGGGTTCTTCGCAGACATTGGGGATATGAACAGGAAAGAAAATAAATGAAACATGTAGAAAATAAGTTGTTGTGATCGTGGGTGAAGATCATAGTCATTAACTGTTGTGATCTATTGATTATTGTGATACAATAGGTCTTTGTGTCTCTGAGCTTTCATCTTCAATGTCATCTTCAATGTCAGTGAATTACTTGGTGTATTATCTTAACAGCCCCCCGTAAGTTGGGACTGGGAGAATTGGAGGCCCAACTTGAGAGAAAATGTCCTAAATTGGGTCTTGTGAAGGGCCTTGGTAAACACATCAGCGAGCTGGTCCTTAGAGGGGATGAATCTGGTTTGGAAGTGACCAAGAGCAACCTTTTCACGTACAAAGTGGTAATCCAATTCAATGTGCTTCGTTCTGGCATGGAGGATATGGTTGGATGTAAGAAAGAGAGCACTAATATTATCATTGTAAAGTAATGTCAGTTGTTGATGTTCCAAGCATAGTTCTTGAAGAAGTTTTGCAAACCAAGTGAGTTCAACTACAGTGAGTGATAGAGATTTGTATTCATCCTGGACACTGGATTTGGATACAGTGGGCTATTTCTTGGATGACTAAGACAAACATGTTTGACCCAGGAAGATGCAATACCCAATCGTGTTGCGTCTGGTGAGGGGCCAGCCGGCCCAATCAACATCACAAAAACCAGAAACTGGGAGGGAGGAGTCACGAAAGATTTGAATGCCCATGGAGTGAGTACCTTTGATGTATCGTATGATGCACTTAACTAAATGAAGATTAATGGTGGTGGGATAGTGAAGAAATTGGCAGGCGAGGTTGACACCATAGGTGATGTCCGGCCGGGTGAGGGTGAGATACTGAAGAGAGCCAACTATACAACGATAGGAGCTTGGGTCTATGACGGGTGTACCAGGCTAGCAAAGAGAGTCACGAAGGAAGGAAGTACAGACTGGGGTTGAGATAGGCTTGCAGTGGATCATGTTCTCGTGAGTTAGGATGTCAAGGTCATATTTGTCTTGGTGAAGAAGAAGACCACGAGAGTTGTGTTCAACTTGGATGCCAAGAAAGTAGTGGGCAGACCCGAGGTTGTGAAGGGAGAATTCAGATTCAAGTTGGTTGATGATGTGGTCAATAATCACAGTTGAGTTCACAGTGATTAGGATGTCACAGACGTAGATGAGGAGTAGATCAATGTGTCTTGGTTGGAAAGAACAAAGAGAGAGGAGTCAGTAGTGCAAGAATGGAAGCCTAGCTCAGAGAGGAAGGAGTGGCTGCAGTAATACCAAGCACGAGGGACATGTTTGAGCCCGTAAAGTGCCTTATGAAGTTAGCAGACATGGTGAGGAGAGGAAGTGTCAAAAAATCATGGCGGCTGGTCCATGTAAACAATGGTATCAAGTGTACCATTGAGAAAGGTGTTGCATACGTCAAGTTGTTTGATGACCCAGCCTCTAGAAACAGTGATCAAACAAACAATTTTTATGGTGGGAGCCTTCACAATAGGACTGAAGGTTTCTGTGTAGTCTATACCTTTCTCTTGATGAAAACCCTTGGCCACTAGACTAGCCTTGAGTCGATCATGGAACCATCAGGGTTTAGTTTGGTCTTGAAGACTCCTCGACAACTGATAAAATTCATTTGCGGGTCCCTGGCAACGAGGGTCCGTGTTTGATTCTAATGAAGAGCCTGAAGTTCAGTAGTCATGGCTTGGTACCAGACTGGATGACAAAGGTCTTGGGTGACAGTGTGAGGTGTGAAAGGAAGAAGGGTGGTGTTGAGGGCATATTTGGGGTTGGGTTTTCAGACACCACTTTTCCCACGAGTGATCATGGGATGGTTGTTGTTAAGGGGAGTGGGAGGGCTGGAGTCAACTTTTGATAGGATGGAGGAATCCTGATGTTCAGACTGGTGTGATGAAGAGTGATTGGAGGTCGTGGAGTCTGTTAGGGGAAGGGAATCAGAGGTGGGAGGATCTACGGAGGTAGGAGGATCGACTGTGTAATATCCCTGACCTGGGTTATGGCTTAACCCTAGAAGTTTTGATTAAGTAAGTTATTTAAAAACTTGTTTTAATATTTTAAAAAGTAATTAAGACTCTTATAGAGTTTCATTTTCAAGTCTGAGCTTATTTGCAAACTGTTTGTGCATTATTTGATAGTTTGGATATAAAGTGCAATTTACCCAAGATGAGGGGCTACATTGCAAAATGTAACATTTTGAATGTACCTCATGTGTTTTAGCATCATAAAAGAGAGAATTATGCTAAGGGGCATCTTGTGGAAAGCCTAAATTTCAAGTTGAAACTTGTTTGAATAACATTAGTGCCTTGTTCACCAATTTTGGTACAAATTGTAATTTACCCAAAATGTAGGGTTGATATGCAAATTACCACCTCTATTTTGTACCTACTTCCTCCTAGTATAATCTAGAGGAGTGAGAAATAAGGATACACCATGTTTGAATCATGTTTGAGTGATGGTACTGTTAGTGATGAAAAGACCAAGAAAGGGTTGAATGTGAAACCCTAATTTGAGTTGTATCTGTTTGTAGAGTTCATATGAGAATTCCTATTAGAAAGGGATCGATAGAGGGAGTCTCATATTAGTTTGTGAACTTATCTCCTTTCCCATGATGGGCTAAGCAACTCAAGGAGGGGAAGTGTGGGGTCTGATCCATAAATCACGAGGTAAACTCAGCGGAAGCGTTCGATTAGCAGCGGAATATGAAAAATTACTAGAAATTAAAACTTTTTAAGAAAAGATCTTTAAAACATAAAACTCTTTTATAAGAAATAAGATAAACAGTTTACATCATGTTTTAACATTACATCTCTGTGAAATCACCTCTTGAGTGATTATATACATCCATTGCCCTGTTATCTGTACAAGGTAAGATACAACAAAATCTCAAGGCTTAAAGCCAAAAACCTCAGACCTATTGACTCCTAGGACCTGAGAGTATAGAGACGACATAAGACAAGCTATCTACAAGACTCGACAGTCAGTATCTCCACCTGAGATTCACTGCTGCCCCTGGTGTTGCTGCTACTGATACTGCTCACCCTCAGATTGGTTCCTTCGTCCTCGGCGACCACCTAAAAAGTTGAAATCTACGGGGTGAGACAATTTTAAATGATTGTCCCAGAGAGAGTTATAACTCTCCGCCAGAAGCTTTGTTACAGAAAATAAGGAATACATAAGCAAAGTGACTTAAATCATTCAACAACATGTTTGATGTTAAGTAAAGCAACTTCTACTCAAACAATCACTTCATTAAGGAATATGAAGAACATGTATACTAGCTACTTGATTTAGAACATTTATAAACAATGTAACATCAATCATTGTTTCTCGTAGTTCAACCTAAGCAGATATTCTACGTGGTTGATTATGTTTTACAAACATTATTATGCCCTGCGGAGATGAGGTATACCGCTCATACTCCAACCGATCACTACTAAGTCACATCGGTATCATACATAGGTCATCAAAAGAGCCGGATTCTTATGACCTCATCTTCCTCAGTCAGTGTGAGGATCAACATGCAGGACATCTCGTGTCTCTGCTACAATAGCTTACCAGGGTATTCTGAGACTTCGCTATTAGAGTCACAGTGGCATTCTGTACTCTCTTCGCCATCGAAAGATCTCTTGTTTATCTCTCATCGATGTGGTATTTAAAAATTCCCTCGGGAGATTAGTGATACATCACCCCGGTATAAACACATAGTGAAGGGTTGATGGATTAAAGTACATCTTACATCAATTCCTACACTAGGACGTAAGGATATTCACGTCCATAATCCCCCACATACTCAAAAGTATATGAACCAGGAGTTCCCTTAGGAAAACCTATTTCACCATCATTTAGCTTCTGACAATGATGGATCTATGATCAGGGCTCTACATGGTATGATTATACTTGATTATTTAGGTACATTTCAGCATTATTTTAGCATCAAGCATGTTTCCAAGCATTTAACTATTAAAACACTGCTATAAAAGAAGAATACTAAATGTATCAAGTTTAACTCACATCAGTTATCATATGAATATCAATTCTTAACCATTTCATTACTATGATTCAAGAATAGGGGTGTTCAAACCCTTGGATCATCATAAGTCATCTAAAAAGCATGACCTTGATGTTGCTCATGGCTCTTACAGCCCATCAATCTCATATGTTGCCACTTAAACATAGGCAACATAGCATATATCACTTTTCATAAAGCCTATAGCATGCTTTCAATGAATATGATATCATAACCCTTACTTGGTTATGATCATTTCTTTATAAGAACCTGCATGGGTAATTCAATTGATAATAATAAACAATTCATTTCCAGATCAACAATTTATAAAGCAGAAATAACCTTTCTATTCAAGGGTTGTACCTTCATGCCTTCATTAAGGTTAGGTTCCCTTTTATTTACATCAATTAGGGTTATCCAATCCCTTTCATTATGATTAGGAATAATGATTCCTTATCTCATACTTTAATCATGAAGATTCATGCTTAAAAGCATAACCTGGAATTAGGATTTATTGTACATTTCATCATATCACCCTCAATTAGGGTTTACTATTCACATTACATGTTGTTACCCTAGAATTAGGGTTTACTATTCACTTCATAGTGAATTGAGCTCATAGAATCATCATGTATGAAGATTATTATCATTGATACCTTCAAATTAGGTTAAGATTCATCAATTATCATAATTAGGGTTTCTATGATCTCACTATGAAGGATCATACCCTAATCATGTGCATTCATTCATATTGAAGGTATTTTACTTGATTTTCATTCATATTAGGAGCCTTCTCTCTCCTCTCACTAATAGATGATGTTTCCATCACTCTAGATTAGGTTAGGTCAAGTAAACATTGATTAACATAAGTCAAGTTATCACCATCATGGTCATTAGGGTTTGCTTGATCAAGGGGTGTTGTCTACTTGAACCCTTGAAGGTTACTTTAGTAATATTCACCATTGATCATAACATACATCAACTAACCCATCACTTGTTCCCTTAATGTCTTTAGGTATCATTAGGGTTTGAGTTAATCAACCATTGAACCATCTAAGCCTTCCAATCATTAAGCAATCTTGACCTTAAAAGACCCCAAACGGTTTTGAACTTTCAACCTCCAAACGGTTTTGAAACTGTTTGGAAGGGTTGACCGTTTGGTACCTTTGACCTTCAAGACCGCATAAACAAGATCACACTCAAGACCGTTTGCCCTTAAATGGTCTTGAAACCATTTGATCATGTTGACCGTTTAGCCAAGTTTGACCTTGAAACCGTTTGAGCAAATCAGCCTTGAAACCGCATGACCTTAAACGGTTTTAAAACCGTATGAGTCCAAACAATTTTGAAACCGTTTGGGCCCAAACGGTTTTGAAACCATTTGGGCCCAAACGGTCTTGAGACCGTTTCCCCCAAACGATCTTGAGGCCGTTTGGATTCAAATGGTCTTGAGACCGTTTGGTCCAAACATCTCAAAACCGCATGGACCTATAAAGTGCATCAACACTTGTAATTGATTAGGGTTTTCAATGTTGAACCCCTCAATTGATCTCATACATGTTATCCACTCATCAATTGAGATAACTAGGTTAATCCTTAACCAATTTGACACTCAATTGATCCTCAATTGGTCACCAATTAGGGTTAGGACCAATTGAATTAGGGTTTGAAATGATCAGCCTTCAACATCCATAAACATGAGTCTAATTGAAGTTGAACCTATTGAATCATCATCCAATTGGACCATGACCTGACCCCAAATGGTCTTGATATCGTTTGGAAATCCTCCAAATGGTCTTGAGACCGTTTTCCCAAAGTCTCATAAAAAACTAAGTCAATTTGTTAAGGGTTGAACCCTAATTAGGTCACCAAATCAACATTTTGATTGTTTCAACAACTTATGATGATTGGACCTTCAATTGATCAAATTCCCTTAACCCTAGACCTTCAAACGGTCTTGGGCGATCACCAAACGGTCTTGAGACTGTTTGGGTGATCCCCAAGCAGTTTTGAAACCGTTTGGGCCACTCAACCCAAACTTCAACATGATTGGTCCATTGAAATCAGCAAATGAACATGATTAGGGTTTAGGTGATTAAAGTGCCTTCAACTTGAGATTTACTTGCAATTAATTGATGATTCTTTGTAGGTGATTAATTCATAAAGTGTCCAGCAGACCCTCAAATGGTAAATGCCTGGTCAAACCTCCCAAACGGTCTTGGAGACCGTTTGAATCTAAACGGTCTTGCAAACTGCATGAGTCCAAACGGTTTTGAAACCGTTTGGTCCCAAACAGTTTTGCAAACCGTTTAGACCAAAAGGATGGGAGACCTTTTGATAAAGTTACCTTGATATTCACGCCCATCATCTTCTACCTTGAGACTAAGGTCTGTTCTTCACGGTTTTGCTTGCAAGAGTGCAAGGGAGGATAGGGGAAAAGAAGAACAAGTAACTATCACATAGAAAGAGAGAAGCATAACAAAGCATAAGGGTTTAGAGTTATAAAACCCACCTCAGGGTCGTCCCTAGAGCTCCAAGATTCCAAGATTTAATGGTGACTTGAGATCCATAGGTCGTCCAAGGTGTCTTCTTCAAGAATTGGTTGGGAAAGGACGGCTAGAAAGAAGGACTAAGTAAGAAAAACCATAGAACCAACCTTGCAACATGATTTCCTCCATGAATCCGAGCAAGATGATGATCAAAGCTTACCTAGAACTCCTTATCCGTTCTCCTCTGCTCTAGAGCTCTGTCCTTAGTCGGTCCAAGCAAGGGGATAAGTGAAGAAGTGAAGGAAACAGTTCCTTGGTTTGCAAAGAAAGGAGTATATATACTTTGGGGGTATTTCCAAGATAAAGACAACTAGTTTCTTGATTTCCCATCTAGGTCCTTCTCTCCTTTAGGAACGTCCCTCCTCCTATGCTTAGGTAAAAACTCATCTTAAGCCCAAGGTCTATAGGTAAAGAAAGCTAACTTCTTACTAAGTTGCACATATAAAAGGGTCATTATACTTACAACTTGATTATTTAATTACAAAGGTTATCATTCTTATTTGATTATTCAATTGAAGTGAAATCTTCATCATTTTACTATAAATGATGTCAACAGTCATAAAAGATACTCTAGAAGGTATATTTTACATGTTGCACCCCATGTTTTGGGTAAATTGCACTTTACTCCAAAATTAGGGTTTTAAGCACAAGGATTGCTCTACAAGCTGCATCTTGATGCCCAAGCTTGGAGAATCCATCATACTTCAACATATTCATACTTATGATGTCTCATCATCATAGGAACATCCAAACATGTGAAATTTTCAAGTTAACCCCTCTAATTGGGTAATTTGCACATATGTCCCTGTATTACAAAACAATATCATAACTTTGTTCAAAAGGGCAGAAATGGAAATATATGTTCCTCAGGAGATTTAATTACATACCAAAAGATAATCACAAACATCTAATTACATGATTAAGAAAAACACCTAGGGTTAGTTCATAACCCAGGTCAGGGATGTTACAAATTATCCACCCCTTACAAGGATTTCGTCCCCGAAATCAACAAAACGTATTAAGAGAAAAGAGCAGGGTATTTCCTTCTCATCTCTTCTTCTAGTTCCCATGTGGCTTATTCAACACCACGATGATTCCAGAGGACTTTCACAAGACTTATATCTTTCTTTTTCAGCTTTTTAATTCTATTATCAAGGATTGACACTGATCCTTCCTCATAAGTTATATCATCATTCAATTCTACCTCCATTGGTTGTAGAACTGACTCGGTATCAGGGTGACATTTCCTCAGCATAGAAATGTGAAACACAGGGTGTAACCTCTGTAACTCTGGTGGCAACTCTAGTCTATAGGCTACCTTTCCAACTCGTTCAATGATTGGATAAGGCCCCATAAATCTAGGAGCTAACTTCCCTTTCCTTCCAAATATTAGAACTCCCTTCTAAGGCGAGACCTTGATATACACTCTGTCTCCAACCTAGAATTCTAAGGGTCTACGACGTCTATCAGCATAAGATTTCTGCCTATCCTGTGCAGTCTTAATCTGTTGTTGTATCACTTTGATCTTCTCTGTGGTCTACTGCATAAGATCAGGACCTAACAGCTGATATTCATCGGTTTCATACCAACATAAGGGTGATCTACAACATCTACCATACAAAGCTTCATAAGGTGCCATATCAATGCTATGCTGATAGCTATTGTTGTAGGCAAACTCTATCAAGCTTAGGTGTAGATCCCAACTCCCTGTAAACTAAAGAATGCATGCTCTCAACAAGTCTTCCAAGGTTTGTATAGTTCTTTCTGACTATCCATCAGTCTGTGGATGAAAGGCTGTACTAAACCTTAACTGGGTGCCTAAAGCTCTGTGCAGTCGCTCCCAAAAATGACTCGTAAACTGGGGACCTCTGTCTGAAACTATAGTGACTGGAACTCCGTGCAGTCGCACTATCTCTTGAACATACAACTGTGCTAACCTCTCAGCAGAATAGGTTGTTTTGATAGGTAAGAAATGCACTGTCTTTGTCAACCTATCAACTATTACCCAAATGGAATCATGTCCTTTGCTTGTCCTGGGTAGGCCAAGAACAAAGTCCATGGTTACATGATCCCACTTCCACTGTGGTATGGGTAAAGGTTGCATTGTTCCTGCAGGTTTTTGGTGTTCAACCTTAACTTGCTGACACACAGGACATCTCATCACAAACTCAGCAACATCCTTCTTCATCCCAGGCCACCAATACATATCTTTCAAGTTTTGATACATCTTGGTGCTTCCTGGATGCATGGCATACATCTAAGAATGAGCTTCTTCTAGGACTAACTTCCTTTAGTTGTCCACATCTGGCACTATCATCCTCCCATGATAACATGCTACTTGATCATCTGAGTCATGGAAACCATCTCGCTTCTCATCACCATACTCTGATCTAATCTGCTGAACCGCAACATCAACTTGTTGTGCCTCCTTGATCTGCTCTCTTAGGGTAGGTTTTATATGCATCTCAGCCAACAACCCGACTAACAACGACACCTTCAACTGTACATTGTCTTGCCTTAAGGAGATAAGCATATCTCTCCTAGAGCATACTAAAGAGTTTAGTTGTGCCCTATCTACTGCTGGTGTTGCTGATTTCCTACTCAGAGCATCTGCGACCACATTGGCCTTCCCTGTATGGTAATCAATTATACAATCGTAGTCCTTGATTAACTCCATCCAGCGACATTGCCTCATGTTAAGTTCATGCTGAGAGAAGATGTACTTAAGGTTCTTATGATCAGTGAAAATCTGGAATGTCTTTCCGTAGAGATAATGTCTCCAGATCTTCAAGGCATGAACCACAACAACTAACTCCAGATCATGTGTCGGATAATTCTCCTCGTGTTTCTTAAGCTGTCGAGAAGCAAAAGAAATCACTTGCTTATCCTGCATCAACACACATCCGAGTCCATTCTTGGAGGCATCACAGAAAACCACGTATCCTTTGCCTTGCTCAGGTAGCACAAGTACAGGTGCACTTGTCAACCTCTCTTTCAACAATTGGAAAGATTACTGACACTTATCATTCCAGACAAAAGGAACATCCTTCCTGGTCAACTTGGTCAAGGGTAAGGCTATAGAACTGAAGTTCTTAATGAACCTTCAGTAATAGCCAGCCAACCCTAAGAAACTACAGATCTCCGTTGGTGTCTTCGGCTGCTCCCATCGTAGAACAGATTCTACCTTTTTAGGGTCAACATGAATACTCGAGGCAGATATCACGTGTCCAAGAAAAGATACTTCTGGTAACCAGAACTCACACTTGCTAAACTTAGCATATAGCTTATGTTCTCTTAGCAAAGTTAGAGCCTGACGAAGATGTTGTTCATGCTGCTGAGCATCTCTACTATAGATCAGAATGTCATCTATGAAGACAACAACACGCTGATCGAGGAAAGGTCAGAAGATTCTATGCAGCTGGTGCATTAGTTAGTCCAAATGACATAACTGTGAACTCATAGTGACCATACCTTGTCCTAAAGGTAGACTTGGGTATGTCACTATCCTTAATACAGAGTTGATGATATCCTGACCTCAAATCTATCTTCGAGAATACGGTTGCACCACGCAACTGGTCAAAAAGATCATCAATCCTCGGCAGAGGGTACTTATTCTTTATTGTTACTTTGTTTAGTTGTCTGTAATCAATGCACAACCGCATTGATCCGTATTTCTTTTTAACAAAAAGAACCGGAGCACCCCAGATCAAAGTGCTCGGTCAGATGAAACCGTTCTCAAGCAACTCTTGCAGTTGTCTCTTGAGTTCTGCCATATCAACAGGTGCCATCCTATACGGTGTCTGTGCTATTGGTTGTGTATCTGGGATCAAATTGATTTCAAAATTAATTTCCCGAGGCGGTGGCACACCTGGAAGTTCTTCAAGAAATACATCTTCAAATTCCCTGACTATAGGAACTTCAGTAGGGTTAGGACTCTCCATGGTAGTATCTACCACATGAGCCAAGAATGCATAACATCCTTGCCTCATCAGCTTCTCAGCAACCATAGCTGACACCAGACAGGTGGGTAGAATCTTTCTCTCTCCTTGAAAGATCCATGTGTCGCTATCATCAGCAAACACAGCCTGCTTGGATTCACAATCCAAGACAACCCTATACCTTTCCAAGGTATCCATCCCAAGGATTATATCAAATCCTTGCATCTCAAGTGGTATAAGATCCACTTGAATGTGATGATAAGAAAAGAAGAGGATGTAGGGAGAGCACACCTCCTGCAACACGGCAGACCCTCTCAACGGAGTCTCAAGCAACAAGCTATCTTCCCTATGACTGGCCGTCATATTGTAGTTACGAATCACTCTTCGAGTGATAAAGGAGTGTGTAGCACCCAGATCAATGAAAATAGATACAACACAGGATGTAGACATATCATAATATAACAACTCCATATCACCTGCCACAACCCGAGGATTGATCACTGCATCAAGTGGGTTCATCGCATAGAACCTTGTTGTCGCCTATGGTTGATTCGGTGTTGACAATCCAGCTTGGGATGCTTGTCCACGTCCTCTAGCTGCTCCTTGAAACTGCCTCCTCTGTGATCCTTGCTAACTCTGCCTCTGTGGTTGTGTCACACTCGCTGGTCTAGCTTTGCAGTCTTTCATCAAGTATCCCATCTTCCCACATATGTAGCAACTTCTGTCTTGTTACTGTGGTCTGGGTGGTCCTATGACCGACATAGATGCTGAACTGCGAGCCCCTTGTAATGGTAGGCTTCGTCCTCTACCTCTACTCGGTGTCCATTGTGTCTGAACACTAGGTCTAGGTGGTGGAGGTGTAGGTGCAAAAAATATAGGCTTCTTAAAGTCTCTAGATGAAGACCCCTGGAACTGAGGATATCTCTTATGGGTTTGCCACTTCTCAGCTACGGACCTCTCTATCCTTCAGACTGACTCAACGAAGGTAGCAAACCTTTCCCGGTTCTCTAGTGTAGACACGGGAGTAGTCAACTCAGCGTTCAGCTCCTTCTCGAACTGTCTAATCCTCTCTTCCTCGGTAGCATCCATGTGCGGACAGAACCGCATCAACTCCATGAACTTAGCTTCATATTCGCTAATGTTCATCAAACCTTGCCTCAATCTCTCAAACTGAGAGATTTTCTTGTCCAGGAACGTCTTAGGGAAATATCTATTGACAAATTCCCGACGAAAGACTTCCCATGTAACCTCCACACCAGGCCTCTTCTGCTCTTCCATGGTCCACCAGTGACCAGCACTCCCTTTGAGAAGATAGACAATGTGTCTAACCTTCTCAGCTTCTGGGATGTTTAGGATTCTAAAGGCCTTCTCTAACTCAGTTAACCACAGATCAGCATCTGTAGGATCAGCTGTTCTGAAGTATTTTGTCGCTCCGACTCGGCGAAGTCGTTCAAACATTTTACCGATACCTTATCCTTCTGACTGGGCAGGTGCCCTAGGTGCAGGCATGGGCATCCTATCTGTGATGTGTGTCATGGTAGTCATAAACTGCCCGAACATGGTCTGGACAGCTGGGTTCTCCATGTCAGCTGGGTTAAACTGAGGTGGCTCAGGCACAGGTTGCTCTACTTCTGGGTTCCTTGCACCTTCTCGGGGTGCAACAACACTACTCTCTGCCACATACTCCTCGTATGGTCCAGACATCCTTACTTATCTTCTTCTTCTGAGGAGTAGAAGACACTATTAGATATACTGGAAGACACTAAGAATAGACTCGACATCCTAAGTCCTATGTCTCTGTAGACTCAGCGAACCTAGAGCTCTGATACCACTTAATTTGTGGGGTCCGATCCGTAAATCATGAGGTAAACTCAGCGGAAGCGTTCGATTAGCAGCGGAATATGAAAAATTACTAGAAATTAAAACTTTTTAAGAAAAGATCTTTAAAACATAAAACTCTTTTATAAGAAACAAAATAAACAGTTTACATCATGTTTTAACATTACATCTCTGTGAAATCACCTCTTGAGTGATTATATACATCCATTGCCCTGTTATCTGTACAAGGCAAGATACAACAAAATCTCGAGGCTTAAAGCCAAAAACCTCAGACCTATTGACTCCTAGGACCTGAGAGTACAGAGACGACATAAGACAAGCTATCTACAAGACTCGACAGTCAGTATTTCCACCTGAGATTCACTGCTGCCCCTGGTGTTGCTGCTGCTGATACTTCTCACCCTCAGATTGGTTCCTTCGTCCTCGGCAACCACCTAAAAAGTTGAAATCTACGGGGTGACACTACAAAAAAACAATGCTTCAGCTACAATTCCTCTGATTACATATATATTATATGTAGTTAAAACAACTTATCCTTACAAATTATTTATAATATAGTTAAAATGAATGTAGTTAATACATGTAACTACACGCCATCTGGTCATCTCTCTAATTGACCCAAACAAAATATTTGTATTCCCGCTACACTTCCTTTTCATCTCCCGGCTCCCGCGCATAAACTCCTCCCCAAATTGCCGTTTATCGTGTCCTTTGATTTCACACCTATTGCCGTCCATTCGTAGCCTCTAGGTCACAACCTCTTCTCCTCTCTCTAGACCTGAACGCACATGCTCTTCTTTTCTAAAGATCCTTACTGTCATACTGAGGGCTCTGTGCCTCCACTTGTAGGACTGATTATCGTCGTCGCCTGCATGCCCAACCATAGAGACTGATGATCTTCTCTTCCGAACAACAATCCACGGTACCCTACGCTCTCAGGAAATAGGTAACCATCTTGAATGATGTGTCACTGACTCATATATACATTCCTTATGCCCTGAGGCAGAAATAGGCCGAGCTCGAGAATATCGATTCAGACGGTTGATGTGTTACCCAATTGACTAGCTTCTGCGGATTCATCATCACCACTGGAAATATCTCATGCGGAAAAAAAGCCCCATTCACGGGCATCTTCAATCATCATTCTCGGACAAGGATTAATTAGAATGACATCAAAGTATTTTGTAGTAACGGGGTATATCATTCAAGTATGTTGCTACAGAAGATTACAGTTGCAATTGCCTGCTTCCTCAACCTCTCCTATACGTACTACCTTGGGCTCAAGATTCAGGGTTGCCTACTTAGCGCAATACCCAATTATTCATACATAGGTAACTAAAAGCAACAAGAAATGCTCATGCCTCCTCCTCAGTTCCATATAACTTTTACTATTACAACTTTCCTTTTTGGTATGCATTCCTGACTAGCTTTGTATTTTCACCTGCTCTGTTCTTATTGCCAGTTGATCGTGTCAACCACATGATCATTTGTTGTTCTCCAATTGGTCTTGTGAGTTTCACATCTGCTTGTTGGATGCAAATTCGCAAATCCTCTGTGGCCAATTCTCTAAACCGACTCACTGTGCAGATTTTGTATACCATGTGGTATACTACGTTATGATTGCCCTATGTAACCTATTTGATGAACTCTAGTATTTCTCTCCTTTAGAACTGGTTCATCCAAATGTAATGTGATACAGAGCTTTGATATATGATCAAACACCGGTATACATCCCAACTTGAAACTTATGTTATTTACTCCAAAATATAACACGTGAAACTTAAATAACAATCCAGCTACAACAGTTAGTGATTGAATATTTTTAACTATATATATGTGCATTATATTGGTGATTTTGTGGAAATACAAGAAGATACTAGAAATTGAAATGATTCACAAAATAAAACAACGAAGAAAGAGTATTAGCGTCTAGCATTAGAAGATGGGGGTTAAACACAGAACAACGCTACCTAACTTAGTTGTTAGATAAAACATTGTGAGGTTAGGGGAGGAAGATCAATTGAATATTGAGGGAGTCTTTCCTCAAGCAGGTAAGGTTGTGAGAGAATTCCAAACTTTATGGTAATTTTGATTACATGGGTTTGAAATATGAAATAATACATCACATATTCAGATATATGGAAGCTTGCCCAGGTTGATAATAATCTTTTCTTAATATAAGACGCAACCATAAACCAAGAGAATTAGGTATTTGAATTCCTTTTTTGGTTGATTTTGTGATGTATCACTTTTAGTGGATTTTCATAAATTTGACAGCATAATATTCTGCAGTAAGTGGTTTAAAGAAACGATACACATGTGATTTTTTTCTTCATATCAAAGCTTGTCTCCTTGTAATCTCTTCTATGTAAACATGTAGATGAATGACATATTAGAGTATTTAGGCAGCACAAGCTGCTAATTGTCATATAGCAATAGAAATGAGGCAAAGATAAAAATTTGTGGATTAGATCCAAAATTAGTTACAGTTGCAACATTTAGAGGCAAGATTTATGCCCCTACTCTAGAGTAGATCCTGTTTAAAATACTTGTCATGTAAGAAACGTCCAGTTAATGAATGGAACCCTCCATGTTCTGTACCACACAAGAACCATTGAGAACATTATAGTTTCTCTCATCCATTTTTACTAAACTTTCAAGAATCTTTCCCCTCAGTAATCTTTCCAAACAATAAGGAATCTTTTATTTTTCATTTTGAGGGACAAAATGCCCATTAAATTGTATTTAGTTTGGAGTAATGTCCCTTTTAGAATCACTATTGGTGAGACTCAATAAACGAGTTTGTCTTTATTTCCTTAGTTTGAGAATGGTTGATCCTAGATGCATGCAACCTTTTTCCTTTATTAAAACAATCATCCTCCCCCAAGTACACAAGACTACCTTACCCTATGATAGAATTCAAATGAAGATGAATGAAAGATCTACATGTAACTTTTTTCGTAGGACACAAACCCTTATTCTCCACAGGAATAGGCCGGATGAAATCTTTTGGAGGTATGTTGACATTTCTTTGAAAAATAATTCAGTTGTACCAATGTGATGATTATAATCCAGCCATGGGTTTTCTTTGAGAACTGAGTTGCAAGTATTTTGCTTGGCTAATCAAGACATTCAATTTGAGCGAGTTTAAGTGCATTTCCTTGTCAAATAATATTCTATTTTGATTCCAGTTAACAAGTTTTCCAGTCTTTTGCTTAGATAATGAAAACATATGTGTCTTCACACTGTTATGGAAAGTGCATATGTTTCTTACTTAATCACATAGGTTGATTGAACTATGTTAGTATTATTTTGTTATGAATGAATACCTATGACATATTTTGAAAAAAATTCTACAAATGGTTTGCTTCTAGCTCTAAATGACTATGTTGTCACTACCTCTTTATTTATAGTAGATTATATATTACTAACGTGAAATTGTGGGATTGAGATGCATACTGTGAAGTTGTATATTTATGTATGCTAAGTAATACACAGCCGACTTGCCTTGTTGATGTCTACTCATGATGTAAGTTAGACTTGACCTTGGATTTGCAACAATTTGAGTCCTCAGTGTCATCCCTAAGCTTGAGGTTGCAGTTGGCATACACACATAGAAAAGCCAATCTAGAGTAATGCCTTATGCATCCAGTGGTATTGAACAAGAGATTACAAGAGTTGATATTGTTCTGTTTATTCTTCTTGGCACGTTTGATAATACAACAACTTTCCTAATTTATGCATGGAATTTGGAAGAGAAAAATTCCCATCACATCATATATCTAGGTAGCTATTAGTCACCATCCATCAACATCTTATATTAGTTGTTACCAATGTAACCACGCCATGTGCTTCAATAATGCATTTTTTTGTTTCCTTATCAGGACTTCCACCTAACAATATATTGTGACTGGTCAACCTACTCCAGTCTCTTTTGTATCTCATAAGTTACGTATCTATACCTCTCTCTACTTACCTTTACCAAAGGGTCGCCTGAAAAGAGACAAAAGATGAACATACATATTATTCTTCTACATTTTTTCCTCTAGTGTACTCTGGAGTTGCTTGCTTCATCATGATGAGGATGAATATTAGAATGGCATCAACAAAAGCTGGTTGCATATATAATCCAATGACCAGGTGATCTGGTAGGCAACTGATTTGATGTAAAGTTCTTACGTTTCTATAGTGGTAGTCATGCATTCATTTGTTAACCATCAATAAATGAGGAACCAAATAGCATAACAAACAAGTTATTCATTTGAATAAGTTGTGTTTCGTCCAGCTCCATGAAGCAAAACTATGAAGCAACCCATTTGAGGATTTATGGAATGTCATCTAAAGCTGAAGTAGCTGCTGCAAGGAGACCCAAGAGAATGTTTAAGAATTCAAAAAATATGCTAACAAAGAATATGAATGTGAATACTAGGAAAGATACAATTGTTTCTCATATTACTTCATCTTGTAGACATACTTCAAGTACCCTTGTAGAGACAATGATGGCTTTTTATAGCTTAAATTATTGGGCATACTATCTAGTTGATATTCCAACAATTGCATCACTAGAAAACATGGTTTCTGTATGATCAGAGTGGCACCATTGACGCATTTTCTTTATCAGCTTGGAAACTATGCATGCTTTTAGTATTCTTATGTTCTTACACATTTCAAATGATTGGTGATTCTTCAGCAGTACCATATTTTCCCACATGTATCTTATTTTCTTCAGTTTGTTTTGATCAGGAAAATGTATAAGCACCACCTGTTATCTTCATTATGGGCTTGATTTTTTTTCAAAAGCTTATCTTTCACTTTCCTATGGAACCCTAATCATTATTTTATTCATCTATGCAATTTTCTTCACCAAATGAACTATAGAGCCTAGTTATTCAGTGATATTTTTCCTATTGAGTTTGCTTTATCCTTTATGAATTCGGTTATTTTGTTTGTCAAGACTTGTTTTTCTGAGAATGCATGGTAGTCTTTTAACTTTTGGATTCTTTTCTAAGCCTTACTATTGTTTTATATAATTTTATTTGAAAATTACATGTCCATCTATCATATGTGATCTATCACATGGTTCTGGATGCTCCTATTTGTCCAATATAGAATAATCTGTCATTCAACGGTTAATGCATGTCTTTGTACTCTCTCATGAATTAGGCTTACATCTTCATAAGGTCACATTTCTGGCATGTTTTCTACAATGACTTTGTACAATCTCTTATTAAAATATTGTTTGTTTAGGTGTACTACTCCTCTAGTAGATGTATGTGCTCTTTGTTTCTTAGATAGGCATACTGAAAACTAGTGTCTTTTCATACATTGATTTTGGATCTGATTTGGATACCTTATTCATGAAGGTCTCATGGCTTCTTGCAGCCTTATTCTTGCTTTCCACCTTGGATGGTCCTTATAAGTTACTTTCTAATCTTATCAAATACCTCTCTTCTTTCCATTGGGTTTCATTCTTTCATCAAGCATCCATTGGGACTTCATCAAATCACTAATATGTAGCTACACTACCAGAAAATGCTTGCAGCAAAAACATGAAGGTTCGTTTCCCTATTTTTTCCTTCTATGTTCTTGTGATTCATGAATCATTAATATTGCTATGGGCTACTTTAATTTCAACTTCCTGCCCTGGAAGATGCATATGTTTCTCAAAACCCTTTCATAGATTCAATAAAGTACTTGTCTACATCCAATGAAGTACTAAGATTGGGTATTATATATCTTGTGTGACATGACTCCTAAACAAACTTAAAATAGGATAATCTTAATCATATAAAGAAAAGGAAAGCCAACATTTCTCAACAATTTTGTTTAAAATTAAAAATCTAAACCCCTTTGGGCCAATATGGCACAAGATAAACCTCATGCCAATCGGTTTGGATGTGATATATCACGTCCACAACATTTGAAGGGCATGCCATAATCTTCAACAATATACTACTTATAACCAAATCAAATAATACTACTGATTCTTATAGAAAGACATTGACAACTCTTAACTATTTCAGATCGATTCATTTTGCCATAGTTGGGGCTGTGAAGTGTGAAAATAAGGAGAATGTGGCACTTGAGCAAGCCCATATGTACTTGAACAGTAGATTCCTTAATTGATACTTTATTGACAAAGGCTTATTCGGTTGGTGAACCCTAATCAAAACTTGATTCTCTAAAAAACTGGAAACAACATATCGATGTAAGTAGAAGGGTCATGCACCCTATGGCTGAGTTCTATAAGTAAAAAATGTGAATGGTACCCTTGAGTTTTGTTGACTGCAGGGAGGAGAATGGTTAAGGGAGGGAGGGAGGGACGTAGAGGAACACATAAGGTGTGTGTGCACTATGAATTCCAATCTCTAGTATTAAGGAAGAATGACATGGAGGTGCATAATGAGAGAGAGATTGACAAAGATGGAATAATGGATGAAAACATAATAATTAGGAGGGCTATTAAAAATTCTACTATGGCAGATCCTACTTGTATGGATGAGGCTAAAGTGGATGCGATCAGTGTTTGAGGGATATGATCAGTTGAATTTGGAGGACTAGTTTGGGGTCAAAGGTCTTACTGAGTTTGGGCTGACTCACACTTGTACTTTTGATGTGGAACCATATAATGAGATAGAAAGATTATTGCTGGTTCATAGTAAAATCAAATTGGGTGATGGGAACAAGTGTTTTTGTGGTTGGATCTCTACTTTCTTGGAAAGAGGTTTCTAGCTTTATTCTGAATCCAATTAATAATGATCACTAACTTTACAGAGCTTGTGATGTTATGCTAGTGTTATTCTTGGTTACAAAGACTCTTTTGGATTCCTGATTGAGTTTCATCTATACAGAAACTATATCTTACAATTTTATTTCATTGGAGGTTCTTTTTCCTCTTGTCAACCTAAAGGTCAAGTCCTAATTTTTCATGTTGCTGACTTGTTAATGTACCAATTTTTTGCAGCAATGGTTGATATTTTTTCACTTGTTTAAAGAAAGTTCGACTATATAGATTTTCTTGTTTTATATTTGGTAGTCTATTGCTAATATCAATTCTTTTGCTTGTTGGAGTTGAAACCTAGAATATGTGCACAATAAAGTATTGTCATGTTAGTCTCGCAAAGCTAGCTATGTATAGGGTGAGTTACAGAGCTCTTGAAGATTGTGCAGCTAATGTGCACTTTTGTTTGTCTCTTAGTATTTTCTGTGTTATTTTTTGTGTGCTCTTGAAGTTACCACCATCTTGGATGTTGATTGTTGACGCCTATGATAGCTATAAGATTGGAGGGTTGAAGTTGGTGTTCTTATGCTCATGATTTAGTTGGTTTTTTGTAAGCAATATTATGATCCTAAAGTCTATTTTTCTTATGTTCATGGCTTATTGTGGCAGAAGAGGCGATGATTCTAGGGGTTGTTGTAGCTATGCAACCCTGTGGGATGAGCCCTAATGCCCTACACTTTTCCCCTATACATCTATCACCCCATAAGGAAGGGGCATCAGAGAACCTATAGCCATTGAAATGGGTACATATTAATGGTCACTAGTTCCTTTCCAACAAACTTTCCTTGATAAGCAAGTGATATATCATCTCGCTATAGGAGAAATCTCCTTCTAATACTGTTCATGAGCACCTCTTCAACAAGTTATGTCATAATAAAACAACTATGTTTCAGTAAACTAAAGGAGATAAATATCTAATCCCAGACCATGACAATATGTTCATTGAAAGGCACCACCAACTTGAAAAAAATGGTATAATTATCCCGTGTGACATACCTACATGTCTACCCAGCTAGGGTTACCTACTGAATCCTTTTAAGCAGAACATCTGTAGAACTGAGTGGGCAGATGAACTAGACCTCTGCATTCACAAAATTATCCTCATGAATTTTCAAGCAGAGCCACCTCTACTCGAATTATCTATAGGATTCTATTGTTGAGTACCTTTTCAATATATGGTCCCTACTCAACATGTTAGCTTGGTTCATAACTTTTCTCTCAACTGAATAGCTTGTCGGAACTGGCTATTGGTTGAGGTGACTTCTGGATTATTCTCAACACCACCAGATGAGTTACTGTCAGGAATTTGTGGAGGGCTTGTTTCTATTTCCCATGATCTACTTATTATTGTTTCCTAGATCTGCAGGCTATCAATTTCTCACTTCTTCTCTATTGGGAACCTGGTTGCTACCCATATTCTGTTGTATGGGCTGATGACATATTGTCCTGAGCTTATTTACAGAGGTATTTTTCCTTTCTTTTTGCTCTGCTGTGAAATATTCATACAATGGCTAGTCATCTATAAGGGCTATATTCTCTAGTCACACATTATTTAATGTTTCAAAACAACATGGAAATCTAAAGTGCAATTTGAGAAAAGGCTATCTAATGAAGTTGCTCACAAGATTACTGAATTAGAATTTCAGAGGATCAATTTCAAATACTTCTATCACATGGAATTCCAACCACTAATGCAATAATAAGGAAGGATTTTCCCAATTTAACATTTGCAAATGTTACATATGCATGTTATAAGCTTCTTTCAAGTTTATGTCATATGTGTGAGTGTGGTTTTCTTTGAAATTATGGTTAAATATGCTTTCTAACATGCTAGTATGTTCTTCTTGGCTCAAAAAATTGAAGTAGATGACACTGCTACACATGTTAGTATTTCCTTTTGTCATTTTCTGTTGTAGTCAGTTATATCTAGAACTAGAGTAAATTTTCACGCGCTACTTCCCTCCAATTTCAAATTGGTGTGGCTAGGTTCCAACACGGTGACGCCCCTCACATCTTCACCTCATTTTGTCTGCCCGTCCGATCGTGCCCCAGATGGTGCCCTCTCCCCCTCGTCTGCCTCTCGCTTCACTCCAACACCCAATTGATTGCTCTCGGTTATATCACTCTCATCGAGTCATGCCCTGATGGTGCTCCCATCCCTCCCATCTTCCCTCTGCCTCATCCCCACACCCAATTGATCATGCCCCAACCCCCAATCGCCTTCTTCCAGTTTGCATGTGACCTTGTGGAATGCCAAAGAGGAGGTGCCAGAAAAATGGATCCATGTGAGGGAAAAAAGGCATCACCTGCATTGTTCCTCTATGATTGTCTTGTCCGTCTTTGACTCCTAGTGGATAAGAAATATGTATTTCAGGACGAATTCCAATATTACTGCTCACATAGATTCTATCAAGGTAGCGCTCTTCAAAAACTGTCTAGAATCAATTTGCATTTACAAATACTTATTGATCTATTGTTTTATCCTTTGGTTATTATTCAAATGGAAACCCATTATAAATGAAGTTTAGGGACAGTATATTATAAAGTGTGGAGTCGAATACAGTTGGTTACAGTACATTGCTTTTCCCCTAAACTATTTTCTAGTTTTATAGTCTAGTAGATTCTCTTTATGAGGAACCTCGGACTTTAGTTTGTTTTTGCCTTCTAGGTTCGGATGTTATTTTCCAATTCATTATGCATCCCCAGACATGTTGGGTTGGATTCAGTATGCAGAATATAGAGACAATGCATAAGCTAATTTTTCTCCTCTGTGCTTTTTAACCATGATCTTTATAACATGTTCATCCAGCAGCCACCATGTTATAGAGCTTCACGACCTTAGAGGGAGCTCAAATGGTTTTCTAAAGTTCTCTTAGAGCCAATGCACATTTTTTGATGTAAGTTCTGTTCATATTCTTTTTTTCTAGTAACAGTGGACTCAACCTGTAAGCTTAAGTTGTCCCAACCAAATCTGAGTTCAGTGGTCATAAACCTCTCTCCATTGTAGATAAGGGAATTTGAACATGGGTAACATTATCTTCATAACTCCTCTTAGGGTCATTAAGCATTGTCATTAAGATGATAAACTTTATTATGTATATCATTCGAGCATGTACTTATTACTTTGATGTGGCCGATGGATTTTTTAATAGATTCATTAATTCAGAGATGTAGCCACATCGAGATCCTAAAAGCAAGTGGTATTTAGCCCTGAAGGTAGTTTTCATACGTGCATCTTTTACTTTTTGTTATACCTTCTGAAAGAAGACAAGACCTTTTGTAATTACAGATCTGAACTGTGAATAAATGGATATACAATGCCACAATTCACTAAATACATGCACGGATATGTACTTTTTAAAAATCAAGTCAAACTACACTAAGAAATAAGCATGGGAAGAAAGTAATTCTTCTTGTTAGATTATTCACTGAGCTTGTTCTTTTTCTCCATTACAAACAGTTCAAACTTCTTCACTTTTATGATGTTCTAGGATCTGAATATTCATTTCTATTATATGATTCTGAACTTAATTGAGAAAGTGAGTGTATGTCAGTCCCTCTTTTGGCATTGACTTGCAAGTTCAATTAGCAGAGGCTCCTCATGAGGCTCCTTTATGTTGTTTGGGGATGTTATGCCACATCTAAGAATGAAAGCTTGCCCACCTCCAGGATTTTCTATTCCAAAAACAATTTTGAAATTCTCTACACATCTAACAGGGAAATCCATCTCGGGCCTATACAAAGGAAAGTAGGTAAATTATAGCATCTTAATTATGTTTTTTTTCACTAATCATGCTTCACATTCCATACAAAAAAACTGTACAAGTGGGGGGGAGCATAAGCTCAAACTATCAATGCAGATAAGAAAAAAGGACCTATCTATGCAGTCATCTATAATCGTTATCTATGTACCTCCACAAATTATGTGGGTTAGCATTAGCACCATAAAAAATGATACGATTCCTATGAATCCATATATGGTATATAACAAGAACGACAAGAAGAGCTTCATTTTTGTTTTTCAGAAGGTGAATCTCGTCCTTGCATCTTGGGATGAATGGCAGCAAATTTCCAGCTCTCCCCCAGACTTCAGCAGCCACAGTGCAGCCCCAAATAATATGGTTGTTCGTTTCCTCGGCTCTGCAACACATGCTGCATCTAGAAGCCAAGCTATAGCCCCTTCTTGCAGTTGATCTTCAGTAACCAGCCTGCCATGCATAAGTTTCCAGCATAGGTTTCTAACAAGGCCTGCAACACTCCAATCTTCCACTCTTCTGACTCCCAAACCCCCTTCAGATTTAGGCCTACAGATGATATCCCAAGATATGAGTGTACATGTTTACTTTCCTCCTTGTCTCCCCAAAGGAACTTACGACATATACTTTCAATTTCCTCCATCGTTGCCCTTGGTAGTGGGAAAACTCCAGTCCAATATAAGTGATATGCTGAGAGGGTCGAGATGACTAGCTCCAGCCTACTGACCATTGGTTTTCCATGCTTCCAACTTGGTTTTAAATTTGTCAACAAGGGGATAACACATCCTCTTAGTGAGTCTACCTGCAAACATCGGCACACCCAAGTACCTGACGGGAAAATCACTGATTTCTACTCCCATATGTGTACTAATGTTATTCGGTGCATTCCTATTGAGGAAAAGTTGGCTCTTCTGCGGATTCAGTTCTAAGCCAGACATATCTTTGAAATGCTGCAAGTAGTTTTTAATACCTTCAATGTTGCCTTCTGTTGCTTTTGCAAAAACCAAAAGATCATCAACGAATAGCAAATGGGAGATAGTAGTAACGCCAACTTTTAGAGGTTCAAGCTCTTTTCTTTGGGCCGCCTCATCGAAAATGGCAGTGAGTCCTTGCATCCCGATCACAAAGAGATACAGCGCCAAGGGGTCACCTTGCCTGATGCCACTCGAGGTTTGGATAATCTCAGTAGGTGCACCATTGATCAAGATCTGACATGAGGCAGTATCCAAGCACTCCTTAATCCACCCAATCCAACAATCAGGGAACTCCATCAACTTAAGAACATTTAACAAATATACCCTATCGATAGAGTCGTATGCCTTGCTCAAGTCAACCTTCAAACAAAGTTTATTGCTGACATTCACCTTCTTAAAGTCATGCACCAGTTCATTGGCAAGAAGTATTGCATCTGCAATCCTCCTACCCTTTACAAAGGTGCACTGATTAATGCTGATAAGGCTAGGTAAGATATCTCTCAACCTGTTAGCCAGTATTTTAGAGATAATTTTAGTGACAAAATTGCACAACGAGATCGGTCTCCATTCGCCAACTTTCAGTGGTTGCTTCACTTTCAGAATAAGGGCAACATACGATTTGTTCATCTTTTTCAGCATTCTCCCTTTGAGGAAAAAGTCTTTAATAGCACAGCAAACATCCGCCCCCACAATATCCCAAGTGGATTTAAAGAAGTGTGCATTCATCCCGTCAGGGCTAGGGGATTTATCATCATCTGACTTCTTGATGATGTCATAGATTTCCTCATCAGTGACCAAGGCACACATGGTTTGTTTCTGAAGCGCAATTAGCTTAGGCAAGTTTCCACCACTAAAGGGTTGTATTTGACCGACCACGTTAAACATCTTCCTATAGTGTTTGATGAAGGTGTCCCTGATAGCTTCCATGTCGCTAGTTTGAACTCCATCCACCTCAAGCAGACAAATTTGGTTCCTCACCCTTCTAGTTTTCAAGGAGGCGTAGAAAAACTTTGTATTCGAGTCTCCATTCTTGAGCCAAAAAATTCTAGACTTCTGCCTCACCATGGATTCCTCAATGTCTTTAGCCGCGAGCGCTTCTTCTTTCAAGGTTTTAGCAATGTCCCACAAGAGCTCATTATAGGGGTCTTTGTCTGCCTCATCCTGTGCCTTTATAGCTTCCCTTTCTTTGTTTTTTGCCGAGTCAGCCATGTCACCATTCTTCTCCCAGTTCCAGGTTTGTAGTTTTCTTTTCGTGATCTTAATGCGCTGGCAAAGTCTATACATAGGATTGCCATTAACCATGGTATTCCATGCACTGCGAACTACATCTTGGAAACCAGGTAGACTAGCCCATGTGTTGAAGTAGCGAACATGGTAGTTTTGTTTGTGAACTTCTTCATCCATGTGAATGATCTGAGCATGGTGATCGCTATAGATAGATGATAAAACTTCAATCCAAAGTTTAGGAAATTCACCAAAACCTTAGCCATTGAGTAACGTTCTATCAATCTTGCTCCGCGTGTTATCTGTCCCACTTTGCTAATTGTTCCACGTGAAAAATGACCCCTTAGCCTCTGCTTCAAATCAAATTTAGTTTGCTCATTGTCTCATTGAAATTGTTCATCGACTTCGCTGAAGGTGAAGCTCTTCCTTTCCTTTCCTCCGCTTTTCTAACAGCGTTGAAATCTCCAATGATGATCCAGGGTCCTCTCACAGAGTTGCTAATCACCATCAAATCGTCCCAGAGTTTTACTCTCTTGATGTCATTGTTATCACCATACACGACAGTCATCTCTAAACTTCTATCCCCAAAGCTAAGGCAGAAGTGCAGGAACTGTCGCGATTGGGCTAACTCCTTGACCTTAATGTCATTGCTTTCCCATAACACCAGAATCCTTACCTTCTTGCAGGTTGTGGAGTTGTCTATCCACTTGGCTTCCGACCAAGTTCTTTGTAATGCTTTGGCAAGATTGTTTCTCTTGATTTTAACCTCGGTTAAAAGAGCCACGTCTGCTTTGGCCCTTCTCAATTCAGCTCAGATAACGTCCCACTTCTCCCAACTGGAAATGCCGTGAACGTTCCAAGGTATAACCCTTGGTGCTTCAACCATTAGACCGCTGGACTGGTACGCCGCCAGTCGAGGCCGTAGGTTCAGTTTCATTTATTGAGTCATCAAGAGTATGGAACTTATTTGCTTCCTTCCCTTTTCCAGTGGTGGTCTTCTTCCCCCTCGTCCTTATGAGACTGATCATTTTTTCGGTCTCTCAAACCCATATTTCTCCTTGGAAGTGCTCTTCTCCCTCGAACTACTTGCATCTCCGTCAGAGGGTACATAAGCTTCCGGATGTGTCTGCACAACAACATTTGCTGTTGTATCAAGTTGTGTCTGCACGACATTATTCACTTGAGAATTCTGTCGAACAAATTGAGTCTGCCCCGCACTTTGCTCTGGTTGGGTATTGATTTGTTGCTCCACCAGCTCCACCTGGTCTGGAACAGAGGCCTTGCATAGTGCCTTCTCATGACCAAAACTCTCGCAATGGGGACACTTAACAGGAATCCACTCATACTCAATGCTAACGACATAATCAGTCCCTTTGTCCGTCCGCAATTTGACTGCCTTGGGAAAGGTTGATTTGGCGCTCATCAGCACATTAACTCGAGCATAGTCGATTCTTATTTTGGCTCTCGTCTGGCGATCCAAACACTGTTGTTTCCCCAGGTATGATGCAATACGTGCAATCATAACTTCGCTCCATAGTTCGAGTGGTAGGTTATGGATCTTCATCCAGATCGGAACAGATGCAAATTTCTCCTGATCCAACAGATCTCCCTTCTCCCACTTCTTCTAGACCATCAGTTTTCCTTTCACATGCCAAGGGCCTCCTTCTAGAGCATTGGCGAGATCGGAGTCCTCACTAAATTTGATTATGAAGCTTCTACTCCCCCTCTCCAATACCTCCATGGATCCGGAAGGTTTCCACAATTTGATTAGATAGTCCTGCAAAGTTGGTATATGAGGTTTGAAACCGATGACGTATCCTGCAAGCGTGTTCCTCTAGAGTGTCGCGTTTTCGTCCACCTCTACCTGCGGGATTATGATTGTGTCTCCTTCGATTGTCAGAGAAGTTTCCGGTATCCTGGTATCGACGTCTCCAACTGAGTTTTTGAAGACGACAGACCACTCCTTGGGCACACTAGCCACTCTGACCTCCTCCGCGACGTGGCTTCTTCGTTGAGGTCTCCTTCCCCCTTGATTTGAGGGTCTTCGTTGGTGCTCGCCTCCGGCGCCGCCATCGCCCCCAGAGCTAGGGGTGTAAACGGTGTGGGACTGGTCATACCCATACCCATACCCATCTAATTTAGCGGGTCTGGTTCGGGTTCTAGACCCACATAATACAATATTGGACCCGCACCATACCCATACCCTCAATAATAGCGGGTATGCGGTGCGGGTATGCGGGTAAGCGGTTCCATAAAATATCATATTGTTTATGTAAGAGAAATGACTATGTTATATATATTTAACACAACAAGATATTGTTATCATATAGTATATTAACATGTAATAGTTATATTAGATAATGCTATATTCTATACAATAAAATTAATTGAGTAATTATTTACATATTTTTAGTCATGATCATAACATTTAATTTATGTAGAAAGTAATGTAGATTAGTAGACATTTTAATTTTAAGTTTACATATGATTTTCGTTATTGTAACTAGAATAGTTAATTCTTAGTTATATGACTAGTCTCAACCTTAGAGTAGCATATAATCTCAATAATTATATTAATTAGACTAGTAAAGTTTGATATATATAACATATTATTTTAATAGTTACTTATGTATAGTGGGTACACGGGTCTAGCGGGTCTGGGTCTAAGCATACCCATTATTGGACCCGCTTATATGCGGGTCCAAGGGTATACGGGTCCAAGGGTATGCGGGTATAAAAAATTAGACCCATGACAGTTTTTTAAGGGTCCGAATTTGCGGGTCCGTGGGTCTACCCGTACCCATTTACAGCCCTACCCAGAGCGCGGCCCCATCATGCACAAATCCCAGAGGTACTATTATAGCATCTAAATTATGAGCAAAGAAATAGAGTGGAATCAGTAGTGACAGTGGGCCTATTCATATCTATTATATGATTCCGAACTTAATTGAGAAAGTGAGTGTATGTCAGTCCCTCTTTTGGCATTGACTTGCAAGTTCAATTAACAGAGGCTCCTCATGAGGCTCCTTTATGTTGTTTGGGGATGTTATGCCACTTCTAAGAATGAAAGCTTGCCCACCTCCAGGATTTTTTGTTCCAAAAACAATTTTGAACTTCTCGACACATCTAATAGGGAAATCCATCTCGGGCCTATACAAGGAGAAGTGGGTAAATTATAGCATCTAAATTATGAGCAAAGAAATAGAGTGGAATCAGTAGTTAAAGTAGGGAAACAATTTTTGGGGTCATTAATGTCTAGAAATCTAGACATCACTTCTCACGACATGAATGTCATTATAAAAGTTATACAAACATGTGTTAGGATTGGTCTGAATCAATATTCTCTGCATTTCATCTCGTGTTTACTGCTATAGAAATATTTTATTCAGAAGCTTGCTAGTTTCGGTAGGATTCTTAGCTAACCTTTTTGTACCTGTTTGGGGTACTCGGATGCTAAATTGGTCCCCTGAAACTCAGTGATGTCAAAGTCTGGTATTTTCTACTTACAGATCTGTGCTATCTTCTTTTTTAACTACTTGAGTGGTTAATGGCCTGAATGAAATGGCCCCTTAGTTTCTTACATCTTATGTAATGTTTTATTGTGTGAATATGGGATATGGATTTATCCAAAATAACATACACGTCTAATAAAAAAAATATCGATTGTGAACATCTAAATCTAGGGGAGTTTGTTTCTTGGAAGGCAAACAAGCTAGATCTATTGCTTCTATACATTGGTCAATGGATTCCTTGAATGTGCCAAACTGGCATCTCTTAGGGACATTCTTACAGAAAAGTACAAAGAGACATCATTTGCCCCTCTACTAAATCCAGAATCAATTGAAACTGTAGCAGAGCCTTATAGAAGTGCCCGATGAAGTGATTCATTAATGGTTTCTCGATCATCACCCACGAAATATGATGCAGCTCGTTCTGCATTAAAACAGAAACATGTTGATGATGTATTCTATGGTCCTTTAGATCAAATTCAACTGGATATTAAACAGTAAGTCATATGAATTGGTGCTGAGATAACACCAACGTACAAAACTGCTCGCCATATATGCTTTAATAGGAACTACACCATAGCATGAATTCTTTAACTAATTTGTTCATTGGTACATAGCCATGCCGAACGTCAAGTTCCTATCCTATCATTGATACTACATCCTCACAAGTCTCCGGTCTACTAAAGTAAAGAATAATCCTTCCATTTTGCACACATATAGTTCTTGTAGATGACTATAAAATAATTGATGCATAACCCAGAAAAGTTAAAAGATGATTTTTTAAATCCAATCAATGCTCGTGATCTACAAAAAGAGGCCTTTGTAGCCTGTATAGTTTATTATAATGCCCATACATACTGGAAACGAGGTGCACTATTCCCCTCCCCCAGAATACATCTTGCTTGCTGATTTCTTTATAATTTTTTACTATTTAATTAGATGAGGTGTGTCCTTGTATATCTATATACATCTCTACATATTTTGGTCCAAGACAGAAGAGAACGAAAGTTGTTGTTAGTGTGGGTGCAGACTTAGTAGATTCCACGAGCTAGAATACTTTCTATCTTCGTCATATAATTGTTGAACTAGTTTTACTCTCTTTCAATGCGATATTGCATTCCATGTTACAATATATATGAAATAGAAGTTCTGAAAATATACCATCCACCCCAGCTAGATGCTCTTTACACAAGGTGAAAAGGACTTTGACATTATAACATAATGAACAAGCATTTCACCCAGGTACCATAGCATGTAGGTCTTTATTCCCAATTTCCAAAGTGCTACTACAAACTAGCATTATAGAACTTCACAACTTCTAGGTCTGATGACTGCCATGGTGCTTCTATGGGTATTCATGGGCTTTTTTGGAGACCATTCATCAGCTCGCCAATATAAGATGTTTTAGGATGCTGAATGGAAGACAATCACACTAAAAAGTGCATTAATGCTCCTTGCCATTCTTTCTTAGTATTTTTTGTGCTGAATGCTCTGATTTCAGTTTAGAAGTCTTCTAGGGAAGTTCCTTTTAGTACCATGTTTTTTGTGTTCTCTTGTTGTTTGGGATTTTCTGTGCCTCCATGTGTTATATTATATATATGTTCCAACTTCAGGGGGCTTAAAGAGACATATCTGTATTTACTAAATCGTTGCTAGCTTCTTCTTGTCCTATTCATTTATATGTTGTGGCATGTGTATTTTTTTCATCTATCCACTTATACATAAGGTCACACCTATCCATTTTTATTTGTTTATTCTATTTTTTTCAGGTCTGTATATTATCTTCTGATTCAAAACATGAATGTGATGGAATATTTCTAGGCCTTTTGTTACTATTCTAATACCTTGGTTCTAAAACCAAGGGATCAGTGAAAGTTTCAACAACTAAATTGTTGCATTCTCTCAGTCAGTGTATTCTGCAAACCTAGAATTTGCATATAGTTGTTCATTCAAACGATCTTGCAAAAATGACGGTCAAGCAATGTAGGGGGGTACTAGTGAATCTATAGGAGAAGTTGGTATTAAGGACTTATAATGTGATGATGAAATGCACTAGAGGCTAGTTGATAATGAAACGGCAGTGGAGGCTAAGCCAGAAGTAAGGTTCTGTTACAGATTGCAACAATGTTTACCATTATATACATGATGTAACATGATTATATGTACTTCCATTGGTCATGTTTTGAGAATATGATGTGTTGTTGTTTATTTATACCCTTTGTAGTGGAAATTCGGGGAGGGTAACATGAAATTTCCGAGGAGGGCCTATTGGATAAAAGATGCTATATATGCTATCGACTACCAAAGTACATTTCTTAGATCTGTTGGATAGAGTTTCATTACTTAGGTAATGCATCTAATGCAGCCCATATGACCAAAGCTTAATTGTCTAGATAATTTCTTCTAGTAAGGCAAAGTACTATTCAGTTATGAGTGAGCCATCCAATAATTTTATTCTCTATTCCATGTAAGGGATATTTTTTCTGATAGTTGTCGGCCCTAGTCATCTGATCTGTTTTGCAGGCTAGAAACGAAAGAAAGGCACAGCTGCTCATGCAAGAATGGCACAGCTACTCATGCAAGCAAGAAAGTAACAAAAGAAAGCAGCTCTAATGAAAGCAAATCCGAGTTTGATTTTAATGATGTAAGTCAAATCTGATTTTTGAGTACTTGTTTGTACTTATATGCTCATATATTTCCCTGAATATGTTTCTGTGGTGCATTGTTATTTCTACTTTTAATATACAAATCTCTGACAAGTTGCTCTTTTTTATTTATGCCAATTACAGGAGCATGTGAAGCCTACTCGATATCAGAAAAAGGCAACACCAGTAGCTAAACCTGGTACCAAGAAGAAGCAAGAAAGCTCAGATGAAGATAGCTCAGATGAAGACTCCTCTGACGAAGCAGAGGCCCACAAGTCAATACTTGGTGCCACCACACAAACAATTGGGAAGTCAGAGTGGGCATTAGTAGATGTAGGAGTAAAGTTGTTGACTAATTTATCTACATTTGACAACAATTCTTTTGGTATGGAAGTAGGATTTCATATCAACTCATGATAAGTACAACTACAGTTACAACTAAGGTGGGTTCCATGAATATCAATAAAAATATCTACAAACTTTGTCGCATAACTCTCAAATAATTTTCTCTAGAAGGTTACAATTTGTTCCCTTCTTTCAAAGTCTTATCTTCTCTTTGTTCATTCCTTTATGTATTTATCTTCTGTATATTGTGAAGATTTTTGTTTTTTCTAGTATCACATGGCCATTGAGGACTTATGCTACTTTCATTATCACGATGTTGGTCTGAATTCATTTCAGAAAAGTGGATCAACAAATGCAAATGATTTTATAGAAAAACAATACAAAGGATCATGATTTGTAGCCTTGTAGGTAACTATATTTACACTCTCGATGCCATTGCATAACATCCAACATAGCAGCTGGGTTAGGACTGTGCTCAGTTAAAAATAGCATTGTTCTAGCACCCTTCCATATGGAAATGCACTCCATGCTACAAATCATACATTGTTGATCAATTTAATTTATTAGCTTAGTAGTAGGACAGAGTATGGTAACCATTAGACACTTGTTCATATCTTTTTTTACTGATGTACTAGTTACACGTCTACTGATGTCATGTACTGATGTACTAGAAGCTTAGACACAAACATTACAAGCTACTGTTATGTACTAATGTACTAGTTACACACAAGTGTACTAGCTACTGTCGTATTGGAAAACAGTTATACATAGACAAATCTAACATTTTGCTATTCTATGATTGATTACTACCCAAATGTCTAAGGACATGTATGATTAGCAGAATTTGACCAGATTTGGGAGATCCTGCATTAATCAAATCCTTGATCTGAGTTGTACTGGGATTCAGAAATCGAGCAGCTGCCAGTGTTTATGTTTGGTTTTCCTGTATTAAAAAGGTTGCAAACTGCTTGAACACCAGCAACTGCCGGAAGAATAGGCACGTTCGTTGCACAATGACACCATGGGAAGGCGTGTAATGGCCAGACGCGGAGCTGGATTCCGGCGTCCCACCTTTTTGAAATGGGATCCATAATCCCACTGTTCCGCTATCAATAAAAATCATGTATTCACTACTTTTTCCAGCTCCAGTTAACCAAACATATTATTTGGCTTGATGGATCTACGAATACGACCCAGTCCAGCAAAATACAGGTAAACAAACATGCCCTAAATGGATGGTTATCCAAGTTGATATTGTTGCCACTTTGTTAGGTTCTTGACCTTTTTTTGTTGCAATCAGGATCATCAATGCCAAAGGAGTTCAAGCACTGCTGATCACCAACAGTGGGTCACAAAAACTGAAGGATTTCTAAATCTTGGTGCTGCTATAAAACATGAAAAGGTATTGAGACTTTGGTCTTCTGGTTCTCTTGCTGGGAAACAAACCTATAGAAGCAAGAAAATAACAGCAAGGCAACTAATTGAACTTGGAAATTTGTCTATAAAGAAACTCCTGATGTTATTTGTCTTGATGGGTCACAATAAGGAAACTCCAAACAGAAATAGGGACTCAAGTCATAATGGAACCACTCAAAGGGCTTTAGAAATGGCCACTTTGACTTCTGCTTTCAACCCCACATCAGAAGAACCTACTGCTCCAAGGCTATGTCACAGACCCAAGCATCTCAAAGAGCAGCTACAGTTAACATGCACTTTATCTGGTGTATTGACAGCTGAAAATAAAGGATATAAAGAGCCTTCTTCTACATGGTTTATTAGGAGCCCTTCTCCTATCTGCCATAAGAAGGGTTCCTAGAGAGTTAAAGTAGTGCACATTGTGTAATAGGGGCAAGGTATATGTCCTCCCCATGTACATTTGACATTTCAATATAAATGAAAGTAAGATTGTTGGCATAATGAGCATAACTTGGCCTAACTACTATATATATATATATATATATATCTGTGTGTGTGTAGTAATTTTCGCCTTTCCCTACACATTAACTTCATATAAAACGTATTAACTTCATGTTTTTGCTACATACTGACTATATATGCAATTGTAGTCATACATTTAGCTATAATTATACTTATATTTAAATATGTAAAGACAATATCTAGCTACGCTTCTAGATACATATGAATTTGTAGCGAATGGATTATCTAACTACATATTTGAAAAATATAGTTAAAGGCTTTAGGTATACGATCATATACTACAATTTGTATGTGTAAAGAAATATGTAGTTAAAGCCTTTCGCTACAAATGATGGGGTTTTCGCTACAATTTTTTTTTTTATAGTTAAAGCCCATTTTTTTTGTAGTGTGAGATAATTTTAAATGATTGTCCCAGTGAGAGTTATAACTCTCTGCCAGAAGCTTTGTTATAGAAAATAAGGAATACATAAGCAAAGTAACTTAAATCATTCAACAGCAGGTTTGATGTTAAGTAAAGCAACTTCTACTCAAACAATCACTTCATTAAGGAATATGAAGAACATGTATACTAGATACTTGATTTAGAACATTTATAAACAATGTAACATCAATCATTGTTTCTTGTAGTTCAACCTAAGTAGATATGCTACGCGGTTGATTATGTTTTACAAACATTATTATGCCCTGCAGAGATGAGGTATACCGCTCATACTCCAACCGATCACTACTAAGTCGCATCAGTATCATACATAGGTCATCAAAAGAGTCGGAGTCTTATGACCTCATCTTCCTCAGTCAGTGTGAGGATCAACATGCAGGACATCTTGTGTCTCTGCTACAATAGCTTACCAGGGTATTCTGGCACTTCGCTATTAGAGTCACAGTGGCATTCTGTACTCTCTTTGCCATCGAAAGATCTATTGTTTATCTCTCATCGATGTAGTATTTAAAGATTCCCTCCGGATATTAGTGATACATCACCCTGATATAAACACATAGTGAAGGGTTGATGGATTAAAGTACATCTTACATCAATTCCTACACTAGAACGTAAGGATATTTGCATCCATAATCCCCCACATACTCAAAAGTATGTGATCCAGGAGTTCCCTTAGGAAAACCTATTTCACCATAATTTAGCTTCTGACAATGATGGATCTATGATCAGGGCTCTACATGGTATGATTATACTTGATTATTTAGGTACATTTCAGCATTCTTTTAGCATCAAGCATGTTTCCAAGCATTTAACTATTAAAACACTGCTATAAAAGAAGAATACTAAATGTATCAAGTTTAACTCACATTAGTTATCATATTAATAACAATTCTTAACCATTTCATTACTATGATTCAAGAATAGGGGTGTTCAAACCGTTGGATCATCATAAGTCATCTAAGAAGCATGACCTTTATGTTGCTCATGGCTCTTACAACCCATCAATCTCATATGTTGCCACTTAAACATAGGCAACATAGCATATATCACTTTTCATAAATCCTATAGCATGCTTTCAATGAATATGATATCATAACCCTTACCTAGTTATGATCATTTCTGTATAAGAACCTGCATGGTTAATTCAATTGATAATAATAAACAATTCATTTCCAGATCAGCAATTTATAAAGCAGAAATAACCTTTCTATTCAAGGGTTGTACCTTCATGCCTTCATTAAGGTTAGGTTCCCTTTTATTTACATCAAATAGGGTTATCCAATCCCTTTCATTATGATTAGGAATAATGATTCCTTATCTCATACTTTAATCATGAATATTCATGCTTAAAAGCATAACCTGGAATTAGGGTTTATTGTACATTTCATCATATCACCCTCAATTAGGGTTTACTATTCACATTACATGTTGTTACCCTAGAATTAGGGTTTACTATTCACTTCATAGTGAATTGAGCTCATAGAATCATCATGTATGAAGATTATTATCATTGATACCTTCAAATTAGATTAAGATTCATCAATTATCATAATTAGGGTTTCTATGATCTCACTATGAAGGATCATACCCTAATCATGTGCATTCATTCATATTGAAGGTATTTTACTTGATTTTCATTCATATTAGGAGCCTTCTCTCTCCTCTCACTAATAGATGATGTTTCCATCACTCTAGATTAGGTTAGGTCAAGTCAACATTGATTAACATAAGTCAAGTTATCACCATCATGGTCATTAGGGTTTGCTTGATCAAGGGGTGTTGTCTACTTGAACCCTTCAAGGTTACTTTAGTAATATTCACCATTGATCATAACATACATCAAATAACCCATCACTTGTTCCCTTAATGTCTTTATGTATCATTAGGGTTTGAGTTAATCAACCATTGAACCATCTAAGCCTTCCAATCATTAAGCAATCTTGACCTTAAAAGACCCCAAATGGTTTTGAAACCGTTTGGAAGGGTTGACCGTTTGGTACCTTTGACCTTCAAGACCGCATAAACAAGATCACACTCAAGACTGTTTGCCCTTAAACGGTCTTGAAACCTTTTGATCACGTTGACCGTTTAGCCAAGTTTGACCTTGAAATCGTTTGAGCAAATCAGCCTTGAAACCGCATGACCTTAAACGGTTTTGAAACCGTATGAGTCCAAACGGTTTTGAAACTGTTTGGGCCCAAACAGTCTTGAGACCGTTTGCCCCCAAACGGTCTTGAGACCGTTTGGTCCCAAACGGTCTTGAGACTGTTTGGATACGGTCTTGAGACCGTTTGGTCCAAACATCTCAAAACTGCATGGACCTATAAAGTGCATCAACACTTGTAATTGATTAGGGTTTTCAATGTTGAACCCCTCAATTGATCTCATACATGTTAGCCACTCATCAATTGAGCTAATTAGGTTAATCCTTAACCAATTCGACACTCAATTGATCCTCAATTGGTCACCAATTAGGGTTAGGACCAATTGAATTAGGGTTTGAAACGATCAGCCTTCAACATCCATCAACATGAGTCTAATTGAAGTTGAACCTATTGAATCATCATTCAATTGGACCGTGACCTAACCCAAAACGGTATTGAGATCGTTTGGACATCCTCCAAACGGTCTTGAGACTGTTTTCCCAAAGTCTCATAAAAAACTAAGTCAATTTGTTAAGGGTTGTACCCTAATTAGGTCACCAAATCAGCATTTTGATTGTTTCAACAACTTATGATGATTGGACCTTCAATTGATCAAATTACCTTAACCCTAGACCTTCAAACGGTCTTGGGTGATGACCAAATGGTCTTGAGACCGTTTGGGTGATCCCCAAATGGTTTTGAAACCGTTTGGGCCACTCAACCCAAACTTCAACACGATTGGTCCATTGAAATCAGCAAATGAACCCAATTAGGGTTTAGGTGATTAAAGTGCCTTCAACTTGAGATTTACTTGCAATTAATTGATGATTCTTTGTAGGTGATTAATTCATAAAGTGTCCAGCAGACCCTCAAACAGTCAATGCCTGGTCAAACCTCCCAAACGGTCTTGGAGACCGTTTGAATCTAAACGGTCTTGCAAACTGCATGAGTCCAAACGGTTTTGAAACCGTTTGGTCCCAAACGGTTTTGCAAACCGTTTAGACCAAAAGTATGGGAGACCGTTTGATAAAGTTACATTGATATTCATGCCCATCATCTTCTACCTTGAGACTAAGGTCTGTTTTTCACGGTTTTGCTTGCAAGAGTGCAAGGGAGGATAGGGGAAAAGAAGAACAAGTAACTATCGCATAGAAAGAGAGAAGCATAACAAAGCATAAGGGTTTATAGTTATAAAACCCGCCTTAAGGTCGTCCCTAGAGCTCCATACTTCCAAGCTTTAATGGCATCTTGAGCTCCACAGGTCGTCCAAGGTGTCTTCTTCAAGAATTGGTTGGGGAAGGACGGCTAGAAAGAAGGACTAAGTAAGAAAAACCATAGAACCATCATTGCAACATGATTTCCTCCATGAATCCGAGAAAGATGATGATCAAAGCTTACCTAGAACTCCTTATCCGTTCTCCTCTGCTCCATATCTCTATCCTTAGTCGGTTCAAGCAAGGGGATAAGTGAAGAAGTGAAGGAAACGGTTCCTTGGTTTGCAAAGAAAGGAGTATATATACTTTGGGGGTATTTCCAAGATAAAGACAACTAGTTTCTTGATTTCTCATCTAGGTCCTTCTATCCTTTAGGCACGTCCCTCCTCCTATTCTTAGGTAAAAATTCATCTTAAACCCAAGGTCTAGAGGTAAAGAAATCCAACTTCTTACTAAGTTGCACATATAAAAGGGTCATTATACTTACAACTTGATTATTTAATTACAAAGGTTATCATTCTTATTTGATTATTCAATTGAAGTGCCCTCTTCATCATTTTACTATAAATGATGTCAAGAGTCATAAAATATACTCTAGAAGGTATTTTTACATGTTGCACCCATGTTTTGGGTAAATTGCACTTTACTCCAAAATTAGGGTTTTAAGCACAAGGATTGCTCTACAAGCTGCATCTTGATGCCCAAGCTTGGAGAATCCATCATACTTCAACATATTCATACTTATGATGTCTCATCATTAGAGGAACATCCAAACATGTGAAATTTGCAAGTTAACCCCTCTAATTGGGTAATTTGCACATAGGTCCCCGTATTACAAAACAATATCATAACTTTATTCAAAAAGGGAAGAAATGGAAATATATGTTCCTCAAGAGCTTTAATTACATACCAAAAGATAATCACAAACATATAATTACATGATTAAGAAAAACACCTAGGGTTAGTTCATAACCCAGGTCAGGGATGTTACATGAAGTGTATCAGTTTATAACTTCCTTAGAAAAGTTATATCTTGTTGTGAATAAAGTGGTGATTGAGTCAATATATCTTATCCAAAGAGATGAGTAATAGACGAAATTTCATCTCTAGATCGTCCTCAAGTGTTTTTCATGTCATGATAAATATGAGTGCATGAATGAACATGTGACAACCATGCATGGACACGTGGCACCTTGTAGCTTAAAATGATGACACCTCATTTACACACTTTTTTCATGAATCTAAATTATATATACCATTCTTTTCACCTACTTATGAAATTTTCCGAAATTTGCCACCCTCTTTCCCTAAGATATCATGCATAGAGTCTTGTTATCATGCATAGGTGAAGTGGTATCATGCATAGAGCTTTGGTATCGGCCATAGCAAGGTAATATTGGCCTAGCAAGGTGATATCGGCCTAGTAAGGTGATATCGGCCATAGTGGAGTGATATCGGCCACAAGTGAAGGGATATCAGCCACAAGTGAGGTAATATCGTGCATGAGTAGTGAGTTATTGTGCAAGGTGATAAGGATCAAGAAGGAGCTCAAGTATTAACCCTAAGGTAAAGCCATGATCATCTTCAACCTTGGATTGAAGCATGGATCTAGGGTTATGATCTTCCTTTCTTGTCTCCTTCACCAATTACTTATCCAAGGTGATTCTTTGCATATAGAGGAGTTGTAAAGTTCATCTTCAACCTTTGGAATGAGAATCTTTGGATATTGGATTGTTGAAGTTATTCTTGAGGTGAGTTATATAACTTGAACCCAATTATATTATTATGCCCCTACAATTCTGTCATACTTGTTGATCTACTTACAATTTCAATTTCTATTGAATAATAAATGATCCTTTAAGTTCTAAAAGTTTCATGGGATATTTTTCATGAATTAGAATAGTAAGAATGAGAGTCTAGAGGTTGATAATGATGACATCATCAAGGGTAAACTAATATCGGTTTGAAGAACACACCTCAAACCCGATATGGTGATCGAACCCTATATGATATGAAAACCAATATACCTTGGAACCCCACATCCCTGTCGGTTTTTTATAATGGGTTGTAAAAGGTTTAAATAGTTGTCTATCTTGTCACTTGGCATAATGATAGGATGGTACCTTGAAGGGATGAAAAGATATGAGCATAAGGGGCTAACGTGATATGTAAACCTTAATTTGAGTAACCCGATATGTGTGATACATACACATATCTTTTGCCCGATATGGAGGCACACATACACCTCTTGCCTGATATGGTAAGAACACATTCACCTCTAGGGAGATATGGGTAGCACACACACACCTCTTTCCCGATATGGTAAGCACACATACACCTCTTGGGCAATATGGGTAGAAAGCACACACCTCTTGCCTGATATGGTGGAAGCATCTCAAAACCCATATGAAGGAAAGCACCTCAAATACAATGTACTTGATGGAGTAACACATGAAGTGTCATATATCAATTCAAACACATAGATGTAAGGAGATTAATGAATATTGATTAAGTAGGTCAATGTACCTTGAAGAAAGGTTGAGCCAATTTAATAAAGTATGAAGTAATCAACATCCTAGTGAGGATGAGAGAGAAACTCATACTTGTGTGATAATCATGTAATGAACATACATTAATACTCCTAATATGTGTAGAGTATGAATTAGGGTTTGATCTTTGATAATATGATCTTGAAACCCTAATCGGTTAATAATGGGAAACTCTAACCCTAATGAAGGGTGATGGTATGTATTTGAAACCCTAATCAGTTAATAATGGGAAACCCTAACCCTAATGAAGGGTGACGATATGTATTCAAAACCTTAATCGATAAGAAAGGGAAACCCTAACCCTAATATTGAGATAGTGGTATTACCCTTGTATTGCATGATGTGGATATGTATTTGATGTTGTTGTTATTATGAAATACTAACCATGCAGGTATCATGAGATGATGAGCATAGCCAGGCATGAGCTATGATGTTTTATGTGATACAGATTTAAATGGGCCTTGTGAGCCATGTGAGACACTTGTGCAACAAGTATCATGTATACCTTGGTATGAGGACCTAGAGGTAATAGTTACTTGATAAGTGGTATCAATGTTCAGTGATGAACTAAGGGTTTGAATACCCAGATCTAGTAATCATGATGATGATAATGCTAAGGTATGAGAATTCCAAGTAATGAGATAAAGGATTGAGATCCTGAATGTTATATGTGTTCTAAAGATTGTGAAAGTACTTGATAAATGTATTACATATTTCTTTGTAGCATCTGTTATTATTCTTGCTTGTAACTTGACTGATGCTAAAAGATACTGTAATACACCTAATCAAACAAGTAGAATCTTATAATGTAGTGCCCTAGCCATAGATCCATTCATCATCAGGATTTAATGAATGGTGAAATGAGTTTAACTCAGAGAGTATATTTTTGAATATGTGGGGTTGATGGATGCATATATCCTTACGTCCTAATGAGGGATTTGTGGCGACACATCCTGCTATCACACAGACAATGAGGTGCCACGTGAAAACGTGCGGAAAACACCATAAACCACCTCTTACCAAAAACACAGGTTAATTAAAACCAATTTTGGAAAGCAGATAAACCAAGAAACTATTACATACAGATCCTCATCTGGAAAGAAAACAAGTTAAATAAACATGTGCAAGTCTTGATATGTGTTTACAGTTTAGAAGATCAACTGTCTTGTCATCACATGAGTTCATCACCTGTTTAAATATACATTATGGGCCACATCCGGCCAGCAGCAGGATATACAAAGCTTCATCAGCTATACATTGTAAAACAACGTCAAAATGCCTCTGAGGACCTGAGAGTACAGGGATGACTCTAAGACTCTACTACAAGACAACCAAAACAACAGCATATCCATCTCTTGCCTTCTACTGCTTGTCTTGCTACTCGGCCGCAACCCCACGACCACCACCACATCTAGCTCGAACACCTAAAAAGGTTGTAAACCAACAGGGTGAGACACACAGTCCCAGTGAGAAACATAACTCCCCGTCAAAACCATAAAACCTCAGAAGGATTAAAGCAACAACAGTAGATAACTGATAAAGCATAGAATAAGAGCAGTCTATAAAGAAAGATTGTTATTATCATTGAGCTTACCATGATGTACGAAAGGCATATAACTAAGTATTTCTTTATGGAACATGATTGACAAGATAAGATTTATAAAACCTTATCACATAACATAAGGAATGTATAAGTAACTGCAAGGTATAACAAGATCAACTACATAAGCAGGGCCTCAATCAATGTTCTGTGTTTTGCCTTAAGCAATAAATACTATTCGGCTGGGTTACGTATTATTATTCCCTGCGGAAGTGAGTTGTACCGCTCAAATCCAACCGACGGCTGCAAAACCCAGAGCCGGTGCCATACAAGGTCAATGGAAGAGCCAGACTCCACAACCTCCCACCTCGTGGTCAGTGCACGAGAACCAAAGTAGGAGCGTAGTCTCATGCTTAAGTGGCCTCAGCCATAGGGTCAGCTCCCACAGGCTACTCTTTCTCTAGCCCGCCTTAGTACAGGTCTCGACGCTAGTATATCTGAGCCACGGGCCAGTTCACCGTGCACCCTGAGCCATGAACGCATTCATGCTCTATCACACTGAGCCATGGGCCTGTTCACCATGCTCTATCTATCCTGAGTCTGCAACCACAACTGCACTCAAATCCTCTCTATTTTAGGCTAGGAGAAACCTTGCATATTCAACAATATGCGCTCTGGGTTAACCCGCAGGAGAACTCATTTCACCATCACCAACTACTGACGATGATGGATCTATGGCCAGGGAAACTACATGATATGTTCCACTATGATTAGTTAATATATTTTATGTAGATTGTTGGGGCAAACATGTTGTAACACATGTATAACATTAAGTTACCTTGTCATCACCACCATCACAACATCCCGGGATCTCACTCCCTCATCACAAGAACCCACTGCCTCATAAGGCATTCTCATCACTTGGGATAACAATTCTTGATCTCATCATTAGAGGATAAGACCTCAACTGGGCACTTTAGCCAAACTCAGGTCCTCAAACCCAACACATTATACATGTGATGCATGTTATCTCATCAACAAGAATGACCATCAATGTAGTGATATTCAAACATATATACCTCATAGCCCTTTACCTGGCTATGCATCCGCATGAAACACCTTCATGGTTAGTATACACAATCATAGAGATAACTGAAACCATCAATGATTAACAGAATGATCGTATTGTCAATATAGGGCAACATTGATGAATGCATGCTTTATCAATCATGCCTCATACCTGTGACCATACACATGGGTCACATCATCATGTGAAGCAACTCATATATGTCTAAACTTATCATTATATGTATATGTATATATGCTTCAAGATGATCATAAACACATGTAACATCATGTCATAAGAGTTCATATATGTCATGTTTATATAGGTGTGTTCTACTATATCAACTACCTTACTATTATCAAACATGTCAAAGGTTCACAAACCATAAACCATAGCTCTTAACAACAAAGATATAATCGCATGATAAGGAACTATCATATGGGTTTCTGGGTGAGACATAACCCTCACTAGAAGTACCCACTACCCTCACAAGAAGTGTGACGGGTAGGGCACTCTCACTAGAAGTACTCACTACCCTCATAAGAGGTGTGACAGACAGGGAAACTTCCCTCATATCGCCCAAGCATTCTAGCCACATATCGGTCAAGCTTGTACCAAGGATGTTGGGCTACCACCTCAAGGTGTATCGTGTAACCCTATGTATCGTGCATCCATGGGTGTCAGGAATCCATGTCGGGCATCACCACCAAGCCATGACGCCCAGTGAGCTCAATAACGTTCAAGGTACATCGGGCACCAAACCACTACCCATGCTAGGTGTGTGGGGCAGGGCACTCAACAAGGCATAATGCCTGATACACAATGGTATCGACCAACAACTCTACTCATCTAGGCACAACGACCAAGGGTACAACTGAACGGGCATCAAGGAGGGCCTATCGTCCAACCAAGCTAGCCTCATCCTATCGGCCATCACACAAGGTAAAGACCAAGGTGTAACGCCCAACACAACCTCAACATATCAACCATAACTTTAGTCCAAGGAAGGGTGTCAGGCAACACCATCCCCAAGCCATGTCGTGCAAGATACAACCCAATAAGATCATCATCAACCTCAAGCACAAGGGCACAAAACCCTAAATTGATCAAGAAGATCAGCTCACCTCTCAACAACCAAGAGAGATGGGTTTTGCACAACCTCTATCACAAATCGGGCAACCACAAGGATCAACCTTAACATAGATCTACATCTACCACAAAGCTCACCTCTCGAATCCATGGTGAGAGGAGGGTGTTGCTCAAGCAACTAGAACATAAGATCACCTCTCAACTTAAATGAGAGAGGGGTGTTTCTCATATCTCTAGGGCTCAAGATCACTTCTCTAGACCAAGGAGGGAAAGGGGTTTTGCTCAACAAGGAAACCCTAAAACATAGTTCGTCCTACTAGGATACAAAGGTACAAAACCTCAACCATAACAACACGATCAAAGGTGCAACAAGCAAGAAACTTATCTTAGAACATACATGGCCGATTATGATCATATGAAACATACAAGAATGTAGAAGAAGGGAGTATAGTTAGGGTTAGGAGTTATGTAAACTGCCTTAAGCAAGCTCCAAGTTCCTAGCACTAAACTTCCAAGCACCTCCACACGAAGAAGAACAAGACACTCTAGGATTCGACCACCACTAGAGGAAGAAGGAGACTCTAAGATAAGGATCGACCACCAAGATTTGCAAAGGAAGAGGTGTCATGCAACCAAGGGAGAGGGGAAACTAAGGAACTAAAGGGATCCTTAGCAAGAGAAAGGGAACACATATATAGGAGAGGATGGAGGAGAAACCAAGGTAAGACAAGGCAAGGTGTCGCCCACCTAGGGACACTTGTCCATGAGCAATGCCACCTCTCTAACTTGCCTTAAACACATGTCCGAGGCCATTTCCACATGCAAGCATCAAGCACCAAGTGACCACTAGTGGTGACACAAACGAGGTCAAAGGGTCAAAGGCGTCCATGGACGACACACCTCCACTCCATACCTGACACACTTCCTTGGGCGACACACCTCAGGCCGACAAAACCATGGTCGGATCACCCATGGCTGACACAAGGTCCAACAAGGCCAAGCAAAGAACAACAAGGCCCACCAAGGCTCATCCAAGCCCAAAGCAACTCAAGAAATGAGCCCAACCCTTCCTCTCAACACTAGAGGAAGCAAGGAGAGAGAGGAACACCTCACAAGGTGACACACTTGCCCATAAACCCTAGACTTGGGTAAATTGCAAGTAGCACCTCCAACACTCAACAAGCATAAACAAACCCTAATCACCTCTAAGGGTGATTAGCAAGCAACTAAACATCAGGGTTAAGCAAAGCAAATAGGATAAACCCTAAACGGAGGTCAGGGTCCTTACAAGCTATAACCCTCTACAAAGGGATTTCATCCTCAAATTCCAAAGAGAGAAGCGAGGGGTACTTCCTCCTCATCTCTTACTCAAGCTCCCACGTGGCTTCCTCAATGCCACGATGATGCCAAAGAACCTTTACCAGAACCAGGTCCTTCCTCTTCAGCTTCTTTACTCTTCTATCAAGGATCATCACAGGACCTTCCTCATAGGTCACATCTTCATCAAGCTCAACCTCGACTGGCTGTATCACCGTTCCTGTATCTGGATGACTTTTCTTCAACATACTGACATGGAACACTGGATGCAACCTGTGCAACACTGGCGGCAGCTCCAACTCATAAGCTACCTTGCCCATACGTTCTATGACCGGGTATGGCCCCATATATCTGGGTGCTAGCTTACCCTTCCGGCCAAACCTTAGCACACCTTTCCATGGCGAGACTTTAAGATACACTTTGTCTCCTACATGGAACTCCAAAGGTCATCGGCGATTGTCTGCGTAAGACTTTTGCCTGTCCTGTGCTGCTTTCAATTGTTGTTGTATCACTTTGATCTTTTTTGTTGTCTGTTGTACTAACTCGGGACCCAAAAGTTGATACTCACCATACTCATACCAACATAAAGGAGATCTGCACTTCCTTCCATATAAGCCTCATAAGGAGCCATATTAATGCTCTGTTGGTAACTATTGTTGTAGGCGAACTCTATCAAACTGAGATGTACGTCCCAACTGACTAGGAACTACAAAACACAAGCCCGAAGAAGATCCTCCAAAGTCTGAATAGTCCTCTCTGACTGTCCATCTGTCTGCGGGTGGAAGGCGGTGCTAAACCTCAACTGCGTTCCCAAAGCTTTGCACAACTGTTCCCAGAAATGACTCGTGAATTGAGGACCTATGTCAGAAACTATCGTTGCTGGCACATTGTGCAAATGCACTATCTCATCTACATATACCCGAGTGAGATTCTCGGCTGTATACGTTGTCTTTACAGGTATGAAATGGGCAGACTTCGTCAATCTATCCACTATCACCCAAATGGAATCATGATTCTTAGTTGTCCTGGGCATACCAACTATGAAATCCATGGTTATATGATCCCATTTCCATTGCGGTATCGGCAGGGGTTGCAACATACATGCCAGCTTCTGATGCTCAACCTTGACTTGCTGACATACCACACACCTAGCCACAAACTTGGCTACATCTTTCTTCAAGCCGGGCCACCAATACAAGTCCTTCAGATTGTGATACATCTTGGTGACTCCTGGATGTATAGCATACCTAGATGTGTGCGCTTCTTCGAGCACTAGCTTCCTTAGATCATCAGCATCGGGGACCCCCATTCTGTCATGGTAGCAAACTAGTCCATCCTCAGACTCATGGAACCCATCATGCCTTTCACTGTCAAACTCTGACCTAATCAACTGCACTGTATCATCTGTTTACTGTGCATCCTTGATTTGCTGTCTCAGCATAGGCTTGACTTGCATATGTGCTAAAAGTACTGCTAAAAAGGAAACTCCCATCTGCACATTCATCTGCCACAAGGAAACAAACATATCCCATCTATGACATATTAAGGAACCCAACTGTTCCTTCCTTATAGGAAGATAAGAAGACTTTTGGCTGAGCGCATCAGCTACCACATTCACCTTACCAGGGTGATACTTGATGGTGCAGTCGTAATCATTGATTAGCTCCATCAAATGACGCTGTCACATGTTTAGCTCATTCTGTGAAAAGATGTACTTTAGATTCTTGTGATCTGTAAAGATTTGACATACTTCCCCATAAAGATAGTGTCTCCAAATATTTAACGCATGAACTACTGCTTCCAACTCCAAGTCATGAGTCGAATAGTTCTCCTCATGTTTCTTAAGTTGTCGCGAACCAAAAGAAACCACATGGTCTTCCTACATCAGCACGCATCCTAAGCCCTTCTTGGAAGCATCACAGAAAACAACATAACCCTTTCCAGGCTCTGGTAGGACTAACACTGGAGCACTAGTCAGCTTATCCTTCAAACTTTGGAAAGCTTGCTGACAACGATCATTCCAGACAAAAGGTACATCCTTTCTAGTCAACTTTGTCATCGGCAACGCAATCACACTGAAGTCCTTGATAAACCTCTGGTAGTATCCTGCTAAACCCAGGAAACTACGAACTTCAGTCGACGTCTTTGGTTGCTCCCAATCTTCCACTGACTCCACCTTCCTGGGGTCCACTTTGACTCCTTCTGCAAATATCACATGACCCAAGAAAGTTACTTCTTTTAACCAGAACTCACACTTACTAAACTTTGCATACAACTGATGTTGGCAAAGGAGAGTCAACGCCTGTCGAAGATGTCGCTCATGCTCTTGCCTGTCCCAACTATAGATCAAGATGTCATATATAATGACTACAACAAAATGATCTAGAAACAAATGGAACACCCTGTTCATCAAATCCGTGAAAGCAGCAGGCACATTGGTTAGCCCGAACGACATGACCACAAACTCGAAGTGACCATACCTCATCCTAAAAGCTGACTTTGGTATTTCATCCACCTTAATCCTCAATTGATGATATCTGGACCGTAGATCGATATTTGAAAAAACTGTAGCACCACACAACTGATCGAACAAATCATCTATCGTTGGAAATGGGTACTTGTTCTTGATCGTGACCTTGTTCAACTGTCGGTAATCTATACATAACCACATCGACCCATCCTTCTTCTTAACGAACAATACTGGAGCACCCCAAGGCGACGTACTTGGTCGGATGAAACCTTTCTCCAACAACTCTTATAACTGCTTCTTTAGCTCAGCCATCTCTACTGGAGCCATCCTATACGGTGTTTGTGCAACTAGTTGTGTTCCTGGAACCAGATTGATCTCAAAATCAATCTCTCGGGGTGGAGGAACGCCGGGGAACTCATCAGGAAACACATATGCAAACTCTCGGACAACTGTCACCTCCTCAAGGCTAGGACCCTTTGCCTTGGTATCCGCAACGCGAGCTAAGAATGCCTTACATCCTTGTTGTAATGACTTTTCTGCCACCATCGCTGATACTAGACATGTCGGAAGAATCTTCCTATCTCCTTGGAAGACCCACTTCTTACTGCCGTTATCAAACACTGCCTGCTTGGAACCACAGTCCAAAACAACCTTATACTTCTCTAAGGTATCCATCCCAAGGATCACATCGAAACCATGCATATCAAGTGGTATAAGATCCACTTGTATACTGTGTCCTGAAAAAGATAAGACACAAGATGGACACTCCTCTTGAAGCATCGAGGAACCATCACAAGGGGTTTCTAACAACAAGCTATCTTAATTACAGCTAACAGGTAACAAACAATTATCAAGCATAGAACGTGCTATAAAAGAGTGCGTAGCACCCGGGTCAACCAGAACATATATAAAGCAAGAAGAAGACAAATCTGAATGAAATAACTCCATCTGACCTGCCACCACTCACGGGTTCACTATCGCCTTCGGATGACTCATAGCATAGAATCGATCCGTTGCTTGCTGTCCACGTCCTTTGCTTCCTTGAGTAGACAATCTCGCTTATGACGTTTGACCACGTCCTTGCCCTCTTCTACTACTGGGTTGTTGTCAGTATGATCCTTATTGATTCCGCCTCAGCTGTTGTGTCACATAAACATCTTTACTTGGGCAATTTGACTTGAAATGCCCTATCTATCTGCAGATATAGCATGTCCTATCCTCAAACTGTGGCCTAGATGGCCCTGTCACTGCCACTGAAGCTGTACTATATGCCTTTGATGGTGAAGAAACATAGCCTCTTCCCTTACTTGGAGACCACTGTGATGGTACACTGGAACCTCTCATCACTGAAGGTGCTGAAAACCTTGGCTTCTTGAAGCCACCAAATCTCTATCCCTAGAACTGAGCAGGCCTCTTCTTAGACATGGATTCTCTTTTCTCCCTAACTGACCGTTCGATTCTCCGGACATATTCCACAAACATGGCAAACTGCTCTTGATTCTCCAATGCAGAAGCAGGTGTTGTCAACTCAACACTCAGGCCTTTCTCAAAACGTCTGCTTCACTCGTCATCTATCGCCGCCATGTGAGGACAAAACCTCAACAAATCCATAAACTTGGCTTCATACTCAGTGATGTTCAACGTGCCTTGTTGCAGATGCTCGAACTGGTTGATCTTCTCATCCAGATACGTTTTCAGAAAGTATCTGCTGAACTCACGCCAGAAAACTTCCCAACCGATCACCTCACCAGGTCGCTTCTCCTCCTTGATGGCCCACCAGTGGCCAGCACTACCCTTCAGAAGGAAGAGAGCGTGCTTGACTTTGTCTGCTTTGGGGATGTCGATGATCCAGAAAGCCTTCTCAAGACTTATCAGCCACAGATCTGCATTCGCTGGATTAGCCGTTCCAGTATAGTCCGAAGCTCCGACTCAGTGAAGCCGCTCAAAGGTCTTCCCAATACCCGATGTTTCACCATGGGGAGCATGTTCTATCAGCAGAGGCACTAGCAATCTTTCTACCATGAGATTCATCGTAGCCATCATATGCCCCATAAGCTATTGATAGGTATGGTTCTCGAGAATGGATGGGTCAAGTTGAGGGACCTCAGGCACCTGATCTCCATGTGCCTACCCTACAGCTCCATCAACTGATGCAACATCGCTGCTCTCGGCAGCATGTTCTTCATGGTTTCCAGACATCTTGGCTTTTTATTCCGCTGAGGGCAGAAGATGATTGTAAGAAAATCTGGAAATCTCACAAGAATAGACACAACCTAGTCCTAAATCCCTGTAGACTCAGTGAACCTAGAGCTCTGATACCAAAACTTATTCTGACACATCCCTCTATAACAGACAACAAGGTGCCATGCGAAAACGTGTGGAAAACACCATAAACCACCTCTTACCAAAAACACGGGTTAATTAAAACTGATTTCAAAAAGTAGATAAACTAAGAAACTATTACATACAGATCCTCATCTGGCAATAAAACAAGTTATATAAACATTTACAAGTCTTGATACGTGTTCACAACTTAGAAGATCAGCTGTCTTGTCATCACATGAGTTCATCACCTATTTAAATATACATAACGGGCCACATCCAGCCAGCAGCAGGATATACAAAGCGTCATCATCTATACATCATAAAACAACGTCAAAACGCCTCTGAGGACCTGAGAGTACAGGGATGACTCTAAGACTCTACTACAAGACAACTAAAACAACAACATATCCATCTCTTGCCTTCTACTACTCATCTTTCTGCTCGGCCGCAACCCTGCGACCATCACCACGTCTAGCTCGAACACCTAAAACGGTTGTAAACCAACGGGGTGAGACACACAGTCCCAGCGAGAAACATAACTCCCCGCCAAAACCATAAAACCTCAGAAGGATTAAAGCAAAAACATCAGATAACTAATAAATCGTAGAATAAGAGCAGTCTATAAAGCAAGATTGTTATTACCATTGAGCTTACCATGATGTACGGAAGGCATATAACCAAGTATTTCTTTATGGAACATGATTGACAAGATAAGATTTATAAAACCTTATCACATAACATAAGGAACGTATAAGTAACTGTAAGGTATAACAAGATCAACTGCACAAGCAGGGCCTCAATCAATGTTATGTGTTTTGCCTTAAGCAATAAATACTATTCGGCTGGGTTACGTATTATTATGCCCTGAGGAAGTGAGCCATACCACTCAAATCCAACCAACGACTGCGAAACCCAGAGTCGGTGCCATACAAGGTAATTGGAAGAGACGGACTCCACGACCTCCCACCTTGTGGTCAGTGCACAAGAACCAAAGTAGGACCACAGTCTCATGCTTAAGTGGCCTCATCCACATGGTCAGTTCCCACAGGCTACCCTTTCTCTAGCCCACCTTGGTATAGGTCTCGGCGCTAGTATATATGAGCCACGGGCCAGTTCACCGTGCTCCCTGAGCCATGAACGCATTCATGCTCTATCACACTGAGCCATGGGCCTATTCACCATGCTCTATCTATCCTGAGTCTGCAACTGCAGCTGCACTTGAATCCTCTCTATTTTAGGCTAGGAGAAACCTCGCATATTAAAAAATATGCACTTCAGGTTAACCCATAGGAGAACTCGTTTCACCATCACCAGCTACTGACGATGATGGATCTATGTCCAGGGCAACTACATGATATGTTCCACTATAATTAGTTAGTATATTTTAAGTAGATTGTTGGGGAAAACAAGTTGTAACACATGTATAACATTAAGTTACCTTATCAACACCACCATCACAACATCCCAAGATCTCAGTCCCTCATCACAAGAACCCACTTCCTCATAAGGCATTCTCATCACTTGGGATAACAATTCCTGATCTCATCATCAGAGGATAACACCTCAACTAGGCACTTTAGCCAAACTCAGGTCCTCAAACCCAACACATTATACAGGTGATGCATGTTATCTCATCAACAAGAATGACCATCAATGTAGTGATATTCAAACATATATACCTCATAGCCCTTTACCTGGCTATGCATCTGCATGAAACACCTGCATGGTTAGTATACACAATAATAGAGATAACTGAAACCATCAATGATTAACATAATGATCGTATTGTAAATATAGGGTAACATTGATGAATGCCTGCTTTATCAATCATGCCTCATACCTGTGACCATAGACATGGGTCACATCATCATGTGAAGCAACTCATATACTTCTAAACTTATCATTATATGTATATGTATATATGCTTCAAGATGATCATAAACACATGTAACATCATGTCATAAGAGTTTAGATATGTCATGTTTATATAGGTGCGTTCTACTATATCAACCACCTTACTCTTATCAAACATGTCAAAGGTTCACAAACCATTACCATAAATCTTAACAACAAAGATATAATCGCATGATAAGGAACTATCATATGGGTTTCTGGGTGAGACATATCCCTCACTAGAAGTACCCACTACCCTCACAAGAAGTGTGACGGGCATGGCACTCTCACTAGAAGTACCCACTACCGTCACAAGAGGTTTGACAGGGAGGGAAACTTCCCTCATATCGCACAAGCATTCTAGCCACATCGGTCAAGCTTCTACCAAGGATTTTGGGCTACCACCTCAAGGTGTATCGTGTAACCCTATGTATCGTGCATCCATGGGTGTCGGGCATCACCACCAAACCATGACGCCCACTGAGCTCCATAACGTTCAAGGTACATCGGGCACCAAACCACTACCCATGCTAGGTGTGTCGGGCAGGGCACTCAACAAGGCATAACACTCGACACACAAAGGTATCGACCAAAAACTCTACTCATCTAGGCACATAGGCCAGGGTACAACTCAACAGGAAGCAAGGAGTGCCTATCAAGCTAGCCTCATCCTATCGGCCATCACACAAGGCAAAGACCAAGGTGTAACGCCCAACACAACCTCAACATATCAACCATAACTTTAGTCCAAGGAAGGGTGTCGGACATCACCATCCCCAAGCCATGTCGTGCAAGATACAACCCAACAAGATCATCATCAACCTCAAGCACAAGGGCACAAAATCCTAAATTGATCAAGAATATCGGCTTACCTCTCAACAACCAAGAGAGAGGGGTTTTGCACAACCTCTATCACAACTCGGGCAACCACAAGGATCAACCTTAACATAGATCTACATCTACCACAAAGCTCACCTCTCGAATCCATGGTGAGAGGAGGGTGTTGCTCAAGCAACTAGAACACAAGCTCACCTCTCAACTAAAACGAGACAGGGGTGTTGCTCATATCTCTAGGGCTCAAGCTCACTTCTCTAGACCAAGGAGGGAAAGGGGTTTTGCTCAACAAGGAAACCCGAAAACATAGTTCGGCCAACTAGGATACAAAAGTATAAAACCTCAACCATAAGAACACAATCAAAGGTGCAACAAGCAAGAAACTTATCTTAGAACATACATGGCCAATTATGATCATATGAAACATACAAGAATGTAGAAGAAGGGAGTATAGTTAGGGTTAGGAGTTATGTAACCCGCTTTAAGCAAGCTCCAAACTCCTAGCACCAAGCTTCCAAGCACCTCCACACGAAGAAGAACAAGGCACTCTAGGGTTCGACCACCACTAGAGGAAGAAGGAGACTCCAAGATAAGGATCGGCCACCAATATTTGCAAAGGAAGAGGTGTCGTGCAACCAAGGGAGAGGGGAAACTAAGGAAATAAAGGGATACTTAGCAAGAGAAAGGGAACACATATATAGGAGAGGATGGAGGAGAAACCAAGGTAAGACAAGGCAAGGTGTCACCCACCTAGGGACACTTGTCCATGAGCAATGCCACCACTCTAACTTGAATTAAACACATGTCTGAGGCCATTGCCACATGCAAGCATCAAGCACCAAGTGTCCACTAGTGGTGACACAAATGAGGTCAAAGGGTCAAAGGGGTCCATGGATGACACACCTCCACTCCATGCCCGACACACTTCCTTGGGCGACACACCTCAGGCCGACACAACCATGGCCAGCGCACCCATTGCCAACACAAGGTCCAACAAGACCAAGAAAAGAACAACAAGGCCCACCAAGGCTCATCCAATCCCAAAGCAACTCAAGCAACGAGCCCAACCCTTCCTCTCAACACTAGAGGAAGCAAGGAGAGAGAGGAACACCTCACAAGGTGACACACTTGCCCACAAACCCTAGACTTAGGTAAATTGCAAGTAGCACCTCCAACACTCAACAAGCATAAACAAACCCTAATCACCTCTAAGGGTTATTAGCAAGCAACTAAACATCAGGGTTATGCAAAGCAAACAGGATAAACCCTAAATGGAGGTCAGGGTCCTTACAGGATTGATGTGAGATCTCCTTCATTATTTATAATCCGAGATGGATGTATAATCTCCCTATGAAAATGAATCTATGGATGGATAACTGAAATCTCCCTAAAGAGAGTGCATGTTGCGGTTGTAGTTCTATAGCGAAGATACCACTATGCCCTGGTAAGCTAATTGCAGTTGACACGAGATGTCCTACCAGTAGTCTTGTACTGATTGAGACGGATGAGGTCTTGGTAGCCGGCTCTTCCATTGACCTTGTATGGTACCTATGCCTTACGTAGACGTGGTTGGTTGGAGTATGAGAAGTATACCTCATCTCCTCAGGGCATAAGTGTGATTGAAAATATGTAATCACCTGTGTAGCGTATTTGCTTAAAGATTGAATACAAAAAACATTGGTTGATGTTACATTTCTTTTATGCATCTTAAATGGATATATGTTATACATGTTCTTCATATTTCTTATAGAATGAATAGATGATTTACTACTTTCTCATATATAGTTGTAATGCTTCAGAAGATGATATTTCTCTACTTTGCTTAAATAGTGATTAAATCCTACTTATTAATGTAAAAGAGTCCTCTATTTAGTTTTATACTATGTATCTGTGATAATAATATTGTTGGAGGAGAGTTATATCTCTCGCTGGGACTTGTGTCTCACCCCATTGGTCACCGACATTTTTAGGTGGACACGGACGAGGAGGTAGAGACCATACTGCAGAGGGAGAACAACAACATTAGGGGCAGTAGTAGCATCTCAGGTTGAGTGTACTGTCTATCGTGTCTTGTAGATAGAAGTCCTATGTGTCGTCTCTGTACTCTCAGGTCCTTGGAGTCAGTACATAACGGTTTTATGAATGATCTAAGATTTTGTCTTGTATACCTCAAGGTTTTATGTTGCTTATGTATAGTTTTGGCTAAGCAAACGTTATATGTTATCCTCAAGATGAGATGGTACAATGTATGTACAATATGAACAATGAGGTATATAATGTTTTGACCTTTCTTTAATAGTTTCCTGGAAAAGGATTTTTTTGCAAAATGGTTTTAATTTTTAGTGATTTTGTTAAATCCACTGCTTATGGTTATTCCGTGATTATTACTGGTGATGTCTTGATTTGATGTCGAGTCATCACAAATTTTGGTATCAGAGCCTAAGGTCTGTTGAGTCTATAGAGACATAGGATTAAGTTTGTTGAGTCTATTCTAGTGTCCTCCAATTTATCTTATAGTGACTTCTACTCATATAGGAGAAGAAGTAAAGCCGAAAGATGATTGGAGCACACAAAGAACATGCTGCTGAAAGTAGTGTTGCCGCACTAGGAGTAGGTGCAAGGGATCAGGATAGAGAGGTATTAGTGCTTGAGAATTCCTAGCTTGACCACGCCATGTTAGAAAACCTAGCCTTACATGCTCTCTTTGGGCAGTTCCTGACCACAATGATGCATATGGAATATCAGATGCCAGCACCAACACCTAGGGCACTAGTTCCCAATAAGGGACATGGAGCTGGTAAGACCTTTGAGCATTACGTCAAGTAGGAGCTACCAAATATGTTGGTACAACTGACCCAACAGATGCAGATTCATGGCTCACTGAGCTAGAGAAAGCCTTTAGGATCCTTAACGTTCTAGAGGCTGATAAAGTTAAGCATGTTGTGTACCTTTTGAATGGAAGTGTTGGCCATTGGTGGGCCATCGAAGAATAGAAAAGACCTAGTGTTGAGGTTGGATGGTAGGAATTCTGGCAAGAGTTTGTCAGTAGATACTTTCTCAAGACTTATCTGGATGAGAAAATCTCACAATTTGAGCGGATTAGACAAGGACTGATGAAGATTAACAAGTATGAAGCTAAGTTTATGGAGCTTCTATGGTTTTGTCCACACATGGCTACTACAGACGAGGAGAGAATTCAGCATTTTGAGAAGGCTCTGAATGCTGAGTTAACCACACCTGTATCTGCTCTAGATAATAGAGAGAGGCTTGCCACCTTTGTGGAGTTAGTTAGGTGGATAGAAAGGCCCATGATTGAGAAACGTGAAGCCAATAGTAGGAAAGTGCCTGTACAATGTCAGGGACAGAGGCCCGGAAGGTTTAAGAAATTGAGATTTCCTGCACCAATAGCACCACAGAGATCCAATGCACAGTTGTAGTGGACATCAAGCAAAGGGAGAGACCATAGATTCCTACCAAGTGGAGCCCATAGTACAACATCAATGTCAGTATTAGGACCATCTAGGCCACAATGGGAAGGCATGAGCTGTTATAAGTGTGGGTAGCCAGAACATTTGATGGAGTGTACAGCTAGGGACACAAAGGTAACCTAACCACCAAGGTAGATTCAACAAGGCTCGCAGAGGCAACCGTTTAGTAGTAGCACATGAGGACGTGGATAGACGTCCCAAGTGGGTTCATCTGCACCCATCAACAGAGCGAGTAGTCGGCAACAAGCAATGACAAGATTCTATACTATGAATTAGCCAGAGGCAGTGGTCAACCCATGACTCATGACAGGTCAGATGGATTTTTTTTCATTCTGATATGTCTTCATCCTTCTTTATATCTATTTTAATTGATATGTATGCTACACATTCCTTTATCACTCGAGAAGTGATTCATGACTACAATATGACTGTCAGTTGTATAGAAGATAATCTAGTATTAGAAACTCTATTAGTCAGACTGCGGTGTTGTGGGAGGTATGTTCTTTCTTTTTCTGAACACGACATCCAGTTGGACCTTATACCACTTGAGATGCACGGGTTTGATGTAATTCTTGGCATGGATACCCTAAAAAGTATAAGGTTGTCTTAGATTGTGGTTCCAAGCAAGATATCTTCACAAATAGTGATGAGATATGGGTCTTTTAGGGGGACAGAAAGATTCTTCCAGCATGTCTAGTATCAGTAATGGTAGCTGAGAAACTGATGCAACAAGGATGTGAAGCATTCTTGGCACCTGTGGTAGATACTAAAATAGATAGTCCTAGTCTTCCTAAAGTTCCTGTTGTCAGGGAATTCGAGGATGTGTTTCCTAAAGAGTTTCCAGACATTCCTCCACCTTGAGAGATTGATTTCAAAATTAATCTAATTATGGGTACACAACCTATAGCTCAAACACCTTATAGTATGGCACCAGCTGAGATGGCAGAACTTAAGAAACAATTACAGGAGTTGCTTGAGAAAAGTTTGATTCGACCAAGTACTTCCCCATGGGTTGCTCCAGTTCTTTTTGTTAAAAAGAAGAATGGGTCTATGAGATTATGCACTATAGACATCTTAACAAGGAGACTATTAAGAACAAATATCCTCTGCCAATGATAGATGATCTGTTTGACTAGTTGTGTGGTGCAAAAATATTCTCTAAGATAGATCTAAGGTCAGGATATCATCAGTTATGTATCGAGGAGAGTGACATACCTAAGTTAGCTTTTAGGACAAGGTATGGTCATTAAGAGTTTGTAGTTATGTCATTCGGACTAACTAATGCACCAACTGCGTTCATGGAGCTGATGAATAGAATCTTCTGGCCATTCCTTGATTAGTTTGTAGTGTTCTTTATAGACAACATCCTGATATATAGTAGAGATGGTCAACACCTTTGTTAAGCCTTGACTTTGCTAAGACATCACAAAATATATGCTAAGTTTAGCAAGTGCGAGTTTTGGTTGTAAAAAGTGTCTTTCTTGGATACATTATATCTACTTTAGGTATTTGTGTTGATCATAAGAAAGTGGAGTCTGTTGTAGAGTGGGAACAGCCCAAGACACCGACCGAGATTCATAGTTTCTTAGGACTGGTAAGTTATTATAGGAGGTTTATTAAATACTTCAGTTCTATAGCCTTACCCCTAACCAAATTGACCAGGAAGGAAGTTCCTTTTGTTTGGAATGACAAGTGTCATCATTCTTTCTAGTTGTTGAAAGAAAGGTTGACTAGTGCACCTATGTTAGCTTTACCTGAGCAGAGAAAGGGATACATTGTTTTATGTGATGCCTCTAAGAATGGTCTAGGATGTGTGTTGATGCAGAGTGATCATGTAGTTTCTTTTGCTTCTTGATAGATTAAGAAATACGAGGAGAATTATCCAACGCATGATCTAGAATTAGCTACAGTGTTTCACACATTGAAGATCTAGAGACATTATCTCTATGGAGAAGCATGTCAAATTTTCATAGACCATAAAAACTTAAAGTGCATCTTCTCACAACACGAGTTGAATATGAGACAACACCGCTGGATGGAATTAATCAAGGACTATGGTTGTACAATTGATTATCATCTAGGAAAGACTAATGTAGTGGCATATGCACTAAGTAAAAAATCTTCATCTCCACCCACAGATTTAGCACAATTGAACTCATTAATATGCCTTAAACAGGACATGTTTGTCTCTTTGAGGCAAAACAATGTATAGCTAGAAGTATCTTTGTTTGCTAGATTGTTAGTTGAGATGCATGTGAAACCTACTCTGAAACAATAGATCAAAGAGGCACAACAAGCTGATACTGTGATTCAGCATATCAGGTCAGAGTATGGTAGTGAGAAACATGACGGAGGAAGCTCATTCATCCATGTATGAAATGCATCCAAGAAGTACCAAAATATATCATAACTTAAAAGATATGTATTGGTGGCCTGGTTTAAAAAGGGATGTAGCTGAGTTTGTTATGCAGTGTTCAATATGTCAGTCGGTTAAAGCTGAACATCAAAAACCTATAGGAATATTGCAACCTTTACCTATACCATAGTGGAAATGGGATCACGTGACAATGGACTTTGTGGTTGGTTTACCTAGAACAACCAAAGGTCATGATTCCATTTGGTTGATAATTGATAGGTTGACTAATTCAGCTCCTATCAAAACAACTTATACTGCTGAGAAACTTGCACAGATCTATATAGATGAGATAGTGCAATTACACGGGGTTTCATCTACAACTATATTTGATAGAGGTCCCCTATTTACAAGTCATTTTTGGGAATGACTACATAAAACCTTGGGTACTCAGTTGAAGTTTAGCACAACTTTCCATCCTTAGACAGATGGGCAATTTGAAAGAACTATACAAACTTTGGAAGACTTGCTGAGAGCATGTGTTCTTTAGTTTGTAGGAAGTTGGGACATACTGTAACATACCAAATTTTGTAATTTTATCTTTTGACCCTATTTTCCATCTTTTCCTTTCATTTATATCCTTATTGGCATTTCTATTTAATTAGGGGAATTTTTAGTGGTTTAGTGAACATTTATTCATTAATTGTACCAATATAAGGGTTTATGCACAAATACCTCATTGAAGGATTAACTACCATAATTAAGTTCTCTAAACCTTAATCTAACTTTTTTATATGATTTTAAAACATGAAGTGATCCTAAGTTTCAAATTTGGTTCGATTTGGATGTTGTTTGTGCTAGTTATGCAATTTTAGGTACATTCTGGACTTTTATGCAATTTACCCAATTGGGAGGTTTTCTTTGCAAATTATCAACTGAATTTTAATATTTAGATATTCCCTTACCATTAACTATATTTTAAATATTGGAGAACCTAGTTTCACCTTGTTTTGATGGTATTTCTTTCCAAGGGCATTATAGGGATTACCCTCTTTATAAAGGTGCTTATCTTTAAAAACTATCAACCAATGAGGTTATTTCTTTCTTGAAAAATGGTGGGGATCGCCATGAAAGGTCTATGGGCTCTTAGGACCATGTTATGATATCCAAGAAGAGTCCATGATCTGTCCTCTTGCATGGCCATCAAGCCCTAGGCTAAAGACACATGGAAAGTCCCTTAAGACACCTCATGCATCACCTCTTTCTATATATAGCCATGTATACCCCTTCCCAACTCACAATTCGAAAAACTCTTTCTCTCCTTTTCTTTCCTCTAGCTTAGATAATAGTTCCTTCTATATTCGGCTATGAAGTTTCTATCCCAAGGTAATAGAGGGAGCCTACCTTGGTGAAGAAGGCTCCTAGGGCTTCCAAATTGCTCTATTAGGGTTTCTAAAGCTCCTCCTTGGTAATTTTGACCAAAACTAGGTTTATCACCTCTAAGTTGAGAAGGTGATCTTTGTCCAAGAAAGTAACTAGGCTTGGAGCAACCAAACCTTCTAAGCTCAGATCCTTTCTGTTTGGACCTTCTTATCTTCCCTAGAGGAAAAATTGATCATGGACTCAATCTAGTGATGAAAGTGGGTAATATGAATCATAATGAAAGGTATGTGCTATGTATGTGAAATTCCCTATTTATGTATGTGCAATCCCTATTTATGTATGTACATTTACACCTTAATTTGGGAATAATTGTGCCTTAACCTATTTTTCTATAATGAGGCTTTATTAAACCCTATTTCATATACTCTTGAATCTTTTGCTATACTTGCCTCATAAATTAGTTTCAAAACTTTATTCTTGGGTCTTGGAACCCCACCACCAAGTTGTAATTATATGATGATTTATCTTGCCACTTTACTATTTCTTGAGCATGATGGTTTATTTAGCTATTTTACTATAGTAGTGTTACTTATGTACAACCACCCACAGAGGGCATGCAAATAATCGCCCTGGGGAATGTCTTATTCTCCCCTTGGTGAATGTGTTATTCCTCTCCTATAAAATTTGATAGGTGACTAGGAATGTATGAATTCTCCCCTCACCTATAGGTTGAGGTTCGGTAGGTGCCTCAACCCTACTTAGTTAATGTAGTCCAATTAATATCATGCATGCTACTTCTTATATGTTTTGTAATGGTAAGAATCTATTTTGTTATGTGCCTCATTCTCTTGGCTCTCTCATCTTATGATGATTCAATATATTTATGTTTCATATGATTTCCTTTTCTCTTGTACTTATTCATTATTTGATGCATACCTTGTTTTCTTCTCCCTTTTGCTGGGTGCTTTCCCAACCACTCAGGTGATGAGAAAGGTGATGAACAAGACAAGGAGTATATAGCTTTTGGCTTGGACTAAGTTGATGGAGATGTTGCTTGGAGACAAGATTGTAGTAGTCTAGATTTCCCCCTATCTCGATCCTGATTGTGTGTCTTGATGTAAACCCTCATGGGAGAATTTGATGTATTTTTGTAATCCTTTTATGAAATTGAATATAGTCAGTTATTTTTTATTCCTCTGCTTTCGAATGGTCTTTTATATACCAATGTTTAATAAGTTTGGAAAATGTATGCCCATTCCATCATACCTATGAGAGTGTTTGGAATGGATGTCAATTCTTTAAATTTTTAGTAAAGGGGTGATTTCACTCCCTTACAACATGGTATCAGAGCCCATGGTAGTCAGAATCTGACTATTTCAGTTTTGTCTCCCTAATTAGAATCCCTTCCTTATGTAGTTCTTTTAGGTAACATTGTTGCCCTAGAGTTGATCTATAAATGATGAAAGGTTGATTTAGGAACCTATATTTCCACATTAGTATCATGATGAATAAAACTCTAAAATACTCATAACTAAAATATGCATAACTTAATGTTGTTTAGGTTTGCCTTTAGGCAACTATTAGGGCATGAAGTTGAAGAAAAGGTGTCTAGAAAGGATCAAGTTTTGGGGGCTAACAATATTTTCCTCCGTGCCACTTGCTTGGTTTATGAGGACTCCCAGATCCATATGATACCAGCCTGGCCTAAGCTAAAATGGGTTGTCTGAAATAGTTTGCTTTTAGGCAATAGTGACCTTAGACATCTATGTTGTATATATTTGGGAACCCTAAGTTTTAGGTGTATGATGACTTGTTTGAGGATGGATACCAAGATAGTCTCCTTATGTCCCTTGGGGTCACATGTTTGGATAGTTTATCCCTAGAACCTAGACTATAAAGGTTGGGGTTGAGTGAGCTATCAGAGTGCATAGTGGAAGTGTGATGGATCTTGTACATGGTTTAGTTAGACTCATCCTTTAACCCTAGTGTAGTTTGGCATGATAGTTTGAACCCTTTAAGGGGTGGAGTATAGTTAGTTTGATGATGTTGAGCAGTAAGATTTCAAGGACAAAATCCTCTTTAGGGGGATGGAGCCCTATGACATCTTGAAATCTATCTACATTATCTTTAAAAACCCTAACCCCATACTTAGGAGGTTGTTGTGCTTGAAACCTTAGTGGGGTCCAATCAAGTTATAGTTATAGCCTTACGTTCTTGTTTATATATTAACGAACATATAATGATCATCTGAGGAATAATTTATATGTTCAAACCCTAATGAATATCTAATGCACATAATATGAGTAACTCACATATTAATCCTAATGGATATGCATGGTGTCACCCATGTCATAAACCAATAAACCCTAATTAAATGACAAGTAATATAATTGTAACCTAATCTTAGACTTAATACATGCTAAGTAAAATTTAGTGATCACATTAACTTGAACCCTAAGTTGTAATCATCTAACCTTAACATATACATCCTTATTGCCTTTCATGATACATTAATGACATTAGGTTTCATAATCAATTAACATACTTTGATACACATAAATGATATATATAATCATCTAATCACATATTAATCAAGTCATCAATATGAAATGCATAATATGTTACCTTGTTATCTATTACACACACGATTAGTCACTTAATGTGAATCAATTTGTGCTTATCGTTAAAAGCTATCTAATACCCTCTTTATAATTGTGCTTATCTTTAAAAGCTATCAACCAATGAGGTTATTTCTTTCTTGAAAAACGGTGGGTATGGCTTTGAAAGATCTGTGGGCTCTTAGGACAGTGTTTTGATATCCAAGAAAAGTCCATGAGCTATCCTCTTGCATGGCCATCAAGCCCTAGGCTAAAGACACATGGAAAGTCCCTTAAGACACCTCATGCTTCACCTCTTTCTATATATAGCCATGTATACCCCTTCCCAACTCACAATTCGAAAAAATCTTGCTCTCCTTTTCTTTCCTCTAGCTTAGATAATAGTTCCTTCTATATTTGACCATGAAGTTTCTATCCCAAGGTAATAGAGGGAGCCTACCTTGGTGAATAAGGCTCCTAGGGCTTCCAAATTTCTCTATTAGGGTTTCTAAAGCTCCTCCTTGGTAATTTTGACCAAAACTATGTTTATCACCTCTAAGTTGAGAAGGTGATCTTTGTCCAAGAAAGGAGCTAGGCTTGGAGAAACCAGACCTTCTAAGCTCGAATCCTTGCTGTTTGGACCTTCTTATCTTCCCTAGAGGAAATATTGATCATGGACTCAATCAAGTAATGAAAGTGGGTAATATGAATCATAATGAAAGGTATGTGCTAAGTATGTGAAATTCCCTATTTATTTATGTGCAATCCCTATTTATGTATGTACATTTACACCTTAATTTGGGAATAATTGTTCCTTAACCTATTTTTCTATAATGAGGCTTTATTAAACCCTATTTCATATACTCTTGAATCTTTTTCTATACTTGCCTCATAAATCAGTTTCAGAACATTATTCTTGGGTCTTGGAACCCCACCACCAAGTTGTAATTATATGATGATTTATCTTGCCACGTTACTATTTCTTGAGCATGATGGTTTATTTGGCTATTTAACTATTTTAGTGGTACTTATGTACAACCACCCACAGAGGGCATGTAAATAATCATCTTGGGGGATGTCTTATTCTCCCCTTGGGGAATGTGTTATTCCTCCCCTATAAAATTTGATAGGTGACTGGGAATGTATGAATTCTCCCCTCACCTATAGGTTGAGGTCCGGTAGGTGCCTCAACCCTACATAGTTAATGTAGTCCAATTAATATCATGCATGCTACTTCTTATATGTTTTGTAATGGTAAGAATCTATTTTGTTATGTGCCTCATTCTCTTAGCCCTCTCATCTTATGATGATTCAATATATTTATGTTTCATATGATTTCCTTTTCTCTTATACTTTTCATTATTTGACGCATACCTTGTTTTCCTCTCCCTTTTGCTGGGTTCTTTCCCAACCACCCAGGTGATGAGCAAGGTGATGAACAAGATAAGGAGTATATAGCTTTTGGCTTGGACTCAGTTGATGGAGATGTTGCTTGGATACAAGATTGTAGTAGTCTATATTTCCCCCTATCTAGATCATGATTGTGTGTCTTGATGTAAACCCTCATGGGAGAATTTGATGTATTTTTGTAAACCTTTTATGAAATTGAATATAGTCAGTTATTTTTTATTCCGCTGCTTTCTAATGGTCTATTGTATACCAGTGTTTAATAAGTTTGGAAAATGTATGCCCATTCCATCATACCTCTGATAGTGTTTGTAATGGATGTCAATTCTTCAAATTTTTAAGTAAAGGGGTGATTTCACTCTTTTACACATACACTTGAGCTTGATAGATTTTTCCTACAACAACAGTTACCACGCTAGTATTGATATGGCACCATATGAAGCATTATATGGTAGATAGTGTAGATCTCCATTATACTGGTATGAAATAGGAGAATACCAACTTCTAGATCCTAAGTTAGTGGAACAAACAACTAAGAAGATTAAAGTAATACAACAACAGTTGAAGGCTACACAGGATAGACAGAAGTCTTATGCTGATAAACGTCGTAGACCTTTAAAATTCCAAGTTGGAGATTGAGTATATCTCAAGGTCTCTCCTTGGAAAGGTGTTCTCAGCTTTGGGAAGAAGTGTAAGTTAGCTCCTAGATTTATGGCACCTTACCCTGTAATAGCATAGATTGGAAAGGTAGCTTATAGGTTGGAGTTGCCACCTGAGCTACATAGACTACATCTAGTGTTCCATGTATCTATGCTGAGAAAGTGTCATCCCGATATAGAGTTGGTGTTGCAACCTATAGAGGTAGAATTAAATGAGGATATATCCTATGTGGAAGGTCCAATGATGATTCTTGACAGAAGAATCAAGAAGTTGAAAAAGATAGACATAGTTCTTGTGAAAGTTCTATGACATCACCATGGCATTGAAGAAGCCACATGGGATCTGGAGGAAGAGATGAGGAGGAAGTACCCTTCTCTTTTCTCTCGAGATTTCGGGGATGAACTCCCTATTAGGGGTTGATAATTATAATATCCCTGACCTGTGATATGGCTTAAAGCTAGAAGTTTTAATTAAGTAAGTTATTTACAAACTTGTTTTGATCTTTTGAAAAGTAATTAAGACTCTTGTAGAGTTTCATTTTCAAGTTTGAGCTTATTTGCAAACTGTTTGTGCATTATATGATAGTTTGGATATAAAGTGCAATTTACCCAAGATGAGGGGCTACATTAAAAAATTTCACATGTTGACGGTAACGCATATGTTCTAGCATCATAAGAGAGAGAATTATGCTAAGGGGTGGCTTGTGGAAAGCCTAAATTTCAAGTTGAAACTTGTTTGAATAACGTTAGTGCCTTGTGCACCACTTTTGGTACAAATTGTAATTTACCCAAAATATTGGGTTGATATGAAAATTACCACCTCTAGAGTGTCCCTACTCCCTCCTAGTATCATCTAGAGGAGAGATAAAGAAGGATACACCATGTTTGAATCATGTTTGAGTGATGGTACTCTTGGTGATGAAAAGACCAAGAAAGGGTTGAATGTGAAACCCTAATTTGAGTCGATATCACTCACTTGTGGCCGATATCACTAGTGGAGTGAAACCCTACTAGTGTGCAAAGGTGATATCGACCATAGTGGAGTGATATCGACTCAAATTAGGGTTTCATATTCAACCCTTTCTTGGTCTTTTCATCACCAAGAGTACCATCACTCAAACATGATTCAAACATGGTGTATCCTTCTTTATCTCTCCTCTAGATGATACTAGGAGGGAGTAGGGACACTCTAGAGGTGGTAATTTTCATATCAACCCAATATTTTGGGTAAATTACAATTTGATTCTTAGGGTTGAATGTGAAACCCTAATTTGATTCTTCACCAATTACTTATCTAGGGTGATTCTTTGCATATAGATGAGTTGTGAAGTTCATATTCAACCTTGGTAATGAGAACCTTTGGATATTGGAGCTTTGAAGTTGTTCTTGAGGCGGGTTATATAACTTGAAACCAATTATATTATTATACACCTTCAATTCTGTCATACTTGTTGATCTACTTGAATTTTGAATTCTCTTGAATAATTGATGATCCTTTGAGTTCTAAAAGTTTCATGGGACTGTTGATCATGAATGAGAACAATAAGAATAAGAGTCTAGAGGTTGATGATGATGTCTTCATCAAGTGTAAACTGATATTGGGTTGAAGCACACACCTCCCACTCGATATGGTGATGGAACCCTATATGATATGAAAACTGATATACCTTGGAACCCCACATCCCTATAGGTTTGTACAATGGGTTGTAAAAGTTTTAAACATTTGTCTAGCTTGTCACTCAGCATAATGATAGGATGGTACCTTGAAGGGATGAAAAAATATGAGCATAAGGGGCTAACCCGATTGTAAACCTTAATTTGAGTAACCCGATATGTGTGATACATACACACATCTCTTAGCTGATATGGAGGCACACATACACCTCTTGCCCGATATGGTAAGCATGCATACACCTCTTGGGCAATATGGGTAGAAAGAACACACCTCTTGCCCGATATGGTAAGCACACATACACCTCTTGGGCAATATGGGTAGCAAGCACACACCTCTTTCCCGATATGGTGGAAGTATCTTAAAACCCATATGAAGGAAAGCACCTCGAATGCAATGTACTTGATGGAGTAACACATGAAGTGTCTTATATCAAGTCATACACATAGATGTAAGGATATTAATGAATATTAATTAATTAGGCCAATGTACCTTGAAGGAAAGTTTGAGCCAACTTAATAAAGTATGAAGAAATCAACATCCTAGTGAGGATGAGAGAGAAACTCATTCTTGTGTGATAATCATGTAATGAGCATACATTAATATTCCTAATATGTGTAGAGTATGAATTAGGGTTTGATCTTTGATAATATGATCTTGAAACCCTACTCAGTTAATAATGGGAAACCCTAACCCTAATGAAGGGTGATGGTGCGTATTTGAAACCCTAATTGGTTAATAATGGGAAACCCTAACCCTAATGAAGGGTGATTGTATGTATTTGAAACCATAATCGATAAGAAAGGGAAACCATAACCCTAATATTGAGATAGTGGCATTACCCTTGTATTGCATGGTGTTGATATGTATTTGATATTGTTGTTATCATGAAATACTAACCATGCAGGTATCATGAGATGATGAGCATAGCCAAGTATGAACTATGATGTTTTATGTGATATAGATTTAAATGTGCCTTGTGAGTCATGTGAGATACTTGTGCAATAAGTATCATGTATACCTTGGTCTAAGGACCTAGAGGTAATATTTACCTGATAAGTGGTAATAGTGTTCAATGATGAACTAAGGGTTTGAATACCCAGATCTAGTAATCATGATGGTGATAATGCTAAGGGATGAGAATTACCAATAATGAGATAAAGGATTGAGATCTTGAATGTTATATGTGTTCCAAAAAGTAGTTGATAAATGTATTACATCTTTCTTTGTAGCATTTGTTACAATTCTTACTTGTAACTTGGTTGATTCTAAAAGATATTGTAATACACCTAGTTAAACAAGTGGAATCTTATAATGTAGTGCCCTGGCCATAGATCCATTCAGCGTCATGATTTGCTGAATGGTGAAACGAGTTTAACTCGAAGATCATATTTTTGGATATGTGGGGGTGATGGACGCATATATCCTTACGTCCTAATGAGGGATTGATGTGAGATCTCCTTCATTATTTATAATCCGGGATGGATGTATAATCTCCCAATGAAAATGAATCTGGGGATGGACAACTAAAATCTCCCTGAAGAGAGTGCATGCTGCGGTTGTAGCTCTATAGCAAAGATACCAGTATGCCCTGTAAACTAATTTCAGTTGACACGATATGTCCTACCAGTAGTCTCGTACTGACTGAGATAGATGAGGCCTTGGTAGCCGACTCTTCAATTGACCTTGTATGGTACCGATGCCTTACGTAGACGTGGTCGGTTGGAGTATGAGCGGTATACCTCATCTCCTCAGGGAATATGTGTGATTGAAAATATGTAATCAACCGTGTAGCGTATTTGCTTAAGGATTGCATATGGAAAACATTGGTTGATGTTATATTTCTTTTATGCATCTTAAATGGATAGATGATATACATGTTCCTCATATTTCTTGTAGAATGAATAGATGATTTACTGCTTTATCATATATAGTTGCAATGCTTCAGAAGATGATATTTCTCTACTCTACTTAAACAATGATTAAATCCTACTTATTAATGTAAAAGAGTCCTCTGCTCAGTTTTATACTATTTATCTGTGATAATAATATTATTGGTAGAGAGTTATATCTCTCATTGTGACTTGTATCTCACTTCATTGGTCACCAACATTTTTAGGTGGACACAGATGAGGAGGTAGAGACCATACTTGTAGAGGGAGAACAACAACATTGAGGGAAGCATTAGCATCTCAGGTTGAGTGTACTGTCTATCGTGTCTTGTAGATAGAAGTCCTACGTGTCACATCTGTACTCTTAGGTCCTTGGAGTCAGTACATAATAGTTTTATGAATGATATGAGATTTTGGCTTGTATGCCTCGAGGTTTTATGTTGCTTATGTATAGTTTTGGCAAAACAACTGTTATATATTATCCTCGAGATGAGATGGTACAATGTATGTCCAATATGAACAATGAGGTATATAAAGTTTTGGTTCTTTCTTTAAGAGTTTCCTAGAAAAAGATCTCTTTGCAAAATAGTTTTAATTTTTAGTGATTTTGTTAAATCCGCTGCTTATGGTTATTCTGCGATAATTACTGGTGATGGCTTGATTTGATGTCAGGTCATCACATACTAAGGTAGGAGGATCTATAGGAGGATCTACCAAGGTAACTTGATTGTATGAAATGTCAAAGGGTGAGGTTGAGGGAGAGGTGGTAGGGATAGGGGTGGTAGGAACATGTAGAGGATGTTGGTTGTCTTCATTATCATTTTCAACATCAAGGAAGGTGGAATAGGAGAGGTGTCATTGTTCAGGTGTAGATGAAGGGGTGGATGGGGCAAAGGGAAAGAACGCCTCATGAAAAACAACATGTTTTGAAATATATAGGCATTGGGAAGTAATGTGAAGGCACTTATATCCCTTGTGACGAGTACTGTATCCCATGAACACATAAGGTAAGAATCAGGGATCAAGTTTTTCAGTTGTGTAATTGCGTAGGAAGGGGTAGAAAAGACTACCAAAGGTGCGAAGATGAGTGTAGGATGGTCTTTTCTTGTGAAGGATCTCGAATGGATTTTTCAAGTGGAGGAGAGGTGTGGGAAGTCTGTTGATGAGGTAAATGACAGTTGAGAAGGCTTCTGCCCAATGTGACTTGGGTAGGTGAGCATCAAATATCATTGCAAGCCCTAATTTAGTGACATGACGATGCTTCCATTCTTCTACACCATTCTAAGAGGGGTCGTGTGGACATGAGATGCGATGAATGATTTCAAAATCAGATAGGAAGCGTTGAAGTGGAAGATTGAGGAATTCTCCACTTTCATCACTTTGTAACGCTTTAACATTCAATCCATACTGTGTTTTGATCATTTTACATAAAGAAGTAAAAATGAGATAGAAATCACTTTTGTTCTTCATAGGAAACAACCAACTAAACCAAGAGTAATCGCCAGTAAGCATAACATAGTAAAGGTAATTGTCAGTGGAACACACATGTGCCTTACCCCAGACATCAAAATGCAATAATTCAAACGGCCGAAGGGCCTTGCGATGTTTGTGTGGAGTAGGCAGCCATTTTCTCTTGCTCAACTCACAGTTGTTGCAGACTAAATCAATATTGGGATCACTTGCAACGATTTCATTTTGGAGAAGGTGTTGAAGAACACTTCGACTGGGATGGCCAAGGCATCGATGCCACACATCACAGGAAGCTTTGACATAGCGGTTTGAGAAGAAGGTCTTGGAAATGGATGAAGGCAGGAGGTACATGCCATCACTGCATATTCCTTGTGTGAGGACTCGATGAGTCTTGGTGTCCTTTACAATAACAGAGCTGTCAGTGAAGATTATATAGCAAGGTAACATAGATGTCAATTTTGAAACTAAGAGAAGATTTCTATTGATTTAAGGAACTACAAGAACGTTTTTCAATGGGGTCCGGGTAAGGTTTTGTATGGTGGTATCACTGGTATGAGAAATAGGCTGAAAGTTCCCATTTCCAACCATGATCATATTAGATCCTTTGTAGATATGGAGATTGTGAAGAATACCTGAAGTTTGAGCTACATGATCCGTAGATCCAGAGTCCAGGTGCTAGGATGAAGGATCAACCTCATGAAGATGAAGTGAAGCAAAGGGTGTGCTTGTGTTTCTGCAAGAGAGGAGGGCACATATTAGTTCTGGAAATTGTTGTCATATTTGTGCCAACACCTTAGTGATGTATGTCCTTGCTTGTCACATATTTGGTAGATAAGAGGAGAAGAGATGTACTGGTTGTTGTTGGCGTTGATAGAGGTTGTAGATCCTCAACTTTGAGGGTTAAACTGGGTGGTATGGTTCCCTGGTCTAGAACCAAGAACACCTTGGACAAAGCTACTATTCTGAGGTTGTCCCCTTCCTCGTGTAAAGGACCTCCCGTGATCAGAGTAATTGGTGTGGTTGTGGAACTACTGTCGGTTGAAGGTGATGTGATTGTCAAATCTAGTTTTTTTGGTGTAGAACATGACTAGAGGAGAAGGTGAGGACCACCTTGATCTTCATCTTTCAAAGTCTTGTAGGACAGGGATGAGCTCATCATACGAGGGAATGGGCAGCTTCATCATCGAGAAAACAAAGCCCTCATACTCATTACCATCCAGGTCATTCAAGAGGGTAAAGACCTTCTCTTGATCACTGATGACATAGCCTATAGCACTAAGCTTGTCACAAAGAGTTTTGATCTTCCTAAGGTAGTCAGAGAGGAAGTCAGGCCCTATGGTGAAGGTATGCATCTGGCATTTGAGTTCAAATTCTCTCGACTGGGATGATTATGAGAATTTCTTTGTAAGAGTGGTCCAAACTTTGTGGGATGTGGTGCATCTGATGATATGTCCCATCACTTCTTCAGTCAGTGGGCTCGAGATCCAACCTTTGAGAAGGATGTCTGTATGAGTCAATGCTTTGTGTCTTGGATTTGCGTCTGGTAGACATCACTATTAGGGATGAGATGAGGAGGAGCTGCCTGGCTATCATCAAGGAAACCTTTGAGGCAGCACGACTCATCGAGGTTCTTCACTTGTGACTCCCATAGGAGGTAGTTTTCGAGGTTGAGTTTGATTGTTAAGAAGTTGGAGATGTTTAAGCCTACTAGATAAGGATAGATGGAGGTTGAGGAAGATGAGGTTTCTGCTTCCATTGATGCAAAGGGGATTGAGAGTTGGGAGAGTAGAGAAGGTTGTTGATCTGAGTGAAGGGTTCTCGGTAAGCAAGAGGAGGAGGAAGAGTGGAGGATTAGAGAGGCTCTGATACCATATTAGAGTTGACACAATGATGAGTGGAAGATATTACAATAGCTACACTGCTTTATTACAACTTGAGTACATATACTTAGTTATACATGATTCTTCACAGATATTGGGGATATGAACATGCAAGAAAATAAACGAAACATGCAAAAAAGAGGCTGCTTTTATCATGGGTGAAGATCATGGTCATTAACTGTCGTGATCCATTGATTGTTGTGATACAATAGGTCTTTGTGTCTCTGAGCTTTCGTCTTCAATGTCGTCTTCAATGTCAGCTTGGTTTGGATTACTTGGTGTATTATCTTGACATACTATGCAATACTTAATGATTTCCAATAACAATTTATCTATATAGTTAATAACATGCTTCCTCCTAATTGCCAACATAATACACATGAAAGCAAATAGTTCATCTCCCACCAAAAATAAAAGATAAGCATTATTCCGCTTACCTAACCGGAATGGGTTCCGTTAACAAGTTCAGATTTGTTACACCTAGGCTCCTATTGGTTTGGTGTAAGTCATGAGTTCTGTGGAACTCATTTTCTGGGAACTCTAATTCAGTTTTTGGAACTTAAATTTCATTCACTCATGTGATTGGTTTGTTGTAAGCGTAAATACAGAAATTATTAAAAATATTGTTAATTTATATTGTATGATATAAATAACTGAGGATGACAAGGATATAAAAAAACCATATCCATAAAAAATCATAATATTCTTAAATTATAATAACCACAACAAGTGGTTATGGTGCTCATGTTACTCCTTTAAAAATATTTTATTATGGTACAATTATAACCTTTTAATAAAAATATTATAATTAAAACCGCATCATAATATTTTTATTTTACTTTGTGTATACAAAAGTATTATAATAATATCCTTATTTCATGTTCTTGTAAATATAAGTTTTGGTTCATCATTGTTTCTCGTAATGTAGAATATTAATTTTTACATTTTTTTTAGAAAACTTTACTATATTATTCGTGCATGGTTACAGTTAATTATCATTTTTCACATCATATTGTTTAAACATGAAGAATAAAAATATATTACGTAAATCACATTATTTTCACATTGTGCAATGTGTTTCTTTTTCATAATGTTTGTATTTTTTATTTTGTAGATCGTACTGATAATAGTGGTTATAGTGTAAAATATTTTACATAGTGCGATTATAGTGTATGATATTTTGTTATATTATGTTGTGATTTTAGGAATGTACAATATCCACACCGCTAATATTTCTAGTCATAAATATTTTAATTGTGTCACTTATAACGAACGAAGAATATAATTATATAAAAAATATTATTAGTTGTTTCGGAACTCGTTTTTCGCTCTTTTTAAGAGGAACTCAAGAATTGTGTTTTGTTTATAAGTCTGGAACTCACCGGAAGTCACGGAACTCGAGTTCCAATAGTTATTTTAAACCAATCATGAAAAACTTCTCAAAGAACTCCAGTTCATAAGTTTTCCGAATCAGTTACGACAAACCAATTGGAGCCTAGCATGAACACAATATACTCTACAACTTTAATTATCTTTGGACATGTGTAAATACTATTGAATCTGTTGATTTGTATTAAATGGTGTTGATTTGTATTAAATGGTCGTGACAGGAGGTCTTAATCTGATAGGGGGTGTAAGCTACTCCATAGAAACACGAGATTAACAAATCCTTACATGTCCCGTTAATTTTGCTGAAAAATTACCTACGGAATTGTTTGTATGGGTGGATATTTGAATATATTTATTGCTGGGATTAAGAGAGAGAGAGAGAGGGCGGGGGGGCACTGAACGGCACAGAAGATATTATCCCACCCTAGCATTTTCTCCGCTAGAAACAATATTAGGATTCACCAAGATACACAGTTCGCGGTGGGGAACAAATAAAATCAATAGATATTATTGTTTGGGAGATAATTCTCTAGTGATAATGTGGGGAAAAAAAAAGTAAAAGAACAAAGGCTTCCAACAAATTGTATCCAAGAAAAGTAGTAGTAATAGCTGGTTTTCTTTTGCTAAAAGCATTGTTGCAATTTCGTTATGTATAAATAAAAAATACAAACAAAGTTTGTCATTCACTTCTTCATATTTTGCAATCAGAGTTAATAGAGTTTTTACATGAGATTTCCTTATGGGGTTAGGCATGTCATATTCCGTCATTCATCCACAGATACCCACAAGTTCAACCAGTCAAGACTGTAGGATGAGTGAGGCGCCCGCAAGTACACATTTAAATTTCTTACTCTATGCTTCGATCATATCTATTTAATAATATAATAACTGGGTGTGGTCACAATGGATCGATGATTAGTGTTCAATCATGTAAAGATTGTGAACCATATGCAAATAACTAAAACATAGCTAGAGTCATATAAGATGAACAATTTGTCAAAATGAAAAAATGTGCCTCCAGTCACTCGTTTTCTTTTCCAACCGATGTGAAAAGGAAGTAAACGAACTATGACGAAACTGAATGAAGGACATCACATAAGCATAAGTGTACGAGCGTTCGTAGCTTGATCTCACATGCTCGAGCGTAGACTGGTCACTGCATAGACGCTTTAGCATCGTCTTGAAGGCTACTCGACCTAGTGTTGTAGGGCGATTGATGGTGTAGTTGGTAGACATCAATCTCCAGTGGTCTACCTTGAGGTCCATAGATAAATGGTCAACCAAAAGGGGTGGATTGGTCTTGACTATAGTGGATAATGATCATTATGCGACCGATGGTTGCTTGCTCGAGCTTGGGGTCAACCGACCAAGAGGTCTTTGTTGAATGGTACTCCGATCAACGTAAATACAAAATACGAAACATTTTTTGGTATTGCGTAAAGATATTTTTTGCGCAATGCAAAATCTCCAGACATGAGCGAGATTATAATAATATACAAGTACTAATGATAAATATCACTGTGTACATTATAATTTTTAATTAAATCGTACCAATAAAAATGTTAACCAATATTGGTTATATTTTTTATATTATTTTATGTATAAGTTATATACATATTTTAAAATAATATTTATGTAATATGCATTTATATATCCTATAGTGAGCGCTTCTAGATTAAATAGTATTTATAAAAAGTAATAAAAATACTATACCTATTTTTAAAATATAAAATATTCACTAATAAATACTACATGACCTACTTTAAACTTGAACAGTGCTAAAATTACATGTACAATTTATTGTGAAGTAAATCTTTATTACCTCTCTCTTTTTGTATAGTGCACACTCTCTCTCCATCCACTATCTCCTTCTTTATATTAATTATACCATCTCTCTATCAACTACGCTCTTATTTCTATTTATTACGCATCTCTCCACGCACTACCATATTCTTTCTATTAATTACAACTTCTCTCTCCATCCACTATGCCCTATTTTTTCTCATTCCAAACCCTCTCCATCCACTAATATATCTCCAAGCATAAAACAATTAATTTCACTTTAAAAAAATGAGACACACTATGCTATTAGTGTTCTTTGTGTATTTCCAAAGTGGGGGTGTAATTTTTACTGGAGACTGTGTTGCATAAATAATTTTCCTTGCTGAATAGTCAACCAATCAATAAAGATCAACATGCAATGACCAGCAAGCGCCATGTCTTAATGTCATTGGCTTACCAAGTTGGACATTTTTCAAAATGCATTAGCCGTAAAACTAATGCAACTTCTTGCACATAATACACCGGTTCAACTAGCTAAGCTCTTTGGCTTGTAAAGTTTGGACGTTAGTCATTTTTTCATTTGGTGAGAAACTAGAATGCGTACATTCTAGTAAGAGTATCCTATCTCATATGTTGATTATTTTGTTTTGGACGGGTTCTATATTATACTTTTTGATCAAGGATGTTTGATCCGGTGCATTTAAATCAGAAAACTGGGGAAAATCCGAGTGATGTGGCAGTAGGTAAGAGATAACAAGGTGAAAAGCAAAAAGGACGACAATTGGAACACATATCTAGAAACGTAAGATTATGAGGCGTCAAGAAATTGAAGTAGAAGTAGCAATTTCGGGTCACTTCAAGGCTAGTCCCTGGGAATTCAGTGACATTACACGTGAAAGGCATCGACACGATAAGAGAACGATAACATCCGTTCTTATGCACAATTCGTGACTATTTCTTGAATAGAATCGTCTATTCAATGTTTCGAGATCTCAAATTCATTCATTTTATACTTACAATACTAAATACTTGGTTTTGACTAAGTTTTATTGCAAACTGCAAACATTTAACTCAAAACTCATGATGATCGATGACATTTCCATTGACTTCCAAGATTGATCATTATTCAAGATACAAATGTCGACCTCAACATATTTCCACAACTCTGCGATCTATCGGTAGACACTTGAGCCTTCATTCAAAGACACGACCCATCGATTGAGCTTATAGCCATTGATAAAAAAGGATGATGGATCTAAAGTCAAAATAAAGAAAGGATATCAGGGATCAACAAAGTTCTTTCAAGTTGCAAACCAATAGTAGCAAAACTATCTATCGACCTTGAGGTCAACAATTAATAAAAAATCAACACTTCGGTCATTCAGAGATCAACAAGTCACTTGAACGCATCATGGACCAAACATAGACTGAAAAGCACAAGTCAAACCCAATAAATAAGCCCCAAGGGAGTCACTTGAACGCATCTTGGATTACAAGGTGGACAAGCCGAAAGGTTGCCTCCAATATCAGACACAAAGTCTAGAGACCATCAACCTGGCTAATGTCATCAACCTAGCAAGACTATCGACCTCTAGACTTGGCATCTAGCTATTCTATCGACAAATTGACGTACCTACTTGCTTCAGTCTTAATTGTACGAATGATAGGAGGCCATCGACCTCCTTGTCATATTTAACCAAAAGGTGGATAGATCGATCATTTGATCTACCCTTGTATTGACATCTTCCCTCTATTTTTCTTATCATGACTTGTTCAAGCTGTAAATTATTTTCTCTCTATGCCATGAGGGGCTAAACTCCATAGCTTGGGTTGGAATAGCCTCCGATCTACTTTATTAAAGCAGACTTTTGCTCATCGTCTGCATGAAAGCAATTTCTTTTATGATTCCTTCTCTCACTTCTTGAAGACTTGATTTTGCACTCAATAAACTCTTTCCTATAAGAGAAGGTCTTCACCCACCTCAAATCTCCCGAAGGGCCTGCTCGAGTCCATGTCTGTTTCATTATCAACAGATGTTCGTCTGCTCCATTTTCCCAGTTGTTTGGGATGATGTGTGGGCGATCATGATTTGACGTCAGCAACCGATAGGTTTCCCGTGGGCCATGTTGGTTTGACGTCAACAAATGATAGGTTTCCGGTATCGTGTTTGAGGTCATGCATGCCCTATTTTATTGAATCTTCGTGTAACACCCCCGACATGGGTTTTTACATAATCCTAGAAGCTTTGCCTAAGTAAGTTTCTTAGAACCTTGTTTTAATCTTTGAGAAAATAATTAAGACTTTAGGAGAGTTTAATTCTCAATTTTGAACTTATTTGCAATTTTTTGTGCTTATATGATAGTTTTGTAAAGATTGCAAATTAGCCAAATGTTGGGTTTATGTGTAAGTTATCAACTCTAGAGTGTTCTTTCTCACTCTTAGCATCATCTGGAGGAGCGAGAAAGAAGGGGGCACCTTGTTTGAGTCTTGGTTGAATGATAGCACTCATTGTGGTGAAAGATCCAAAGAAGTGTCAAGTGTTTTGAGCCTAGATAGGGTTGTGTCGAGTTATGAAGTATATATGGGAATGCCTATAGGCTTGGGAGCCATAGAGAAGGTCCCATATAAGTTTCACATCCTTTTGAAAGTACTCATCTCGGGCTAAGCACCTCAAGTAGGTGAAGCATATCAATTTAGATGTTCCTTGCAAAATTTGTATCGGTTTGCACATAAAGTGATATTGGGTTGTGATATCTTGACAAGCAAGATACCCAATGACTGATATCTTATCTATGGATTATCCTCATGAGTTTTTCATGGCAATATAATTATGGATGCATGAAGCCACCATGCATGGACACGTGTCACTGAAGTACATATGGTGATGACACTTAACAAACACACTCTCTCTCTCTCTTGAACCATAACTATATAAGCCTCTCTTTTTACCTACAAGTGAAATTTTCATTCTTTGTTTCTCTCTTCATTCCATAGTATATTATAGATAATATGATCATTTTCAACACTCTCATATCATCCTTTTCTTAGTGGACAACCATAGAAGCTTGAGGAATAGGAAGGAGCTCGAGCATCTTGCCTAAGGTGAGCCATGGTCATCTTCAACCTTGGGTGGACTATGTTTCTCAGGTCATGGTTCCTTTCTTTCTTTTCTTCTTCACCAAGTTCCTAACTATGGTATCTTCTTTCATATAGAAGTGTTGTGGTCAAATCTTAGACTTTTGATAAGTCATCTTCAACCTTGGGAACATGGAGCTTTGGAGCTTAAAGCTCTTGTGTTGATCTTGTGGTGGGTTATATTACTTGAACTCAACTTTATTATTATTCAGCTCCTAGCATGTAATACTTGATGATTATTTTTCTATTTGGACTTTCCTTGATTAAATGATGGTTCAAAATGTTCTAATGGATATATGGGGATGATGTCCATGAACTAGAGTAATAATGGACTAAGGGTTGGAACTTGAAGCTGATGAGAACCTCTATGCACAAACTGATATCGGTTTGTAGAAACCCTAAACCGATACAATGCTCCATGAAGAAAGACCGATATACATGAGTTCCTAACTCCCTATTAGTTTGTTACATGTGTTGAGTTATTGTCTTTTTAGTTGTCTAACATGTCACCTAAATCAAAAGATGAGGACATGCCAGTATCTTTAAGATAACTAAGTTGACACACACTTGCACCATGATATAGATGGACGTCATGACTTTTGATGCCTAAAAATGATATGTTGTTGATCCGTCATGACCTAGAAGATGCTAGGATGATATGCTTAACACAATTAAAATGATATGCCTTAAATAAACTAGCTCATCATGACCAAGAGAATGTCTTGTAAGATGGAGCATCACACAATGATGCCTTAGTTGAGTATAGAGGCTGCCATGGCCACCCTAACCCTAGTAATCCGATACACTCACAAATTGATACCCCTCTAGCTTGACATAAGTGTGATGGGATACACACTTAGGCCGACACACCATGTGAAGGTATAGACAACACGTTGCTTGAGGTCTTGGCCGACACACCAAGTAATGGTGAGGCCGCTATGACTTGGTTACAGGAATGGCCGATACACAAAGGGATACCTAGGGCGACACAATAGATAGTATACTATGATCGATACCATTTAGTGAGGTCAAGATATGATGCCTAAGTAAGGTTAAAATACTTTTATAAATTAAGAAGGAGGTGATGTACCAAGGTATGGTGAAGACCATTCACTAAGATATGATTCATGGCTGATATCACCCTAAGCAACTTACTACTAATATCACCCTAAGCACCCCTAATCCAATATCTCTTTAAGGTGCCATGGCCGACACAAATGAAGAGTGTCATGGACGATACATGTGACTTGGCCGACACAAGTAGATGTGTCTTGGCTGACACAAATGAATGTGTCTAGGCCAACACAAGGATTAGAGTGAAGGCCGACACACATTGTTGAATATAGGTCGATACACCTTGATGAGTGTAGGTTGATACACCTTGAATATAATCAATGGATACACTAAGAAGTAATGAGATGGATACACTCTAATAAGTGTAGGCTGATAAACCCTAAAGAAGGTTAAATCAATGTAATTAGTATGTTGAAGTCAATATCCTAGTGAGGATGAGAGAGAAAATTATACTACTCACATGAAAAAGGTAATACTTCACGTTGATAATCAGTTGATGATATTTGATGCTTGAATACTTATGGAATTAATATATCTCTGATGATGTAAATTAGGGTTTGGTTGATAAATATGAACTTGAAAACCCTAAATCGACTACAAGTGGAAACCCTAACCCTAATTATGAGAGGGTTGCAATTTGAATATTCTCTTGGCATGGTCATAATATTTACTTGATATTGCATTTTCTATGAAATCGTAACCATTCAGATATTATGAAATGATGACCATAGCCCGGTATGATCTATGATGATTTAGCATAATAGAGACTATATAAGGCCTTTTGAGCCATGTGATATTTTGTACAAAAAGTATGATATATATATATATATATATATATGGGTCTGATGACCTAGAAATGATTGTTTCTTGGTTAAAGGTGACGCTGTTCAATAATAAACTAAGGGTTTGATACCCAAAATATGTGATCATGATAATGATAATGTTGAATGGATGGGACTCCCAATATTATATTTAAAGGATTGAGATCCCAAGATAAGGGTAACAAGATGTGTTCCAATTGATATAAGATTCATTGAAAATCATATTACACCTTTCTATGTAGCATTTATCTTTAATTAATGCTTGTAAATTGATTGATGCTAAAAGATGCTATAATGCACTTAACCTATCAAGTGGACTAAAAATGTAGTTTCCTTGCCCATAGATCCATTCAATGTCAGGATTTGTTGAATGGTGAAATGAGTTTTACTCGAAGTGCATATTATTGAATATTTGGGGTGCAAGTTGAGGCATATCCTTGTATCCTTAACTCACAGGATTGGCTACAGGCCATACCCTAAAGAGAATGCGGTTTTAGGTCGTGACTCAATATACAATCAAGATTGGTTATGGACCATACCCTGATATAATCAAGATTGACTGTGGGTCATACCTTGATAAGGGAACAACTATGGGTTGCATCTCTCTAGAGACGAGCCTATATACCTAGGCTAGCTAATTGCAGTTTGACTCATAATGTCACTTCCAATAATCTCATACTGACCGATAAAGGAGAGGTCATGGAGTCTGATTCTTCTATGGACCTTGTATGGCACTGATGCTACTTAGCAGTGGTCAGTTGGAGCATGATCAATATACCTCATCTCTTCAAAGAATAAGATTGATTGTTAAAAGATGGAATCAACCATGTAGCATGTTTGCTTAAGGATCAAATACAAAAATATTGAATGAGGCTGCAATTACTTTTATATGTCTTAGTTGACAAATGGTATACATGTTCTTCGTATTACTTTTAAAAATGATTAGACAATCTATTGCTTAGTCATAGATATTTGAACTACTTAAATGATGAAGATTGTTGTACTTTGAATATAATAAGTAGTTATACTTATTTAATTCAATAAAGGTTTCTTCTGCTCTCTTTCATGATATTTATCTATGATAATCATATTGTTGGAGGAGGGTTATATCTCCCACTGAGATATGGCTCTCAACCTGTAGGTTTCCACACTTTTTAGGTGGATGTGCACGAAGAGGTAGAGATCATGCAAGTAGAGAGTGGGCGCAATGGTAACAACTCAAGTTGAGTGTGTTGATATGTGTCTTGTAGATATAGAGTCCTATGTGTCGTCCCTATACTCTCAAGTCCTTAGGAGATAGTGCGTAAATAGTTTTATGATCAATATGAGATTTTAGCTAGTTACCTCGATGCATAATGTTGCTTTTGTATATGCTTTGGAAAAACAACTAATATCTCATATCCGTAAGAGGTGATGGAATGATGTATGTATAAAGTGAACCATGATGTATATATGGTTTGGTTCTTTCTATAAAAAGTTTCCTGGTAGTGGATCTCTTGGTAAAAAGGTTTTAATTTTTAGTGATTTTTTGGTGATCCGCTATTAATGATTATTTTTGTGTAGTTTTGTGTGATAACACTGTCAGATTGATAGTGGTTGTCACACTTCAACCACCTCGACTTTGTCTTGCCATTGACACGTTACATCCTGTGAAGGGTCATAAGAGACATGTGAGTTTTGTGGTGGGGCCGTTAGGCCCTCCCAACCATGTGATCTTTCCTTCTTCTATTTAATACATATTCTCTCATAATTTTGTTTCTATACTTTTGTTTTAGCATGTCACTTGTTTGATTAGTTACCTTCTTATGATGATTGATCTAGATTTATTCGAAAAAATGATTTTAGTAAGATATGGAGTATGGATTAGTGATAAGACGTGAGTGTGATGATGTTACTATCACAAAAGTCATAAGATTATTCTTGATCTTTTGGTTATCATCTAGAGGAAGAGATACCTTACGATAGAAATATACCCCAATCTCGAGAGAAGGAAGGAGTAGATGTCTTTTATGACTATTTGCAAAACATATCAAGAATATATACAAATTGGAAGAGAAGGTTTTGCATGGTTGAGGTTGGTCTGATCGGTAAAACCCAATCCAAGTTTCCTTTTTTTATCATTTTCACAATTATCTCTTGGTTTGCCTATTGATCTTTGATAACTAAGATTTACTTCTTGATTAGATTAATCTATTCCTTAACTCAAATACCAACTTCATACTTTTTTATTTGACTAAACTAACCCAATACTTCCCATTCTTAATCTATTTTTCTCCTTATCCTTGTATTTGACCCCATATTATTGAAATAGACTCTGTATTGAATTACAAATGTATCTTGAATTTAGGTATAAATTTGGATTCTGGTACCTTTGACCAGGCAAATGGGTTTACACTTTTGACCCACAAAAAAGAGCAATCAACTTTTGTGCCTTTGCCAGGGATAAGGCAACTGACTACCACTAAGAACTTGAGGTATACTTAGAATTAGTTTGCATCCTTAAGTTTAGCAACGGACTTAACTTCACCCTTTGTTTATAGCTCTACCTTTACTATTGTTACATTTTTAGTCTTTAACTCTGATTCGTTTGACTTCTTTTCATGTAGTCAATTTCTTCTTCCAACACTAGAGATTTTTAGTGATATCCCACAAGTAGAGCACCTCTTTGACAATCCAATGGCTGCTCAATAAATAATAGGACAAGCTCCTAAAAATCATCTATCCCTCTTCTCATTGGCCACAACCCGTGCAAATGATGACATGCAACTTGTCGTTATACCTTGCATTCCCATGGCCAATTTTTAACTGAAGCCTAATTTCCTTAATATCATCCAACATCGGACTTCTGGAGGAAATTCCATTGAAGTCAACTTGTACCATCACATTAGTTCCTTCAAAAATCCTTACAACATGGCTTTAGCTTGATACCATCATTTATCTCAAGGATTTCCTTTTTTTCCCTAAGAGACAAAGCTTTGGCTTGATAGCTATTTCTAAGAGGAGTTACCACATGGAAACAATTATTTGAAGCTTTTGTGAACAAATTCTTCCCCATCAAAAAGATTCTTTGATGCAAGCATAAGATCATCGATTTTAAACAAAAGTGTGCTGAAGATTTGTATGAAGCTTGGTAGTGATACCAAGAATACATGTGAGATTTTTCACATCACAACTTCTATGAGTGTTTTCTTATAATCACTTTCTATGAAGGACTCACTTCAACAGAAAGAACATCCCTTAGCACAACATCAGGGAGTGATTTCATGAAACGTGACTTTGAGATCTCTGGGGAAATCATAAGTAATATGGCTGCACTACATGAAGAATGGGACTATGATAGATGTTTTATTGGAAGTGCATCAACCATCAAATCCACATCATCACCTCAAATACCTCTTCAAAATCAAATCTTCTTGAAAGTCTGAATAGAAAGCTAGACAAAATGGCAATAGATGTACAAAACTTAAAGCAAGCAAATTCTAGATACCGTATTGAGATAATCATGTAATGTGTTACTCATGGAGAAGGCGGTCATGGCATCGATCACTACATTTATAGCCACAAAGCAGAAGATCAACATATGATTCTTGTGGAGAATGTATCATATGCAAGTTATAGAAGGCCTGACACCCAAGTTTCTCATATGAAAATATATCTACAATAAAAAAAATCTCATCAATTGAATCAACCATACCAATCAATTAATAGAGGACAAGCCATAGGAAGAGGAAAGCCTCTGAGGTTTCCAAAAAATAATAACAATAAGTCACCACAAGAACAATGCAATTTTAGTGGACTACCCAGGGGAAGCTTGTTCCAACAATAGAAGAACTCTGTAAATCAGTTAAATTCCCTCATAGAGAGATTGGGAGAATAAATGTTGAGCAATAATACCCTTATCTATAGTATGCAAGAATAATTGAGGAATTTAAACACTCAGATCAGTAACCTAAAACAACAGAATAGAATGATGGATAAAAAACTAGCCTCCATATCTACGTCAATCAAGAGCCCAATCAGCATGTTCCCTCTAGTGCTAAACAAAACCCAAAGAGTGAAAGTGCAAGTATGGGGCCATTCAGTCTGACACCACTACAAATGTACCACCCACTGTCTTACCCAAAGTTGAAGAAAAGGAGGAGTCAATGGATCCAAGAGAAGGAGACATTCCAACAACCAATAAATCACAGGAAATGACTAAACCCATTCCATCCTTCAAGTCTTCTAAAATCCCATATGGAGCGCCTTTTCCCCATTGATTCATCAAGGCCAACTCAAGAAAAAGTTATATTAAAATTCCTAAAAAGATATATTTAGACATCCCTCTTCTATACATCATTGATGAAATGCCCACAATGTCAAGTTTGTGAAATATCTTATTACCAAGAAGAGAAAAAGAGGAGGAATCAAAACCACTTGATTAGCCAGGATGGAAATAGCCTTCTGCAAATCAACTATGACAAAAAAAAGAGAAATACCCTGGGCCTTGACCATATCATTTCCTATAGGAGACACTTCAATAAGATACACTCTAGCTGACTTGGGGGCTAGCATAAGCCTCATGACACATACTATAGCTCTCTGATTGGGTTTGACAAACTTGTCCACTCGAATATGAGAACCCAGTAGCCAATAACTCATACACCGAACTGGTTGGTGTAGTCTAAGATGTCCATATCTGAACTGGAAGTTTATGCATCCCTTATGATATAGTCATAATTAACACCATCAAAGATCCTATGTGTCGTATGATTTTCGATCAACCTTTCCTCTGCTCGTGCTTTGATTGATGTTGCAGATGGGTAACTATTCAGGTTGGCGATGAACACATTGACTTCAAGGTGTTAGATCGCTTGAAAGGACCCCCTCCTATGGACACAAGTTATTTTTTTGTTTGTTACAATCATTTGTATGTTTAAATTCAAGAACACAATGCTATTGCGGATCCACTAATACGAGCACTTATCAACCCCACTTCTGGGATTGTAGATCTCAAAGGAGAATATATCCTAGCTTACTTAGAAGCCACTAAAGAAGAGGAAGCACATTGACAAGGTTCTCTCAAAACTATCAAACATGTATTTCTTTAGAGAGAACTAAAGGACACTTCTACACCAAAGACCGTACCAAAATTGAAACCTCTCCTAGAAGGTTTGAAGTATGAATTTTTATATGGTGAGCAAAGAAATGATTATAAATTCTTAACTATCATCTGATCAATAAGGAAAACAATTGGCTGAACTCAAAATTTGACAAAAAGCTTTTGGATATTGTATAGATGGCATCATGGGACTTAATTCCACTCTTTGCATGCATCAGGTCAATTTAGAGGACACTACCAAGACACGTATCCAATACCAAAGAAAGATAAACAACAAGACGTGCAAGGTTGCACACAAGGAAGTTATTAAACTATATGATGTTGAAATCATTTAATCCATTAGTGATAGTAATTTGGTGAGTGTTGAACATGTAGTGGCAAATAAAGGAGGAATGACTATTTTCATGGGTGGTGACGACAAGAAATTAGCCACTTGCACAATAACTGGCTGATGAATGTGCATTAATTACATATTATTGAATATCACAACAAGGAAGGATCATTTTACCCTTTCGTCCATTGATCAAAACCTAGAATTCCTTGCACATCACTCTCATTTATGCTATTTAAATAGTTACGCTGGCTTCTATCAAGTGCCTATCCATCCTAATGATCAAGAGAAGACCACTTCTACTTGTCTTGATAAAACTTATGCCTTCTGCCGAATGCCTTTTGGCCTCTGTAATGTTCCCGTCACCTTCCAAAGGTGTATGACATCTATCTTTGACAACTTCCTTGAAGAAATCATGGAAGTATTCATGGATGACTTCTCCATCTATTGGTATCTTTTGATGACTATATGAATAAATTGTCTAGTGTACTTTAAAGTTTTGAAGAAAACAACTTGTTCTTAACTGGGAGAAGTTCCATTTTATAGTATGAGAAAGTATTGTTCTTGGGAGCAAGGTGTCGAAAGCTGGTATTAAAGTTGACAAAAGCAAGATAGAAGCTATCTCCAAGATACCACTACCTTCTTCTATCTTCTCCATCCGAAGCTTCCTAGGACATGCTTGGTATTATCGTTATTTTATCAAAGGTTTCCCTAAAATCTCAAACCCATATATATACTTCTAGTAAAAGACACCCTTTTTGTCTTTGATGAAGAATGTCTTAAGGCTTTATATACTCTGAAAGACGCCCTGACCTTTACACCAATTATACAAGCTCCAGGTTGGGTTCCCTTTGAGCTCATGTGCAATGCTATTGACTTTTCTACTGGGGAAGTACTAGGGTAAAATAAGGATAAGAAACATCATGTGATCTATTTCGTCAACAAAACTCTTAATGAGGCACAAATAAATTGCACTACCACAGAAAAAGAAATGCTCTCAATTATTTATGACTTTGATAAGTTTTGATCTTATTTATTGGGAGGAAAAGTAATAGTCTATACAGACCATGGAGCAATCAAATATTTAATGCAAAAAAAGGATACTAAACCTCACCTTCTACGATGGGCACTCCTATTACAAGAGTTTGATCATAAAATTATTTCCAGGAAGGGGACCAAGAATGTGGTCATAGTTCACCTTTCTAGCATACATGTGGAAGACAAAACTCCCCACCCCCCATAAATAAGAGCTATCAAGATGAGTCACTTCTTACTAGTCACACCATGGATACAACCACATTGTGGTATTGATATTTTTGCAATTACCTTGCCTACCAACAACTACCACCCAATATGACATATAACCAAAAAAAGTTCTTTTCATATCTGAAGAACTGTTATTGTGATAACTGACTCTTGTTTAAGATGTATCTATACAATGTTTATAGATGACGTGTCTCTAATGATGAAGCTTAATCCATCATGAAGAAATGTCACACCTCTCCTTATGGAGGACATTTCAGTGCCGAAAAGACTACTATGAAAATTTTGAATTGAGGATTTTTGTGACTAACTAGCTTTAAAGATTCCTACATCTATGTTCAACAATGCGATGGATGTCAGAAAACCTAAAACATCAACAACAGAAATGAAATCCCCCTCTCTGATTGGATTGAGGTTCAAATTTTTAACATTTGGGGAATAGAATTTGTGGGACCCTTCCCTCCTTCTTTTGGGAATAAATATATATTAGTCATCATCTACTATGTTTTGAAGTGGGTATAGGCTGTAGATTTCCAACCTATGATTGTAAGATAGTTATGCACCTGCTCACAAAAATTATCTTCCCAAGATTTTGAGTCCCTAGAAGAGTAATCGTGATGTGGTTTCCACTTCAAAGAATAACAATTTGAAGTACTTTTGAAAATATATGGAGTAAAACATAATATCTTTACCTGATATCATCCTCAAATCACTGGTCAAGTGGAATTTTCAAACAAAAAAATCAAGCAGATATTTGAAAAGACGGTGGGAAAATATAGAAAAGATTGGTCTTCAAAACTTAATGATGCCCTTTGGGAATATGGAGGCATATAAAACCCCATCATTACCACCCCTTATTGTCTTATCTATGTTAAATCGTGTCATTTTACTTTGGAATTGGAGCATTAGCCTTTTGGACCATTAAGAACCTCAACTTGGACACTAATCTCACCAAGGAAAAGTGTATTATTCAATTATAGGAATTAGAGGAACTTCTCCTACATACCTATAAAAATACAAAGATCTACAAAGCATGTACCAAAATCTGGCATGATTCTCATATCAAAGGGAAAGATATTTTAGAAGGAGATAAAGTTCTATTGTTCAACTCAACACTTCAACTTTTCCCAAAAAAATAGGTTCTCGTTAGTCTACACCATTTACTGTAATCAATAGTTATACTTCTGGCATGATGGACATTCACAATAAGAAGTATGGAACCTTTTTAGTCAATGAACATCGTTTGAAGTGTTATTATGAAGATGAAGTTTTTACAAAGAGAGTAGACCTCCAATTTCCCAAAGTGCCCATTGCAGAACAACAAAATCTCTATAGTCAAGCTAAATGACTTTAAATAAAGCATTACATGAGAGGCAACACAAAAATATATCTATTGTTCTTTTCATTTATTTTGTTTTCTTAGATAAAATCTATTGTAATATGCTTGATCATCCTATCAAACTACCGACCATCGACATTCAAAGTCGAATTTTTTTAGAAGGATGATTGGAAAATAATCCTTCAACAAGGGTCCATCAACCTAACTCTGATTTGCTTCTTTATTTTGTATGTATTAGACTCTTAGATAGATGAGGACATCGACAAATTGCATACTCACACAATATGTCAATCCTTTCTTATTTATCTCTTCGTCGACCCAAAATCTCGATGGGTGTGGGACGTACAATCTATTTACCTGATTAACCCACTAACCCTTTTCCATGGCTATAAATAGAAGACTCCTATTGTAATTTTATTTTACCATCCCTTAGTTACAGAGGAGATCCACATCTTGTTTTCTTACCCATCGATCTTTTGCATTAAGAGTCTTCCATCAACCTCACATCTCGATAGCTACCACCGTGCCAAACCAGATCGACAGTTCTGATTGAATCAATACGTTGCTTTGGTCGACAGGTAATGTGGCCATGTCAACCTATGACCCTATCAATCTTCCTTAAAATTATATAGATCCCTTTTGCTATCATCATCACTAAGTTTTCTCTATAATTGAATTTATTACAAATATCACTATGCAAATCTAGTCCAACCATATAGATGTCATCATTAGTTTGGTTGAGAAGGAACTGATAAGTAGCCATAAGACTATGTGATAAACACCCGTTAGGTCTAAGAGTTTCTTTAAGGTCATCTTTCATGAGGATCATATTGTTTTGGTGGAATAAAATATATTTGCCATCATGTCCTTGATTCTCTACATAAGAAGATGGAGGTGATCTTAGCAAAATTCACAAAAGTAAGTTCTATCAAAATTTAGAAAACTCAATACAATGGATCTGATGGACCCATAGATGGGAAACGAATCAGGTTCATCCAGTATACTGAAGATGTATGCCACCTCATGAGCCCTTAAGAAATAAGTTATGGATCTCGGTGCCTATGAGGAAATAGGAGAAGGTGAGATATGGCCTTCATCTATTGTTTCTCTACACAGGACATCTCCAAAGGGGTTTCTTGGTAACTATTGGTATAGTAGGTATCAAGAAAGTCCTCAAGGAAGAGGCATCACATTCATGTGATGAAGTTGTAGTGCAAGAACATACTTGAGCTATGAGTTGTTTCAATTTCTCCTCTATGAACATTAACTTCTGATCATCGTAATCAGCTAACTCCGATAGGGAATATAGATATCAGACCACAAGAAGTGATAGTGATATTTCTCATTGCGGTGTGCAAGGATACCTATGTAGACCATATACTTAGTGTTGATGAGATGCTCACTTGTAATTTCTATGAAGCACTTAAGTAAACTAGGATTCCAGTAATATCTATAGATTAGGTTGATTAGGCTATTGGTATGTATACCTAGAGAGCCAATCATGTGATGATTGGAGTGTGGCATTAGATACTTGATTTGATAATAATAAAGGTAATTCTGTGTATTATGTTTGTATCGGTCCTAAGATTATGACACATACATAGTAGATGTCTGAAGAATGATGTTACTCGATGACACATGTCTTCAAGTATGTGACTTGAACAATGATACCATACAAATTTTATGAGTACATACATTCAAGTTATGTCCCTAGTCAGATATTACTATGAAAGAAAAATAGACAACAATAATACATAAGACTGGAGTGTGTGTTGAATAATGATAGAGTCTCATTTGTCATTATATATGATATCAACTCAAGCATACATGTACATGTTAGCGAATAGTGTATTGAAAAGACCCACCATGAGAGTGATATCTAGAGACCAAAGAATGGTAGTTCGAATCATCTCTCATAGTGATAATGGTGATTGTGGCTCTTTGACCTAAAGTTACTACATTCATCACATGTCTTTCATGTAATTTGACATCATCCAATGTCATCCTGAATAAGGTTTCCATAACAGTGATGATTGGGTGCACTGTGACACATGGGGATAGAGTGTGAGTGATGTAGATGGGATTTGTCCCACCTACAGGATATTGATATCTTGATAAGAGAGATTGAGAAATGTATGGACAAACTCATGTGACTCAATATGTGATATGTGAGCTTACGTGCATCTTGAATAGTCTGCTCTAGTTCAAGGAACATGGATTGAACATTGAGAGGATGATGATTCCATGCCTCGAATTCAATCTGGATATCAGAGACAAAGGAACTATACGATCACGGTAACACTAATCATGAATTGTAGGTTGAAGTTGTTCTCCAACTTTACGAATTACTTGGGTAGAAATGATGTGTTGCTAGACTCCACTCTTTGCTTGCAATGTTCTAAGTTAAATTTGAACAGTCATTGCCAGCATAACTCTGGACCTATAGGGTCACACACGTAGGATACACTTGGATTAAAGGAGTATATTCATGAATTATGTTTAATTTGATTACTAAAGGTGTTTAGGTATTCAATTAAACAACCGACGTTCAAAATTGACTGATTGGACTCTAAATTATACGGTTTAAGGGTTGAACCGATGGTTGGAGTGTCAGGTCAATTGGAATTAACATTGGTTGATCAATGGCTAAATCAGTGAGTGAGATGACTAGTTCACATATCCTAGCTAATCAGTTCATGGGATGAACTTCCCTGTTCGGTTGGCAATTTGCTTGGATGAAGGATTGGTGTTGACTTCATGTTGTGCATTAATCGTACATTGATCACCAATTTTATTCAAAATCGGAAACTACACAAACTGACCGATTCACAATGCTTAGGTTCTAGAAAATTCATAAATCCATCTGTTTCAACTCCCGCATAGACTGGGAACCCTGGCCCTAGCCTCTCTTATAAATATAGGGGAATTGGGGGCTTCTCAGAACACAACACTTGCTCTAATAATTGTTGTCATCTATGTTTGTGGTAACCAATAGAGATCTTGAGCAACTCCTACCCGATAAAGGGAGGGATAGAAAGGGAGAGACGATTGTGGGAGAGCATATCAACTCTAACAAGTTGATGTTCAAGAGCGACAACTTCTTCCCGTTGGCTGTGGTAGAACAACATGGAGTTCCCAGTGGTCCGCATGGACTACACTAGAGGTGGGAGGTTGTTGTCTGCCTCTAGGAGAATATCGTCAACCGCTGTCTATGGTGTTGCACCAGGAGTCCGATGGAGATGACTATTTGAGTGTTTTCGCTGAAGAAGGAACGAGCTACTTCCTGAAGAAGAAGTAGCACGATGCTATTCCAAGGGTAATGTCGATGGACTTGCTCTAGGACTAGGTATAACCTTTCAACCTTTTCTTCCTAATTAAATTGTTGTTGACACGATCTTATTGTCTAGGGAAATCAAACTTTTATTTTTTGTTTCTGCTGCCTATATCTGTCACCTGATTTCCCAATAGCGGTATCAGAGCCCTGCCAACTTATGGTTTATCTAGGATTTAAATTGATATGGTCATATTTATTTTATTTCATATGATGTGAATATTAAATAGGCTAATGTGCATATATGATTAAATTCCACATATGACACCACAAAATAAAATTATATATATATATATATATATATATATACATATATATATATATATATATATATATATCTGTGTGTGTGTGTGTGAAATCCACACACATCACCCTAAATTTGGTTTTGATGGTGGATGTGAAGCATGGTTATGGCTAGTAATCCTAGATCTATTTGTGCATGGCTGTTGTTGTTTATTCGTGTTGTTACTCAGTTTTCGTATCGAGCCTCTCTCTCCTTTTCAAATGTAAACTAATGCTCTTCTTCCTATTTCCCCTTGAATGTAACTCGAAATTTTCCCTTTTACAATGTAATAAGAAATAGGATAGTTTAAATTTATGTATTGTCATGAGAAGAAATTCTGCACAAAGGCAAACCGACTGTGTAAAGAAGTGAAACCACCTCTCTACTAAAAATTTGAACAATAGAACCTCCAATCCAAACACACTTCAAAGGTATGCTGGAGTGAGTGTAAAATTTTCGAATTTCTATTAATGGTATACAAAACAACCAAAGTACAGCAGTGGAATAAAAACATGGCTATATTTAATTTATAAAACAAGGCAACATCTTACATGTAGGGCACATCATAAGGATCCATGTAGAGGAAATCTAAACCACCTCAAGACTGTCTCCAAGCTTTAACTTCTCAATCTAAGTCCAAAACATTAAGCCATGTCCTCCATATCCATTACCTAGGGTTGGAAGCATACCCCAGCAAGAAGAGAAAAACAAAAGACATCAACAAAGGCTGGTGTGTGCATACTAAAAAGGAAAATTGAGCAATTTATAAAGAATAAGGAACATCAAGATAAAAGGATTCCCATGCAAGAGATAAGGACAACCCCAAAAGAGGGCATAAAAGATAAGAAACACCACCATCATAAAAGAAGATACTTTCCATAATCAAAATAATAAAGTAGTGCCACATAAGCACATATCATGATTTGGGCACATAACCCATCAAGATTTTTAGGAACATAACACATCATCAATTTGGGCACATAACCCATCATAAATGTCATCAACCTACATGCATGTGAGATAAGCATAGCCCTAGAACAATATAAATAACAATGGCGGCCAAGAATCACACATCTTGAACCTGGTGAGACATGGGCCAAGAATCACACATCTTGCCCTGACATGGCAAATCACACATCCACCACCCAAATACACATAATATGGTCCAGAAATCACACATCCTGCCCTAGCATGGGGAATCACACATCCACCATACAAAATATCACAATGTTGCCATAAATCATAATGAGACAAAACCAATGTAGTTATACTACTATAGTGCTACTGAATCACATAGCATGTTTAATGTAGAGGCAAGTAGAAAGTATAGTCAGAATATACCAAAGTAGACACCACATAGTGACCAACATATACATCCACCTTACAAGTGGGAAAAAGATATCACATAAACATCCACATCATAGTGGACATATCCAAACATGCACCAATGCAACAAGATTAGAGTCAAGATAATATCCAAGTTTACCACAAACAAGATAGTTCACAAGGACCATGATATCAAAAGATAAGAGCAATGTGTATAGGCTATTGTCGATATGACCAAGAGAATAATAAAGATAGATTATTTCTCAAAAATAATAATAGGGGATGCAAACATACCTCAACTTCAGATTCTAATATGTCCAAAGTGAAGTCTAGGTTCAAGCCTAGGCCTTCAAAGAACCTATGATGCATATAAATGAAATTAGGGTTAGGTTTGCATTAATTATTCAAAACCCAAAAAACTCCTTTTTATTAGGTGTGAATTAGGTCATCAAAACCACCATGTTTATGGCTACATTTGTTTAAGTTCAAAACCAATTTTATTATATTTTTCTGACTTATAAATATTTAGTTATGAACTATACAAGTTATTATCTTATTTAGTTATATCCGTTAAAATCACCTCTGGAAAGTATGACATTCAAGTGACAAAACCAATATCATTAGAAAGCTTACATTTTTCTGAATCCAACGACTATTTATTTGTAATTTTCAGCCCAACAGATAATTAGTTATGTAATTTAGAAATTTGACCAATCAGATAAATCCACGTAAAGAAAAGCATCTTGAGAGGAAAAGAAGGAGTGGGGCCCGTGTGACTTGGCCCAATTACAGCCGACCAAGTCACCAGCCAAGTCTTGCTTGACTTCGACTGAAGGAAAAAGACTGGAGCCGCCAAAAATACAAAAATACCCCTCTGTGAGAAACACTGCGAAAGAAGCAAAACCGGAGGGCAAAGTCGAGAATTCTTCTAGGGAATTCTCCCCTATCCCACATGCCAAGAACAGAAGCACTAGGCGAGATTTGGGCAAATCCACGAGCAAGGACCAAACTCAAACCTAAAGCCACAGAAACAAAGAGGAGAGGTCCGGAAACATACCTCTGATCTCAATTTAATGGTCGAAGATGCGGTTAGGCAAGGCAACCTGCCACAAACATGGAGAGGAGAAAGTTGCAGTGGTGGCTATGTGAGGAACCCGTGACTGAATTGATGGTCGAGTAAGAACAAACATGAGTGGGCGATCGATACTAAATTCTTGGGTATATATAGGTGTAGGTAAAATGTGGTCTGCAACTCATAAAAGAAAGAGCCGAAAGCCTAGATTGGGTGTTTCCTAGAAACTCAATGATACAAGATAAATAAAGGATTGTCTGGTGTGGATTTTTCTCACGAACCCGTTGGCGAAAAAAATCTCAAACAAAGACCAATTATAGAGGGAGAAATCTCAAAGACAAAATTGATTAGACTGTGCATCCTATTTCCATTTTGAACGCAAGGTAGGTGACAACCCAAGAGTCGTCCGATCTGCATCCAACGGTTGTGAGCCGCACAAAAAAATAAATAAGTTTCCCAATTGAAATTGAATATATTGAGACAATAAATTCATTTATGTTTTATCTCTCCTCATACGAGGGTGCAATCAAATCCCAAATAAATTGGAATTTTGCATATAGGCTAATTAAAGCATATAGATTCTGATTATGCACTTAGCTTTGCCTTTTGGAAACATATAATGTGTTAAATAAATCAAAACATATTTTCTCTTTCCTCCTACATTAATGGCATTAGGATTATCCAAATTTGATGAAACTTGACCCACAAGTCATATTTAATGTGTTGGATACAAACTTGCCATCAATTTTACATATTGGAGTTGTTTGTATTTTTATTTAATATTTTGATGGTTCAACACACTTTCTATCTCCTGATTTCACCTTTGAAGCAATGTTTCTCCAAATTGGATGAAAATTTACCCAAAGGCTATATTTATTATGTAGATTACAAATATAAGATTAGTTTCCTCTTTAAGAGTCATTTATTATTTAATTTGACATTTTGGGGGAAAACACACATCTTTTTTTTCAATTTAAAGTAAATTAATTTTTATTATGTGAATAATGTGAAACTTGACTCCCAAGGAAATTAGGACCCAAGGAACATGAAACTAAACTTGGATTTTATTTTTGGAACTTCTTTTTCTGAGATAGGTCATATGGCCCATTAGTGACCCATTAATTCATTATTTATCCAATTAACTTCTTTAATTTCTTATTATCATCCAAATGAGTCATTATTAGACATAAATTATTATGTATTCCCTTATATACTTGAGGTGTCACATTTTATGTTCCATTTTTGGCTTAATTACATGTATTTGCTTATCATTGTTTGGCAAAGTCCAAAAGATCAAACTTCTAGGGTAGGGTTCAAGATCTGGTATGTTACAACACTCCACCCCTTAAAAGGATTTCGTCCTCAAAATCTATTGATCCAAACATCAAACATCCAACTACTTTCCACCCCTAACAATTCAAACTAATCAACTTTTAGGGATACCCTCATCACTTTTAGTTATGAAATTGTTAGAGATTTATGTTCCTCATGTATCCAACTAGAAGTCATATCATCTAGGGTTGAGTTTTAGGTCCTTGTGTCTCTAACCTATCAACCCTACATGTACATCAAAAAGCCGTAGGGTAGGTTAGCTACTCCATTATATCAATCCTAGTCACAAAGCTAGGGTTACATTCTAAACAACTAATTATAGGGTTTCACTATCCAAAACTTCTCATATCACTTCATTGTGATTGAGTTGAGTAAAATTTCAATGAAATCTAGATTTTTTTTCATATAGTAATATAATTGAAAATATATTTTTCTTTGAAGAATCATTCATTATGAAACAATGATGAGCTCAAAATCAACACGGAACCAAGTCACAATTTTCCATATGAATACTTCCTAATAACCAAACCTCATCTTAAAATCAAACCTTATCGTATAAAAAGATAATCATTGATCAAATCTAGGGTCAACATCTCACTTAGAGGCATTTAACAAAGTCAAAGGTACTAACTAGGGAGTCAAAATTGAAATAGTTAGGTTCTGACTACCATGGGCTCTGATACCATGTTGTAAAGAAGTGAAACCACCTCTCTACTAAAAATTTGAACAATAGAATCTCCAATCCAAACACACTTCAAAGGTATGCTTGGAGTGAGTGTAAAATTTTCAAATCTTTATTAATGGTATAAAAAACAACCAAAGTATAGCAGTGGAATACAAATGTGACTATATTCAATTTATAAACAAGGTAACATCTTACATGTAGGGCACATCATAAAGATCCATGTAGAGGAAATCTAAACCACCTCAAGATTGTCTCCAAGCTTTAACTTCTCAATCTAAGTCCAAAACTTTAAGCCATGTCCTCCATATCCATTACCTAGGGTTGGAAGCATACCCCAACAAAAAGAGAAAAACAGAAGACATCAACAAAGGTTGGTATGTGCATACTAAAAAGGAAAATTGAGCAATTTATAAATAATAAGGAACATCAAGATAAAAGGCTACCCATGCAAGAGATAAGGACTACCCCAAAAGAGGGAATAAAAGATAAGAAACACCACCATCATAAAAGAAGATACTTGCCATAATCAAAACAATAAAGTAGTGCCACATAAGCACATATCATGATTTGGGCACATAACCCATCAAGATTTTTGGGCAAATAACACATCATAAATTTGGGGAAATAACCCATCATAAATGTCATCAACTTGTATGCATGTGAGATAAGCATATCCCTAGAACAATATAAATAACAATGGAAGCCAAGAATAACATATCTTAAACCTAGTGAGACATGGGCCAGGAATCACACATCTTGCCCTAGCATGGGGAATCACACATCCACTACCCAAATATATATAATATGGTCTAGGAATCACACATCCTACCCTGGCATAGGGAATCATACATCCACCATCCAAAATATCACAATGTTTCCATAAATCATAATGAGACAAAACCAATGCAGTTGTACTACTTTAGTGCTACTAAATCACATAGCATGGTTAAAGTAGAGGCAAGTAGAAAGTATAGTCAGAATATACCAAAGTAGTCACCACATAAGTGACCAACATATACATCCACCTTACAAGTGGGCAAAATATATCACATAAACATCCAAATCATAGTGGGCATATCCAATCATGCACCAAGGCAACAAGATCAGAGTCAAGAAAATATCCAAGTTTACCACAAATATGATAGTTCACAAGAACTATGATATCAAATGATAAGAGCAATGTGTATAGGCTATTGTCCATAGGACCAAGAGAATAATAAAGATAGGTTATTGCTCAAAAAGAATAATAGGGGATGCAAACATACCTCAACTTTTGATTCAAATCTATCCAAAGACAAGTCTAGGTCCAAACCTATGCCTTCAAAGAACCTATGATGCATATATGTGGAATTAGGATTAGGTTTGCATTATTTATTCAAAACCCTAAAAATTGCCTTTTTATTAGGTGTGAATTAGGTCATCAAAACCATGCCATGTCTAAGGCTACATTTCTATGAGTTCAAAACCTATTTTATTATATTTTTCTAACTTATAAATATTTAATTATGAACTATACAAATTATTATCTAATTTAGTTAGATCCATTAAAATCACCTCTTAAAAAATGAGATTCAAGCGAAAAAACCAATACCATTAGAAAGCTTGCATTTTTATAAATCCAATGACTAATTTTTAGCCCAATAGATAACTAGTTATGTAATTTAAAAATATGACCAATCAGATAAATCCACATAAGCAAAAGCATCATGAGAGGAAAAGAAGGAGTGGGGCCCACATGACTTGGCCCAATCATAGCCGGCCAAGTCACTGACCAAGTCTCGCATGACTTCGACTGAAGGAAAAAGACTAGAGCCACCAAAAAGACAAAAATACCTCTCAGTGAGAAACACTACAAAAGAACCACAGCTGGAGGGAAAAGTCAAGAATTCTTCTGGGGAATTCTCCCCTCTCCCATGTGCCAAGAACAGTAGCAGCAAGCAGCTTAGTCTAGGTGAGATTTGGGCAAATCCGCGAGCAAGGACCAAACTAAAAGCTAAAGCCATGAAAACGAAGAGGAGAGGTCTGGAAACTTGCCTCTAATCTCAATTCAATGGTCGGAGATGCTATTAGGCAAGGCAACCTACCACTAACATAGAGAGGAGAAAATTGTGGTGGTGGCTATGCAAGGAACCCATGACCGAATTGATGGTTGGTAAGAACAAACTTGAGTGGGCGATCAATCCTAAATTCTTGGGTATATATAGGTGTAGGTCAAACATGGTCTGCAACTCACAGAAGCGAGAGCTGAAAGCCCAGATGAGACAATTCCTAGAAACTAAATGATATGAGATAAATAACAGATCGTCTGGTGTAGATTTTTCTCACAAACCTGTTGGCAAAAAAAATCTTGAACAAAGACAATTATAGAGGGAGAAATCACGAAGACAAAATCAATCAAACTGTGTGACCTATTTCCCTTTCGAATGCAAGGTAGGTGACGACCCAAGAGTCGTCTGATCTGCATCCAATGACTGTGAGTCGCGTGATAAAATAAATAAGATTCCCAATTGAAATTGAATATATTGAGGCATTAGATTAATTTCTATTTTCTCTCTCCTCATAAGAGGGTGCAAACAAATCCCAAATAAATTGGAATTTTGCACATAGGCTAACTAAACCATGTAGATTCTGTTTATGCACTTAGTTTTGCCTTTTGGAAGCTTTTAATGTGTTAAATAAATCAAAACATATTTTGTCTTTCCTCCTACATTAATGGCATTAGGATTATCCAAATTTGATGAAACTTGACCTACAAGTCATATTTAATGTGTTGGATACGAATTTGCCATCAATTTTACATATTGGTTTTGTTTGTATTTTTATTTAATATTTTGAAGGTTCTACACACTTTCTCTCTCCTAATTTCACCTTTTAAGCAAATTTTCTCCAAATTGGATGAAAATTTACCCAAAGGCTATATTAATTATGTAGATTAAAAATATAAGACTATTTTCCTCTTTTAGAGTCATTTATTATTTAATTTGATATTTTGGGGGAAAATAGACATCTTTTTTTCAATTTGAATTAAATTAATTGTTATTATGTGAATAATGTGAAACTTGACTCCTAAGGTAATTGCAACCCAAGGAACATGAAATTAAACTTAGATTTTATTTTTGGAACTTCTTTTTATGAGGTAGGTCATATGGCCCATTAGTGGCCCATTAATTCATTATTTATCCATTTACGTTCTTTAATATCTTATTATCATCCAAATGAGTCATTATTAACCACACATTGTTATGTATTCCCTTATATACTTGAGGTGTCACATTTTATGTTCTGTTTTTTGCTTAATTACATGTATTAGCTTATCCTTGTTTGGCAAAGTCTAAAAGGTCAAACTTCTAGGGTAGGATTTGAGATTCGATATGTTACAGACTGGCTCATGAGACGATGCAATTGACTAGAAAATAGAGGAGGCCAAATGATAGGAGGATAAATTGGTCAACTAGTGGTCGAACCAATCGGCTAGAGGAGTCCAGAATCTGCTTGAACCTGAAGATGAAATCACCATTTCAAGAGCTCAACTGAGCAACTGGAAGACAAGCTAACTAGTTCTAGGGTTGAGTCGATCAACCTAGATTAGTTTGAGCACAAATATTCATCAACAATGGGTTGAATATGATGTGAACCTTAGGTGGTAGTAATTCCTTGTGGCTCCAAGGAATTACAATAGTATGGCCATAACCATTGCTTGTGTGTTTTAATTATTGTACATTCTAATTTGTGGTTATAGCATGTATATGATATCTACGAAGTATGTGGTGATTGGATATGTATATGTCTTTATATATAAATTCCCTCAATACAATATAAAGTCTAAGATTCTTTCCATTAGCAACACATATGAAAAGCTTGATCGACTAAGTGTGGGCACCCCAAGGGTGGTGCTCTATCTATCTTGTGGAAGTGTGATGGTAATAATGTGTGTTTTCCAAGCGGGGTGTATTATTATCATGTTGGCTTTTGGATTAGGCTTAATTGTGTCACCTTAATGAGATTAAGAACATGTGGCATACAATTGATTATGGCAAGGATTTGTGCATATCATCTATCTCTGAATTTCATATGATGCAATTGGCAAACATTTCCTACCCTTAATAATTGACTATGGACGCTGACATTGGCTAGGTAATAGTTGAATTGTTTTGGATCCTATCTCACTAGAAGATTGTATTCTACAATCTTCCACATTTATGCATATGGGTTATCAATTTGAACAAAATAGTGGGAGAGATAATTAATTAAATCCCTAATTAATATCGTAAACTTATCAAATAAAACATGTTTGGAAAAGTTGCAATATTTCTTTATAGAATCTAATTTTAAACACAAACACGTTCACATTGCGATCAATCCTTAAGAAAGGACAAAATGGGATAAAGTTCCACAACTAGTTAAGAAATTTGAGAAATGTTGTCATCAATGAGTGAAAGGTCTATGTCCTTGAAATACCAGAGCCAGACGAACCCACTCCAAATGCGCCCATGGCTAAAATGGATGTTTACTAGAAGCATGCCAAGGATGCCAAAGACATTTGAGTACCTTATGCCATGTTGTATGAACTATGAGTTGCATGAGTAATATGAAAACATGAACATTCTCGAGATGGTAACACATCTTAAGAATCATGTAAGGAAAGTAAGTTATAACGTCACGAAAGCATTGTTTGAGTGCAAACTGACAGAGGGAGATCCAGTAGAGCCCCATCTTTTTAATATGATTGCGCATCTGGAGAGATTAGGATTTCTTTTAGGTCAAGAGTTGGCCACAAATATGATTCTACAATCATTGCCTAAATCATATAGTCAGTTTATCAAATGCTTGGCATGTTGCTTAATGCCGAAGCATTGAAGAAGAAAGGACAAATATATGATGAGTGAGTCCAACGGCAAAGGCAAGGCCAAGAAGTATTCTGTGGCTAAGAGAAAGTCCAAGTCTTCTACACTCAAGTTATGAAGAAGGGTAAGTGCAAAGGAATTTGTCCTTTTCACTTAGAGGAACAAAGGAAGAAGAAAGAGATAGATCTCTACTTCAGTACCCAATAAGAAATAAGCTAGAATTGTAAGGAGATAGAGTTTCTTCCACTACAGTTGGAATCTATCATTCATGGGCACATAATAGAATATTGAATTGCTATTATGGACTTTCCATTAATGAAAACATCATATATCTTGTATTGGACACGATGATAGAATATCCAATCATCTCATTTATAATAAGATACTTCGATGTGATTGATGTTGAAATATTTTAAACCAAAAGTTTGAGAGCCTTAACGGGTGATCATGATAATGTATCATGATGAATCCACCTGAAACACCATCAAAGTGTATCAGAAAGAAGGAATCACACCTTGTGAAGTCATGATGTGATTTTGAATAAATTCTAACTAATCTTCCAATTTTCTTTTGGGCACATGCTTAACACTAAACAATGTATTGTATGAGATACGTCATGGGAGGTGTCATGTCTTTTACAATGATTAGGGATGAATTCTTATATAAGAAAATAGTTTCTTAAAATGCTTTGTCCATAAAATCGCATAAATGTTATTTTGTTAAAATACTACTCTTATCCCAATCCAGCAACAAAGTTGTTTGTTAATCTAGATAACTGTATTCATAAAGAGAAACTTAGTTCCAAAGGAATCAGTGGGAGAAAAAGTAGAACTTGAAATGTTTGAGACAAACAAGAAAACATTGAACCTAAAGAGGTACAGTAGGCACATAGAGGATCACAAGATGTTGTGGAATCTTAAGTTCCTTATGTAGCAGACAAACCTCATAGATCAAGCAGGACATGCCTTGATCTTGAAAGATTATGATATCTTCAAGAGGAGGTGGGTTGATCATATATGATGAGTCGACTACCTACCTAGAAGCTATCGAGGGATCCAAATCTGAAGCATGGCTTGAAGCTATCAGATCCAAGATGGAGTCCATGCAAACCAACAAGGTATGACCTTGGTGGATCCACCTGAAGGGGTAAAACCCATAGGGTGCAATTGGGTCTTTAGGAAGAAGACCAACATTGAAGGGAAGATTAGTTGCAAAGAGTTTCAAACAAGTTCAAGGTTTTTAACATGATGAAGTCTTTCACCAGTTACCGTGATTAAACCATCAAGATCATGCTTGCTGTTGTAGTTTATTATGACTAGTAAGATTTGGCATATGGATGTTAAAACTGCATTCCTTAACTAGAATAATTATAAGCATGTGTATGTGACACAGCCTAAAGGTTTTATAAATCCAATATGCCAAATAAAATCTATAAGCTACACAGGTCAATCTGTGGATTGAAGTAAGCATCTAAAATCTAGAATCTTCGATTTGACAAGATAGTCAAAGATTTGACTTGAGTCAACATGAAGATGGAATTTGTGATTACAAAAGATTTAGTGGGTGTGATAAAGTACTCTTTTGAAGCCTTTAATGTCTATTAGCATAAGTGAATCTATGTGCTTGATTTATATTAAGAGGTATACGTGTTTATCATGACATTAAATTTGATGTTCCTAGATATATGTATCTTTTTCAAGGAATTAATCGATTAATTGATGTATTATGTAAGTTGGACCAAGGTGCAAGATTATCTTTGACCTAGTAGTTGTGATATGTATTTGTAAAGCTTCTTTGAGAAAGCAGAGTCCATGGATGGGGAATCATGGAGTCTTAGTATCCCTGGATAGGTTTTCGGAGAAGGACCTAGGACTATAGGATTACATGATCTAAAGACATGAATAATATCTTTAATCTATGCTTAACTAGAGAAGCGACGTGAGTGTTTCTCCAGCCATGATCAACGTTCGCATGTTAGTGGAGATCGAGACCACTTGCCTTGTCAAGAGCTGTAGTTCAAGGTCTCATGAGACAAATGCATCATACCTCTAGCCAACCTATCCATCGACAGTCATAAGGAGAGGATGAGTAGTGATGAGTATTCTGTGCATCAGCAGTCAGAAGTGACTTGTAATATCTGACCACGGATAGGAGACGGAGTTTGAGGAGCGCAAGACACCTTGCCTTCATTTTGGCATGAGGTGGCACTCAAGCCCATAACATCATGAGCGAGGTGAGACATCCGCGCTGAATGGAGTAGCAGTGTTGGATGTAATGAATTAGGCCAGTGACACGAGGAAGGATTAGATGATAGCTGTGTGGCGTCGTCTCCACATAGCAAAAACGGCGAACGATGCCATGCCGGGGTTCTGGCTCACGGGGGTGGCTGTATGCATGCAACAACCAATTCCTCATCGGATTTCTAACTCCAGTAAGTGGCAGAAGTCACAGAATAAAGAAGTACAAGTCACAGGGGAGGAAGGATTCATAGGCAAAGAGGATCCCTTTCGATCCCTACCCTCAACGATCGCCGATGCTCGTTGTTGAGCCACGCCAACACAGCGGGAGTTAGGGGTTGGCTAGCGGTGCATGGTAGCACACCGAAAACCTTCCCTGTAGAGGCAACATGATCTAGGGTAAAGGAATGCGGGGATCGGCTGTCCTGGCTCTCACACCAGAGAGGAGACCCGATGGCAGTGACACCTGTTCACGGAAGAACAAGGTCACGTATCGTGTGGAACCACACACACACACACACACACACACACACACACACACACACACACACACACAGAGAGAGAGAGAGAACGACACCCCTGAACCGGATGTCCTAGTTTGAGCAGACCAAGAGTGCCTTGAACTAGAACAAGCGCCCCACTTTGCTGCGTGTTGACTTCTGATTGACCACTGGAGGTAAATAACTCACAAATTAGTCAGATTTTCAATACTTCTCCATAATTAGCTCGTTTATCCGAAAATTACATATAAAATTTCAAAATCTTTAGAAAAATGAGTATAACACAATGAAAGCATAATATCAATCTCTTACTGCTATAATATTAGTGATATCATGTAAGATGTATTATTCTTGTTTCATGAGTAATAAATATCAAACGATGATATAAAATTATGAGAAAATGTCAATAATCTTATAATCATGTCTATAATCCATATAAGTTCAATGATTATGATGTTGATGCTCAAAATCATGGAATTTGCTTTATATGGCTATTTAGGGCTAATAATCCTAAATAAATTGTAGTAAATACATACATGCTCAATAAATGATGAAATTTACAGAAAACCCTCATATCAGTAACTAGAAGATAATGTGTAAATCTGTGATCAGTTTTATACATGAAATCCATGTTACATGAAGATGACCCTTAATACATGGGATGAAACCCTAATTTGAATAATGTATGTAACCTAAGGTTAATATGTGCAAAAAAAGGATATGGAACCTAATGTTCAAATAATGAACCATAATCTGGAAAATGACATTAGTAAGATAAATATAAGACAAGAATGCAAGTAATGATGAGAATATCCTAATGAGATAAGATAAACCCTAATGAACACGAATAAGGTTAAGATGAGATGTAAGAAGATGAGAACATTATGATAGTATATGATCTTGTCTTGATCAGGTTTAACAAAAATATAGAGGACATTAGGAATATGTGTGATGATTAGGATGTCTCTTTTCAAGGCACACCATTACCTCTTGCTTGTCTTATTATACAATATGCTTGTGTTATGTAGTAGTAAATACTTGGCATATGGTATTGGTTGAAATGATTGTCCTTGTATGATATGTTGGTTGATTTTCTATACTTACTGCTATGAACACATCAAACATAATATATCTATTCCATTATATGAAAGAACCAACTCTTTGGTAGTGTGCTTGGAAGTGACTGAACTCTTTGGTAGTGGTCACATTGTACATATGTAATTACCAACTCTTTGGTAGTGTGCTTGGACCCAACTCTTTGGTAGTGGTCACATTGTACATATGATCCAACTCTTTTTTAGTGATAATAAATGCCTTAATGCATTCAACTCCTTCGTAGTAATGCATGGATGATATAATGGAAAATATGCCTAAAAGTTATGTGTTCTCTTTTGTTGATAAACATTCTTGTTCAAGTATATGATTTTTGTTATATTCTTATGTTACTTCCAAGTATTAGTTTGATGTTATTGTCAAGATATGATGAGAGGTATATAAAAGATACATAGGCGTACTCAGTACAATATTCTTGAATATTGTGCTGTCGTGTACCACATGTAATCTTTTGTTTAGGTTGTGGTTGAGCTCTGAAGATCAAGGATAGTGAGAGTTGTGCGGCGAGCTGATGTACATGTGAACCTATTGTCTTAAGATCCTATAGTTTAGTGATAGTACATGTATATGTATGAGTTTATTGTTCAATATGTAATATCAAATGTTGTAAAAATTCATGTTGTAATTATTTGTTGAATGGTGAACATGTGTGTATGGTTTTATTATAATTCATGTACATGTGCTACTATTGTTTCCTTCTTACTTCCACAGATTTTCTTCTTCTTATCCTAGTGTGCGGTGTTTAAATTGGGATTCTCACCAAGGTGAGGCTTTCAATTTGGACGTAACACATCAGATTAAGTTTTAGAAAATTGAGGGACATCACAGGTGGTATCAGAGCATGAACAATAGCAAAGCCTGACATTAGCTCATTATGCAACTTGAAACTAAAGAACCTTGAACATAAAAAATTTTAGGGTTAGATTAGTGATCTTTTAGAGACTAGATCTGACCTAGCCTCTAGGTTAGAACCTAGATGTCTGAGAACTAGGTCTAGACTGGTGCTTGTTGTATAGTAGGTCCTTGGATGTCGTTCTTTCCTTATAATGCAGTGGTATGGGACATTGCATTATTTGAAAATGGCGTACATCACGGGAAGAGAACCCTAGACATATTACGCACGTTGTATAGAGTAACTACACTAGTCTACACCATGTTCTCACCCTTTTCACTAGTTTTCATGACACTGGACTCTCTACTATGTGTGGGATGCTCGTTTTCAGGATTTGGTTTTTGATTCCAAACGGATCGAACCTCAATAGTTTTCTCTGACGCTTGTTTTATCGGAGAAAAACTATATAATATTTTATTATGTATATGTATTACAAAAATGTGTTCCCACACATGTATGAGTAGGAGGTGGTCATGCAACCTAAGTGAAAGTGAATGACATCAGTCTAGAAGAGAGAGTAGTTCTAGATTAGATGTCTAGAGCCTTGATAGAATATATGATAGATGGAATAGATGAAATAAGGTTTGATGATATGATGTGAGTCTTATATAAATTACATAAGATGGTCATGATGATCTATGTTTCTCTTTAAGAATTAAATTTCAACTTTGAGGATTTGAGATAAGTTCTGATGATGCAAGTAACTAGGATTTTATGAGATAAGATATGTTAAGACGAGACAAGGTTGTGAGTCAGCATGAGCCTCAATCTCTTTTACGAAGGAGGACCTCTAGTATTAGGAACAGTTTCAGAGTTAACTCCAGAGAGAGTGAGACCCATTGGGAGAAGGTTTGAAAACCTAAACTCCAAGATATGAGAATTCTGAGATATGTGATATGATATGTCCTAAACTAGACTACACTTCAGTGAATGAGTTGTGTTTCTTAATGCATGATTCCTATAGTCTTGTTGAACCATAGATGTCCTTGGGAGGACCAAACCCTAGAGACAGAGAGAGGCTGGTTATATATGTGCATATGTGAACATCAATATGAGTGCCTGCCATCTGGGTAAGGGAGAGAGCCCAAGACCCTGGAGGAGGTAGCTATGTTAGTTTCTATGAAGCCTCATGCTCGGGTTGGTGGTTTCCCACATAGGAATCTAATGGTGTATATAAGAGAGTTTTGGGTAAGCATGTCTCATGGGTAGAAAACCTATGAAGAGAATGTCATAGCATGCTTTGGTTTGTGCTTCGGTGGCTAGATCTTGTGAAGTTAATCACTAGTTCCAATGAGGTATACCTAAGAACCCTAGACAAAGAGGGAGGATAAGGTTTGTGAATATGAGATACTCATTGAGTTGAGTTAGCTCAGAGAGACTGAGCATGACAATACCTTCACGATATGGGTTAGGGGAACTTCAACTAGACTAGATAACGTATTGATATATGTTTGATAAGCCATTCACATAATTTTGTTTAGCACAATCATGATAAAATATATGTAAGGATGTGATCTAATCTAGAGATGTGATATATATACATGATATAATGGAAACCGAGAAATGGTTTAATAAATCTCAATGCATAATGGTTAACCATATACATGAATAACAATGATAATGTGATACTGTTGGTTAATCTTGTGATGAAATTAATAATAAATGTTGTAATTTATTATGAGCAATGAAATAAGATCATATGAATGAAACATGTTACATGAGGTGTTAATCTTAGTGCTTAATAAAGATAAAAGAAAATAAAGTTTGACAGTTTACACAACATGACAATTATAACACCTTTGTATGATCTAGATGAATAAAGTGGGTTAACTTTAGTTAACTCCCTCCTAAAAGGCATATGTTAATGTTGATCATGTTCTAACAAATTATCTCAATAAAATGTTGATGAACCCTTGATATAGTGGGTTAACTATAGTTAACTCCTTAAGAACATGGTAATATAATGACAAAACCCTAATTCATGAGCAAATATAAGGATGCAACCCTAACAATGAGATATGTCATGACATAACCAGAGTTCCAAAACCATTGTTTGAGATTTCTATGGAGTGAGGTTTCATCCTTTATGCTTTTAAAACCCACTAATATTGCTTTGGATACATGGTTCTAGGTAAACTTTGCAGATATGTTGCAACTAGAATTGTGCCATATATGTGGATGAAGACAAGTTAGTGTTTCCTTGAAGTACGAGTATGGTTTACTTTCAAGGACAAAAGTTCTTTTAAGATGTATATGATGTGAAAGATTAGATTTCTAGCTTAATTTTGAGGACGAAATTTCTTTGAAGGTGTATAGGATGTGATAGAGTACTCTTTTGAAGCCTTTAATGTCTAGTAGAATAAGTGAATCTGTGTGATTGATTTATATTAAGAGTTTGAAGTGTTTATTGTGACATTATATTTGATGTTCCTAGATATATGTGCCTTTTTCAAGGAATTAATCGATTAATTGATGTATTATGTAAGTTGGACCAAGGTGCAAGATTATCTTTGACCTAGTAGTTGTGATATGTATTTGTAAAGCTTCCTTGAGAAAGGAGAGTCCATAGATGGGGAATCATGGAGTCTTAGTATCCCTAGATAGGTATTCGGAGAAGAAAATAGGATCGTAGGATTGCATGATCTAAAGACACCAATAATATCTTTAATCTATGCTTAACTAGAGCAGCGACGTGAGTGTTTCTCCAGCCACGATCATCGTTCGTGGGGTGAGTGGATATCGAGACCACTTGCCTCGTCCAGAGCTGCAGTTCAAGGTCTCATGAGAAAATTGCATCATACCTCTAGCCAACCTCTTCATCGGCAGTCGCAGGGAGAGGATGAGTAGCGATGAGTATTCTGTGCATCAGCAATTAGGAGTGACTTGCAATATCCGACCACAGATAGGAGACGGAGGTTGAGGAGTGCAAGACTCTTTGCCTTCATTCTGGCATGAGGTGGCACTCAATCCCGTAGCACCAGGCGCAAGGTGAGACATCCACACTGGATGGAGAAGTAGTGCTAGATGTAATGAATTAGGCCAGTGACACAAGGATGGATTAGATGATAGTTGTGCGGCGGCGTCTCCACATAGCAGCAGCGATGAATGTTGCCATGCTGGGGTTCTGGCTCGCGAGGGTAGCTGTGTGCATGTAATAATTGAGTCCTCATCAGAGTTATGACTCCAGTAAGTGGCAGAAGTCACAGAATAAAGAAGTACAAGTCGCAAGGGAGGAAGGATTCATAGGTGAATAGGATCCCTTTCGAGCCCTACCCTCAACGATCGTCGGTGCTCGTTGTTGAGCCATGCCAGCGCAACGGGAGTGAGGGGCTGGCTGGCGGTGCATGGTAGCATGTCGGAAACCTTCCCTATAGAGGCGGCATGATCCAGGGTAAAGGAACGTGAGGATTGATTGTCCTGGCTCTCACGCCGGAGAGGAGACCCGGCGTTAACGACGCCTGTTAATGGAAGAACATGGTCGCGTATCGTGTGGAACCACACACACACACACACACAGAGAACATCACCCCTAAACTAGCCGACCCAGTTCGAGCAGACCAAGAGTGCCTTGAACCAGAACCAACGCCCCACTTTGCCACATGTCGACTTCTGATTGGCCACTGGAGGTAAATATCTCACAAATTAGTCAGATTTTCAATAATTCGCCATAATTAGCTCGTTTATCCAAAAATTACAAATAAAATACCAAAATCTTTAGAAAAATGAGTAGAACACAATGACAACATAATATTATCCTTTTAATTCTATAATATTAGTGATATCATGTAAGATGTATTATTCTTGTTTCATGAGTAATAAATATCAAACGATGATATAAAATTATGAGTAAATGTCAATAAATCTATAATCATGTTTATAATCCATATAAGGTCAATGATTATGATGTTGATGCTCAAAATCATGTAATTTTCTTTATATGGATATTTAGGGCTAATAATACTAAATAAAATGTAGTAAATACATACATGCTCAATAAATGATGAAATTTACAGAAAACTCTCATATCAGTAGCTGGAAGATAATATGTAAATCTGTGATCAGTTTTATACATGAAATCCATGTTACATGAAGATGAACCTTAATACATGGGATGAAACCCTAATTTGAATAATGCATGTAACCTAAGGTTAATATGTGCAAAAAAAGGATATGGAACCTAATGTTCAAATAATGAACGATAATCTAGAAAATGACATCAGTAAGATAAATATAATAAAGAATGCAAGTAATGATGAGAATATCCTAATGAAATAAGATAAACCCTAATGAACATGAATAGGGTTAAGATGAGATGTAAGAAGATGAGAACCTGATGATAGTATATGATCTTGTCTTGATCAGGTTTAACAAAGATATAGAGGACATCAGGAATACATGTGATGATTAGGATGTCTCCTTTTAAGCTATGCCATTACCTCTTACTTGGCTTATTATACAATATACTTGTGTTATGTAGTAGTAAATACTTGGCATATGGTATTGATTGAAATGATTGTTCTTATATGATATGTTGGTTGATTTTCTATACTTACTGCTATGAACACATCCAACATAATATATTTGTTCCATTATATGAAAGCACCAACTCTTTGGCAGTATGCTTGGAAGTGACCAAACTCTTTGGTAGTGGTCACATTGTACATATGGAAGCACCAACTCTTTGGTAGTGTGCTTGGACCCAACTCTTTGGTAGTGGTCACATTGTACATATGATCCAACTCTTTGGTAGTGATCATAAAGGCCTTAATGCATTCAACTCCTTGGTAGTAATGCATGGATGAAATAAAAGGAAAATATGCCTAAAAGTTATGTGTTCTCTTTTGTTGATAAACATTCTTGTTCAAGTATATGCTTTTTGTTTTATTCTTATGTTACTACCAAGTATTAGTTTAATCTTATTACCAGGATATGATGAGAGGTATATAAAGACACATAGGGCGTACTCAGTACAATATTCTTGAATATTGTGCTGATGTGTACCACATGTAATCTTTTGTTTAGGTTGTGGTTGAGCTCTGAAGATCCAGGATAGTGAGAGTTGTGTGGCGAGCTGATGTACAGGTGGACCTATTGTCTTAAGATCCTATAGTTTAGTGGTAGTACATGTATATGTATAAGTTTATTGTTCAATATGTAATATCAAATGTTGTAACAATTCATGTTGTAATTATATGTTGAATGGTGAACATGTCTGTATGGTTTTATTATTATTCATGTACATGTGCTATTGTCATTTCCTTCTGACTTCCACTGATTTTCTTCTTCTTAGCCTGGTGTGGGGTGTTTAAATTGGGATTCTTGCTGAGGTAAGGGTTTCAATTTAGACGTCTCACATCAGATTCAGTTTTAGAAAATCTGGGGACGTCACAGTGGGAGAATATTTATATTCCACATAATGATGAGGAATAACGTCATTATCCTACAAATGTTAAAACCTGGCAAGGAAAGTACCTTCTCAATGAAGGGTTTAGGTTAAATATCCAATGTGATAGGAATTTAGATCTATAGAGATAGATCTAGAAAGATACTTGACCAAAGTAAGAGAGCATACATTGGCATGATGCTGAAGGGGTTCAACATGTAGGACTCATTGAGAGAAAATTTGTCCATGTTCCATGAACACATGGATAGATGCCATACATTAATAATTGGATCTATCTTGAATGCAATGTTATGTATCATGTTATCTTGTATGCATTGAACATGATGAGAGGATATCCAATCATCTCATATGTATTGGACATGATGAGAGGATATATATACTATCTAGAAATCTCATATGTATAGGACATGATGAGATGGTATATGATAGATTCCAATGAGAGTCACTGAACTACCATAAAGAACATCCTTAGGTGCTTGTGAAGCACTGAAAGGATTAGTTCCTTGGTTATGGTAGTAAGGAAGAGATGGGTGTAAACGGTTACACTGATACAAGCTTGTAAAATGATAAATAAATGATTGCAATCTAATTTAATGTTTGACCTTCAATTGTAAGATGGAAAAGGTTTCTAGCTAATGATAGTTATTTAAATATATAATAGAAATCGAGTATCTATGTGTTATAAGAAGAAAAAAGGATACTGTATGGATCTAGAAGTTATAATAGATGAACTTGTGGGAGGTTCTGACCATTGATGACACCATAGAAATACTGACGACATAAATGGAGCTACCTGTTTGGCAAGGAATCTCAGATAGAATACTTTGGAGCTTCCATCTCATACAAGATGTCATACGGAAAAGAGATGTGAAAATTGCAAAATACTGACCTAAAGCAAATGTTGCTAAACCTTCTATAAAAGTGCTTGCACAACAAAAACATGATGGACATGTTAAGATCATTTGGAATATGCTTTGTGGGTGATTTTCTTTAAGCGCAAGTGGGAGTTTATTGGTATGTATGCCTAGAGAGCCAATCATATGATGATTGAAGTGTGGCATTGGATACTTGATTTGATAATAATAAAGGTAATTTCATCTATTATGTTTGTCTCAATCATGAGACGATGAAACATATATGGTAGATGTCTAAAGAATTATGTTACTAGATGACTTATGTCTTCAAGTACGTGACTTGAATAATGAGATCATACGGATATTAAGAGGACATACATTCTTGTTTTGTCCATATTCAGATATTAGTGTGAAAGCAAAATAGACAACATTAATACAAAAGACTAGAGTGTTTGTTGTCTTATGACAGAGTCTCATTAGTCATGATATATGATATCAATTCAAGCACATAGGTACATGTTAGAGAATGATGTATCAGATACACCCACCATGAGAGTGATACATGGAGACCATGGAATGGTAACCAGATTCATTTATCATAGTGATTGTGGTGATTTTGGTTCTTAGACCTGAACTCACTACATTCATCACACACCATTCATGTACTTTGACATCATCCAAAATAATCCTAAATTAGGGTTTCCATAATAGTGATGATTGGGTGCACTGTGACACATGGGGATAGAGTGTGAGTAATGTAGATGGTATTTGTCCCTTCTATAGGATATTGATATCCATGGCCTCTTGATAAGTGAGATTGAGAAATGTATGGTCATACTTGTGACTCAATATATGATATGTGAGCCAATGTGCATCTTACATAGTCTGCTCTAGTTCAAGGAACATGGATTGAACATTGAGAGGATGACAATTCCTTACCTTGAGTTCAATATCGATATCAGAGACAAAGGAACTATACGATCACAATAACACTATTCATGGATTGTATGTTGGAGTTGTTCCCCAACTTTTTGAATTACTTGGGTAGCAATGATGTGTTTCTAGACACCACTCTTTTCTTGTGATGTTGTAGTTAGTTATGAACATTCACTACCAATGTAATTTTAGACCTATATGGTCACACACATAGTATACACTTGGATTAAAGGAGTATATTCATGAATGATGTTTAATTTGATTACTAAAGGTATTTAGGTATTCAATTAAATAATTGAGGTTCAAAATTGACTGGCTGGACTTTGAACTGGTTCAAGGGTTGAATCGATCAGTTGGAGTGTCAAGTCAATCAGAATTACCATTGGTTGCTCAATGGCTGAACCAGGGAGTAAGACGATCGGTTCACATAGTTAACCGACTGGTCCACATATCCCAACAGACCAGTTCATGGGATGAACCACCCAATTTGGATGCCAATTCAATTGGATCAAGGATTGGTGCTGAAGTCATGTTGTGCATTAATCGTACATTGATTAAAAATTTGATTATGAATAGGAAACCGCATGAACCAACTAGTTCACATAGGAACCGATTGGTTGGGTAGGTGACCCGATTGATTCACGGTGCACATGTTCTAAAAAATTCATGAATCCATCCATTTTGACTCCCGTATAGACTAGGAACCCTAACCCTAGCCTCTCCTATAAATAGAGGGGTACTGAGGGCTTCTCATAACACAATAGTTGCTCTGACAATTGTTGTCTTCTCTGGTTGTGGTAACCAATAGAGAGCCCAAGCAACTCCTACCCGATAAAGGGAGGGATAGCAAGGAAGCGTCAATTGTGGGAGAGTGCATCAACTCTAGCATGTTGATGTTTGAGAGGGACACCCCCTTCCCATTGTCTATGGTAGCACAATATGTAGTTCTCAATGGTCTGCATGGACTACTCTAGAGGTGAGAGGCCATTGTTTGCCGCTAGGAGGACATCATCAACCGCTGTCTGTGGTGCTACACCAGGAGGCCGGTGGAGACGGTTTGAGTGTTGTTGTTGAAGAAGAAGTGAGTTGTTACCTAAAGAAGAAGAAGCATGATGCTACTACAAGGGTAATGTCACTGGACTTACTACAGGACCAGGTATAACCTTGCAACCTTTCCTTCCTAGATACATCATTGTTGACGCAATCATGTTGTCCATGGGAATTGGGCATTTTTTGTTTTCACTACCTATATCTATTGCCCCAATTTCCCAGCACAATCCCCCCATAAAATGCACTTCTTGAGGTGAGGATGAAATAAACAACCATATGTCGATAAAAAGCCTGCTGATGTTGATGTGCTTTCATTCCATAATACATGATAAGATGTAAAGTTCTTCATGATCGATGTTGCCCATTTTTGACTTGGTCAAAAGGACATTAGTGACAATCTTGTTCATAATCCATTGTAACATAGAATGAATAGTTAAAGCCTTGGATGCATCAGACTTGTAATGGTGCTTGCCTGCTAGTTTAGCTCTTATCTACATATCATATATATCATTTGTTGATGAACTAGTAAATTAAGTCAATATCAATGTAATTGGAATCAATCTATGTTGACAAATGTTCTTATCTTTAATATGTTTCTATACCGATGTTGTGGGATATGAAGTATGTGATATCACTTGATGTTATAGAATTATTCTACAATATTTTTAGGGCTTTCTTCTAGTCATAATGTGGCTTAAAATTTGTGGAATTAAACTATCTTTGTTGAGTAGATCAGTGCATGCTCCGGTGGCCTCTTCATATAAAGAGCAGAAGATTTTATTGAGTATCATCTCAATTAGCACATCGTCGATGATACGAACTTGAATGTTCTTGTGTCCTCTAGTTGGAGCATGAGCCTGTGCAATGGAGACTTCCTTTATAGAAGATATAAACTCCATTGTTTCTTCTATATAAGACCATGAGTTGGCTAAACACAACTCTATTAGATTTGAGTTTGTAACAATATCAGGCACCCTTTTCCAAATCCCCAGATCCTTTAGAGTTGGCTTGTAGGAAAAGGATGTAGGTTGATAGGGTTTCTTCATCATTTCTTTATAGGCTGCCAAATGTGTCCTATCACAAGGACGCAATGTCCTAGAGTATATGTCCTCTGATTGGAAGCTTGGTCTGCCTCAACATCTAGGTTGGTGAGGAATGTCTTTTTGCTAGCCTCCAAAGTAGCTAATTCTGGGTGAGTTTGCATCTTTCTTTGTTGTGGGGTAGTGCCAGTGGTAGTTGTCTCATTATCAATGCAAGCCATAGATGGATAATAATAAAGTATGTTGAAAAGTCAATATACTGAGGTGAATATCCTTGAAAATATTAAAGTGTAGAGACTATCAAATGGTAAAGGGGTCATCTACCTATTTGATAGAGGTCGACAGTTGTCAGAAATAAAAGACTAATGGATTTTGATCAATACCAAATTAAACACCCTTCAAGCTCTTAGATTGATTGGAAGATCGAAAAACTCATGGGATTTACTCATTCAATACACACAAACACCATTCCAATGATATTTATTTTTACCTCTACTCCACAAAAATCATTGGACATCACTCATCATCTTCACTCGAGAACATCAAGTAATATTCCATAACTTCTCTTATGCTGCCTATAGAGTTGAAGGCCTCAAATAGTTTCCTTGATTTAAAACATATATGAACACGTTGCTAACACTTGTGCCTGGTAATGAATTCCTCTAATACGTCAACATGGGAACTAATATGTTCTCAAGAACCGCAAAAATGGATAGTTTCCAAGTATTTCAATCATATCCCACAACAACATTGTCTATCCAATGATTGTACCTTTTACATTCTGCATAGGATGTACTCCATAAGTGTACTTCATGTTATCATTGAGAATTTTTATGGCTATAACTATCATTGCTTAAGTGGCAATTATACTATGATGCTTCTGAAGTCTACATGGGTAGCCGAAGACTACTGTCGCAAGTGATAATCTCATGTGCTTACATTTTCTTTTCTTCCATATTCTCACACTCTGGGGATAATGTGTGTTGTAAGTTTGGGGGTTGGAATCCTATGAGATAGGTATTCCTAGTATCAAACAAATTCCATCATTTCCCTTAATCATTTCATGTTTTTATTTAATGTCACATGTTTTCATCACCTTTTTGAAAAGATTTTCATGTAAAAATTGAAGTTTAAGATGATCAATCCCCACCCTCTCCAAAGAAATTAGATCTTGATCTTCAAGCCACGTTTTTACAAGTCAATTACAAGGAATTAGCATTCAAGGCATTAATTTGAAATGATTATTGATATTGATGATGTTTTCATATTTTTCTCTTAGCAAAATGTTACTTATCCCACTAATTTGATTTTAGCCTCAAAACATCATTCTTACCAAAATATCAAACTAAAATAAAATCATATTCAATTGAAGGCACATTCTCACAAAAGACAAAGAACTACATCATCTTCCATTCCATCTCCAAATGATTCAAAATCCCAGAAAAAGTGAGGCACAGAATAAAAAAATCATAGAGTTGTGCTCTACTTTTACTCTAAGGAGATACCAAATTGGTGTATTGATGTGCTCACAAACACACATATTTCACTTTTGCTAAACTCTGAGACCAATAATACGCACCCCCATTTCCAATGGTGTTCAACAAAGGTATAGTAACGTGGGGCATAGGTACTTCGGATGTGCAATCACTGATGTAAAACCAACTAGTTTGGAATGCAAGGGCCACTTTCCCATTTAGAGGACCTATACTTGAATGATCCAAATAGAAAATAGGGATACCCACAAGCCTTATTGCCTACCCATTTCATCCTCCACCAACAACAATATGATGAAAGTGAAAGCCACTTTGAACAGTGAGATGTATGCTAGAGACAAGTTTTTGAGTAAAAAAAATAATAATCAAACAAAAAGGATCTTTTGATGTTGATGTTTTTACAAGGAGGGGTCACTTTATGAATTCGTAAATGGTTTTTATAAGACGTTCACAAAAAAATTTCTTTCAGACATCAATAGAATTATTTACTGGCTTGATTCAAACAATTATTTTATTAGCTTGAAGACAAGATAAATTCCAAATATGGGGGAGTTGATAACATCAGTTTGTATGCACATTTGTGACTTTTTCATAAATATAATAATCTGATTAAATGTTTAGAGATCTCAAATCCATTCATTTTACACTTAAAATTATGAAATACTTAGTTCTGACCAAGTTTTACTACAAATGCCAGAAATTCAACTCAAAACTCATGAAGATCGATGGAATTCCATTGACTTCCATAATTGTTCATTATTCATGATACAAATGTCGACCTCAATAGATTTCCATAGCTCATAGACCTATTAGTTTTCCACTTGAGCCTTAATTCATAGACCAATGGACCCATCCATCAAGCTTATAGACATTGATCAAAAGGACGATGGATATGATGTTGACACTAAGAGAAGACATCAGAGCTCGACAAAGTTTAATTGAGCTGACATTTGCGGCATACCATTGAACTGATAGTAGCAAAATTACCTATCGACCTTGAGGTTGACTGGTCATCAAAAATTAGCATGTCAATCTTTCAAAGATCGACAATCCTCAAGATTGATGAAGTGTTATCGACGAAAGAAAGACTCATCGACCGCGCCCCTCCCAGATTGATGAAGTGTCATCGGCCAAACAAAGAGTCATTGACCACCCCAAATCGATGATAGGAAGACAAAGAGTCTGCATGACATGTACCGATTAGAGACTAATAAAGAACAAGTTAAACCTTATAAATAGGCCCCAAAGGCGTCATTTGAGCATATCTTGGATTTCAGAGTCAACAAGTCGAAAGGTTGCCGCCAAGATTAGAGCCAAAGTCTAGAGACTAATAACCTGGATAGTATTATCAACCTAGTGAGACCATAGACATCTAGAATTGGCATCTAGTTACTTCCATCCATAGATTGACACACCTGCTTGCTTCACCCTTGATCATACCAAAGAGTGGAGGCCATCAACCTTTGGCCACAAACCTCCTAGTTAGATTCAACCAAAAGGTGGATAGATTTGATCATTCGATCTACCGCTATATTAACTTCTTCTTTCTCTTTTATTTATCATGACTTGTACAAGTTGTAATATGTTTCCTCTCTGATCCATGAGTGTCTAAACTCCTTAACAAGTAGCTCTCAGGCCCTCCCAACTATGTAATATTTCCTTCTTCTATTTATGCATATGTTCTTATAGTTTTCTTTTTATATTCTTGTTTTAATGTGTAACTTGTTTGACTACATACCTACTTGAGATGATTGATCTATGTTATTTGAGAGAATGATTTTAGTAAGATATAAATTATGAATTACTAGTGAGATGTGAGAGTTAGGATGTTACTATAACAAAGTCACATGATTATTCTTCATATTTTGGTTATCATCATGAGAGATATCTTTGGATAGAAATCTACCTGCATCATGAGGGAAGGAATGAGTGGATGATTTTTATGACTGTTTGCAAAATACGTCAAGAATATATATAAATTGGAAGAGAATGTTTTTGCATGGTTGAGGCTGGTATGATTGGTGAAACCTAATATAAGTTTTCCTTTTTTATCATTTTCACAATTATCTTAGTTTCTCTTTTGATCTTTAATAACTTAGATTTACTACTTAATTACATCAATTCGTTCCTTAATTGGAATACCAATTTCATACCCTTTAATTTTGACTAAATTAAGACAAGACTTCCCATTCTTAGTGTTTTGTTCTCCTTATCCCTATGTTCGTCCATGTATTACTAAAATAGACTTTGTATTGAGTTGTAGATGTTTCTTGAAGTTAGGTATAAATTTAAAGTCCAATATCTTTGACCTAGAAAACATCTTTACACTTTTAATCCATGAAAAATAGTGATGAGAGATGATATTACCTTTTGTTTTAAGAAGCACAAATTTTAATAATTGGTTATGTTTAGATTTAGATACTTGATAGTTTATAAGTATTGAAATGCATAACTGAGCATCGTAAGATATAAACGACATACTAGCTCATTGAAACTAGAGTGGTGTTTTTTGTGAGGGTCATCTTGTCCTTAATTTTCATGCAAGTGGCAACATTCTTATAACAATATTCTTAAACACTATCGAATGTAGTGAGAATAAAACATAATTGTGGGAGGTTGTATACCTTGTAATAGTTTACAATGGTAGATAAAAAGGAAATGAATCACTAGTTTAGGCATGGGTACATAATACCAGTGTACAAGTTCCACTACATGTGAAGCATCTACAACGAGGTTAGCTAATTTAGGGTTTGTAACTACATGCATGCAACCCATGAGGCACACTTTAGAATATTCATTTCTTTTTGGTCCTTTGAAAGTTTGTTCTATTAGACTTTCCCAAATTCTACATGGGGACTAGACTCATGAGGTAAGCTTCACCACTGAGTTAAACTGTCTAATCTCAATTTTGGTGGGGTGTTTTAGTCCATTCAGTATTTACCATACTAGATCCAACTTATTGTTTAGGCGAATCTTTAGGGTGCCAATCATTTTTTGAAAAAGAAAAATATACATTTAGTTCAATACTTTGTATTAGTTAGAATTTACATATGGTGTTCTTAGAATATTTTTAATATGTGTTTATGTGTTAGTGAACACTTAATATTAGATACTTTGAAATCAAATGTAAGTGTATTTATGAATGTTGTGATGCATATTTTCATAGATCATGGTTGAATATTTATGCTAAAACAACGTTGAATGATATTGTGTGTTTGTTTTATGGTAGTTTGAAGCAATTAGTTCAACATATTTCAATTTTATGTTACATGAAAATAGGTTAGATTAACAAATTGATTTTTTTTATTGGAACATGATGGTGAAGGGAGACCCAAACAACAAGAACCAACAAGATTATTGTAGAGATGCAAAAGCGTGAGATCAAGAAATTTAAAACGAACACATATGAAGTAGAGTAGTGATGGAGCAAGAAAGCAACCACAAAGATCAAATTTATAGTGGTTTACAAAATCCTAATGTGGGAACCTGCATCTACTGTAGGGTATGGTATTATTGATGGAGAGGATATGGAGATGATGAATATAGGAGAGATAAAAATAAATCAATCCTCTTTTACCCCTAAAAGCCAACTGTAGAAGAAGAACGTTTCTTGGGGAGGAGGTCTTAAGGATTGAAATCCTAGGAGAAATCATAGGTCCATCCTTGTCTATAGTGATGCCTCTTCATTTCTCTTCATATTTGGAATGAGTTGGGGGTTTATTTATATAATATTGAAACCCATATCGGAAGTCCCAAAATTATATAGTTGCTTTTCTGCCATGCTTATGATCTGCTGGATTGTATATGGTTTATATCATGGAATGTATTTTTATTTCATCAACATTTATTGTCTAGTGTTGAACCTTATAAGGTCCAATTGGATTGTGAATACAAATATCTAGGCTAGCAATATATGGTGTGATGTATGAGTGTAAATGGACATGGAGGATCTCAAAACACATCTCGATGACATTGAGGCTGGGTATTGGTGTTTGATTCATTAAAGAAGCTTTCCTAAAAAGTTTAAGACATTGTGTCGACAAAGTCCACCTTGTCTTCAATTCAAAAATGATGAAAAAAAAAACACTTGATTTCTTCTCCAATACTAGAAGATGATTAAGAATACCATCTCCTTCACATGACCTACATGAGAAAAGCTCAGGTGGAGAAAAGACCATCTAATCTTGAGTTTTCTCAAACTAAGATAATGAAAGAGCCTTTGTCATTATGCCAGATGGTTTAACAAACATACCAATAATATTGATTTAAATCTTGCTTTCAAGTGTCATTTTTCTAATGAGGTGGTACTTGACATCAATATACTTTGTTATCTTATGGAGAATTTGATATTTACTAATATGTATACCACTTTGATTGTCACAATGAACAATTACTTTATTTAAATCTTGCTTTCAGATGTCATTTCTCTAATGAGCTGGTACTTGACATCAGTGTACTTTGTTCTCATATGGAACATTTGATCTTTTATAATATTTATATCACTTTGATTGTCACAATGAACAATTACTTTCTCTTCATACATTCCCAATTGATTCATCAAACCCTTGAGCCATAAAGCCCCCTTCACAACTTCCATTATTTCCATGTATTCTACTTTAGTAGTAGATAAGCAACAATACTTTGTAGAGTGGATTTCCTACTAACACCTCTAGATTGCACTAGGAAAATGAAACTTGTGAGAGATCTCCTTTTATCGAGGTGACTACATAGTGTGAGACCACATACCATATCATGATGACTTGAGCTCCATAAAGGACGAAAAAGGTATTTGAAGCTCCATTCAAATACCTCAGAATCCACATAAGTACTTGCCAAGATGAGCCATGTAATGACTAACCCCACTGACTACATAAGAGGTGTCTAATCTAGTGAAAATCATAGCATACATGATCTTATCAATGGAACTAGATTAAGATATATGCACTATCTATTTCTCTTCTTCATCTGACTATGGAGATTGAAAAACCTATAACCTAAAGTAAGCAGCCAATGGAGTTGAAACAATCTTCACGTCTAATTTGTGGAACATGTGAAGAACCTTATTTGTTGTAGTTATGTGTCAGGATAATCCATCCATCTTTCCAGTCTCTTTGAATTCTCATGCCAAGAATGTTTTTAGCTTCACCTATAGTTCATTCATATTAAATTATACACCTATAAGAGATTTCACCTTGGAAAATCTAGAGCGTATCTAGAAGCTATCACCATGTCATTAACATATAGCAATGGGCAAACAATGTATTTATCATCTAGACCTTTTTAGCAGACACATGTGTCATAGGAACTCTTAGATAATCCATTGTGTGTCATGAAGGGGTCAAATCTCCTACACCATTATCTGAAAAACCACTAGAGAGGGGAGGGTGAATAGGGTTTTATAATTAATTTAACAATTATTTAACTCAAACAACCAACTACAAGAATATTGGACAAGGGGACAAGGATTTAGAGTGGTTCCTACCTTAGCAAATACTAAGGTAGTCAGTCCACTACCCGGTTGCTTACCCAACCGGGATTTGGAAAGAATTTAATTTTATTACCTCGCAAGGACTTTACATAAAATTACAATTCTCTCCCTAAACCCTTCAAGCAGCCTTCACCTTGAAGTAATTGCACCAACCTTGAAGCAGCCTTCACCTAGAAGTAATTGCACCAACCTTGAAGCATCCTTCCTCCTGAAGTAGCTTCCCGTTGCAATAGCCTTCTTGAAGTAGCTTCCCGTTGCAATAGCCTTCTTGAAGTAGCTTGAAGTCCACCTTCTCCTCCGAGAAGAAACTTCTCCAATCCACAACCTCCAACCCTAGGAGTAGCAAGGAGAATACAAAGAATAAAAGGAACAAGAAGGAAAATAGAAATTACAACTTATCCTTTGAAGAACAAGGCTTGATTTGCCTATATCAAGCGTGTAGATCTCCTAACCAATGTGTATGGAAGTGTGATTTCAGTGGATAGGAGATACTAGCCTATAGGACACGAAATTAGAGCAAGTAGAAGAATCGCCAATGCAAGTGTTGCTCAATTTCTCAAAACAGATTGCCAATTGTAAGTGTATGCTCAAGTGTATCACGAGTGTAGCTTAAGTTTATTTAGGTGTCCTAAGGCATGTCCTATTTATAGGAATGACCTACAAGTGCTTAAGGACGTTCTAGATACTTTCTAGGGGGTTCTAAGTGCTTAACTAGCCGTTAGGTACAAGTTAGTTGCTTTAGCAACGGCTAGTTAATTAATTCGGCAGTTGCTGTCAGAGTCCATCTCGGTCGAGGAATTGTCGACCGAGACACCTACTCGGTCGAAGTTTTGTCGACCGACAGGCTTTCTGGATCAAGTGTTAGCAACGTTCATCTCCAACTGCCAACTACTTTCTCAGCTGTGTCTAACGGCTACTTGGGTCATTCTCGGTCGAGAAGTTTGTCGACCGAGAGTGTCTCGGTCGAGGAGTTTGTCGACCGAGATTGACCCTGTTTCAATGTTTCACTTTAAGGCATTAAGTATGTGTATGAGTGTGCATAGGTGACACTGTTGGAGGGGATGACCTATCTAAGTGTAGTGATTGGCTAGGGAAGATCTAACGCTTGATTTACATGATGTCTAAGTACTTGTACATTATATACTTGTACAAGTTTACAATTGATTACATTTCATGAAATTTACAAGCATTCAAGCATATAGATTCCCTAGTACTTTGTCATCCACCTTATTCCTGCAACACTCAAGTAGCTCATTAGATCGACAAGAATGAAATGTTTGTCATCATCGAAACAAAGGGATTTATCATAATGTCAATTTCGCCAACAATCTCCCCCTTTTTGAAGATGACATACATTTCCTAAATATGAAATAAGGAAATATAAAGCATGTGAGTTTCATACCTGAGGATTACCTTTTGTAGCCATTCTTGTTTTGCAAGTGAGTGCTGGATAAGATGTTATGAAACTCATTGACTCATTTATATTTTTGATTTTATATTCTTTCTCCCCCTTTGTCATTTCAAAAAGATATCCAAGTTGAATATTTTATATTTCTTCTCCCCCTTAATTTTATACTATGCTCCCCCTTAGATAGATATTCTATTAGGAACATGGATTTAATATCATTTTTGTCTAATTTAGCCACAATTTGTTTCTCAATCATTTGCAAAGGATGTTAAGCCTTGAAATGATATGAGATCCTGTTAGGTTCATGGCATATGTATTGATTTTTCTCCCATTTTACAAGTGATGTTAAACCCTGAAAATGAAATGAGAATCCTTTAATCTTTCAGTACATAAAGATGTCTCTAACCAAATGCTCAGGATGTTAAGCCCTGATTTGTTTAGAGAATTCCTTTAAGAACAAGATATATCATTTTTATGAAATTTGTAGATTTCTTCATAACCAAGAGTCAAAATACTAAGGTCATAACTAGCTTCAAATGATGTTTACAATGTTTTTGTAAGCTTCTTAATCAAATAATCAAATTTGTTTTATGAGCTCCCCCTTAATCTTACAATTAAAGCAATTTAAAGCTTCTAAGGTCACATATGATTTTAAATTTTGATTTTGACCTTTATCAAAAGTATACTAAGATTAAGTACAATAAAATGATGTCCAAATAAGCATTTTGTCAAGGCTTATTTTAGGTCGACCTTGACTTCGACCATAGCGCCCCTTGGTCAAATTTCATTTCAACCAAGAGGCAAATGCTGCAGATTGCACATTTGAACATTCAAATATTAAGTATAATTCCTGTAGGTAGCTTAAAGAGATATCAATTCTTTGAGTGAAACTTATTATGTATGATGATAGAACATTTGAATCATGAAATTCAATACAAGGTTGCTATGTAGATATGTCAAGGAATACTTAGAATAAACAATGAAAATAGTAATTTTCCTTGACTAAAACAAATATGATTCATGACATAGATGAAAATATTCTCATATAAGTGTTCAAGATTTTTATAATTGTTCATGCCTAACCAGCTTTTTCAACAAACAGTCTTCTTATAGAACAATTTTCATAAATATCTATCTTAACTCATGATGGAAAACTTTAATATATTGTGTTCCAAGAATTATTTCCAGAATTACAATCATTAACAGCAAATAGATAGCCACTTGATAAAAAAAAATTATTCAACAATTTTACTACAGTCTGAAATCAGTGACCTGCTCGGTCGAAGATTTCTCAACCGACTGACTGCTCGGTCGAAGATTTCTCGACCGATCATGTTTCTGTATTGTTTTCAGAACTATTTATTGATTCCAAGTAAAATAAGATTATACAAGTTAGAGCTCGATTGTGTTGAGATATGACATTTGTATATCAAGAATTAGTTTAGGTCAAATCTCAACTAGTTAAATTTAAGCTTCTAAGTTTTAGGAATCCAAGCTAAATCATCATTCTTTTTCTTATATGGGCATGAAAATGAATAATGTCCAAGACGCATGCAATAATGACAACTAATAGAGTCAACTTCATTTCTCTTTCTAGGAATTGTGTTCCTAGGTACAAACATAATCTTAGTCTTGGATGTTCTTTTGGGTTCATTTCTCTTTGGATCATATCTTAATCCTCTTCTTCCATTATAACTAGAGGAAATTTTCAGAATATTTTCAAGCATGTCATTTCCTCTTAACTCATTTATATTTCTTTGTAACTTAGCAATATCATCCATCTTCTTGTTTATATCTTTCTTTGCTTGATCTAAATCAGATACTAGAGAGTTTCTTTCTTTGACAACCTCATCATAATCTAAGTGTGAACATAGAACAGGTTGTTTCTGAAGATCATTCACTTGAGTTTGCAAGTTTAACTTTTCTAAGGAAAGAATATTGCAATCAGCTTTTACAGATTTTAACTTAAGATCATAATATTTATTTGCCTTTTTGAGATCTTCATTTTCAGATACAAGAGCAAGAAGTTTAACATTTAAATCATCATTAACTTTGTTTGATTTCTTAAGTTTCTTCTTGCACTCAATATATTTCTCATGAGAATCTTGAAGACTAGCAATTAGATCTTCTTTTGGTAGATCAAAAAGACTTACCTCTTCTTCTTCTTCATTTGTTGTAGCAATGAGGCATTCTACTTCTTCTTTTCCATCATCACTATCATCACTTGAGTCATCCCATGCAGCTTTATATGCTCTTTCTCTCTTTTTGTGAGACGATTTCTTCCCTTTCTTGAGTTTTGGACAATCACCTTTCATGTGTCCCTTCTTGCCACATTCAAAGCACCTGGAAGAAGAAACACTAGGAGTTTTATTAGTTTTAAAACTTTTATATTGCTTACCATTTACAATGAGAGTTTCTTCTTCACTATCATCTTCACTTGTATCATGATTGTCCTTGGTTGATGCTTTGAATGCAATGTTCTTATTTTTCCCTTGTTGAAGTTCACGTTCTCTTCTTTCTTCCTCTTCTAACGTTGCCTCATGAGCTTCTAGGTTGCCTATGAGTTGTTCCATCTTTAGTCGGGTGAGGTCATTTGCTTCTTCAATGGCCGTCACCTTGGGCTTGTATTTGGGAGGAAGTGATCTAAGAATCTTTGATACCTGATCTTCCTCAAGAACAACTTTACCTAAGGCATTTAAACCATTTACAATAGAAGAGAATTTTGCATACATTTCACTAATAGATTCATTTGGATCCATACGGAAATGTTCAAACTTTTTTTTAAGCATACTAACTTTGGAATTCTTAACTTGAACTGTCCTTCATAAGTTATAGAAAGTCTATGCCATATTTCATAGGCTGTTTCACAGTTTGATATTCTATTAAATTCTCCTACTGAAATTGAACAATAAAGAATACTTACAGCCTTTGCATTCATTTGAGCCAATTTTACCGTATTTGCATCCCACTCTGCATATTGCATTTGAGGAAGCTCGTATGGGGTTGACACCATTCTCCATAGATCCCAACTAATGCCTTGGAAGTAGAATTGCATCCTTCTCTTCCAGTATGTGTAGTTTGTTCCATCAAACGCTGGAGGCCTAGCAACAAGTGTCCCTTCAAGATTGAGGTTGTTCAGCAACCCATCACCCATTCTTCAAGACCTGGTTAGGGTTCCTTGAAGCCTTCTCTGATACCAATTGAAAAACCACTAGAGAGGGGGGTGAATAGGGTTTTAGAATTAATTTAACAATTATTTAACTCAAACAACCAACTACAAGAATATTGGACAAGGGGACAAGGATTTAGAGTGGTTCCTACCTTAGCAAATACTAAGGTAGTCAGTCCACTACCCGGTTGCTTACCCAACCGGGATTTGGAAAGAATTTCATTTTATTACCTCGCAAGGACTTTACATAAAATTACAATTCTCTCCCTAAACCCTTCAAGCAGCCTTCACCTTGAAGTAATTGCACCAACCTTGAAGCAGCCTTCACCTAGAAGTAATTGCACCAACCTTGAAGCATCCTTCCTCCTGAAGTAGCTTCCCGTTGCAATAGCCTTCTTGAAGTAGCTTCCCGTTACAATATCCTTCTTGAAGTAGCTTGAAGTCCACCTTCTCCTCCGAGAAGAAACTTCTCCAATCCACAACCTCCAACCCTAGGAGTAGCAAGGAGAATACAAAGAATAAAAGGAACAAGAAGGAAAATAGAAATTACAACTTATCCTTTGAAGCACAAGGCTTGAATTGCCTATATCAAGCGTGTAGATCTCCTAACCAATGTGTATGGAAGTGTGATTTCAGTGGATAGGAGATACTAGCCTATAGGACACGAAATTAGAGCAAGTAGAAGAATCGCCAATACAAGTGTTGCTCAATTTCTCAAAACAGATTTCCAATTGTAATTGTAAGCTCAAGTGTATCACAAGTGTAGCTTAAGTTTATTTAGGTGTCCTAAGGCATGTCCTATTTATAGGAATGACCTACAAGTGCTTAAGGACGTTCTAGATACTTTCTAGGGGGTTCTAAGTGCTTAACTAGCCGTTAGGTACAAGTTAGTTGCTTTAGCAATGGCTAGTTAATTAATTCTGCAGTTGCTGTCAGAGTCCATCTCAGTCGAGGAATTGTCGACCGAGACACCTACTCGGTCGATGTTTTGTCGACCGACAGGCTTTCTGGATCAAGTGTTAGCAACGTTCATCTCCAACTGCCAACTACTTTCTCAGCTGTGTCTAACGGCTACTTGGGTCATTCTCGGTCGAGAAGTTTGTCGACCGAGAGTGTCTCGGTCGAGGAGTTTGTCGACCGAGATTGACCCTGTTTCAATGTTTCACTTTAAGGCATTAAGTATGTGTATGAGTGTGCATAGGTGACACTGTTGGAGGGGATGACCTATCTAAGTGTAGTGATTGGCTAGGGAAGATCTAAGGCTTGATTTACATGATGTCTAAGTACTTGTACATTATATACTTGTACAAGTTTACAATTGATTACATTTCATGAAATTTACAAGCATTCAAGCATATAGATTCCCTAGTACTTTGTCATCCACCTTATTCCTGCAACACTCAAGTAGCTCATTAGATCGACAAGAATGAAATGTTTGTTATCATCGAAACAAAGGGATTTATCATAATGTCAATTTAGCCAACATTATCTAGGAGACTACTTCATCCCATAGAGTGACCACTTGAGCAAGAACATGATTCTATTTCTCTTCAAAACCCTATAGGTGTCACATGTAGATTTGTTCTTCTAGGTCACCATGTAGAAAAGTTATTTTTACATCTAGATGTTGAATCTATAAGATTAAATGGCTATCAAAGAAAGAAGCACCCATATGGAATTTTGATTGACGATATGTGAGACAACTTAATTATAATTAATGCCTTTAGTTTTATTGTAGCCTTTTGCAATAGAACATTCCTTGCATCTGTCACCTTATTTATTCTTATTGACTCACTTGTATCCCACTACTTTCTTGCCTTTGGAAGGCATTGGAACTCCCAAGCAGTATTCTTGTGATGATATTCCCTCTCTTCTTTCATCAAAGAAATCCACCACAAAGCATCCAGGCTTACAATTACATCACAAAATTTGATGGTCTCATTACCTGTATCCACATCAATCGTGTTGGAAAGGGCACATGCCACCATGGAGTCATTAAAACCATAGTATTGGATTAGTTTGATGTTTTGTTAGTATTTTCCTTTGGATATATTCTAAGAACTATTCAGGTGTTCCTATTTGTTTTTAGTAGGCTAATCATTTGGCATAGAAGAGGGATATTGTTCACTAAAATGTGAGACAACTTCTTTGGTGTTCACCTATAGCAAGGCACCCTATAGAAAAAATGTAGAATATATATTTATGTCTTACATAGTAGACACCATGGAAGATTCATTTAAAGTAATGTTGTGTTCTACCAAAAAACATGGTGAAGAAGGATCCTTGTGAAAAAGATGGTATCCATTTACCTCAGAAGCATAACCAAGGAATATGCATTTGAGAACTCTTAATTGTAATTTTTTGGTAGTATTAGATTATACATAGGAAGAGTAATCAAATATACAAAGATTTGAATAATCAACACGTTTATCAAACCAAAATTCTTTGGGAGTCTTGAAGTTAGTAGAATATGTTGGATAAAAGTTCACCAAATAATAAGAGGGTGTTACATCTTCAGACCAGAAAGATCAATCCAAGTTAGCATTGAGAAGCATGCACCGAGACTTTTCCAACAATGTTATGTTCATTCTTTCTGCTACACCATTCTACTTGGATGTGTGATGCACTATACAATGTCATTTGATCCCATGATCACTGCATAAATTATTGCACTACTTCTATAGAACTCTGAGCCATTATTTATCATAAAGTATTTATTCTCTTATCTATTTGATTCTCACTAAGAGCCTTCCATTTCTTGAAAGTAGGGAATGCCTCCTCCTTACTCTTGAGAAAATGAACCCAAACCTTCCTTGTGCAATCTCCAATGAAGATCATATTGTATTTGGCACCACTTGTAGAAGGAACATGAGAAGATAAATACGAACATAACCTATAACATTCATTGAAGAGTGAATTGTCAAGTTGAAGCTATTATGTTTGGCCTTCCACATAACACAATTCTCACATAAATCTAACTTTTCAACACTTTTGCCACACAACACCCCTCTCTTTCTCAGAAGCATAATCCCTTTGGTAGACATGTGACCCAAATGCATATGCCAAAGCCTTATGGTTTCTTTTGATGAAGTTGTAACCATTGTAGAGCTTGAGATAGTAGAACCTTGAAAGATGAATAGTTTGCATTAATTTCTCACCTCCTTCATGCCAACCTGATTGTCTTTAAGAGAATCAATACCTCTATTTTCATCAAAGAACTTGCAACCCTTATCTTCAAGTGTATCAAATGAGACGAGTCTCTTCTTCAACCTGAAAACATGTCATTGATTTGTTAACATTATGCCTTAGCCATCAAACCTTGATGTTTACCGTTCCAACACCAATCATCTTGCAAGTATGATCTACATTGATGTGACTCATAGGTATGGAAATAATCCTTACACTGTATCATGTTGTACATGCATGCTAAATCAAGAACCCAATCCTTCTAGTAACTGTAAGACAATTATGAAGAAAGAATGTAGCTTTTATCTTCAATACCTCCATGAGCCATCTTTTCATGAGATGCACCATCATTTGATATATCATATCTTTGCTTTTTTTGACATATGTCATTAATCCTATGTATGACATGCCTTCTTGAAATAGTTACACCTCTTTGATTGATGTGACTTTGATTTTTTCTTCTTTTGCTTTGAACTTTCATGGTCTATATCATGTGGATGCTCCCTTCCTCTAGCAGACAATGATCCACCCACAATTTTTCATGAAGTAAGATCCTTCTCTTAATTTTCTTGATACATCAAGGATGTTTTGCCTTCATGGAGTGAGATAGTCTTTGACTCACATAATATAATCATATCCTAGAGATTCTTGTAGCATAATGGAAGGATACAAAGAAACAAGTTTGCTTGAGTCTTGTCCTATATATTCACATCAATCTTTCTGAGGTTGTGAATGATTTCATTGAACTTATCAAGAAGAGCCATCAAGGAACCACCTTTTCCATATGAAGCATGATAAGAGAATGTGATAAAGCATACTTTTCACATATTAATTTCTCAATTTACTTTTATTTCCTTCTATAATGAATGGGACCCAAGAGGGGATCCACTACCTACTTTTATCAAATAAAAAGGAACATATCATGTCAAATACCATTATATTTTTTTCACAAAGGGATGGTAATCCAATTTACTCAAAGTATAATTCGAGATACCAAATGTAGTAGTGGAATATAAAATATTTAACTATTACAATGCTTGATGTTAACAATATCCTTCACCATGCAGGGTGATACAAATGAAAACTAAACTAAACATAGGATTAGTAGAGGATCATCTAACCACCTCGAAACTATCTCCCAAAAAGGTTCAACTACTCTTGATGATGTCTTGGTCCAACTTGGTTAACTTCTCCATGAACTAAACCTGGGCTTGGAAGCATACCCCGTTAAGAGGAGAAAAAGTATACACATTGACATACATGATGACATGTTCATATTTATCGTAATTGAGAAATATAGAAAATAATTAACATCAAATAGACAAATATTCCCATTTAAAAGGAAATGACCAACCAAGTGGGTATCAAAAGAATATGAATTTAATAAGACAATAAACAAGAAGAATACTTTTCATTAAACCAACATAAAAGTTGTGTCACACAAGAACATATAAATCTTGGACACAAAAGCCATCATAATGATAACAAACTAAATGCATGTGAGATAAGCATATCACTAGAATAATATAAATAACAATGGTCAAAGCTCACAACCTTGAAACCTCATAGAGAATGATGTAACGTCAAACTCCCAATATATATAAAAGTGGGCACACAACCTGGTATGGGGCACGTAACCTCTACCCCAAAAATATAACATGGGAACACAACCCAAAAACCAAAATAATTACACTACTCTAGGGCTACTGAATCACATGGCATGCATCAATGTAGAGGAAAGTATAAGGTTTAGTCATATAGAATAGAATAAATAAAGCTACCATCACATAAATGGATAATATAATCATCTACCACAAAAGTGGGTAAAATTAGGGTTCCATCTCACAATAAGAAACAACATGGTTTTAATTTCACAAATAGGGTATCATCAAGAAGGGAAGCATAAACTAAGAGTCCAACATAGATCAAGAGTTCAAGACCATTAAAATCAGACCCAAATAGGTCATCAAGTCAAAAAAGATAAATCTCATTAATAAAATCCTCAAAGAGGCTCAAGAGGGAAAAATAGAATCAATTGCTCAATATAGACTTAAAGGGGATGCAACATACCTCAAGAAGTTTGTCAACTTGTCAAAGGCCAAGCCCTAGTTCCAAGTCAGGGTTCTTATTCACCTATCATAAATTTTGATATGTACCATTAATTAGTACATGAGTTTATAAACCCTAGATTAATATTATGATTACACTCAGATTTAAGTTAGGAAATATTTTTATTTAAATAGAGGATAATTTTTTGAATCCAATGAATATTTTGTGTAGTATTTGGATAATTAGAGATTTAGTTATGTATTTTAGAAATCTCGACCAACATGAAAATAACAAAAATCTACATAAGCATTAAAAATCTGTGTGCAAAAGATATTGAGCCCACTCAGATGGACCAATCATCAGTGGCCATCCCGCCCTATCAGTGACAAACGTGACACACGATAGAGGAAACAAAACTCGGAGAAATGAAAATATTGCCCTTGGTGAGAAAAATGAAAAGAGAATAGATGTGAGGGCAAGGATGGGAAAAAACAAAGGATCACCCCTTCTTCAAACATCCATGCCATGGATGTTAGGCGAGGACTAGGTACAAGAGAAAAAATTGTGGGGAATGCTATTAACCGTCCTGAAGATGAAGAAATTAGCCAAAAGACAACATAGGGGACCAAGGAACTTATCACAGGCTCTATTGAATTGTGGTGAAGCAAATCACCAGTATTAAACGGATCTGCAGTGGGAAAAAAGTTGGCTTGGTGGTGGTAGAGGAGCAAAAAATGTAGAAGGGAGTTATTATACAATTGTGTTTTAACCTTTTTCCTCGTTTGGACAAATCTAAGAAACCAGTCTCACTAACTTTTTGATCATGGAATAGGGTAGGATTCTAGGTTTCGATTCGTTGCACCTTCTTTGTATTTGATAATCTTTTTATGGACCCATATTTATCACAAAGAATAACTAGAATGGTTGTGACTGTTAATTTCAAGAAATAATGAATAATGGTGTGATTTGTGGAATTTTTGTTTCACATTAAAGAAAACCCAATCAATGAGAAGGTTTATGGTAAATTAATTGGATTTTATTGTCTATTGACCAAAAATCAAGAATTTTTTTGAGAAATAATAGAAACTTGAGAAGTTGAAAAGACATAGTATGAGTTATGTGTTTGATTAGATCTTGTGAAATAAATATAAAAAATTATTAAAAGAAAATTTTCTTTTCAAGTAAAGATTTCGTAAAAGCTTATTTGAGAGGTTGAACAAATTTATTTCAGTCTCTTTTGTGGTTAGGACTGTGACTTTGTGGGTATAAAACTAAGTGTACAATTCTATTGCATTTGAATTATGGTTTAGGAGATATCATTCCTTTAAGACTCGAGATTGTTTGTGAGGAATAATAATAAATTTTTTATTCTGAGACTCATTTTTTGTCAAGAATCGATGTGACATGGTAAAAATAATAATTGGTTTATTATTTTAAAAACCTTTACTAGTGGACAAGTCAAACGTTGTCATTATGATGATGGTTGTACAAGGAATGTTTTATTGAAGAGATTATTTATGAACCATATTTTAAAACGTGACTTCGTCGAATTATTTTTCCTTCTTTTTTATATTTAACTAGAGAGCCTAAATAGGTAGTGAAGAAATCACATTGGTAGTAGACTTTTTGAAGAGTAGACAATACTTGACATTTTAAAAAAATTAGCTTGTTTTCTCTTTTGCTTCATCAATCAGGGAATGATATTTTCTCTTTTGCTTCATCAATCAGGGAGTTTGACTGTAATAAAGTGAAGAAGTGTCCATTTCCCATCATTCAAAGTCTCAAAAATTAGAGGGTCCTCTATAGGCATACCATATGATGAGAGAGGATAGATATCAACCCTCCTCAATTAATTTTCCCCTTTGTTGCATACTTCATATAAATGCATATGCATGTGTGGAAAGGCAATGGAGCAAAACAAACTTGAGATCTCATCAATGTGAAATTGTCTCCATAATGTAATATCTTCAAATATGATGAATTTTAAATTTATAAATATAAGACTCAAATTGATAAACAAATCTTTTGGTTATAATTGATAGAATAATAAATCCATCCACTTTGTGGCATGGGTGCAGCCCATGGCCCAAGTAATATCTATGAGGCTATTTGGTTTGCAAATAAGTCCTTGTGGAACATGTTGAAGAAATAAGGAATTTTGTACATAAATAAATAGTAATGACTTCATGGTTTGTTAGAAAATTAAAATATAGAATAATAATCTAGTTTCCAAAAGAAAATAGGATATGTGGAGTGGGTAATTATTTTAAAGAGAAAGTTTTATATATGAATTATATGAGTTGGGAAAGGTATTAATGAGTTTCCATAAAATAGGGATAATTGAGTTAAGGGATACATCAAAGAGAGAGAGAGAGATAAAAAAATCTAGACTTCAAGACATAAAGAGTCTCCTAAATACATTAATGATCAAAATTATCCAACAACTGTCAGATAGTTATATACTTTCCTTAATAGTTTTGATTTGCCAACCAAGTTTTATTATGTCAGGGGGGGTCTGGCCAAATCCAAGATGGGAAAGAGTGATTATTCTTTTTGTGTATTTTGCATTACTATTAAGAATATCTAGCCATGAATTGTGAGAATAAGGTATCTTGGGGGTCGATGGTTGTAGTGATTAAGTCACCATCCATATCTATAGGTTGAGGCCAACGATTGTCTTGCACCTGACATGTATGCTGGAAAGGAAACCTAATTTTTCCTCTGGGTTGGTTTACCCTTCCCTCACCTTTTCCTTTGATTGATTTCTTTTTCCCTAAGCATTAGGGTTCTTTCTAGGACCGATATAAGGCACCATAGGAAGTTCTCATCACTATAAAGGACATGGCCCTAACCATGGTAGCCCACAGTGATTCTCTGTGGATAGTCCCTATCACCCGAACTCTCCTGTTCCTCCATCCTAAAGCCTTCTTGGATAGACCTGCAAAGTAGTAGTAGCAGGTAGTGCCCTAGCCCCTATAGGGACGCAAGAACAAAGCTCTAACCCTAGGGGAAATTGAGAACAATGTACCTCCTCCTCGTTATGCTGGCATCTAATGCTGCCTTCACATTAAGGAACCAGTATATTTCCAGACTCCTTCGTGAACCTTGGTTGTGGGTTCATACTCTGATCACCCTAGATGACCCCAAATTTCCGGTTGGGTTCTCTAGAGAAGGGCATATCTAATGGGAGCCTCATGTGCAACAGCCACACCCTAGAGGAGGGAGTCAACCTTTTGGTTGATGACTTGGAACTAGTTCAAGAGAGGAGAGGGGCGGAGGAAGGAGATGAATATTGTTGGTTTTACCACTTTGCCCCAGAGTTGAACAAAACAAGGTAAGGGCAATCTAGCATTCTCATTTCTTTCAGTCTCAACTAGGCAAGAACAGACTATTGAAGTGACTGTAGTGCATTGGTTGGGCCCGACCACATGGACATTAGTGGATAATGTCAATAAAACTTTAACTATTGTTGTGGCACTTCACTATTGGTCAATAAATTTTTACCTTACAAAAACTATAGTAATTAATCAATAACTCAGGATATTATGATGTTATATATCATTTTGATCAAAAACAACATAAACACAAATAAAATATAATTTAGATATGATTTTGAACATAATTCTAAAAGTAGGGACAATATATGACTAAGTGGGGATTAAATCATATGAACCTATTTTTTATGAATATGTTATTGATCATGTTAAATACATTTATTTGAAATATAAACTGATATTAATGAAGATAATGATAATCCAAGATGATCATGATAATAATTATGAATAAGTAGGGTTTCTAGATCAATAACTATACATTGTATAATTAGGGTTTTGAAACCAAAGATTATAACTTTCCATGATGTTAATGCACAAAATCTAATGTAGTTGTTCATAATGCATTGCTACGATAGATATGATAATTAGGGTCTTCATCTAATGTTTAATATGAGATGGAACTAGGGTTTGTACCCTTATTCCTTATCCAAAAATGAGACAAACCTAAGTCTGAGATTAGGACTTGAGTGGGGTTTAATCAGAATAACATGATGGTGACACTTTAGGATATACATAAATACATATTAAACGTTGATTGATTGAATTCATCTTTGGTTGCATGATTCGATGATATGCTTATATTACTTGAAATATGATAGAATGGTATGTATTTTTCTACATTGAGGTACGTGGTTATGATTATGACTAGTGGCATTATCGATCATTCATGTTTGTCATTGATTTCATGAGGATTGTTGTTATAAATTGTTGGATGTTTATTTACATTGTGTTCAATTATCTAAGTATCACATAAAGTGAGATATGATAACCCTAAGATGATATGTATAAAGGGGTGATGTACATGAGCCTAGATCAGACAATGATCATGCCCAAAATTACATATCAAGTGTGGGTTATAACAAGTGATAAAAATTCCAGTTGTTATTTGTAAGTAATTGATTGATTATATGCTGTTATATTACTTGCACACTTTTACATGCACCCCACATACACAATATAGCAATATATTGATCCACGTTTTATTTCACACCATTTTAGGTAAATGCTACATGTGAAGATGTCAAGACATGATGAACTAGATAAAATCTACTGAAGACATTTATGCTAAATAAAAGAGGATTAGTTAGATACTTCTTCTCATATATACTAGTTCCTTGTTGGAATTTCATGTAACCCTTAGAGGAGCATCATTGTATAAATTGTAAAAAATATTTGTGAGATAATGGAAACTATTATTTGTTAAAATTTGGGTCTTCGGAATTTCAGGTAATACTCTCAACTTTAAGGTCCTTTCTTAAAGAGGAGACACTAAAAAGTGAGGTCGTTACATTTGGTATCAGAGACCCAAAATTTTGAAATGATATTTAATAGTTGATAATTTCAACTAATCCAAGAAATATAAGGAGATTTATTAGGGAATAACCTGTTGGTAATGGTTCAGAGTGGATCATGGTTTTGAGGGATGGCAATATTTTCCTCCTAACCATTAAGTTGATATACAAGGACTCCCTTAGCCAATGTGATACCTACGTGGCCAAAACCTAGGGTTTTCCTGAAGTAGTTTTTCATATAAGTTTTCTCATATCTAGTTTTATCCACTTGTCATCTCCTTTCTTAATAAACCCTAAGAGATATTTCCCTCGTAATATCAAGTTATGATTTTGAGAAGAAGTAGTATTAAGGCATCCTCTGCCAATTAACATACATGTAATTTGGAAATAATAGTAAAGTAAAATGTTTTATGTGTTTTTCCTTGTAAGGGTAAACCCTAGATGAATCTAGGTTTGGTTTAGGAAAACCCTAATGGTCAAGGGACATAGAAACCCTAAGAGGCAGGGTGTAGTCTTTAACCCAAACTCTAATCCTGGGAAATGGGAGTAGTGTGGTTGAAATTATAGCCCTACTCATATGAACCTAAATTAGGGTACAACGAAAAAGATCCAAATGAGTTTAGGTGACCTAGTCTCCCATGCATGCATGCACAAGGAGAAATTCATGCATGATTCATGTGAAGGGTCTTTAAGAAACATAAACAACCATTGGTTGCATAAAATTAAAATTCAACTTTTAGGGTTGGTGTCCTAACCTGGGATGGGTCAACCCAAGAATGAAGAGGGCCTATGGGGGAGGCAAAAACCTAAACCCCTCACATCAGGATGTGTCTAGAAATCTTAAGATCCTCTTGTGAGTCAAGAAGGTGCCCTAGGTTAGGATCATCCCTATAAGGGTGAGTTAACCAATCAATTTAAGAATTAAGTAACCTTTTATTTCATCTAAAGTGTGAAGGATTAAGTACACAAAACATAAAATCACATACATTCTATGAACCCAGGTATGCCATCTCTAAGGGACATAAGGAAAAGTCACTGGGGAAGTGGCTAAAATTATGTGACCATGTCAAGAAAGGAAGGTCACTAATATGCCAAGCTGGGAAAGGAAGGCTGGTATAAAAGGAAGTCATTGTTATGAGTGGTGATCAAGCCAGGAAAGGAAGGTCACCAATATACTAAGTCAAGAAAGGAAGGCCGATGTAAAAGGAAGTCATTTCAATTATGGGTGATCAAGCTAGGAAAGGAAGGTCACCAATAGGCCAAGTCGGGAAAGGAATTCTGATGTAAAAGGAAGTCATTGCAATGATGGGTGACCAAGCTAGGAAAGTAAGGTCGCTAATAGGACAAGTTGGGAAAGGAAGGCCGATATAAGAGGAAGCCATCAGAATGACTAGTGAACAAGCCATGAAAGGAAGGTCACTAATAGGCAAAGTCGGGAAAGGAAGGCTGTCAAAACCAAGGCCAGGAGGGAAGGAAGCCATGAGCCCAATGTATGGACTTAAAGTGAAGATATGTACACCATTTGGGTTAAAGAATTACTGTAACATACTAGATCTCAAACCCTACCCTAGAAGTTTGACCTTTTGTACGTAGCCAAATAAGGTTGAGGATAGGTCTAGATAAGGTTTAGTGTAACCCTAATGAGATAATGCATGTATAATTCACCCTAATGTAACCTAATGTTCTCACATTAGTCATGGGCAAGTAATAGACATAAAATATGTCACATGTGATAATAATGAATTATATAAAATTTCATGCAAATAATCATACATAATTCTTTTGGGTGATAAAGTTAACATAAATGGATAATAAATAATGATAATAATGAAATAATATGATAACCTAAGTAATAATGTGATATTAATGACCAAAAATATTAATTGTGACATAACTCATTAATAGGAATCCCAAAAGTGGAGTATAAGTTACGAATTGTATCCCTTGAATCCCAATTGCCTTGGGAATCAAGTTTCACATTATTCACATAATAATTAATTTAATTCATTTTGGAAAGAGAAGATTTGAGTTTCCCTAATATATAAAATAAAAAATAAATGACTTTAAAGAGGAAAATAACCTTGGATTCATACTCTACATAATAAATATAGACTTTGGGTGAATTTTCATCCAATTTGGGAAACATTTGATTAAAAGATGAAATTAGGAGAGAGAAAGTGTGTAGAACATTCAAAGTATTAAATAAATGTACAAACAACTCTAATATGAAAAACTGATGGCAAGTTCGTATCCAACACATTAAATATGACTTGTGGGTGAAGTTTCATAAAATTTGGAGAATCTTAATGCCATTAATGCATGAGGAATGAGAAAATAGTAATTGATTTATTTAACACATTTAAAGTTATTAAAAGACAAATATAATTGCTTAATCAGAATCTACATGACTTAATAGGCCTCTGAGCAAAATTTCACCTAATTTGATTAAGGTATGCTATCTCAATTTAACTAAAAAGGAAAATACCTAAATATTATTCCAAATAGAACTCAAACTTTGCTTTACATGATTATTATCTTGGTTTAAATGTCACACACCAATTTTCCTTTTTAATTTTCATTTCCACACCAATGAAAGATAGAGATGCTTCTGTGTACTCATGTCCATGGGATCGATGACACAAGAGTCAGCACCTTCCCCTATTGTTTAGTTGCTTGAGCGCAGGTTGTCTGTGTTTATTCAGAGAGCCATAGCTCTCTCCTCAGTTGATGGGTTGCCATGAAACTTTTGCCATTGAATTGTATAATTCTGCAAGCAATTATAGTCACTTTTCCTATCTTTTGTTCCCTATAATGAATATCCCCAGTTTGGCCGTTGGCTGCTCTCCTAGCCTGATGCTTTGCCAACCCTCCTATGTTGCGTGCTCCTATAAAAACACTTGGAGATCTTCATCAAGCCTGCACAAAACATCTCCTCTTTTCAATTTTTATCATGCCTTGGTGCTTTTCTCTCAATAAATCAAAGGTGGAGGACTTGTTTCTAGCATCAAGATGTCATATCTCGCGACCCGACCAAAATTCTGACCATCGTGAGTATTCTCGAACTCTGTCGTTCACACTCTCACCGTCTATAATCTCGAATGAGCTCTTTCATGAATTCCCCTAATTCTTCCCAGGTTTGCTGAGCTGCTCTTTGCAGCCATGGCCATGACGCAGCGGAAGGGATGAGCCCTCCTCTCAATTCCCAAATCTACCCTCATCCTTTCCTCTTTCCCTATGCTTTCTAACCAAGGGCATAATGGTCTTTTCACTGTGTTGTACTTTGCTTTGGGGTGAGGTCAACTGGACATTGACCTGCAACTTGGACTCACCTGATTGGCCAAGTTAGCCAGGTTCTGGCCTCTCTTTCCCTCTCTCTCGCGAATTTCTTCACTGACATGGATTTTCATAATTTTCTGATTTGTTGAACTTTTAAAATCCACAACTAATTATTTACTGAGCCAAAAAGTACAAATAAATACTCATTGGATTTAGAAAAAGATTATCTAGATAATGTATCTAATTCCAAATGCAAATTCGAATGGACTTTCTTAATTATTTATAACTGGTAAAATTCATAACTAAAAATATATAAATCAGAAAAAATATAATAAAATATATTTTGGACTCAGAAAAAGGTAACCTAAGATATGGCATGGTTTTGATAACCTAAATCACAAGTGAAGAAAAAGGTAATTATTAGGGTTTGAATAATCAATGATAATTTGACCTAAAATCTATATATATCATTAATAGGTTCTTTGGAGGCTTAGGCTTGGACCTAGACTTGGCTTTGGATAGAGTAGACTCTAAAGAGAGGTATGTTTGCATCCCCTATTCTTATATATTGAGAAAGAACCTATCTTTATTATTCTCTTGGTGCTATGGAGATTAGCTTACACATTACTTTTTTATTTTGATATCATGGTTCTTGTGATCTACCTTATTTGATATTGATCTTTTAATCATGGATATTCTCTTGGACTTTTTTCAATATGCTTTGTGCATGTTGGACTTATTTGATGATATGAGCCCACTTTGTAGTGGATGTTGCTTATTTTCCCACCATGGTAGTAGATGTTACTTTTATGGCACATTATTCTTTTATTATTGTCTATCTTTTATTATGAATCATGTGGTGACTGCTAGTATAATTTTACATGTTATTTTATGTTGATGTGAGCATTCCCACATATGAGTGCAGAGGTGATAATTCCTACATATGAAAATATATTTGAGAAGAGTTGTATCATGTCCTACTCAGGTGGATGTATACAGTTCCTACCCACTCCATATTTAGAGAGGATGTATACAGTTATCACTCACCTTATATTTTTGATAGATGTGTTATTTCCTATCTACATGTTATTATTTTCTAGTATTATCATAGGCGAAACATATGAATGCCTTGTTTATAAACTATCTTACTTCATTGTTATTTGGTTGTTCATATTCTTTTATGCCTGATTGGGTAGTACTTTTCTCTTTTATGGGAAGACTTTTATATTTGTTGTCCTATTTTCTTTTAAATTGCTCAATTTTCTTATTTAGTATGTGCATACCATCTTTTGTTGATGTTACCTTTTCTTCTCCTTTTTTGTGGGGGTATGCTTCCCCAAAGTTAGGTTAAGGAGAGGATAAGCAAGGTGATCTTTGACAACAACCTTTGTAGCTGAGCTTTTGGGAGACTTGAAAGAGGTGGTTAGATGATCCTCAGTTAGATCCTGATAGCTTCTTTTGTAACTTACCCATGTGTGGTGTAGTGATGTATAAAGATACCAAGCTTGTAATAGTTAGATATATTTCTCTTCCACTGCTACTTATTGTGGTATGATACAAATATATTGAATGAATTGGTTATCATCCCTTTGGCAAAAAAATTATGTGGTGCTTTGTTCAAGGGATGCTTTCTTTTTATTTCTAGTAGGGAGTGGTTCCCCTCTTAGATCCCACTCCTTACATCATGGTATCAGAGCCACTAGTAGTCGATTATAACTATTTCAATATGTCTCCCATAGGATATTTACCTTTTTCCATGGGTTTCTTATACTTAGTATCCTTGCCTTGTGTAGGCAAAAACCCTAATGGTGGGAGATAACTTGACTGTTGACAACCAATATAGTTACAAGTCACTCAAGAATCCTAGATTTGGGATGCCAAGGATGGATCCACCCTTTACCACTCTAGTGACACAAGGAACTCCTCCAACTGGAAGTGGACCATCAGTAGGACAAGAAACCTCAGCCTCTATTGCTGTTAACTCAGGAATAGTACTCATCACTCCTGAATAAGAGTTGACCATGTCGAGGCAACTTCTCTCTACAGCCATGGCAGGGAAGATAAACAACCCACCTATGTATGACAAACCTAAGGAGTACTCAATCATGGAGTTCACGACAATGCAACCACCTTCTTCAAGGGTGAAGGTGAGCTAGAGATGGTGGATAAAGAAAATGATTGGGCATTAGCCATGGAGAGGACTTTTGATGGGATCGCATTTCCTCTGCACCAGAAGGTCAGATTTGCTGCCTATGTACTTGATGGACCATCTAGAGTTTAGAGGAATGGAATTACACAGACTTGTGATATCTCTACCATGACCTGGGAGTAGTTTTTGGTACTCTTTCGTGGGAAGTACATCTGCATTGCTGCACTAAAGAAGAAGGAAGCTGAATTCTATAGCTTGAAGCAAGGTTCCCTATCTGTTTCTGCTTCTCTACAAAAGTTTCTATTGTTTGAATGTTATGCAGTTGGTTTGAGTGAAGAGTGTAGGGTCGACATATTCCTTCAAGGACTTAACTACAATTTAGGTCGTTCTCTCATTCCAAAACTACCCTTGGCCTTTCAATAGATGGTGGATAAGGCCTTAGCTATGGAATCATATCCTGGTTTCCTATCACAAAAGGAGAACAATCATAAAAGGAAGCACCCTGAAGGTGATCGTCAATTTGAGGACTCCGTTTCTCGAGGAAAGGATAGATCACAAATATGTCAAAACCGCAATGAATTCGGACACATCCGACCTAGGTTCCCCAAGCTTCATTATGGGTAAGTACCAGCTTAGAAACAAGCACCTCAAGTACCTCATCAGAATAATGGAAACAATAATAGAGGAAGACCTGTGGAAAGGCGAGTTGGAAGAGTTTTGGCTTTGGATGATGAAGACGTTAACGAGGATGAACAAGTTTAGGGCAATCCATAGTTCTAAATTTAGGCTTTACAAGTTATGTTTCCCTTTTTGCATGATGATTTTATGTATGAATGTAAGGAAGTATAGTGGAACCCTTTGTACCTAAAGGAATAGTTTTGACTTAATAAGATGAATCCTTTATGGGGTGGTGAATAAGTTGTTTTTCACATGTGGATGTTTTGATTTTGAGGATGAAATCCCTTTAAGGGGTGGTGTGCTATGACATACTAGATCTCAAACCCTACCCTAGAAGTTTGACCTTTTGGACGTAGCCAAACAAGGTTGAGGACATGTCTAGATAAGGTTTAGTATAACCCTAATGAGATAATGCACGTATAAATCCCCCTTATGTAACCTAATATTCTCACATTAGTCATGGGCCAGTAAAAGACATATAAAATATGTCACATGAGATAATAATGAATTATATAAAATTTCATGCAAATAATCAATCACAATTCTTTTGGGAGATAAAGTTAACATAAATGGATAAGAAATAATGATAATAGTGAAATAATATGATAAACTAAGTAATAATGTGATATTAATGGCCAAAAATATTAATTGTGACATAACTCATTAATAGAAATTCCAAAAGTGGAATCTAAGTTAAGAATCATGTTCCTTGAATCCCATTTGACTTGGGAGTCAAGTTTCACATTATTCACATAATAATTAATTTAATTCATTTTGGAAAGAGAAGATCTAAGTTTCCCTAATATATCAAATAAAATAATAAATGACTATAAAAGAGGAAAATAGCCTTGGATTCGTACTCTACATAATAAATATAGCCTTTGAGTGAATTTGCATCCAATTTGGGAAATGTTTTATTAAATGAAATCAAGAGAGAGAAAGTGTGTAGAACCTTTAAAGTATTTTTGTACAAACAACTCCAACATGAAAAATTGATGGCAAATTCATATCCAGCACATTATATATGACTTGTGGGTGAAGTTTCATAAAATTTGGAGAATCTTAAAGTCATTAATGCATGAGGAAAGAGAAAATAGTAATTGATTTATGCAACACATTAAAAGTTCTCAAAAGGAAAATCTAATTTCTTAATCGGAATATACATGACTTAGTTGGTCTATGAGCAAAATTTCACCTAATCTGATTAAGGTAAGCTATCTCAATTTAATTAAAAAGGAAAATACCTAAATATTGTTCCCAATGTAACTCACACTTTGCTTTACATGATTATTATCTTGGTTTAAATGTCACGCGTTGATTTTTCTTTTTAGTTTTCATTTCCACCCAACAAACGATTGAGATACTTCCATGTATCTGTGTCCATGGCATTGACATTATGGGAGTCATCTCCTTCCCCTATTCTTTAGTTGGCTTGAGCGCAGGTTGTCCGTGTTTATTCAGAGAGCCATAACTCTATACTCAGTTGATGGGTTGCCATGAAACTTTGACCATTGAATTCATCATACAATTCTACAAGAAATTATAGTCACCATTACTATCTTTCATGCCCATTATGAATATCTTCGTTTTGGCCGTCAACTACTCTCTCGGCATGATGCTTGGCCAACCCTCCTATGTTGCGTGCTCCTATAAAAACCCTTGGAGATCTTCATTAGGCCTCCAGAAACCATCTCCTCTTTTTAATTTTTACAGTGGCTTGGTGCTCTAGTGTCAATAACTTGAAGGGTGGAGGACTGATTTCTAACATCGCATCATCATTCCTCGTGACCTCGCCAAAATTTAGACCATCATGAGTATTCTCGAACTCTGTCATTCACACTCTCGTTGGATATAATCTCAAACGAACACTTTCGTGGATTCCCCTAATTCCACCCAGGTTCACTGAGCTGCTCTTTGTAGCCATGGCCATGATGTAGTGGAAGGGATGAGCCCTCATCTCAGTTTCTGGATCTACCCTCATCCTCTCCTATATCCATTTGTTTTCTATCCAAGGGCATAATGGTCGTTTCACTGTGTTTTACTATGTTTTGGGGCGAGGTCAACTGGGCTTTAACCTACAACTTGACCTCACCGAATTGGGCCAAGTCAATCAGGTCCCGGCCTCTCATGAAATTCTTCACTAACGTGACTTTTCAGAATTTTCTAATTTGTCAAACTTTTAAAATACACAACTAATTATTTATTGAGCCAAAAATTACAAATAATTACTTGTTGGATTCAAAAAATATCATCTATCTAATGGTATGCGTTTTATTATCTAATTACAAACTATATAACATGTGAATTTAAATGGACTTTCTTAATTGGTTATAACTTGTAAAATTCATAACTATAAATACATAAAAATAAAATATATATATAATAAAATATGTTTTGGACTCAGAAAAAGGTAACCTAAGATATGAAATGGTTTTGATAACCTAAATTGCATGTGAAGAAAAAGGTAATTATTAGGGTTTGAATAATCAATGAGAATTTGACCTAAAACCTATATATATCCTTAATAGGTTCCTTGGAGGCCTAGGCTTGGACCTAGACTTGGCTTTAGATAGAGTAGACTCTAAAGAGAGGTATGTTTGCATCCCCTATTCTTCTATATTGAGCAATAACCTATCTTTTTTATTCTCTTGGTCCTATGGACATTAGCCTACACATTACTCTTTTCTTTTGATATCATGGTTCTTGTGAACTACCTTAGTTGATATTGATCATGTGATCATGGATATTCTTTTGGACTCTTTTTCATATGCTCTGTGCATTTTGGACTTATTTGATGATATGATCCCACTTTGTAGAATATGTTGCTTCTTTTCCCACCATAGTAGTGAATGTTACTTTTATGGAACACTATTCTTTTAATATTGTTTATCTTTTATTATGTATCATGTGGTGAATGCTAGTATAATTTTACATGTTATTTTATGTGGATGTGAACATTCCCATATATGAGTGCAAAGGTGATAATTCTTGCATATGAGAATATATTTGAGCATATGTGTATCATGTCCTGCTCGAGTGGATGTATACAATTCCTACCCACTCTATATTTAGAGTGGATGTATACAGTTCCCACTCACCTTATATTTTTGATAGATGTGTTATTTCCTACCTACATGTTATTACTATCTAGTATTGTCACAGGTGAAATACATGGATGCCTTATTTATAAACTCTCTTGCTTCATTATTATTTGGTTGTTCATATTCTTTTATGCCCAATTGGGTAGTACTTTTCTCTTTTATGGGAAGACTTTTATATTTGTTGTCCTATATTCCTTTAAATTTTTCAATTTTCTTATTTAGTACGCACATACCAGCTTTTGTTGATGTTACCTTTTCTTCTCCTTTTTTGTGGGGGTATGCTTCCATCCCCAAACTTAGGTTAAGGAGAGGATAAGTAAGGTGAACTTGGACAACAACCTTTGTAGATGAGCTTTTGGGAGACTTAAAAGAGGTGGTTAGATGATCCTCAGCTAGATCCTTATAGTTTCTTTTGTAACTCACCCATGTGTGGTGTAGTGATGTATAAAGATATCAAGCTTGTAATAGTTACATATATTTGTCTTCCGCTGCTACTTATTGTGTTATGATACATACATGTTGAATGAATTGGTTATCATCCCTTTGGTAAAAATTCTATGTGGTGTTTGGTTCAAGGGATGTTTCCTTTTTATTTCTAATAGGGAGTGGTTCCCCTCTGGGATCCCACTCCTCACAATTACATAAGAAATTTTTTAAAGTTGTGATACCTCAATAAACCCCAGGTAGGGTAAAACCCTAAGTCAATCCTAAGGTAAAGTAGGGATGATGTTTAAAGGTACCTAATACCTATGAGGTTAGGAGGTTTGCATGGCCTAAATGCATAATACCATGGGGTCAAGAGATAGCCATCCATGTTTCTTGAGGCCCATCGATTCGGATATTGGCTACCTTCATGAGTTCAGGAGGCCCAAGGGGTAAATGTTAGAGGAACTCCATAAGTGCATAAGGTCCATGAGGACAAGAGGAGATCGCTCCAAAGTTACTTGTACCCCAAGATACCTTAAGGAAGTGACTAAGTCTAATGATACATGAGAAGTAGATGTAATGAATGCAAGAAGTCATGGAATAATGTTGATAAAACTTTGAAGGGATTAGTTAAATTCAAGAATTATGAGAGAATCAATTTCCATGTGAGGGCATGGAAGTTAAGAAAATTGTTTAATTAAATGCATTAATGTTTTGGAGTCATGTGGTGATTCAACCTATGATGAAAAATAGAAAGATAATGTGTGAGTAATCCATCTCTACTCTTGCAATTGGATGAACTTTATATTTGGGATGTGGTCAAATGCTTTTTATGAGGAGAGAGATTGGGTAGAAACAAGCTATGCGTAAAATTGACATATGAGAATGAATACTTTAAGTTGAGCTTAATGACATGATCTAGGGTTTGAGGTGTTACCTGACCCATATGTGGAAATAAATGAACAATAGATTGGAACCCTAGGTGAAAAGGTGACCACCAAGAGAAATTTAAATCATGAATGAAAATCACCACGAGATGATATCATGTAAATATTAAGGGCATGGATATACTTTGAATTAAGTTTAGGTACCTATCTTAATAATAATGTGAGGAATTTGCATATCTATTAAATATGTTAAGGATATCAAAGTAGGGTTTCTAACCCTGAGGTTTGATGATAATTTGAGTTATCATTCACCTTAAACTTACTACTTCTGAATTTTGGGGAAAAAATTCTTTCAAGGAGGGGTGAATGTAATATCTTTAAATTTGGTGAATCTGAAATAAATAAATATAAGAGTCGAATCGATAAACAAATCTCATACTTATAGTTGATAGAATAATAAATCCATCCACTTTGTGGCATGGATAATCCATGGCCCATGTGAGGTCCATGAGGCTATTTCCTTTACAAATAGGTCCTTGTGGCACAAGTTTAAGAGATAAGGGATTTCATGCATAAATAAATAGTAGGGGCTTTATGATTTATTAGATAATAAAAATGTATAATAATAATCAAGTTTCTAAAAGAAAATAAGATACATAGACTGGGTAATTGTTTTAAAGAGAAAGTTTTGCATATGAATTATATATGTGTTGGGAAAGGTATTAATGAGTTTCTATGAAATAGAGATAATTGAGTTAAGGGATACTTCAAAGAGAGAGATAAAGAACAATCTAGACTTCAAGACATAAAGCGTCTCCTAAATAGATTCAATATCAAAATTATACAATAGTTTCCAGATAGTTATATACTTTCCTTAATAGTTTTTCTTTGCTAACCAAGTTTTATTATGTCCAGGGGTTGGGGAGTTGGCCAAATACAAGATGGGAAAGAGTGATTATTCTTTTGGTGGCTTTTGTGTTACTATTAAGAATATCTAGCCATGATGAGAATAAGGTATCTTGGGGGTCATTGGTTGAAGTGATTAAGTCACCATCAATATATGGATATTGAGGCATATGATTGTCTTGCACCTGACATGTATTCTGGAAAGGAAACCCAATTTTCCCTTTGGGTTGGTTTACCCCTCCCTCACCTTTTCCTTTGATGGATTTCTTTTTCCCTAAGCATTAGGGTTCCTTCTAGGACCTATATAAGGGACCACAACAATCCCTCGCCACTAGGAAGGGCATGGCCCTAGACATGGTAGCCCATAGTGAATCCTATGGAGAGTCCTTGTCTCTCAAACTCTCTTGTTCCTCCATCCTAAGGCCTTTTCAGACTGACTTGTAAATCACTAGCAGTAGGCCTTCTCAGATTGATCTGTCCCCTAAAGGGACGCAAGCACAGTTCTATAACACTAGGGGAACTTAAGAATGATGTATCTCTTCCTCATGCAAACATTTAATGTTGCATACATGGAAGGGAACCAGTAGCATTCTAGACTTCTTCTCCGTGAACCTTGGTTGCTAGATCATACTCTAATCACCCTGGATGGCCATGAATTGTCGGTTGGGTTTTCTAGAGAAGGGAGGATCTAATGGGAGCCTCACGTGCAGTAGCGACAACCTAGAGGAGGGAGTCAACCTTCTAGTTGACCACCTGTGAATCTTGTTCATGAGATGAGAGACACATAGAAAGGAAATGAAGATTTGTGGTTTTACCTTATTTCCTTGAGTTCAACACAATAAGGTAAGGGCAATCTAGCCTTTTCATTTCTTTTAGTCTCATCCGCACTAGAATGCACTAATGAAGTGGCCGTAGACCATTGGTCGGGCCCGACCGCATACACGTCAGTGGATAATGTCAATAAAAATTCACTATTGATCTGACACTTTTTATTGGTCAATAAATGTTTATCTTATAGAAATTATAGTAATTAATTGATAACTCAGATAATAATGATATTATATATCATTTTGATCACAAAACCATAGGAACACGAAGAAAGCAAAATTGAGTTTAATTTTAATTATAATTGTAAAATTAGGACCAATAGATGAGTAAGTGGGGATTAATTCATATGAACCCTAGTTTTTGATTAATATGCTATTCATCATGTTAAATACATTTCTTTTAGATATAAACTGATATTATTGAACATAATGATAACCCAAGATGTTCCTAATAAAATAATGAATAATTAGGGTTCCTAATTATGACTATGCATGTGTACAACTAAGGTGTTGAAACCAAAGATTATAACTTGCCATGATGTTAATGCACAAAATCTAATATTGGTGTTCATAATGAAAGTATACGATGGATATAATAATCAGGGTCCTTGTTTAATGTTTAATATCCAATGTAGCTAGGGTTTATACCCTTATCCATTATCTAAAACCAAGAGAACCCTAAGCCCTAAATTAGGACCTAAGTAGGGTTTAATATGAATAGCATGATGATGACAATTTGGGATATACATACATTCAGATTAAATGTTGATTGCTTGGATTCATATTTGCTTGCTTGATTGGATGATATGCTTAAAGTAATTGAAGTAGAATTCAATGGTATGCATGGTTCTACATTGAGGCATGTGGTTACGATTACGACTATTCACATTATCGACCACCAGTGTTTGCCAAGGATTTCACAAGGATTGTTGAAATAAATTGGTGGATTTCTATTTTACATTATGTTCAATTATAATGCCACCATGAGTATCATATAAAGTAAGATATCATATTATGAACCCTATAATGACATGTATCAAGGGGTGATGCACATGAGCCTGGATCAGACAATCATCATGTCCAAAACATAATATCACATGTAGGCTAGAATATGTGATAAAAATGCTAGTTCTTATTTGCAAGTAATTGATTGATTATATGTTGTTATATTACTTGCACAATTTTGCATGTGCCCCACGTACATAGTCTAGAAATATATTGATTTGTGTTTTGTTTCACATCATTTTAGGTAAATGCTATGTGTGAAGATGTCAAGATATGATGCACTGGATGAAATCTACTGAAAGGATTAGTTATATACTTCTTCTCATATGTACTACTTCCATGTTGGAATTTCATGCAACTCCTTAGAGGAGCAACATTATATAACTTGTAAACAATATTAGTTAGATAATAGAAATTATTTGATATTATTTTTTATTTGTTAAATCTGGATCTTAGGAATTGTAGGTAATGACTCTTAACTTTAAGGTCTTTTCTTAATTAGGGTCCACTACAAAGTGAGTTGTTAAAATTACAGAGATCAAAAGAGGGGAAGAACACCATATGATAGGGTAAGAACAATGGAAGAAGTAAGGTTTTAAGGCTCTGAATTGGTTTAGTGTAACTTCAATTTTTAGAGAAAAGGTTTAACACACGGAAAGTGAATTTTTGTGATTGATTTTACTTTTATTCTCTTTATGAAAACTTCTTCTTAGTGATTTGTTTATTGTAACTTTGAAATGGAATATACCAAAAAAAAGTTCACGGTATTCAACATACCTTTAATGCAATTCTTAAGCATATAGGAAGATCTTAATGCCTTGCACATTGTCTTCGTATTCTCATTCGAGAAAGTTTTAGAAGAAGACGGTCACCACAACTCCATTCCAGAATCACAAAAAGAAGACTAGGTCGCCAAACTTCTTATGAAGTATTGCTACATTTTGTAGTGTGAAAGATCAGGAGATGTACCTCTTTGTGTTAGCTTGTTGATGTTGTTGTAATGCATAAACTAAACCTATGCAAAGAACATATCAAGAGACAATGGCTCCTCTAGAGCTCCCTATGTAGAACTTGTTTTTCATCTATGTAATAATAGGGACTCGGGAAAGAATATCAATTTATACCTAAGGAAGTACAGAGAATTTCATGAAATTTGTTTTCAGGAGTTATAAAAAACTAATCTAGTATAATATACGATGGAACCTATGTTCCTAGTCTTTTACCCCACTTATAGGAAACCAATCAAATCGTAAGGGTGGAAGCATGGTAGAAAACATTGGGGAGGGGCAGTGATTGCACCTCTATGTCTGGTGCTAGCATGGTCGGCTATTTATGATGTCATAGAACCTACTTTATACATGAGTTAAGCTATCAGAGATGTAGTGCGTAGGACAAGGATATATGATAAATGGTAATGTAATGAGGTTGGTTTGATATTCTACTAACTATGAAAACCAAGCCATGACATCTCTCCTTGCTAGAGTGCCAATGAGTCTAGCATCGCAAGATGGTCCTTTTCTAAAATAAAATGAGGTAATGCCCTTGTAATCCATAGGATCATTATTTCTTACTTGCAAATATAATAGAAACTACATCCAAACTCCAGATCATGTAAACTAGTAATCAATCTTGATAAAAAAAACCATGCTAATTTTTTTAGAAATAGTTCCGAAGGTTGATTCCTATTGCTATTCAACTGATATATTTAATCTTGGAAATCACCTTGATAATGTGTGGACACTATTGTCTGGATCATGGACCATATTATGTAATCTGTAATGAACCTTGACTATTAAACTTCTATTATTGACAAGTTGACTCTTTTGATGATGATTTAGGGTATTATCCTAAATTACATATGTTTGTGGCCATCCATTAAAATGATAATGAATAACATGAGAAAGGAATATAAATACCATAACAAACTTATTCTTTTGGATGGGCATGACTAAATCAATAAAAATAAATACAAGGATCTAAAAAACCTAATATATAGGGATTTTCTTTACGTGTATCTTCCCGCTCTAGAAATAATTACTTTTTTGTAGTTTTTTACGTTACACATTTATAGGATTGCATTACCTTCCAAAGAGTTAAATTACATGCATAGTATCTATAGTTGTAATGGATGTATAGTTACATATTTGTTCTATATTTTTTAATGTCAATTATGTATTTTGTTACCTTTTTAGTCGAATAGTTACTTTTTTGACAACATAGCTACTATTTTTGCCTAGATAGTTACTTTTCTGATGAAATAGTTCATTTTCTAGATGCATAGGTAGAAAAATCTTAGTTACCCACGTGGAAACAAATGAAACCCCATATAATAAACATAGATATATACAATATACATATTATATATAATATATAATATATATATAATGAATATTATATATGGCTATATATTCGTTACTTGAGTCAGGTAAGTAAGGTTAGTTACTTGTGAATAAAGTTTTGAAACATACATGCACCAAATTGTAATGACAATTGGGTTTGTAATACAAAGTTATTTTGTAAAAACAACGTCAATTCTATATTTCATTCTGCGATACTAAAAATGATATTTTGGAAAAAATATAAAAAATTTTGTAACCAGAATGTCAATATTGTAATAAAAACGCTTAAGTTGTAGCCAGAACTGCGGGCTCGGTAGAAAATACATCCCACACACACACACATATATATATATTTATATATATATATATATATATATATATATATATATATATATATATATATATATATATATATATATATATATATATATATATATATCTATGTGTGTGCACGATCTTGAAACTTGAAACGTAAGAAATGTAAAGTTCTTCCATTATTGTTGAGTATGGTGTTTTCTTTTATAAGCAGTTAGCATTGTACTTCTATAATTAGTATCAAATTTCTTGTTGATACTAATATAATCACTCTTCATTAACAAGTAACCATTACTTTTGATGTTTTGTATTACTCTTAACTAATAAATAGACCTTAGTTTTGACATCTTGGATCACTCTTCATTAAGAAGTAGCCATTACTTTTGACATCTTGGATCTTTCTTCAATAAGGAGTCGCCATTACTTTTGAAATCTTGGATTACTCTTCATGAAGAAGTAACCAATACTTTTGACATCTTGGATTTCTTTTCATTAGAAAGTAGCCACTACTTTTGACATCTTGGATCTTTCTTCATTAAGTAGTGGCCATTACTTTTGACGTCTTGTATTACTCTTCATTAAGAAGTAATTGTTACTTTTGACATCTTGTATTGCTCTTCTATAACAAGTACCCATTACTTTTAACAACTTGGATCTCTCTTCATTAAGAAGTAGCCATTACTTTTGACATCTTGGACCATTTTTTCACTAAGAAGTAGCCATTAATTTTGACATCTTAGGTCGCACTTAAATATGGAAGTAGCTAAAACTTTTCTTGACACATGTTGTATAAAATGGAAGAAAGTATGTGGTGTGTTTCTCAAACATAGAGAAGTAAACTGGAAAAAGACAGTGCCAAAGGGGAGAGTCAACACCACAACTACTAGGTAGCTATGGGCTTACTATACCGACAATGGCTTTCTACCTAGGGTCACACACTAATCAACTTAATGGTGACTAGAGGAAACCCTAAGAGGTTTTAAAGACACTTGGGATCTTTTGAATTTATAAATCCCTAATAGGCTTCTCAGATACACTAACACACTTACCCATAAGACCATGGGGTCGTGTTATAGTATAGGAGAGTGGAAAGTTAGGGGTCAAATCCAAGAGAGAAAGGGGGAACTATCTCTAGGTTAGTTTTATCTAGGTTCCAAATGCATAGTCTAGGGTTTAAGGGTTGGATGGTTGATTTGTTGATTACATTAATGGTGAACAAGCAAGCAATTAATGGAAAGCAAAAAAGATCAAAAGCTAAGCTAACCCTAGACAATTAGTTCTACTGAGCAAGAAAAGATAATCTAAGCAAGAAAATGAGCAAGCTACACTAAGATAAGAAAAGAGAGATCTACACTACACTAAGCTAGCAAATTTGGCAAAGAGAAATTCGAGATATAAACTAGCAAGGAAAAATCAATATCAAGATGATGAACTAACTAAGAAAATAAAGAACTACTAAGTTAACACTAGAAAAGCAAGAAGGAAATTAGGGTTTTAATGCAATTAAGAGAAGTGTGGGCCATTTATGGGATACACTTGTCAATTGGGTTTAGGGTATAACATGTAATCATTGCTCTTTCATTTATGAATTTCCCTAAACTACTAACTGGCCATGGATATGATAGGGTGTGTATAGGGGAACTAGTCCCTAACACCTCCTACCCACCCTTACAAGGCTCAATTGGGTTAGGGTTTAGGTGGAATTCAATTAGGGTCTAGTCAAGGCTAGGTTTCTAGGATAGGAACTCTTAGGGTGATTAGGGTTTGAGGGTAGAAATGAAAGGTGGAAGTGAGGTTTTAGACCTCACATCACCCACATTCTAGCCTTGAGAAGGCTCCAAGATAATTACACTAAATGATCCTATAATAGTTACTTAGATCTCTTACTTAGGTGGAGGAGAATTGATTGTCATGTAGGAATGTGAATAGCTAGGGATGCATTAATTTGATTTAGGAGAAATTCACAAATTAGCTACATATCAGCAATTCCCCTGAAATCCTAGGTGATTTCAAGCACAAATAAGAAAGCAATTCATGAGAAATGTGATAGAAATAGAACATAATCATTAGCAAACGAAATTACAATGTTTACATATCATTTTTTCCACAACATGGTATCAAAGTAACATTTTTTACCTAAAATAGCCCACCTAAGGGGCCTAGCTACACATTAAATAAGAAAATACAACAATGGAGAAAGAAGAATGAGTAGAGGTGTGGAATTCCATGATGAGCTCAGTGAACACTCCTCCTTCTCCACCTCCTAGTAGTAGGAGCTCGAGAACCTCCCTTCAAAGTAGGTAGATGGCATGAATGTATGGTGGAAAGTGGACAAAAACCCTAATATATAGGTGTTTTTGGGGTGAAACATGATCGAATGGATGGGAGGCTAAATGGGAGAGTTGAGAGTGGACTACCACTAGATAACCTTGAGCTCTAGCCGCCACCTATGTATATATAGGTGGTGGGGAAGGACGAAGTCAAGTGGGGTAGAATAGGGAATGCAGTGCAAAATTGTTGCTAGGCTTGTATGTAGCACAGTCGTGCCAGACATCATGGTCGTTGTGGGTAGGGGTGAATATGGTCGTTGTGGAGTGGAACAGGCGAGATGGAAATGGTGAAAAGTTATAGTAGAAATTTTTGAAAATGGAAGGTTGGTGGCACGAACATGGTGGTCACCACGGCCGTGGTGGGGGCACTCGTGGAACGGCTGCGGCGATCACCACAACCATGTTCGCTAGAGGGAGGGTTGGTCATTCTAAGCAGTACGCGAATTCTCTCTTCTTAGCAATACAACCATGATACATGGCTCTTCCATTCTAGGTTGTGTTAGCATGACCATGCTATGTTGCACGACTATGCTGCTGAACTTGAATCTCCAACCTTGTCTATTTGATTTTGGGTGGACCATCATGACCATTTTGTTGTACCATAGCCGTGTTAGTTTCTTCATCAACACTTAGAGCTTGTAGTTTGTGTTTCCTTGGACCTCTTTGCTTCAATTGACCCTTGGCTACTAGGGGTAGGTTGAGGGAGCTTTGGACTTCACCTTGGGTCTCTCTAAGGATAGAGAAACCCGAGGATCATTCTTCTATCTCTCTTCCATCCAAGTATGGTCCAATTACCAACAAAACATCCACATAACATCCATAAGTGCATTTTATGTAAATATGCATATTGAGGGGAATAACATGTAATATAGCAGGTATAGATGTCATTGAAGTGCAATAAAACACAAGATGAATCCCTAAAATAGGATTGCATCACCACCCCAAACTTAAAACATACTTGTACTCAAGTATGCTCCAACTCAATCTCTCTTCAAACTTTTGATAATCAAGAAATGACAAATGTAATGCAATAGATGAATGTTGACTAATTGAGCTCCATGATGACTAAGTACATGTAATACACCTTTCTCCTCTCATCTTTCACAAACCAATCATGATTAAAGTACTGAGCATACAAACTTCACATATAGAGCATAAAACACATAATCAATCCATATGGCTATCATATCACTTTGTGTAAACTGTCTCATGGTGGCGAAGATAAAAAAATGACTAATTTTGTTCTTTTACTTTCATGCATTCAATCTCATTTGTCAATCCACACTAAGTAACCCACATGTCCGTGAAAGAAGGGAAAAATGAGCTAGGTTTGATGTTTCCTAACTCAAATGGGCATGGCAAGTGGAAGAAAGGGTTGCAGTAAGAGGCTGTAGTGTTGTTACATAGGATCATCTATCTTTTCTTTATTTAGATGTTATTACATAGGAGCATATTTTATTTTCTTTTTGCATTTTTTATTTTTATTTTTATTTTCCCTTGGTGTAGCTAGGGCACATGGTGGTGAGAATGAATCTGGGGCAATATAGATATGACCACCCCAAACTTCTGGAGGTGGCCAAGGTTGAATATTTGCACTTTGACATCCTTTCATGAGGCAAAGATGTAAGAAAATGATATATGAAAGTGAGTCAAAGAGGGGTTACTAGTATTGATTTCAACATGAGATCTCCTACATGAAAGTGACTCCAACAATTTCATCAAGTATTGATACACCGCATGAATGACCAATATTGAAGCCACACTTTGATCAGGAGATTCTACAAACCCTAAGTGTGTGTGGCTTGATTATATCAAAATTCAACCAAACAATTCACAAGCATGAGAGAGGTGGTTCACATGTAAAAAGTCAAGGTGAGGCCATTTAGCAATAGATCATGATAATTCACTTGCATTTTTTAAAGGTCATCATTTTCAATTCACAAAGTAGAGATTGGGTCAAATATGCTTTTTTGGCAAGACATTCTAAATTTGGGAAGAAATTGGCCAAAACGGTGCCCAATTGCCTTCAATTATAACTAAGCCTACATTATGGAACATAAAGCAAGAAGCAAGCAAATCCTAGCTAAAACATGCAAAAATGATAAAAATCTACATGAAATGCAATGCATGGAAAATTTTGAAAATTATGCAAAAAATGCAAGAAAGTAAATTACATAGCATGCAAGTGTGAAAAAGCAAGTAAAAATCTAAACTAGATAGAAAAAATAAGAAAACAAAAGTAAAGGGCAGGATGAAATGCAAAAAGAGTGAAATGAGGGCATACAACCCTACCACCCCAAATTTTTAAATCATGTTGTCCTCAACATGACACTAAAGCCTAGGAGTGATAGGGTAGGTGATCATGGCTCCTATGGTGGGTTCGGTGGTGCTCCTCCCTATGGTGGAGGATACAAGGAGTTACTAACCTAGTAGTCTGTCTATAAAGGTAGTTAGGTGTCTTGATACCCAAACAATGCACTCCACCAATCTTCCACCCACTAGGGGTTCCTTTGTACCTAGGCATCCTGAAAATGATACATATGGTTGATCTGATGGTGCACCTACTGGTGATCCAACCATAGTGCATCTTGTGCACTCTAGAAACCCTCCTTTACCCTCAAGATACTATTATACATCATTTGAATATCCTCCAGTTGTGAATGTATAGTACACATATCATATGTGTTCATTGGAAGCTGTTGTGGCTATGTCGCATATTCCTCTCATTTCCTCATCCTACGGGCCACTCTCTCCTCCACTATTCTCCTCCACTCAACAACTTCATGTGACTCTCTTAGTCCTTGAGGCAATATCAAAATCTATGGTTTCTCAACATCCCAGGGATACTCCTTTTCCCATCCCCTTAGTGAATCCAAGAACTCTAGAGATGGCCCATACTCACCTAGGAGAGGTGCAATATGGTAGGGTAGCTCCAATGGGTCACGTACATATGGGGGGTTGACCTGATATATGATTTTCTAATCAGACATTGCAATTATGGATGAACGAACAAGATATTGCTTTCCACCATCTTCCCCCCTCTTCCTTGGTGTGTCCAAAAACATCATGATTCAGGACAAGGGCAATGAAATTTACAATCTCCCCTTAATAAAAGGATTCATACTCTTAGAAGGGGATATCCTTAGATGATCAATCAATATGGTCCCAAGTTCATGTGCTTGCCCTTTGTCATCCATCCAAAAATAAAGAGGTCCTTCTTTGTGCAACTTTATTGATTTTCATACCAGCCAAATATGGTCTTGGCTAGCACTTTCTGAACATAGCAAAGGAATGGGTTGTGGATCAGGATCGTCTTTGACTTTCCTACTACAAAATTGCAATGACTGATGAATGCCTTCCACATAGCATTGCAATTGGCACATGAATGAGGCGAGGACCCAACTTGGACAATTTTTGTTGTTCCACATGGATGAGGTGAGGAACCAACTTCTATCTACAAAGAAAAGTCAAATGGTGTCTTCTTCATAAATAGAGACATACTCTAAAGTGGTGAATAACTAGTGTGTTAAGACTGCATATGTCTCTAGCACTATTTTTTGGATCTTAAATAAGCTTATGGCTTCCATAACACCTTGGCAATGCTCAAAGAAACATAGAATCCCCATTGTCTCTTGGCACTCGTAGTAGGTGTCTATCATCCTATGTATCAAGAACTCCGAGTGCTTTGGTGTGGCAACACATCCCACTATCACACAGACAGTGAGGTGTTACGTGAAAACGTGCGGAAATCACCATAACCACAGATTATCGAAAACACGGGTTAATTAAAACTGATTGCGGAAAGCTGATAAACTGAGAAACTATTACATTCCAGTCCACATCCTGCAAGAAGACAGGTTATATAAACATATACAAGCCTTGATATGTGTCCACAGCTTAGAGCAACAGTTGTTTCATCATCACATGAGTTCATCACCTATTATATATACATAGAGGCCCACATCCGGCCAACAGTAGGATATACAAAACATCAACGGTTATCCATCGTGAAACAATGTCAAAACACCGCCAAGGACCTCAGAGTACAGGGATGACTCTAGACTCTACAGCAAAACATCCAAAACAGCAGCATCCCCAACGGTTGCCTTCTACTGCTCTTCTTACTGCTTGGCCACAACCCCACGACCACCACCATGTCTGGCTCGACCACCTAAAAAGGGTGTAACTCAGCAGAGTGAGACAATTGATCATTGTCCCAGCGGGAAACATAACTCCCCGCCAAAACTACAAAACCTCAGGAAGATAAATCTATAACAGTAGATATCTGACAACAAGTATAATAAGAGCATTTTATGTAAAGCAAAGCTACTCTTAGCAACAAGCTTACCAGCTGTACCAAAAGGCATATAACCAATATTTCTTATTGGAACATGATTGACAAGATAAGATATATTGTCACATGACATGAAGAATATAGAAGTAACCACAAGATATAACAGATTAATTACACAAACAAGGCCTCAACCAATATTTTGTGTTTGTCTTAAGCAGTAATACTATTCGGCTGAATTACATATTATTATGCCCTGAGGAAGTGATTCGTACCGCTCAGATCCAACCTTCAGTTGCGAAACCCAAGCCGGTGCCATACAAGGTCAATAGGAGAGCCAGACTCCATGACCTCTCCGCCTCATGGTCAGTGCATGAGTACAACACAAGCAGGACCGCAGTCTCATGCTGAAGTGGTCTTAGCCACAGGGTCAACTCCACATGCTACCCTCTGCCTAGCCCGCCTTGGTACAGGTCACGTCGCTAGTGAAACTGAGCCACGGGCCTGTTCACCGTGCTCTGAGCCATGAACGCATTCATGCTCCTCATATCACATATCCTGAGCCATGGGCATGTTCACCATGCTCTTCATCACAATTGGGCTACAAGCCTGAATCCGCACCATGGAGTCTACAACCGAAGTTGCACTCTTACCTCCTCACTTTAGGCTAGGAGAAACCTCGCATACTCAACAATATGCGCTCCGGGTTAATCCCGCAGGAGAACCCATTTCACCATCACCAAATTCCTGACGATGATGGATCTATGGCCAGGGCAACTACATGATAGGTTTCACTGTGATTAATTAGTATCTTTTAGATGGATTGCAAGATTCAACTAAGTTGTAGAACATGCAAGCTATAACAGGAAATAACAACATAAACTCAACATTATGCTATTTCTACAATTTACATCATACTGATCCATCACAAGGATCCCACATCACATTTTATCACTTGGCCTCTTGCCAACCATCCAGATCCATCTCAAGGATCATCACATACCATGGGATCTCAATCCCTCATCATGTATTGCCACTTCCTCTCAAGGCTTACATCATCATCATGGAACAAACACTTCACATATGCAATCTCTTTAATAAGAGTAATTATCAGAGTGATGTTACTCATCACATATAGCCTTTTCATAGCTAAGCATCACCTGCATGGTTAGTATACTCAATAATCATAGTTTCACATAAGGACTATGCTTACTATCATGAGATGACATTCAAGATGCTATACTTATCAATTATACATCATCTGGTGATCATGTGCATAAGACACATCATAAAGCAACTATTTACGTACTTATCCTTGCCTCAGCATTACACATATGTTCAAGGGAATCACTCCATACATATGGTCATGTCTAGATATAAAACGGAAAGCATTATCATTACCACTATCATTATCATTATCGTTACTTTTACCATTACCATTCTTAGCATTAACAGATAGCCAGGCTAAGATAAATGAATAATCTTATGATAACGAGCATCATCATCTATATAAGGAGTTACCATCGTTTTACCAAGAACATAACTACAAGGCTGTTTCCATAACGAGATGAACCATCATTAATAGTATTGAGGACCCTCACCATAGGTCACCATGAACCCTCACTAAAAGACTGTGTCGGCCACCAGCCCTCACCCAAAGCATAATGCACAACGGTCGATATATAAGCAAGAAGCAACGATGCGTTACGTGCAGCTGAATGACGTTGCGTCGTGCATCAGAGGAGTGTATGTCGGGCACTCCACACCTATCAGGCAATGCCCGTCACCACCAGGCCTGTCGGCCGATACAAGGGTAGCGTGATGCCCATCACAAGGAGCTCAGCAATGCCTCCCACAGGGCTAATGGCCAGGTTAAACACCAAGCATAACGTCCAAGAGAGAGAGAAATCGACCCACATGTTGTGCAACCACTGATCAAGGCCTAACGGCCATCACAAGGAAAAGAAAGGAATGTGACGCCCGTCACAACATCAAAGGATAACGCCCGCCACACAATCCTATCGCCCAACAAGCTAGGTCTGAAGGGCCATCGGGCAACACCTTCCCACTCTCATATCATCCAAAGGTGATAACTCTCAAGGTCATCTACCACTTCACACATGGACACCCGAAACCCTAGTGGGTCAAGAGACGGCTCACCTCAATCAACTAAGAAAGAGGAGTCTTGCACTTCTTCTATCACCAAATGGGTCACAAGGAGAAACCCTAGAAAAGAGTCACCACTAACTGAGCTCACCTTCTAGCCCATGGTGAGAGGAGAGTGTTGCTTAAGCAACTAGAACACAAGCTCACCTCAATCGACTAAGAAAGAGGGGTGTTGCTCATGATACTAGAAGCTCAAGCTCACTCCTCTAGACCAATGGGGAGAAACGAGTGTTGCTCACCTACAAACCCTAATTCACATGGATCGGCCAACATGGAACTAAAGCAAGATGTAAAACTAACAACATCGTATACGTAAGATAATAGAAAAGGAGATAATGTAGCTAGGGTTAGAAGTTATGCAACCTGCCTTAAGCAACTTCAAGCTCCACGCTCCAAGCACCACCAAGCAAGGAAGATGGAGACTTCCAGGCTATCATCCACCACTTGCTTCTCCAAGGTGTGTCGGCCACCAAGATGCTCCTTCAAGGGGGGGTATCGGCCAACACAAGCTAGGTAGAAGGGTTGTGTCGTGCACCATGGTGGAGAGGAACCAAAGGACCAAAGGAACTCCTAGCAAAGGGAAGGACACACCTATATAGAAGTAAAGGGAGGAGAAAACAAGGTTGGTCCAAGCAAGGTGTCACTTGCCTAGGGACACTTGTCCTAGTACACGAGCCACCACTCTATCAAGCTCCATACACACGTCCAAGATATGTACCAAGTGTCCACTAAACAAGGTCAAGGCTAGGTCAAGCAACATGGGCGACACGACCACTTGCACCATGGGTGACACACACATCCATGTTGGCTGACACAAACACTCCTAGGCCGATACACTCACCTCTTGGGTGACACAAACATCTCTTGGGCGACACAAGGCTCAACCAAGCCAAAACAAGGCACTACAAAGCCCAAAGAAGCTCGACCAGGCCCAAATGAAATCAAGAAATGAGCCCAAGCCTTCCTCTCAACCCTAGAGGAAGCAAAGAGAGAGAGAAACACCTCACAAGGTGGCAAACTTGCCCACAAAACCCTATACTTGGGTTATTTGCAAGTAGCCCCTCCAACTCTCAACAAAGCATAACCAAACCCTAATCACCACTAAAGGTGATTAGCAAGCACCAAAGCATCAAGGTTAAGCAAAGCAAACAGGGTAAACCCTAAACGAAGGTCAGGGTCCTTACATTTGGTTTCTACACCTAATCCTCACTTCAGGTTCTTCCTCATGCTTCTTATTGGGTACATCCTCATGTGGTGCATCTTGCATCACTTCCTCCTCATCATCTAGAAGTACTACATTTGTGCTTGCAGTTGTGGTTATTGCTATGGTGTGTTGGAGGTTGATGGTCGGGTGGACGTTGATGGTTGGGTTGATGAAGGTCGGGGTTCTTCCCTAGAAGAAATAGATTGCCAAGCTGCCACCCTACCTCTACTAGGTAGTTGAGTGGATTCCTCCATCATGGGATCCACCGACGCTGCCATATGAGGTGATCCTCCATGAGAACTGGAGGTGGCTGGTGGCAGAGGAGGATCTAGAGATGACGTGTAGGAGAGGATGCCCTTGGTCTTATCCACAAATTTCTTAGCAACTTTCTTCATTTTGGGTGAATTTGGGTGGAGAAATGTGAAGAAATTCGATTTTATGAAAACCTGGGTTATGGGGGAGGAATGGAGAAATGTAGTGGATTTGGTGGAGGAAAAAGGGTGTAAATGAGAGGTAGAGGTAGGAGAAACATTAGAGAGATGATTCGGGGTTGATTAGGGGTGAAAGGAGGTGATATTAGAGGTGGAAGAAGGATGGCGACAAGTTGCACAACCATTAATTGTGGTTGCACGGGTGTGGAGTCACAGAAGTAGGAAATGAACTGATATGAAAAGTTGTTGAAATCGGGGTTAAGTTGGTGGGGTCAGGGTTTAGCACAACCATGTTGCATGGCATGTCTGTTTTTGGTCACTGGCTCTAAAATCATGCTGCATCACACATTTGTGTTGACTGATAAGCCACAAGACCGTGTTGTTGAGCATGGCCGTTCTAGGTATGTTCAACATTTCTTTGATTTATTTGATTTTCCTATTATTTTGAGTGTCTCACCATGGCCGTTCCATGAGACCATGAACGTGGTGGACACTATAGCATGTGATTCACACTTGAACTTCATCAAGACATCAAATCTTTGAAGAAAAGTGATTTTTCATGAACCTTCTTCTAAATATGATTCATATTTCTCCATTTCACCATTGTTTTCACATGCACATACTAAAACTAAGCAAAAACTATTGAACAAAAGTGTGTGTGATTTCATGGAAAAGTGTAAAAATAACCAAAATTATCAAAAATGAAAGGTTGGGTGAAAAATTCTCTGAATCTAGGTGGGTTTCCTCCACTAGTGTTGAGTTTCATGCTTTCAATCAGACTTCTTATAGATTCAATCGATCAACCATTTGACATCATCATGTGTCCACTCTTTCAATAGATACACCTCTAATTTGCATTCAAAATGTGTGTAGTGTCCTATTGACCATAAAAGATATCATCAAGTCTTCCATCTGTATCTCCTTCTTTCAAATGATCAATCAGACTCTTCAAGAGACCATGTTGAATATCCTCATCTTTGTCTTTCCAGGTTGGGGTCTTCTACCTGTTGATCTTTATCTTCATGTCCATGAAGGATACTATCATTCTGCCATGACTCACATGTATCTGGACATCAACTATAGATAATAATGACCTTCCTAAGATGATGGGAATCTTCCTATCCTCTGGGTCCATTTCAAGAACAATAAAATCCGCTAAGAACACTTCTTCGCTTTCTTTATCTATCATCACCAAAACATCATCTACTCTTCCTCAAGGCACTTTCATGGAATGAAACACCAATTGGAGAGTGCAATGAACCAGTTTCAACTTGCCTAACACCAACTTCACATAGACACTATATGACATCAAATTCACACTAGATCCCAAATCAAGTTCAGATTTGTCTATGTGATGTCCTTCTATGTAGTTAGGTATGAGCGGGGCTCTTGGGTCTTTCCTCTTCAAAGGAAGTGAGTGTTGGATGTTAGAGATCACTTGTTTAGCCAACTTGATTTTCTTACAGATTCTCCCAGTTGACTTGCTCTTCACAGTACACATGTTCTTGAGAAACTTGACATATGATGGAATCTACTTGACAGCTTTCAATAGTGACATGTTCACCTTCACTTGGAAAAACAACTCTAGAATGTCAACATTGTGCTTCTACTTCCTTTTTACTTCAAGCGGCTCATCCAATGCTTTAGGGAATGGCGGCTCACTAGTTTTTCCCTACTTGCATCAAAATAATTTTTGTGTGGTATGCCATGAGGTGGAACACTTGGGATGGCAGAACTTGCAAATGGAGTAAAATGTGGAACACTAGGGATGTTAGAACTTGCAAATCGAGTAAAAGGTGGAACACATAGTATCACATGCTCAACATGAGGTGCTACAATGTCATTTTCATCCATGTCAATCATAGTATCACCACTTGGCTGCCTTTTCCTTGTTTCATCAACATTTCATTGACTTGTGGTCTGCCCAAGAAATCCTCCACTCCTTAGAACATTCACAACACTTCCTTGCTCATGGTGGAGAGGGGAGCTTGTTGTGACTGTGGAGGAGGTGGAGGTGACACTTGGTATTGAAATTGAGGTGGATGAGATAATTGAGGGTGGTAGGTGAAGTGGTGGGATGGATGTGATGATGAAGGAGGAGGAGGTGTATAAGGCTTGGGATGGCCTTAGAAATGATAAATGGGTTGCACTTACATGGGAGGTGGACTATAGAGAACTTGAGTGAAATTCATAGGTCCAGTTGCTTCATTGAAACTCATTATGGGCTTTGAAGACATTTTTCCTCATGGAGAGCAACTATGAAAGATAGATACTCTACCCTTTCCTCAAGCCTTGTAACATTCTTTTGGACATCATCAAAGCTTTTCAACCTAGAGAGAACTTCCTCCTCTAAGATTGAGCTATATCTTGGACTTTGTTGTTCATGGTAGCTATAAGGATGTGTCTTCTCCCCTTCACCAAAGGACTCAACAAAATTGATCTAGTGACAAGGATCACTTTTCACTTGGTTCTTCATGAAACTGACCATGTCACCAAGAATCTTCATCATTTGTGGGATTGAATCACCATGAGATGGAGATGTCACACCAAAGGGGAAGTCACCATCATTCATCATGCTAGAAGGTTAGATTATTGGAACTTTCCGCCAACTGCTCAAACAATGGCCATGTCTCTTCAGGTAGCTTACCCATAAAAGCTCCTCCACAAGAAGAATCCACTATAGCTTGACCCATTGGAGATAGACCAGAATAAAAGGACTGAACTAGATGCTACAATGGGATCTCATGGTGTGGAGACTCTCTCAACATCTTCTAAAATCTCTCCCAAGCATCATGGAACCACTCATTACCCACTTGATTGAAACTCACTATGTCACGCCACATGCGTCAACCTTGCAATGAGAATTTCCTTAAAAAGATATTCCTCATGTCTTCCCAACTCATGATGCCTCTTCTCAAATCATACCAATATTTGGCTTTGTCCTTGATGGAGAAAGAGAACAAGGTCAACCTAATTGCATCATAACTGGTTGTCAATGTCCTGAAGGTGGAGCATAATTCAAGAAAGGAATCTAAGCACTTGTAGGGGTTCTCACTCTCCAATCTGTAGAAGGTGGGTAGGAGCCCAAGAAGACTTATACATTTGGAGAATTTCTCCCCTGGAATTTGATCAACTCTATTAGCAATTGGTGATTTATAGTTGCTAGGCATGAAGTACTCTTGAAGTGGCTTGTGAGGTGCATTTTGGCCTTTCATCTTGTCTTACTCAAGTTTTTTGTCACATGTACAAGGCACAACCAAAAAAAATAAAACAAGTTAGAAAAACAATATGCACAAAAATAAGGAATAAAGAATAGAAATTATGAGGGCAACATGAAAAGGTCAAAGCAAAACTAACTATCTAGGCCAAGCTCTTTTCTCCCCAATAACAATGCCAGAAAGCTTCGTGTGTTTCTACCTAGGGTCACACACTAATCAATTGAATGGTGACTAGATGCAACCCTAATAGGTTTTAAACAAACTTGGGATATTTTGAATTTATAAAGCCCCAATAGGCTACTCAAACAGATAAACACACTTACCCACAAACACACGAGGTCATGTTATAGTAAAGGAGAGCGGCAAGTTAGGGGTAGAACCTAAGAGAGAAAGGGGGTATTAGATCTAGGTTAGTTTATACTAGGTTCCTACTACAAAGTCTAGGGTTTAAGGGTTTCATGGTTGATTTGTTGATTACACTAATGGTGAATAAGCAAGCAATTAAAGGAAAGAAAACAAGATCAAAACTTAAGCTAACCCTAGACAATTAGTTCTATTGAGAAAGAAATGACAATCTAAGCAAGAAAATCATCAAGCTACACTAAGATAGAAAGAGAGATCTACGCCACACTCAACTAGCAAACCAGGAAAAGAGAAATTAAATATCTAAACTAGCAACAACAAATAAATAACAAGACAATGAAATAACTAAGAAAGTAAAGATCTAACTAAGCTAACACTAGCTAAGGAAGAAGGAAATTAGGATTTTAGTACAACTAAGAGAAGTGTGGGTTATTTGGGGGATGCACTTGTAAATTGGGCTGGGGATGACAACATGTAAACATTATTCTTTCATTTAAATTACCAGACCAAACAACAAGCTAGAGACTAATAAATTTCCCTAAACTACTAAATGGCCATGGAAAGGATAAGGTGTGTATACGAGAACTAGTACCTAACACCTCTTACCCAACCTCATGAGGCTCAATTGGGTTAGGGATTAGGTGGAATTCAATTAGGGTCTAGTCAAGCCTATATTTCTAGGATATGAACTCTTAGGTAATTAGGGGTCGAGGGTAGTAATGTAAGGTGGAAGTCAGGTTTTAGACCTCCCATCACCCACATTCTAGCCTTGAGAAGGCTCCAAGCTAATTATGCTAAATACTACTATACTAGATACTTAGATCTCTCACATAGGTGGAGGATAATTGATTAGCATGTAGGAAGGTGAATAGCTAACTAGGGATCCATAATTGGACTTAGGAGCAATTAAAAAATTAGGTACATATAAGAAATTTCCCTAGAACCCTAAGTGATTTCAAGCACAAACCACAAAGAAATTAATGAGAAATGAGACACAAATAGAACATAATCATTTGCAAACGAAATTACAATGTTTATATATTAGTTTCCCACAACATGGTACCAAAGTAACCTTTTTGACCCCCAACAACCCACCTAAGGGGCCTAGCTACTCATAGAATAAGTAAATACAACAATGGAGAAAGAAGAACAAATAGAGGAGTGGAAAGCCATGATGAGCTGGGTGAAGACTCCTACTTCTTCACTTCCTAGTTGCATCAGCTCGAGCACCTCCCTCCAAGGTAGTTAGAAGGCATGAATGTATGGTGGAATGTGGCCAAAAATCCTAGGATAGGTGTTTTTGGGGTGGAAGATGATGGAATGGAGTGGGAATGGATGGGGGAGATGAGAGTGGAATACTAGTGGATAACCTCAAGCTCCATCTACCACGTATGTATATATAGGTGGTGGGAAAGACTTAGGTCAAGCAGGGGTAGAATAGGAAATAAAGTACAAAATTGTTTCTAGGGTTGTATGTAGTATGGCCGTGTTGGGTAGCATGACCATGGCGGGTAGGGGTGAATATGGCCACGAAGGAGTGGAACAAGCAAGGTGGAAATGGTGAAAAGTTACAATAGAAATTTGGGAAAAAGGAAGGTTATTGGCATGATGCGGTGGTCAACACAGTCGTAGTGAGGTAATGCTAGCATGGTCGTAGCGGTCACCATGGCTATTTTGGATTGAGGGGAGGTTGGGTGTTCTAATCATCATGGGTATTCAATCTTCTTGGAAAAATGGTTGTGCTTCGCAGAATGACCATTCTGGGTCGTGTTAGCATGTCCATGTTGTGTTGCACGACTGTGCTACTGAACTTGAATTTCCAACCTTATCTTTGTGATTTTGAATGGACCAACATGGCCATTTTGTGGTACTAGTGCTGTGTTGGTTTCTTCATCATCACTTAGAGCTTGTACTTTATGTTTCCTTTAGGGGTGGGCATGGTCTGGTCAAGTCTTGTCTTACCCTAAAACCCTGGCCCAAACAACTTATAGTGATCTAAAAAATTTCCAATCCAAACTTGACTACTAAAAGGGTCTAGAGAAAACTTAACTTGCCCACTAAAATCTGGTCAAATTTGGTTAAGCTCCATCTGAAACCACTACTACATAGTTTTTACTAGCAGGACACTTAAATGAAGATAAAAAAATGTTAGTAATAATATGATTAAGTTTTGATGTCAAGTAATTGATTCACATAATAAAAATCATACTTTTAATTATATAAGCTAAATATTATAGTCAAAACATTATATGGAGTGTTTTGTATATTTCATGCAATTGATAAATGTTAAATTCTTTACAAAGTATATATATATATATATATATATATATATATATATACAACATTAATATAAAAGTTGATCCTCAACACTAATAAAAAGAAAATGTTAAGATAAATTAAAATATTGTCTATATATCAAATAAATCATGACTAGAACAATTTACTTGAGTATACATTTAGACACAAACACATACACATATATAGAGTTGGTCAAGTTTGGTCTGAACAGTTAACCAACAACCCAGACTGTGACTAGACCAGGTAAGGATAGTCTGAACACTTTTCAAACCAAACATGACCACAATACTCATCTAGACCAGACTTCACCAATTAATTTGTTCAAGTTCAATTTGGTTCAATTGTCAAGTTTGGTTTTTGGTCCAACCATAGTTTCCTTGGACCTCTTTTCTTTAATTGACCCTTGGACACTAGGGGTAGGTTGAGGGAGCTTTGGACTTCACTTTGGGTCTCTCTAAGGGTAGAGAAACCCTAGGATCATTCTTCTCTCTCTTTTCCATCCAAGCATGGGACAAGTACCTAAAAAATATGCAAATAACATCCATAAGTGATTTTTTTTCATAAATATGCATATTGAGGGGAATAACATGCAATCTAGCAAGTATGGATGTGATTGAAGTTCAATAAAACATAAGATGAAGCCCTAAAATAGGGCTACATCAGTATGATAAAATATGAAGTCTTTGATTGACTTGCATTTTGTGTGTATATGTTGATGTTGTTTTTATAAGTCCTACCAAGAAAACTTTATCTTTAAATATTAAACTTCATTAGTTTCACCAATATCATATATGTGCACATTCACTAACCGCCTATCTTGATTTTATGATTTCATGCATAACATGTGGACTACCAATATCATGGTTTCACATTTGATTAAATACTCCGATGAAATGCATAGACTCAAGCACATCCTCATGAGGGGATACTTTTAAATGTTAAAAGGGTTAATCTGTTGTTAGTTTAAGATTTTGTTGTAGTTTTTTTTAATTTTCCATCATGCCATGTAGTAACCCTTGTATATATTTTCATTCAAGTTATAAAGTGGAAATTTTATTTAATCTTTATGTATGTTGTATATGATGTACTCTATAAGTTGGGTGAATAGAGATACTATAAAATTAAGCAATTTCAAACACTAAGGAGGTTAGATTGTAACTTGTTTAAAAGATAATTCAGCCTTTAAAGGAGATGCCTTATGGTTTGCCAGTCTTCGAAACAACCTTTGCATTGACCCAACTGCTATCATAGTTATATAATATCTATATACAATTGCTAGTGTATAGATACATATATTATGTATGTATGTATATATATGTATATATATATGTTATAAAAAAAGTAAAATGTTATTCTGTGTATCCTGGCTTGTATCGTTAGTAACATGATGACTCCTCTCATGCTCTCCATGGTCTCAGAGAAACAAGGTGGTTTTATTAAAGGAAAGGATATACCAAACCACATCAGGATGACCCAAGAGCTTGTACATGACATCAATAGAGGAAGACCCTATCTGAATACGGTGGTGAAGTTTGATATGTCATGTACATATGATCGGGTGCATTGGATGGCTTTGTGCAAAGTCATGGAAAAACTAGGATTCTTCAGAGAAGCGATTGATCTTTGTTTGAGCTTCTTAGACCAGGCTTGGGCCATGATTACTTTAGGATCTATTTCAGTTGGTTTCTTCCATATGGCTAAGCGTATTAAGCAAGGCAATGCTCTATCTCCCTTCTTGTTTATCATTTTTGAAGACATGCTTTATAGGCGTCTGATCAAAATGTCTAGGGATATAGCCATTACCAAGTTTGTTACCAGGGGAAATGCCAGTGCTCCTCCAGTGCTCTTATATGCTGATGATATCTTAGTTTTCTTTAATGCTAATTTCGAATCCCTCATCCTGATTAATGATACTTTCTTATCTTACAAACGAGCAACTGGGCAATAGATTAATCGTAACAAGTCCTTTTATATGGTGGGAAGCAATGATCAGGTGGTTGCTAATACAATGCTACAATATTCCACATAATGGGGATGATGGATTCTTTTACTTATTTGGGGGTTCCTATTAGCAAGGGTCGTATGAAGCTAACCCATTTCGAGTATTTCATCCTGAAGGTCAATAGTCTTCCTAGAAAGCTAGGTTATTATCTTTTTATAGGTAGAAAGATGTTGATTGACCACGCTCTAACATCTATTGCGATCTATACAGCCGCATCTATTGGTATCCCAGCTGGCATCATAAAGAGAATTGAATCCATGTTATCCATATTCCCACGGATGGATCATACTAACCACAGGCGGAGAGCTTGAGTAGCATGGAGAAATGTTGCAACCCTGAAGAGACTTGAGGGACTGGATCTTTAGCCCATTTCTTCTATTAACCATGCTTTTATAGCCAAAGCCTGCTAGGAAATGATTGCAGGATCCTCTCTCTGGGCATCGTTCTCCAGGTCCAAATACAGAATCTTGAACATCCATCGATCGGATTGTTTCCCCCCATCTTTGAAGATGAGCTCACATGCATCCCCATATTGGAAATAGATATGGAAGCTTTTCCCCAGAATTTACCATCATTGTCGATGGGTGATTGGTAGAGGCGACATCTCATTCTAGGATGATCTATGGTGTCAGGATCATCTAGCTGACAAAACTTTTATCTCCAGTGGACATGCACCTAGATTTCAGAGTACATGATTTTTGGATTACTAGATGTGGATGGGATTGGGCGTCCCTGAGTTTGATCGTAAATGATTTAGGTTTAGCCCAGATCAGGGATGTTGATGCTGCTGCACATAGTATGGGCACCTAACCCAACAGGGCATTTCTCTCTTAAGCCAGTAAAGAATGTTCTGAGGAATGATGCAAATGACACCCAATTTTCTTTCTTAGATCAGGTCTGGAAGATCGATGCACCTAAGGCCAGCTCCGTGCTTTGGAAAGTGGCGAGGAGGGCACTACCCATCAACGACAACATTCGTAGATGTTGCATCCAGCTTGCTTCAAGGTACAACTACTGTGAGGAACCACAGGTTGAGACCTCACACGATCTTTTCTTTGGCAGTCAGTTGGCGCATAATATTTGGTCAAAGTTCTTTTCCATTACGGGCAAGGATGCCCCAAGTACCAGCTTTGCGTTACTGAATTTATGCAGAATATCAAACACAAGATCCGCTAAGGCATGGATAGCTCACAGGTTAGCGGCCCTTATCCCCTGGTGCATCTGGTGAGCACGCTGCAAGGCCCACTTTAAAGGCAAAAGAGTGTCCTATAATGATGAATGGCATAACATTCTTTTTGGTTTGAACAAAAACTTGGAACGGAGAGCTTTTGATCATATTGAGGAGTCAGACTTCTACACCCAGATTAAGATAGCTCAGTTGAAGGTTCCCAGACAGAAGTTCAAGCATATTAAACTGTATAAATGGATACAACCAGATCTCTATAACCTTAAGATGAATATCACGGATGGTACGAGTAGGGATAGCCACGGAAACATGAGAAGATGGGGTGAGGGTCGGGTGAGAATCTCTAATGGATACATGAGGCTAGTATTTAGGGTTTTTCTTAGGTCTAAGGATGTTGTTTTCATGTATATCCATGCCTATGTGGTTGGTTTGAAGGTTGCTGATGACCACAATTTACAGGTCTCAATACTTGAGATCGATAACAACTACATCTACGACATTCTGTGGATAGAGGTAGAGGCACCTTGGAGGGTTTTGTCTGTTGTAAGAGAGCTAAAGAAAGCACTGGAAGATGCAGCTATGATAGGCAACAAGGTGCACCACATTATTAATTCTACGTCGAGGGTTTTAGGTTGTTGGGCTAGATGTCATGATAAGTCGTTCTTCTTTGTTGATCTCATCCTTTTACCCATGAAGGTTAGAGAAATGATGATTATGGAAAGGTGGGGGATCCCTTATGTTACCACATACAAGGACTTAGCTGATGATATGTGATTGCCTACGCGCATGTCCTTACATAGGCTTTGGTCCGTTGATGATGTATCGGGTGGGGGTGTGATGTGTTTTGCGGTGGGATGATAACCAAACTTTATAAGTGGTAGTTGTATTTTTTCTGTTTTGCCCACATGAGCAGAGTGGGATGAATTTTGACTCCTTTTCTATTTTGTTGTTGACAATATATGCCTGTGGAAAAGAATTGGAGCAGAATGAACTTCGACCATCATCAATGCAACATTGTTGTCATTAAAGAGATAAAAAGGGGAATAACACCATAGAAAGATGTGAAGAACAACAAAATAACAAAGGTATTAAGGGTAGAATCAACAAGGAAACCGTGGAAGAGGGGTGGGGGAGATGGCATCTATGTGTTTGGAGCTAACATGGTCAATTCCCAAATCTACTGCAAAACCTACTCTGCACATGAGCCATGTCGTTAGAGAAGTACGTCAGATAGAAAGGAGATAGGTAATTGGTAATGTAAGGGGTTGGTATGATCTTCTACTGTCTGTGAAGCTGAGCCATGATGCCCCTCATTACTAGGGTTCCTATGAGCCTAGCACCGCAAGATGGCCTAGTCTGAAATAAAAAGAGGTACTGCCAATTTAAACAATGAAATCATGATCCTTTCTTTGATAAAATCATAAAAACTACATCAAATCTCGAAATAATAGGAACCAATAGTCGAATTTGATCAAAAAACAACAAAGACTCTATTAAAAATAATTTCGGAGGTTTATTCCTATTTCTATTGAACTAATATATTTAATATTTGGAACCACATTAACAATTTGTGGAGACTATTATATCTAACTTGGACTTCTTGTGAAATCCATTATGAACCTTGACTCCTAAACTTCTATTATTGAAAATTTGATTCCTTTGATGATGATTTAGGGTTTTATTATATATGACATAAGTTGTATATCATCCTTAAAGTGATGATGAATAATATGTGAAAATGAACAATGATACCACAGGTCAGCTATAGAAGTGGGATTTCACCTGATCAGGGATGGGTAAACCACCTAAAGTCAATATAAGAATCTAAAGATCCTTACATATTGATTCTTGTGACCTATATTGTTAAAAAACCCTACTTGACCCTAGTTTATTTAAACAAGGGTCTTAATAATCTTCTAAATCCAAATTTATGCTAAGATCTCTACTTCTGAATAAAGGTACACTTTCCCCTTTATTTGACTTGACTATAGTATTTCCTATACTATTTGATATATATCATTTGTATGCACCTAGAGTATCATATTTTTTATCTTTATTTCTGATTGAGTAATCTTTTATTTTCATGTATATGTGCATGAAACAATAAACATAATAAAGTTAAAGATTTTCCATTCTTTCCAGGTATCATGCTTTCTTAGGAAGTGACTAGTATTGCACTTCTACAACTAGTATCACACTTCTTGTTGAAGTGGCCAGAATCACTATTCATTAAGAAGTATCCATTATTTTGACATCTTGGATAACTCTTCATTAAGAAATAGCCAATACTTTTTACATCTTGGGTCTCTCTTCATTAAGAAGTTGCCATCAATTTTGACATCTTGGATCCATCTTCATTACGAAATAGCCATTACTTTTGACATCTTCTATCTCTCTCTATTATGTAGTAGCCATTCCAATTGAAATCTTGGATTACACTTCATCAGGAGTAGTTAAAACTTACTTTGACACTTATTGACTAAAATGGAAGAAATTTTATTAAATATAAATTTCCAAATGACTTGAGTTTTGTGTAAAATGTTGATACTCTTTTATAAATCCTTCCAAGTACAAATTATTTTTTACTATTAACATATATTACTTTCAGTGGCAACATACTAGTGCATATGCACTGACCACATGTCTTGATTTTATGATTTTAGGCATAAAAGATGGATTTCCAAGATCACGCTTCCGCATTTGATTGATTAATCTAATGAAATGAATTGAATCCACCACATGTTTAAAGGGGATATTACTAAATGTAAAAAGGGTTGAGTACTTGTAATTTTAAGATTCTCTTATATCTTTTCCCAAGTTGGCTTCAGGTCATGTAGTAAACCCTTGTATATTCATTCAATTGGTAAAATGGAAATTTATTTACCTTAGAGGCATGTGCTTTAATCTGTTTAACACACTTATTAGGCAAGTCGATTGGATTGGGGTAAGAATGGATATGTGACAAATACTCCTTTAATGCAAGCTCATTAGTGGTGGACTTATTCCTATAAAGTTTTTTATGTTCATACAAAACTTCTTTGGTAGTCTTCATATGGATGGACTTATAGAGGACTTCATCCTCCAAATAGAGAAATATACATGTATGAGTCTTTTGTTCAATCTTCTCCTATCGGTCATCCATCATGGTTTATAATTTCTTCTACTTTCTGAGAACAGCTTTGTGGACTACTTGTGTGACGTAAATTTAAAATTTGACTTTCTAGAGGGAGAATCTCTTCAAGTGATTGAAATTGATGATGTTGTACTCTGACATCATGTTAGAGATATGGTGGTAGGAATCAATTTGATGCCACCTTTTGGGATATGGTGGTGATATGAACCTGAACAACAAGGCCCAATGAGCTCTTTGTGAAGATGTGGAAGCATGATATCAAGCAATTGAAACTAAATATGCTTGAAAAAGATCAACAGTGGAACAAGCAAGCAACCACAAAGACAATATTTATAGTGGTTTAGCAAATTCAAATGTGGGAGCCGACAAACACAAAAATTGATGATATTATTGATGAGAGATTATAAAGATGATGAATACATAAGAGAGAGGAATAACTAAACCCCCTTTTACACTCACAAGTCAATGGTGGAAGAATACAATTTCTTAAAGAGGAGCTCTTGGAGGTTTGAAACCCCAGGAAAATCCCTAGGTCCATACTTGTCTTTAGGTCTTTGACAAAATGAAATCTCTTGATGTCTCTTCATTGGTTTTCATGTTTGGGAGAAGTTGGTGGGATCTATTTATAAGAATGGGACCCATGTCCAAAGTCCCAAACTCAGATGGCTGCTTCCCAATCACGTCTGTGATCTAGCTAAACTGTGTACAATCTGTAACATATATTATATTTTCATTTCAGTGGCATTTATGGCCCAATGTTGAATCATATACAATCCACCTAGACTGTAAATAAAAATCCAGTCTAGGATGACCATATATGGTCTGATGTATGACCATGAGTGCATTGGTAGTTTCTCAAAACCCATCTCAATGGTGTTGAAACTGAGTGTAGATGTCTCCTTCAATAAAGAAGCTTTACTAGAGAGTTTAAGATATTCTCTCAACAATTTCATATAAATTTATCATTAAAGTACAAGATATAGTTTGTTAGTGAATTAATGAGCTATTATCACTATTCGGGAAATCAGTCTGCACAGCCGCATATACTCCCACATATACCTATTCAGTCACCCTACCGCACCACATATTGTTAATCTGTCCAATAAGCAAGCATGGGCGATTAATTGGTCAATCAGACTCCACTTTTTGAAAAGCCCACAACTTATGTCCATGCATTTCATACATACATGCATACATACACACACATTCTATTATAGATTCAAATTTAAATATATAATTTTTGATTTATATGTATGTATTGTAATACATATAAAAATTTCCACACACATTTATACATTTATGTGAATACCTTTTGATATATTAACATGTATACATACATATATAATATACATAAATATACAATCACATATTTGTACATGTATATATACATTTTGGTTTATTCACATTTTTACACACGATCTACACATATTTGTACATTGATTTACATACATTTTAGTATTTGTACATATATTACAAACACATTCCATATATAAACATAAATACATATATAAGCATATCATACATCATGCATACATGCATATTAATGTGTTTATATGTAAATGTATATACATGCCTACTCTATATAATTTAATTTATGATCTCAATATATCATTTTCTATATAATTAGTTTATTGAAATTAAAAAATCCAAAACCACATATACTCCCACATACCGCATATACTCTATGCAATACCCTTGCCTCCCGTACACCGCATACCACTTTCCTGAACAATGTCTATAACAATGAAGTAGTGTTTTCTATTACGTCCAAATCAAATGTTAATAATCAATTTGTGTTGGATTTCTATTACATGATAGATAATGCAAACAAGCCAAAATAGATGCAGAAAGATATTTTTATTTTGTTTATTGCATCAATATTCTAATTTTATATAATCCATGCATACACATGCATGTCAACCTCAAGATACCAAAATTTTGTTTGGATGAGATTCCATAGCATTTATTTAGAAGTGGGTATTTCTGACCAGCACCTGCATTGATCTAAACTAAACCCAACATGACAGGTCTGTTTAAATAGGATTATCATTAACATTGTTCATACCATATTCCATACCCTACTTTATTGTACTTATTGATCCAAACTTTATGATTTGGCTAAATTTTATACTTGAAAGCACATAATCAATTATGTTTATGTTATCTTAATTAATTTTATGTATTTTAATGCAAAAATCACAAGTCATGGTTCATCTAGAACCAGTATTACTGTCATCATTGACATTTGGGACTCAAGCAGGCCTTTCATATAGAAAGACACCCCATGCACTACCCCAATACAAGTCATGTTTACGTCCAAAGCTTAACCACATTTTCATGCAAGGGCACCCCATTTCCCCTCACAAAGTATCCATCAGTTTCATATTGGCAAACATGACATGCTTCATTCGAACACATTGTGATCCACCTCATGAGAAGTTGATAAAAGTGAACACACCAAAGTGAGATGTATATGGCCAATGACGCACCATGCAAATTTATTAGCGACCACTCAGTAAACCCTTTGACACAACTTTTCAATTACTTAACACATATGTCAAACCATCTTATTGTGACCCAGTAAACTTTTCGACCACTCAACACCAAATGGTAATGGGATGAATTCTTGACAATTTGTCGAGAGGCATGTTGTTGTGTGGTTTCCACATCAACTTTTCACTTGTTTTCACACACAAATTTAGTTCATTTTGTTCTCATTTAGCCTCTATTCATATTACTCTTGCCACCTTTTTGTTATTTTTCTTATCACATGATGTCTATTGAAGATTTGCATCAAAGGATTCAAATTGGAGGTTTTCCAACTCAATTTCGTCTTATTTGGGATTTCTCCAAGCTTTGCAAAATCCAGAACTTTAATTCTACTGAAACAATAATGCACACGATGTGTCTTATTTAATACACGACATGCGTATTTCCAGAAGGCCTATTGCTGCAATCACTGAAGAAAAGTACATGGCATGTCCAAATAAAGACACAATGTGTACATGGGAATTCAAAATTGAGTCTTACCTTTCTGGAAATGTACACGATATATATTAATTCAAACACGCTATGTGCTTCACACTCAGAAACAACTGTCGAAGAAAGGCACGACGTGTCCTAATAAAGACATGTCGTGTACCTATCAGTTTCAAAAAATTTGAAATACAACTCCTTTCATTTTTAAAGAGAAACCACTCAAAGGAGAAGTTATCATTGATCATAATTTGAAACTCTTTCATCCCAAAGCTAGGCTAGAGCAAGGAGGGTGATTTTGGAGGTGGGAGAGGGTAGTATGTTGCAAAAGAACCCCATTCTTCTTTTGTTCTTCTCGAATCTTCTTCTCCAAGGTGAAACAGAGCTTCTTCACTCCACAAAGCTTCTTGGGAGAGAGGTTTTTACGATTTGGAGCAGCTATAGAAGTGGGATTTCATCCTCAAGTCGGAAACAATAAAAAATCATTACAAACCATGTCTTTCCTCAAAGTATACACAAAAAATCATTAATAAGGGATGTAGATTACTTACCACCATGAGAGCCTTCATTTTGGGGCCTTGTAGAGTTCAAAGAGTTGTTATGGCTAGAATTATGATCCCTTGCTTCATTAAAGTTAGCTATAAGATAGTAATCATTCATTAAAACAAACACATAAACATAGGAAACCATAAAAAATCATAACAAACCATGTCTTTCCTCAAAATATACACAAAAAACCATAAATAAGGGATGTAGATTACTTACCACCTTGAGAGCCTCCATTTTGGGGCCTTGTAGAGTTCAAAGAGTTGTTGTGGCTAGAATGATGATCCCTTTCTTTCAAAAAGTTAGCTATAATATATAAATCATTCAAAAAAATAAGAGGTGGTCCGAATTTTACCAACATATACAAAGGAAACAATAAAAAATCATAGCAAGCCATGTCTTTCCTCAAAGTATACACAAAAAAACCATAAAGAAGGGATGTAGATTACTTACCACCTTGAGAGCCATCATTTCAGGGCCTTGTAGAGTTCAAAGAGTTGTTATGGCTAGAATTATGATCCCTTGCTTCCACAAAGTTAGCTATAAGACAATAATCATTCATTAAAACAAACACATATACATAGGAAACCATCAAAAATCATAGCAAACCATGTCTTTCCTCAAAATATACACAAAAAACCATAAAGAAGGGATGCAGATTACTTACCACCTTGAGAGCATCCATTTTGGGGTCTTGTAAAGTTCAAAGATTTGTTTTGGCTAGAATGATGATCCCTTGCTTCTAAAAAGTTAGCTATAAGATATAAATCATTAATTAAAACAAATACATATACATAGGAAACCATCAAAAATCATAGAAACCATGTCTTTCCTAAAAATATACACAAAAAAACATAAAGAAGGGATGTAGATTACTTACCACCTTAAGAGCCTCCATTTTGGGGCCTTGTAGAGTTCAAAGAGTTGTTGTGGCTAGAATGATGATCCCTTTCTTTCAAAAAATTAGCTATAATATATAAATCATTCATTAAAATAAGAGGTTGTCAGAATTTTACCAACATATATAAAGGAAACAAGAAAAAATCATTACAAACCATGTCTTTCGTCAAAGTATACACGAAAAACCATTAAGAAGGGATGTAGATTCCTTACCACCATGAGAGCCTTCATTTAGGGGCCTTGTAGAGTTCAAAGAGATGTAACGGCTAGAATTATGATCCCTTGCTTCCACAAAGTTAGCTATAAGATAGTAATCATTCATTAAAACAAACACATTTACATAGGAAACCATCAAAAATCATAGCAAACCATGTCTTTCCTCAAAATATACACAAAAAATCATAAAGAAGGGATGTAGATTACTTACCACCTTGAGAGCCTCCATTTTGGGGACTTATAGAGTTCAAAGAGTTGTTGTGGCTAGAATGATGATCCCTTGCTTTCAAAAAATTAGCTATAATATATAAATCATTCAATAATATAAGTGGTGGTAAGAATTTTACCAACATATACAAAGGAAACAATAAAAAATAATAGCAAACCACGTCTTTCCTTAAATTATACACAAAAAAACATAAAGAAGGGATGTATATTACTTACCACCTTGAGAGCCTTCATTTCGGGGCGTTATAGAGTTCAAAGAGTTGTTATGGCTCGAATTATGATCCCCTACTTCCACAAAGTTAGCTATAAGACAGTAATCATTCATTAAAACAAACACATATACATAGGAAACCATCAAAAATCATAGCAAACCATGTCTTTCCTCAAAATATACACAAAAAACCATAAAGAAGGGATGTAGATTACTTACCACCTTGAGAGCATCCATTTTGGGGGCTTGTAGAGTTCAAAGATTTGTTGTGGCCAGAATGATGATCCCTTGGTTTCAAAAAATTAGCTATAATATATAAATCATTCATTAAAATATGGGGTGGTCTGAATTTTACCAACATATACAAAGGAAACCATCAAAACTCATAACAAACCATGTCTTTCCTCAAAGTATACACAAAAAATCATAAAGAAGGGATGTAGATTACTTACCACCTTGAGAACCTTTATTTTGGGGCCTTGTAGAGTTAGAGAGTTGTTATGGCCAGAATTATGATCCCTTGCTTCCAAAAAGTTAACTATAAAATAGAAATCATTCAATAAAATAAGAGGTGGTCTGAATTGTACCAACATATACAAAGGAAACCATAAAATGATACAAATTTCTCTCCACCTTGAGAGTTGTCATTCAGGGTTATTGTAGTTCTCAATGATGTGTTAGCCCCAAAGAGACTGCCTCTTGGTTCCACAAAGATACTCATACAAACATGTTCTTTTTCAAATTCTTCACTTGGTATCCTTGTAGAATTCAATAAAGAGTTGAAGCTGAATATATTCTCTCTAGCTTCCATAGAGACATCTACATGATAATATGAATTGAGTATATTAGAAGCTTACTTTTAACCAACATAAATATAGTTACCTTATAAGTTGTATATAAATGATTTTATAATAACATATTTATTTAAATTCACACCTCCATTTGGAAATGATATATCATGTAATCCACGTGCACCTTCAGAAATTTGAGATATTTGATCTAACAACTGTCAAACTACGATATCTTGAGATGTAAGTTGATATTCTTTTTGCAGGAAGTTGAGAAGGTTCATGATTGGTTCTTTAATATTAGCTAGTGGTGTAAAACCACAAATGATAAGAAACAATTAGGCAATTTGAGTTGTGTAAGATTGAAAATATAGACAATGGGAATAGAAGTGCAAACCCATGGTATGAGATTTTGTCCTCTCCTCAAGGTGAAATGAAGAAGGTAAGGTGGTACATGATGGTTGTGGACCAAGTATAGATGACCCAGGGTTTGAGTTTCTAGAAACATTAGGAATAGATCCTCCCAAAAGGTTATCATTTTTAGAAATACTATCATGTTCTAGTGGGTAATGCATGAAATCCTCAACATGTTTAGTAGTAAATTGTCTACTATCATTCAAAACCTTTGATTTCATTTTCTTCTTCAAAGGAGCCTTAAGTCGTGTATTTGAAAAAAGTAACTTGTCATAAGTTAGATCTATTTGTTTAGTAAATTACTACTTTTTCTTAAAAACTTACCTGGAAGGTTTTTCAATGGTTTGCTCAAACCAAAAGAAGTATCTTGTTCCCAACCTAAAGCAAATTTTCCTTGAAATGCATAATTGTAATCAACTATCTCATCAAGTGCCCTGGTCCTTCTACTAAAATGACTCATGATCCTGGAAAAATAGGAGTATATATATTCCAAAAGTAAATATAAATTTAACATAAATATAATAATGTTACCTTGCATATTTTTTTTATCATTTTCTTGCCTTATATATCAGTAATGTATCGATTAATAGATCAATTGATCAACTTCCTCACAGTTGCCCATCATATGATCTAGCATAGATATATTCTCAATGTTGTTCACATTTTTTGATCCAGTTACACAATTATTTTCTTCATGAAACTTCCATTTTGTATATTGATCAAGGAAGCCATTACATAAGATATGATATCTAACAACTTTTAACTGTTGATGAATAATATTCTCACAACTTTTGCAAGGACATAATTTCTCAATGTTAGGATTATCTTTATAGGCAAAATCCAAGAAACATCCACACCCTCACAGAACTGCATATCATTGAATCTAAAGAATTTTGATTTACATATATACGTCCAACTCTTATCTTGAATCAACTTCCATCTCGATGATTTCTTTAAACAAACACAAAATTTATTCATTTTAAATTACAAAATTATACTAAAATGTGGTCTACAACTAATTATAATGAAGATCTATTCTTTAATGTACAATGACATTATTATAAATTAACTACTACAAAGATCGTGGGTGTTATAGATCAAAACATGGCTGCAAATATCCTATCATTTTCACCAATCAATTAATAGATATGGAGACAAATGAATGCAAGAGAATATAGTTATAATATATTCAATACTAAAAAAATTATGCAGTCGGGTAGATGTATGATTTTCTATCGGAACCTGCGGGTGCTCTGGCGATTCAGGGTGCCGCAGCTAGGGTTCTCGAAGGGTGGCGGCGGGCTTGGGGGAGGGGGTTCCGGCTGTCGATGCACGCCTCCCCACTCCCCCAGGCCTCTCTAGCTCAGGCACGTATGGGATCTGACGACAAGAGGAGGGAGGTGGAGGCTCTTGGCGGATTCCTTCGAGTGGCGCCGTGCTGCGACTGGGCCGCGGCGTTCTGGGCAGTGGTGTCGGACCGACGGCTGCGACAGGGTCTCGGAGGCACACACCTGTCCTCCCGTGAGAGGAGCCCTCACCACTCCCCCTTCTTTCTGGCGGTTCCAACGGCTTGCGCTTCCCCTTTCCGGTCTTTTTCTTTGCTTTTTCAGTGTAGTATTAGGTTGTTTTGTTGGGTTAGTCGCTGGTTCTCACCCTTGTTAGTCATTTTTCTCATCGGTCCTTTTCCTGTTACTGCTTTGCTGGTCGTTTGGGATCCTGATCAAGGGCCTTTCGACCTCAGCAGTGTTGGGGGCGGCGCTGGTGGGGAACTGCGGCGGGTTGTTGTTTTTTTCTAGTTTTCTTGTGTCATTCTTCTGGTTAGGTCAGTTCTGTTAGGTTGTTTTGTTAGTGACAGGTGTCTTTAGTTTTTCTAGTCTCTGCCTGTAGGCGTTTTCTGTGGTCGTTGGTTGGTCGTGTCGTGCCTTGGGTTCCTTCTTGGGTGGACGGTGGGCTCAGGCGCCCTTGGTGCTCCAGGCAGAGGAGGAGAAAGTTGGGTTTTGGGCTTCGTGTGGGTCTTCTTCCCCCTATTCGCAGTGGTGGTTGGGAGTGGTGGTGGAGTTCCCGGCACCCTCTACTCCCCAATTTTGTACTAGCATGAGCCGTCCTTCCTCTGTATCTGCATCCCTGGGTTTTGGCCTCCTTCCTGGGTCTCCTGATTGGTGCAACCTTAGTGCTCATCGTTGGTAGTTGTGTTTCTCGTCCTTTTTGTGGGACATTGTGTTGTTAGGTAGGTGTTGTTGCTTTAGTAAGTTATAGGTTCTATGTTGTCGTGTGGGTTGTGTCCTCCTTTCATGTTAGGTCTTTTTTTGTTTCTTTGTTATATGGCAGCAAGTGCAAAGGTGATCACTTCTTCGGTCACTGGTTTGGAGCATATACCTTATATCAGATATAATCTCAGGTTGAAGGAATCTCTCATAAAAAGTTGTTTTGGTCAGCGATATAGAAGAGAGATCAATACATCATTGTTCTTATCACGTTCCGATATGAGTTTCTGGTTATTGTATCTACTCTTTACTTTTTTGTATTCGGTTGGTGTATCTCCCTTTACATGTAGATGTCGTATGGCTTTAATGTAATGAATGTTGTGTCTTCAAAAAAAAAATTTATGCAGTCTGTTCTCTATGTTTTAAATAGTATTTTCAGACACATTGTGAATGTCTATGAGGTATTCATAGTGTATTTGAGATTGTGTGCCTCCATATCTAAATTGTATGGGTTAAAGCGGCTATTTAGTGGTGGAGTAAGGTTTTATAGTGGTTGAGGCCTCAAGTACAAGGAAAAATATTATAGGATACATATAATTCTACATCTCTAGAAACATGATGCTTGACGAAGAAAAATATTCATCAAACCAAATTTAGTATAAACTTATATCATCTCTTACATATAAACTTTGTGTCCACTAGAATTCTTGGTGATGTGTTTAACCAAGACTCTTGCAAATCAAGGTAATAGAGAAAAATTGGTGATCTAACTATATTATGTTGCATAATCATTTCACATTAAAACCAAACCCACAACTACCACATTGAAAGTCAAATCAGAAATGTATCTAACAACATTCTCTCTACTATTACCTTCACTTTCTTATTCACTCTATTTTGTCCTAAGAATTAATTTATTTACTAAAACAGATCACTTTAGTGAATCTCTATTCCATTGGTAGATGAGAAAATAAACTAATTAAGAACTATATATTGGAAATGATAAAAGCAGTACAAAAAAAAAGATTTTTTGACATGATTTAGATCAAACTGAAGAAAGCTTTCTAAATGGTTTTGTCCTATAATATAGAGAGAGAAAATATTAAGAAATACTCACTACTATAGAAATGGCTTATAACGTCACTTTTAAAGGCGTCGGTTGTATAAATCCACCGACACCTAAAACCTAAAGCATTAGTTTAATAAAAAAATCGACATCTATCTGTGAAGGGCGACCAGACACGGGTATCGCTTTTATTCAGTGTCGGTTCCCTAATAATAAATCGACGCCTAAAATTAACCGCCAAATCCAAAATTTCTAGTGAAAAAATTACCTCCAAAATTTAACATATGGCGTCAGTTATTAACTATTAAATCGACGACGAAAGGTTATTCGTGAGACAGAAATTGGACACATTTTGGTCGTCCATTTTTCTACAATGACTGACACTTATGGGTTTTCCAGTGTTGTTCTCGGAAAAATTTTCACACCCTTTGAGCATCGGTTTTTGAAAGAAACCGACGACTATGGTCATTAATCGAGAACAATTTTTTTAATCAACATATGTAGATAGACATCGATTTTTTTCTAGTAAAAACCGACCACTATCATTTAGAATAGGTGTCGGTGTGTTTGGAGAACCGACGCCTTTAGTTTTATGTGTCAGTTTTTTTGAATAACCGATGCCTATTGTTAACTTAACAGTACCCGCATGATCCATACTCTTCCTCTTTCTCTGTTTCATTCATTCTCACGCTACTTCAGGGTTTGGTCTAACAGTTTCTCCTCTGCCCCCACCTCCGTCGCCGCTTGCTCCGGCCGCTTGCTGCTCTGCTCGCTTGCCGGTCCTCTTCCCACCTATGTCGTCGCTTGCCCTCTTCCCCCAGCTCACTGCTCCGGCGGCCTTCTCTCCTGCTCCAGTGGCCTTCTCTCCTGCTCCAGCGGCCTGCTCTCCCCGCACCGCCGTCGCTCACTACTTCTACTCTCCCCGTCGACACCGTCGAAGGTACCTGCTCTGCTCTTCTTCCTCTTCCCTCAAGTAGGTACCCTACTTCGCGACCGATGATGGTGTGTGAAATTGTAGGTTGGCACGGCTGTGCTGGGCAGCATGACCGTGTTGGTAGCACGGCTGTGCTGCATATCACGACCGTGTTGGCTGATTTTGTGCTATATTGCTCAATTATAATCGGATAGCTACATTTGTGTGTAATGATTATCTTGATGATGAACACACATCTACATTTGTGTGCATTTGTGTTGTTGCAGGGGTTGTTGACTTGTTGTTGATTTGCATATATTTCTTCTTCAGCCTTCAAGTGAGGTATAATATTCTCACTCTCCCAATGTTCCATTAGGCTTCATTTTGATTCAAATCTTTGATATATGGAATCATGGTTTATTTATTATTTATTATTTACTGACAAGCATGATTAAATGATGTTACACAAAACATAGGATATGAATGATGAAACTAGGATTGCAGGTATAAGAATGACAACACATGTATTTGTTGGCCTAAAAACCCATCCAAGATTTACTCATTACGAGTAAATTTTGGATAGTCCCCGGTTTGGGACTGTTCTTGAACACCTAATCTCACTTAGGATGTAAGTGTATAATGTGTATTGGGTTTTCAAGAAAATTTTGGTAGCATTTCCCCGTTTGTTCTCTAAGTACATATGTACTTAGAGAACAGCGGGGAAATGTTGCCAAAATTTTCTTGAAAACCCAATACACATTATACACTTAATAGTGAGATTAGGTGTAACATCCCAGGATTTGAGGCCTCGGATAACATGATCTTAAAAGGAATGATTGGACTACCCATATCACCAAGGTGTACCTCCTTTTCCGGGAGCCCATCACTAAAGAACTCCATAATTAAGTGTGCTCAGCTTGGAGTAGTACTAGGATGGGTGACCAGTCGGGAAGTTGATCCTGGCTTGCGCGTTAGTGTGGACAAAGTGCGCAGTTAAGGCTAGTGGTGGTTTTTGGGGCCAGTCGTCATTCCTGAAACTCTACAAGAGCCTTGGGCAGTGGGTCCAGGTGTTATAAATGGTATCAGAGCCATAACCCCTCCAGTAGGTGGGGCCCACATGGGCATGTGGCATGCCAGTCTTGAGCCGTGCGGTCCAGGCAAGTTGGAAAGGGCTATCCGTAGAGACGAGATGGATCCACCCTTGCACGGGTAGCCGTGGACGGGAGCTGGGTGTCCATGGGACATTGTGGGTCTGCACTGAAATGGGGTCAGACTATGAGGCCATATAGTTGAGCCTTGACGAGGACGTCAAGAGTCTAAGTGGGGGAGATTGTAACATCCCAGGATTTGAGGCCTCAGATAACATGATCTTAAAAGGAATGATTGGACTACCCATATCACCAAGGTGCACCTTCTTTTCCGGGAGCCCATCACTAAAGAACTCCATAGTTAAGCGTGCTCAGCTTGGAGTAGTACTAGGATGGGTGACCAGTCGGGAAGTTGATCCTGGCTTGCGCGTTAGTGTGGACAAAGTGCGCAGTTAAGGCTAGTGGTGGTTTGTGGGGCCAGTCGTCATTCCTGAAACTCTACAAGAGCCTTGGACAGTGGGCCCAGGTGTTACATTAGGTGTTCAAGAATAGGATAGGTGGTACACATTTATTATATATAAGAATGACAACACATGTATTTGTTGGCCTAGAAACCCATCCAAGATTTACTCATTAGGAGTAAATCTTGGATAGTCCCTAGTTTGGTACTATTCTTGAACATCTAATCTCACTTAGGATGTAAGTGTATAATGTGTATTTGGTTTTCAAGAAAATTTCGGCAGCATTTTCCCGTTTGTTCTCTAAGTAAATATGTACTTAGAGAACAGTGGGGAAATGCTGCCGAAATTTTCTTGAAAATCCAATACACATTATACACTTACTAGTGAGATTAGGTGTTCAAGAATGGGATAGGTGATACACATTTATTATATATAAGAATGACAACACATGTATTTGTTAGCCTAAAGTTTTAACCATGCAAAAACTCTAATTTGTTAACCCTAGACCCTAATCTTGTTGTAATATATACTTGTTTTCTCTTTGATCATAGAATGGATAGATCATGGATGTCCATTCGCAGTCGTTGCACCCCAGAGTTTATTTCTGGTCTTGACCAGTTTATTAGATTTGCAAAGGAACATAGGAAACAACCTGGAGATAGGTTCTACTATCCATGTAGGCATTGCGGCAACAACTTGAAAGTCCGCACTGGTGACGAAATCAAAAGTCATGTCATGTGCAACGGGATTATACAAGGCTATACAGAATATCACTGGTATGGAGAGATTTCAAACCCAAAACCAGTGGATGTCGATAGCAGTGCTTGTGTCGAAGAAGAAATTGCCTCCGATGACGTAGATGTGAATGAACTCGTTCCAGTAGACATCGTTGATGCGATGCTGGATAGTTGTGGGGTAGAGCACACCGATCGACCTCCCATTTTTAGAAACATTTTGCATGATGTTGAGATATCGTTATACACAGGTTGTACTAAGTTTACGAAGCTTAGAACTGTGTTGAGATTGTATAAGCTGAAAGTTAACAATAGATGGAGCGACAAAAGCTTCACGTCATTGTTGTCTTTGTTGGAAGAAATGTTTCCTGAAGGAAACAAGCTACCAATCTCAACATACCAGGTAAAGAAATTGTTGTGCCCAATGGGAATGGATTCCAAGAAGATACACGCATGGCTGAATGATTGTGTATTATTTCAAAAGAACTATGTGGATTTGAAAGATTGTCCAAAATGTGGTGCGTCACGGTATAAATTGACGACTTCGAGGGAGTCCAAAACTGGTTCTCCTGCCAAGGTGATGTGGTATCTACCTATAATATCACGGTTTCAATTCTTGTTTGCCAATCCGATAGATGCGAAGAATTTGAGGTGGCATGTAGATGTTAAGAAAAATAATGATGGGATCCTACAACATGCATCTGATTCCCCACAGTGGAAGAAGATTGATCTATTGTACCTTGAATTTGGTGAAGAAGTCAGGAATCTAAGACTTGGGCTTTGTACAGATGGGATGAATCCGTACGAGACATTGAGCAGCCAACATAGCACTTGGCCAGTCATGCTTGTTATATACAATCTTCCTCCCTGGCTGTGTATGAAAAATAAGTACATAATGTTGTCATTGTTGATATCGGGCCCTAAACAACCTGGAAATGATATCGATGTTTATCTTGAACCTCTAATTGATGACTTAAAGAAACTCTAGGGTAAAGGTGTGATGACCTATGATGCTTCATGAAGAGAGACATTTTGTTTGCGTGCTATGTTGTTTTGCACTATTAATGACTTTCCAGCATATGGGAATTTGTCTGGATATAGTGTCAAAGGAGCTAAAGCGTGTCCTATATGTGAAGAGATCACTGATTAAACAAGACTAAAACATGGCGGTAAGACTGTATATCTCAGTCATCAAAGGTTTCTTACAAAATTCCATCTGTATCGTAGGAAGCGCAAAGCATTCAATGGATTGAATGAGGAACAGAGTGCACCTAAACCTATACGAGGGGAGGTTGTTTATGAAAGAGTAAAAGACTTTGTCAATGAATTTGGTAAGAGATCACAATGTACTATGGCCACACAGAGTGACAAATCTTTATTCAAGAAGAAGTCAATATTTTGGGATCTTCCGTATTGGAGTTCTTTGACAGTCAGGCATTGTATAGATGTCATGCACGTTGAGAAAAATGTCTGTGATAGTGTCATTGGTACTTTGTTGAATATACCAGGTAAGACTAAAGACGTTATAAAATCCAGACTGGACCTACGTGAAATGGGAATAAGGTCAGAATTAATAGAATTATGTGAAATGGGAAATCGGAGAACATACTTACCTCCTGCTTGTTACACATTATCTAGAAAGGAGAAGAAAGCTTTTTGTGAATGTTTGGTAAATGTTAAGGTGCCACAGGGCTACTCATCCAACATCCGTAGATTGGTATCAATGAAAGATCTAAAGTTGATAGGTCTTAAGTCTCATGATTGTCACACTCTAATGCAACAAATATTGCATGTGGCAATTCGATCTATATTGCCGAAGCATGTAAGGTTTGCAATCACCAGACTTTGTTTCTTTTTCAACAGTCTGTACAGCAAAGTTAATGACCCTGATACTCTCGATAATTTACAAAGAGAAGTGGTTGTTACCCTATGTCAACTTGAGATGTATTTTCCTCTGTCGTTCTTTGATATCATGGTACATCTGTTTGTCCACTTGACTAGGGAAGTGAAAATGTTGGGACCAGTTTTCTTGCATTGGATGTATCCCTTTGAATGATACATGAGCGTTTTTAAAAGTGATGTTCGAAACCGTTATCGGCCTGAAGGGAGTATTATTGAGGGTTATGTGGTGAGAGAGGTTAGGGATTTTTGCAATGACTTTCTCAGTGGTAACACTCTTGGTAATGACAAGAACATTGAGGAGCAATTTGGCAAAGGAATTTTGGGATCACGGATGAAAGTACTCAGCCGCGAGCAGTTGGAACAAGGTCACTTGTATATTTTACACAACATGGATGAAGTGAGTGTTTATATCGAGGAACAAACTAATTTCATCAAGAGACAATATCATCAAGCCAATACAATGTCGCTTGCTAGAGAGCATACCAAGCCATTTATTAAGTGGTTTGAAGTCTTACATCAACTATCTCAAACACCAGATGATATTACTAAAACTATCAAATGCCTCACCTTTAAACCAAAATTGAATGTTATGTCTTATGAAGGGTATGGCATTAATGGATTCACATATTACACAAAGCGCCAAGATGATAAGAGTATCGTCCAAAATAGTGAGGTCACCCTTCAAGCGTCGACTATGTTTTTTGCAAGTGCAAAGGATAAGAGTCCACGTGAAGCTAAAATATCATATTACGGTGTCATTGAAGACATATGGGAGTTTGACTACATAGATTTCAGAATTCCGCTCTTCAAATGTAATTGGGTTAATAACACCAAAGGAGTTATAGTGGATGAATTGAGTTTCACTTTAGTGAACTTTGAAAAGATTGGCGAGAAGGGTGAACCATTCATATTGGCATCACATGAGAAACAAGTATTTTATATCGATGATCCTACAAATGATAAATGGCCGGTTGTTCTTCATGGTAAAAGACAGTTCATTGAAGATCCTATAGATGACGAAGAGTACTATGATAAGTATGATGACTCTAGTCCATTCTCAGTTGGGTTGCCAACACCAAAAAATATTGAAGTTAATGATGACTTATATGTGCGCGGAGATCACAATGAAGGATTGTTAATTGATATAAAAACGCAATATTAGAGGCATGTTTATATTTTTTTATATGTTTTATTTTTCTGAATGTGAACTTTACAATGTGAATTACTTTACAATGTGAATGTGAGCTTTACAATGTGAATTTTACTATGTGAATTACTTTACAATGTGAACTTTACAATGTGAATGTGAACTTTACAATGTGAGCTTACAATGTGAATTACTTTACAATGTGAACTTCACAATGTGAATGTGGACTTTCAAATGGGTGAGCATTCCCCTGATGACCGTGCTGATGATTACCGTGAGGGTGAGGACATCAATGTACCGCCTCACAATGTAAGTTTTAAAAATATATCATATATTTATATCTACATGTCCATTTATAGTTATATCATGTAAGTGTGTTTATTTTGTCAAATTTTAGGTTGATGATGCACATGTACCCTCTGAAGCACTTGAGGCACTTGATGAGCAGCACCAAAAAGTTGACAAGAGAAGGAGCATCACTATGATGAAGAAATTAATAGCGCAAAGGGGTAATGGACCCAAACTTGTTGTGGATTTTGATCATGCAGGAAATGCAATTGGAGTGAATCACAATTCTTTTGTTTCATATCTTGGGTATGTTACTCGTAGCCATTGTGGTTGTAAGATAGATTCTTGGCATAAAGTTCCTAAGGGGAAGAAAGACATAATATGGAAGGATTTATGTGTGAGTTAATATTAAATTGCAATTCAATTTTGTAGATTACTATTTTTTTAGATATTAGTTATTAGCAATTCTATTTTGCAGAGTATATTTGAATTGGATAAAAAGTTGCATCGTAAATGTGTGATGCAACGCTGTGGGAGAGTCCTAAGGAACTATAGGATAAATATCACCCGAGAATACATAAAAGAAGGTGACAAGAGGAAGAAGACAACCACTGAACAGTGGAACTTCCTGGACCAAGAAGAATGGGACGTGTTTGTTGCTTCAAGACAAACTGATGAATTCAAGGTATTAGGCGTCACTCCCAATTTAATTAATATACGTTGTATTCACCTATTTTAATATTAAAATTTAGTGTTACTAACCAAATCATTAATGTGCATACTAACTAGGCCCTCGGTGAGGTGCAAAATGCAAGGCGTGCACTGAATGTGCATGACCACACAATGGGTCCAAAGGGGTATGTAGGCATTTGCCAAAGACTATAGGCTGAGTCTACTGCTCAGTCTGCTGCTACTCAGGAGTCCCCTACTATAGGTAGCACACCTCTGCCTCACCATGATGTCTGGATAGCTGGGAGGAAAAATAAGAAGGGAGAAATAAGGAAGCCCACAACTGCTGAGGCAGCTGCAAAAATGGTAAAATACAACTCTTAGAGCAATCGTTCGAATATTGATTATTTGTGGTGTTTACTTAATTACAAATTTTTATTTTGGCGATTAGCGGGAGTTGTACGAGCTGAGGAAACAAGGCAAGTTCATCCCTGTGGGCACAAGGGATGAATTGACAGTTGCTCTGGGTAACCCATAGCATCCTAGACGTGTTAGGGATGCATGCGGTGGTGTGGGCATCAAAGCGTTCTTTGGGCCATCCCAGCGCAAACATGTCCCAAAAGCGGGACTTTCACAAGAAGAGGTAACCTATTCTTTCTTTATAATGTTACTATAAAAGACAATTCAATAGTTAGAAGCTAAAATTTGCTTTTATCCATGTATAGGTAGATAAGATAGTTGATAGGAAACTCAAAGAAGCAATGAGGAAGTGGCAGGAAACTCTAACTACCACTCGGCAGACAGTACCTATGGCGTCCCGCTCTACTTCTACTGTAGAGGTTGGGAGTAATCTTGTAGACCCACCACCTAGCACATTCTCTATAAGTATTTTTATGACATAGTAACTAGTCTTTCAAGATGATATGTTTTCAAGATGATATGTATATATGTATATAACATTCTTTACACAACAATTTGTAGGGGTTGAAGCCATGTCATCGAAAAAGTAAAGAATTTTTCCTTGTAGAGGCGTCGGCTTACCCATCCCTACCAGGGGAAATGTTTCATGGGTCTCCATTACCAGCTGGTTGGGTTCGTGTGAGCCCGGTACACATATATCCCAATTGGATGGATCTTCCATTGCCATATGCCCACCCAGATTGTGAAACGCTTGGTGAGGCAGAAGGCGGAGTGATGTTATGGTCAAAAGTGGATGTCCTCTATACTGAAACTGTATGGTAAATTTACATTATGTTAAATTGTTAGTGTGTGTATATGATCACAATTGATCTGAAATTATATATATACAGGTTAAAAAGAAGACACCCAAAGCACCTAGGCCTCCACCTCCACCTCCTACATTATCAAGTTGGGTTCCACAGGACCTACCTATCCCGTTAGGTCCTAATTGTAGGGGTATGGAAATATGGTTAGGCGAACATGATATAAATTGCCCTATAACTATTTCTATAGATGCGGATGTTGCAGGTCAATCATACAAAAGCAAACTATTTATACAAGATATTTTGGAGTTGTTTCGATATGAATGGTTGAATACATCTGTGATAGAGCTATGGATAAGGTGAGATCTTCTTTATACATCCATATACCTTGTGCAGGATCTGGTGATCTGGTTTCTTATTTATTAATGCATATGAAATACATGTTTTGCAGCTACTTAGACAAGATATATGCATATTTTTCATTCGAACATGTAGGATTTTTTATTCCATCTTTGATTAGTCTAGTAGCTAAAGACCCTTCGTCAGTTCAACAATACTGCTGTGATGCTTTTACAATTTTTTCTCAAAATAAGAAGACGGTGATAATAGCTCCATTCAATGTGGAGTAAGTTTACTTTCCTTATAATTTGGACTTAAGTAAATTACATTTTTATTGTGGATTTTGAGTTATTAAATTTAAACTTTTTTACCTCTGGTGGTATGCATTGGGAGTTACTAGTTATTGTCCCCAAGACGTTCACTGTCTATTATCTAGATCCTAAGGGGACTAAATTGAATTCAAAATATGGACACAAAATGAAAATGACATTATTCCGGTGAGAAATATTTCATTTTCATATCTGTTAGCATATGTTATTACATTACTATTTAATTATGCAATGTACTGTGTTACATTAACATGTAGGGGTTTAGATGAGTTCAAAAAGGCTGGGGGAAAGGTCCCCAAGAAAAAGAACCAGCAAATAATTTGGAAGAATGTAGAAGTAAGTTCCCGACTACAATGTATATATTATTTATGTGAACAGTGCTTAATTAGTTGTATTTTTTAATATTTTGTATGTTTCAATTTATAGTATGCTACACAAGACAACGGATGGGCATGTGCATACTATGTGATGTGATTTATGCACATGATTGTCAAATATGCCGTAGTGGACATCGATACCATTCCTGAGGTATTATATATAGTCTCATTAGATAATATGAAATATATCAATCTTATTTATATATTATTAATTATATATATACATCATTCTCTTTGCAGGTGTTTAAAACTAATCACACTATACGAAAGGCCTTACCAGATGTACATGCTCCCTATACGATGGGAGAATTAAATGATGTAAGAGAAGAATGGGTAACAACCATACAAGTAGTGGGGGTTTTAACATATAATTAGGATGTTGATAGAGAATAATGACTAAAGAATGATATTTTGTAAATGAATTTCTGAATTATAATATGGGTGAATGTTTCTACATGTGTCTGAATGTTTATACATGTGTGCATGTGAAAATGAATGAAACTGTTGGTTGCTATATGAACGTTTCTACATGTGTGAATTTGAAAATGAATGGAACCGCAGATTGCTACATGAATGTTTCTACATGTGTGAAAATCGAATGGAGCTACATGTAGCTAAATGTGTGAAAATTAATGTTGTTAATTTTGCAGGTTTGTGGCCTGTTGTTGGTTGATATCAATGGATGTTGTAAAACTTGCAGTTTATAACTGAACTGCATGTTTCTCATCCTGCGACCAGCCACAGCAGGTATGTAGACTGATAGAAAAAAAAACTTGCAATAGGCGTCGGTTATTTGTTTAAAACTGATGACAACTGATTACAACGTCGGTTAATAATTACAACAGACGCCTAATGCATGTGATGTGGCGTCGGTTATCAATAACTGATGTCAATTTCCCAAATGAGGCCAGACACCATGGTCGTGCTAGCCAGTACGGTCGTGGCAGCGGGCCAGACACCACGGGTGTGCTGACCAGCACGGTCGTGGCATCAGACCAGCCAACACGGTCGTGCTGGCTAGCACGACCGTGGCAGTGGGCCACAACATGGCCGTGCTGGCCAGCACGACCGTGGCAGCGGGTGAGATGGTGTCGGTTATCACTAATAAACCGACGTTGATCGTGCCCCAAATGGCGTCCTTTTTGTGGTGCGAAGGATTATAGCATCAGTTTCAAAACTAATAACCGACGCATATACCCCCTGCTGGCGCGTTTTCGGTGGCGCGCGAAGGGTTGTAGCGTCGGTTTGAGAACCGATGCCTAATGGTTGGCCTTTTAGCGGTGCCCACATAGGTGTCACATTAAAACCGATACTAAAGGCCTTAAATAACTGAAACTAAAGGCCGATTATGTACTGATGACTAGATGAATGTATGCCTATTTTTTCATGTGACATGATGTTTTTAGAAACTTTTATGTGTGTATTTTTCCTTTAGATCCTACACGAACCGGGAGTCTTGTAACTTATTTCTAACAAACTAAGAAGAAAGGAGCAAATCTTTCATCTTATAATTTAGGAAAATATAAAGGGACAGTTCACAAAAAAATCCGGACAAAGTGATGGATAGAAGAGGTACAAATAAATGTTTCTAGGAGTAATTCTATCATGAAAAATAACAAACATTTACTAAGTTTCAATCGCTATTTAAACTTAACATACTAATCTCTTTACCACAACATATAAACAAATTAAAAAAAACTTGGAACGTGGGACCACAAAATGTATATATGAAATTTGACTAACTATAGCTCTAATGATGCTACAACATTATAAAAATGTGACAGTGCACAATTCTTCTTTTGAACAGATTATGGTTTCACATTATGCAAGTCGCCCTTGATCATTATAAACTACTAACTATTTCATTTACAAAAAAATCAGGTGGCACCTCATGGCTTTTGAAGGTGGCGATGGCTTCCATGTCTTGCTTCTTCAAGGTGAGGGCTTACCTTCTCCCGACCCTCCTTAAAATCATATTGGAACTATATTCATGCCTAACATATGGGTTGGCAACAATTACAACTCCTTTTTGGGGAGGCATAATTCCAAAATCAGAAAAGATAACTTTATTTCAAATGATTGAAATTAGGAGTAGATAATATCGGGTGAACATTGTAGTGGCTAATCATCTGAATTCAATATCTTTAAGTTTACCTACCTCTTATCTCCCACCACACTGACTACAGAAGAAAACAGATAATACTGACCGAAATCTGACCTGCCGTTAGCTCCTCTGTTGGTGCCTTTGGCTCGCTCAAAAGCCCTCTCTGTTGCTTGCTCCTCGGCCTCTTGTTTCCTTTTCGAAGAAAAATTTTGCAACGCCTATGTGAGCGTTTCCGCAAAACGTGCCTGTGAGCATTTCCGCCACTGTACCGACTGCGGTTGTGAGCATTTTCGCCAGCCGCGCATGTGATGGCCTTCTGCCAGCCGTCCCCTATGATGGGCTTCTGCCACCCGCGTCTTCCCTCGTCATACCCAAAGTCGTCTGCACAGTGTGGTCGTCTCGCGCGCCCTAGATATCAGGGGTAGGGTTGTCAATGGGTAAGGGTAAACTCATTTACCCTTTACCCATACCCTGTAGGGGAAGGGTAAGGGTAAAGGATTTTCTTACCCTTTACCCACCTACCCGCTACCTTAGTGGGTAAGGGTAAGGGTAAGCCATTACCCATACCCTCTAACCCGCTACCCAATAATATTTATGTATAATATATTGAATGTATGGCCATATGTTGTTTGAATCTATGTAATATTTAATTTTATTGGGTCATCATTTTAAATAATAAATGATATTCTTTTCTACTTCTTATATAGTTAACTTGGTTGTATATGCAACACAGTTTTGGAGGTGCAAGACACATGTATATATGTAGTCTATGCTCCATTAAATTATTTGTGGTGTAAGGCAAACATGCATATAATAACAAGATTTTATCTTTAATGTATCATTTAATACATATGTGAGGTAGTGTTATCTATTTTATTTGTTCTTTATTTTTTTAGATGCTACAACATTTTAGAGGGTATAAGATATGCATGTTTCTAAGAATAACTCTCTATAACATATTGTCCTTTAATATCATTTTAACGTAGAAGTCTTAATCTACTAGGAATAATTTATTTTTTCACACACCAATGTTAGGGTACTACCATTTGTACATGCATTCAATACAACAATTGTAGATTATTACTTAGAAACATTTTGGATATTTAAAAAATCCATTATGGAACATCTTGATATTTCACTCAAATAAATGAATGTGCTGGCTAGACCATTATTGTTAATAATACCACAAATTTGAAGATGACATATAAATTCCCCACTTAACCCTTACCCTCCCCATTTACCTTGTGGGTAAGAGGGTAAGGGTAAGGGGTAGGGCTGTCAATGGGGAGGGTATTATCCATTTACCCTTACCCATACCCTGGAGGGTAAGGGTAAGGGTAGAGATTTTTATTACCCTTTACCCATTTATCCATTCCCAGTTTCCCCACTATACTAAAAGGGGAGGGTAAGGTATAGACATTATCCATACCCTTTTACCCTTTTACCCGTACATGATATAAAGGTTATGCATACTTATGCAAAGGAAAAAAATGATTTATGCATAAAAAATTATTATTGTGTGAATTGACTTAACTTTACCTAGAGAAACATATGATTTTGAATTGGATATAATGTTTTATATGTTGTTATCAATAAATTAGTTATAAAATTATTAAAAATCAACACACAATGTGCATAAAATTCTTTTTTGTCAAAATTACCCACTTACCCTTTACCCTCCCCGTTTACCCTGTGGAGAAGAGGGTAAGGGTAAGGGGAGGGTAAGGGGATTGCTGAGAAGGATAATTACCCTTACCCTTACCCGCTACCCAAAGAGGGTAAGGGTAAGGGTAAGACCTTACCCTCCCCATACCCTCCCCATTGACAACCCTAGTAAGGGGAGGGTAAGGATATTGGTGGAGTGGGGAATTACCCATACCCTTACCCGCCAGACTTAGTGGGTAAGGGTAAGGGTAAGACCTTATCCTCCCCATACCCTCTCCATTGACAACCCTAATCAGGGGAGTTTGTGTTTACTTGCAGTAGAAAGCAAAAAATTGCAAACAACATTTGCATATTTTAGTTCCACTTGGTGGGAGTATTTCTTAATAACTGGAGGGAAAGTATTGAGGACATGTATCCCCATTAATAATGCAAGGTCGTTACTTCTGCAAATAACCCCCCGGTGTAATCTACTCTGGTTTGCACTAGTGATCACCGTTATGGGCCTGCAAACCGTCACCAACACGTTCTTGATCATGTACTTCTTCTGGCTACTCCCGGTTTTCTTCTGGGTGCTCGGGGCTATGGGGCTCTTGTTGCTGACCGTCGTTCAGGTGATCGTTGCCTTGCAACTTCAGCACAGGCTCCACCTAGTTGAAGACTTGGGGCCCTTGGCCTTCACCATCATGGAGTAGAATGTAGCCGTTGAAGCCCACATTTTCTTCTACGGCGTCCGGATCATAATCGATTGCTTGGGCGATCCAACGCCAAGGTGCTTTGTGCCAGAAGGCGCAGAACTCCTCCTTCGCTTCCTCTATTGTCTCTCTGATGAAGACCATGCTGTGAAGCCATACTGGGAACTTCAGGAAGAAAATCCACACTAGGACTGATTTGCTCCACTTGTACAACTTGATGGTCTCCAGGATTGCATACCCGCCGCCATCAACCTATGTGTTTATATCACTCAAGTAGAGGGCCCAGCCAACTATGTAGATGAAAACTTGAGCGATGGCGTTTCTTTCCTTCATATGAGGCCTCTGATCGAATGGCACGTAAGAACTATCGATGACGATCTGCTGGACGAGCTCCCCTCGCGGACTGAACAACTTCCATACATGGTTGGTATCGGAAGCCCAATCATCAAGCCACCAGCCGAACTCGATCTCGGCTTTGACAATAGAGACGACGAAGAACCAGATTGGCAGCAAGATTTGGCGTAGGGAGAAGGTAGCAGAAGGCGACTCGGTTGGAGGCTCTGCCAGATTGAAGCTAGGGTTACTGATAGGGAGAACTCGTGTAGAGATGAGATATCCTATGCTAAGAACCACAACAGTAGCCACCAAGATCCCCATGAGGTAGAGGTGAGGAAGATGATCTGGAGAATCAAGTTTCTTTGTTCGTCCTCAAAGCCGAAAGATGATCATATATATATCCAGGTCTGGCGAGTGGGTTAGCCCCGGTTTGAAAATGGGTTAGAATAAAAGTGCAACATAACCCTATGGCGGGGGTAGGCAGTGGAGGATCCTGCTCCCTCATGAAGGGGGGCACTTGTAAAAATAATGTTATGTATTTATATAAGATCAATATTATTTTTGTTTTAAATCAGATGTAAATAGAATTTAAATAATCACCATGAGACAAATAGAGTGTGAACATGTCCCAAAGACATGATATGGACCTATTTACTTGGTTCTAGTGAGAAAAATAGATGACTCTTACATAAATAAAAAATTAGGTTGGAGACGTAGGTCATCACTTTGTGGAATATTTAATATAGATCTGATCAAAATAACCTTCTGTGTATACCATTATTTGATCCAGTTACACAAATATTTTCTTCATGAAACTTCCATTTTGTATATTGATCAAGGAAGCCATTACATAAGATATGATATCTAACAACTTCTAACTCTTGATGAATAATATTCTCACAGCTTTTGCAACGACATAATTTCTCAATGTTAGGATTATCTTTATAGGCAAAATCCAAGAAACATCCACACCCTCACGGAACTACATATCATTGAATCTAAAGAATTTTGATTTACATCTATACTTCCAACTCTTATCTTGAATAAACTTCCATCTCGATGATTTCTTTAAACAAACACAAAATTTATTCATTTTAGATTACAAAATTATACTAAAATATGGTCTACCACTAATTATAATGAAGATCTATTCTTTAATGTACAATAACATGATTATAAATTAACTACTACAAAGATCATGGGTGCTATAGATCAAAACATGGCTGCAAATCTCCTATCATTTTCACCAATAAATTAATAGATATGGAGACAAATGAATGCAAGAGAATATAGTTATAATATATTCAATACTAAACAAATTATGCAGTTTGTTCTCTATGTTTTAAATAGTATTTTCAGACACATTGTGAATGTCTATGAGGTATTCATAGTGCATTTGAGATTGTGTGTCTCCATATCTAAATTGTATGGGTTAAAGCGGCTATTTAGTGGCGAAGCAAGGTTTTATAGTGGTTGAGGCCTCAAGTACAAGGAAAAATATAATAGGATACATATAATTCTACATCTCTAGAAACATGATGCTTGACACAGAAAAATATTCATCAAACCAAATTTAGTATAAACTTATATCATCTCTTACATATAAACTTTGTGTCCACTAGAATTCTTGGTGATGTGTTTAACCAAGACCCTTGCAAATCAAGGTAATAGAGAAAAATTGGTGATCTAACTATACTATGTTGAATAATCATTTCACATTAAAACCAAACCAACAACTACAACATTGAAAGTCAAATTCAGAAATGTATCTAACAACATTCTCTCTACTATTACCTTCACTTTCTTATTCACTCTATTTTGTTCTAAGAATTAATTTATTTACTAAAACAGATCACTTTAGTGAATCTCTATTCCATTGGTAGACGAGAAAATAAACTACTTAAGAACTATATATTGGAAATAATAAAAGCAGTACAAAGAAAAAAGATTTTTTGACATGATTTAGATCAAAATGAAGGAAGCTTTCTAAATAGTTTTGTCCTATAATATAGAGAGAGAAAATATTAAGAAATACTAGATGAATGTATGCCTATTTTTTCATGTGACATGATGTTTTTAGAAACTTTTATATGTGTATTTTTCCTTTAGATCCTACATGAACCGGGAGTCTTGTAACTTATTTCTAACAAACTAAGAAGAAAGGAGCAAATCTTTCATCTTATAATTTAGGAAAATATAAAGGGACAGTTAAAAAAAAAATCTGGACAAAGTGATGGATAGAAGAGGTACAAATAAATGTTTCTAGGAGTAATTCTATCAAAAAAAATAACAAACATTTACTAAGTTTCAACCGCTATTTAAACTTAACATACTAATCTCTTTACCACAACATATAAACAAATTAAAAAAAACTTGGAATGTGGGACCACAAAATGTATATATGAAATTTGACTAACTATAGCTCTAATGATGCTACAACATTATGAAAATGTGACAGTGCACAATTCTTCTTTTTAACAGATTATGGTTTCACATTTTACAAGTCGCCCTTGATCATTATAAACTACTAACTATTTCATTTACAAAAAGTTCAGGTGGAACCTTATGGCTTTTGAAGGTGGTTGTGGCTTCCATGACTTGCTTCTTCAAGGTGAGGCCTTACCTTCTCCCGACCCTCCTTAAAATCATATTTGAACTATATTCATGCCTAACAGATAGGTCGGCCACAATTACAACCCCTTTTTGGGGAGGCGTCATTCCAAAATCAGAAAAGATAACTTGATTACAAACGATTGAAATTACGAGCAGATAATATCGGGTGAACATTGTAGTGGCTAATCATCTGAATTCAATATCTTTAAGTTTACCTACCTCTTATCCCCCACCACGCTGACTATAGAAGAAAATAGATATATACTAACCGGAAGCTGACCTACCGTTAGCTCATCTGTTTGTGCCTTTGGCTCACTCAAAAGCCCCCTCTGTTGCTTGATCCTCGGCCTCATGTTTCCTTTTCGAAGAAAATTTTCGCAGTGCCTATGTGAGTGTTTCCGCAGAACACGCCCGTGAGCGTTTCAGCCACAACACCGGCTACGGTTGTGAGCGTTTTCACCGGCCGCGCCTATGATGGCCTTCCACCGGTCGTCCCCTATGATGGGCTTCCGCGAGCCGCGTCTTCCCTCGTCATACTGGAAGCCGTCTGTGCAGCGTGGCCGTCTCGCGCGCCCTAGAGATCAGGGGAGTTTATGTTTACTTGCGGTAGAAAGGAAAAAATTGCAAACAACATTTGCATATTTTAGTTCCACTTGGCGGGAGTATTTCTTAATAACTGGCGGGAAAGTATTGAGAATAGGTACCCCCGTTAATAATGCAAGGCCGTTAGGCTGCTCCCAGTTTTCTTCTGGCTGCTCGGGATTATGGGGCTCTTGTTGCTGACCGCCGTTCAGGTGACCGTTGCCTTGCAACTGCAGCACAGGTTCCACCTGGTTGAAGACTTGGGGCCCTTGGCCTTCACCATCATGGAGTAGAATGTAGCCGTTGAAGCCCACATTATCTTCTACGACGTCCAGATCATAACCGATCGCTTGGGCGATCCGGTGCCAAGGTGCTTTGCGCCAGAAGGCACAGAACTCCTCCTTCGTTTCCGCTATCGTCTCTCTGAGGAAGACCACGCTGTGAAGCCATACTGGGAACTTCAGGAAGAAAATCCACACTAGGACTGATTTGCTCCACTTGTATGACTTGATGGTCTCCAGGATCTCGTACCAGCCGCCGTCAACCTCTGTGTTTATATCTCTCAAGTAGAGGGCCCTGCTAACTATGTAGATGACAACTTGGACGATGGCATTTCTTTCCTTCAGATGAGGCCTCTGATCGAACGTCACATAAGAACTGACAACGACGATCTGTTGGACGAGCTCCCCTCGCAGACTGAACAGCTTCCACACATGGTTGATACCGAAAGCCCAGTCATTAAGCCACCGACCAAACTCAATCTCGGCTTTGACAACAGAGACGACGAAGAACCAGATTGGCAGTAAGGTTTAGCGTAGGGAGGAGTAAGCAATAGGTGACTCAGTTGGAGGTTCTTCTGGACTGAAGCTAGGGTTACTGGCATGGAGAACTCGTGCAGAGATGAGATATCCTATGCTAAGAACCACAACAATAGCCACCAAGAGCCCCATTAGGTAGTGGTGAGGAAGACGATCTGGAGAATCAAGTTTCTCTGTTCGTCCCCAATGCCGAAAGATGATCATATATATATATATATCCAGGTTCGGCAAGTGGGTTAGCCCCAGTTTGAAAATGGGTTAGAATAAAAGTGCAACATAACACTGTGGCGGGGGTAGGCAATTGCGGAGCCAGCCCCCTCATGAAGGGGGGGCACTTGTAAAAATAACGTTATGTATTTATATAAGATCGATATTGTTTTTGTTTTAAATCAGATGTAAATAGAATTTAAATAATCACCATGAGACAAATGGAGTGTGAACATGTCCTAAAGACATGATATGGACCTATTTACTTGCATCTAGTGAAAAAATAGATGAGTCTTACATAAATAAAAAATTAGGTTGGAGACGTAGGTCATCACTTTGTGTAGTATTTAATATAGATCTGATCAAAATAACCTTCTGTGTATATCTAATATTGCATAGTATTATGTATATTATGACATTCTACATACGTTTAGGATATTTTTATATGTAAGAAGAGTTTGAAATGATGACATTGGTATTGAAAAGATTTAATTTCTTTGAATAAGACCAACTATTCCTTTATATTAATTCTTCATATTGGAAAAACCACATAAATTTAATGTTCGATTTTGATTGTGTGGATTATTATTTAGTTTTTAAGATCACTCAAATAATTTCCTATATGATGAGTTTGACAAGCAAGTAACTAGAAAGTAACATAAAGTTAAGAAATGAATATATATGTAGTACCATGTGGTAATTACTATTATTATATATAAATCAAGAAATCCAATACTCTAGTAGTTTAAAGTTAAATAAAGACACTTATGATGGTGTTAAACTTATTCATAATTTTTACCTAATAAAGTCATAGATCTTATGATAATTTATTGTTCACTAAGTTCTAAGACAATTATTTCTATGTTGCATTGGAAACTAAGAAAATATCAAAATTCATTATCCTTGACATTAAGATGAAATCATATTTCTAATTTAGAGAAATAATATCTGCATAACTTGTGAATAGAAGTATAATTTTTAGGGTTCTTTCATAATGACACATGATATTACATTATTTTAACAAAGAATTATTGATGTATTGAAATCCAAAACAATACACTTATTTTGTTAAAAAAAATTAACAAATTTATCATGACACCATGTACTACTTAGAAATTATTATATTTTATTTGACTTTATCTTTACTAGCATGCATTACACATATAATAGAAAATAACCAGCATACACCATTTGCACAAGTAAAAGATACACACATAGAACTAATGTACTTACTACATCGAGATAACCAGCATACACCATTTAATAAAGAAAAATTCATTTAGTATGGAACAGTGAGATATATTTGTAAAGTAAAGAAATATCACTTATTTTAATAAAATTATCCTGTTTTGATGTATTTTTATTTATGATTCTTTACTAAAAATAGTATTATTAATGACATTATTTATGGAAGAGAGTTTATATATTTATAAATTAGGTTAATTAGTGTGTGAAGGAGATAACACATAAAAATAAATATAAACTTTGATACCATATAAAATACACATAAAATGTATATATGTTCAAAAAATTTCAAAATTTCTGGGGGGCAGGTGCCCCAGCTTGCCCCCTCCTCCCGCCACCACTGGATGATCGCCGTTCAGGTGACCGTTGCCTTGCAACTGCAGCACAGGTTCCACCTGGTTGAAGACTTGGGTCCCTTGGCCTTCACCATCATGGAGTAGAATGTATCCGTTGAAGCCCACATTATCTTCTACGGAGTCTGGATCATAACTGATCGCTTGGGCGATCCGGCACCAAGGTGCTTTGCGCCAGAAGGCACAGAACTCCTCCTTCGCTTCCGCTATCGTCTCTCTGAGGAAGACCACGCTCTGAAGTCATACTGGGAACTTCAGGAAGAAAATCCACACTAGGACTGATTTGCTCCACTTGTACGACTTGATGGTCTCCAGGATCGCGTACCCGCCACCGTCAACCTCTGTGTTTATGTCACTCAAGTAGAGGGCCCAACTAACTATGTAGATGACAACTTGAGTGATGACATTTCTTTCCTTCAGATGAGGCCTCTGATCGAACGACACATAAGAACCATCGACGACGATCTACTGGACGAGTTCCCCTCACGGACTGAACAACTTCCACACATGGTTGATACTGGAAGCCCAGTCATCAAGCCATCGGCCGAACTCAATCTCGGCTTTGACAATAGAGACGACGAAGAACCAGATTGGTAGTAAGGTTTAGCGTAGGGAGGAGGAAGCAATAGGCAACTCAGTTGGAGGCTTTATCAGACTGAAGCTAAGGTTACTAATAGGGAGAACTCGTACAAAGATGAGATATCCTATGCTAACAACCACAACAGTAGCCACCAAGAGCACCATGAGGTAGTGGTGAGGAAAACGATCTCGAGAATCAAGTTTCTTTGTTCGTCCCCAAAGCGTAAAGTTGATCATATATATATATATATATATATATATATATATATATATATATATATATATATATATATATCTAGGTCCGACAAGTGGGTCAGCCCCAGTTTGAAAATGGGTTAGAATAAAAGTGCAACATAACCCTATGGTAGGGGTAGGCAGTTGTGGAGCCAGCCCCCTCATGAAGGGGGGGGACTTGTAAAAATAACGTTATGTATTTATATAAGATCAATATTATTTTTGTTTTAAATCCGATGTAAATAGAATTTAAATAATCACCATGAGACAAATGGAGTGTGAACATGTCCCAAAGACATGATATGGACCTATTTACTTGCTTCTAGTGAGAAAAATATATGAGTCTTACATAAATAAAAAATTAGGTTGGAGACGTAGGTCATCACTTTGTGGAGTATTTAATATAGATCTGATCAAAATAACCTTCTTTGTATATCTAATATTGAATAGTTTTATGTATATTATAACATTTTACATACGTTTAGGATATTTTTATATGTAAGAAGAGTTTGAAATGATGACATTGGCATTGAAAAGATTTAATTTCTTTGAATAAGACCAACTATTCCTTTATATTAATTCTTCATATTGGAAAAACCACATAAATTTAATGTTCAATTTTGATTGTGTGGACGCAAATCATTTCCTACACGATGAGTTTGACAAGCAAGTAACTAGAAAGTAACATAAAGTTTAGAAATGAATATATAAGTAGTACCATGTGGCAATTACTATTATTATATATAAATCAAGAAATCCAATACTCTAGTAGTTTAAAGTTAAATAAAGATACTTATGATGGTGTTAAACTTATTCATAATTTTTACCTAATAAAGTAATAGATCTTATGATAATTTATTGTTCACTAAGTTCTAAAGACAATTATTTCTATGTTGCATTGGAAACTAAGAAAATATCAAAATTCATTATCCTTGACATTAAGATGAAATCATATTTCTAATTAAGAGAAATAATATTTGCATAAGTTGTGAATATAAGTATAATTTTAAGGGTTCTTTCATAATGACACATGATATTACATTAATTTAACAAAGAATTATTGATGTATAGAAATCCAAAACAATACACTTATTTTGTTAAAAATTATTAACAAATTTATCATGACACCATGTACTAATTAGAAACTATTATATTTTATTTAACTTTATCTTTACTAGCATGCATTACACATATAATAGAAAATAACCAGCATACACCATTTGCACAAGTAAAAGATACACACATAGAACTAATTTAATTGCTACATTGAGATAACCAGCATACACCATTTAATAAAGAACAATTCGTTTAGTATGGAACATCGAGATATATTTGTAAAGTAAAGAAATATCACTGATTTTTATAAAAATATCCTATTTTGATGTATTTTTATTTATGATTTTTTACTAAAAATAGTATTATTAATGACATTATCTATGGAAGAGAGTTTATGTATTTAGAAATTAGGTTAATTAGTATGTGAAGGAGATAACACATAAAAATAAATATAAACTTTGATACCATGTAAATACACATAAAATATATATATGTTCAAAAAAATTCAAAATTGGAGGGGGGCACGTGCCCCAGGTTGCCCCCCCTCCCACCGCCACTGCGGGGTAGGTTCCGAAAATGAACCCACGGGTGAGTGTAATAAACAATACTCACAAGAATTACTACTTAAGAGTCATAGATGTGAATATCGGAAATTTATATTGGATTTCACGATCAATATTTATGAGTTTGTAATTGAATGGATAAAAGATATTGGCATGGAATAAAAGAAATCTAAACTCAATCCCATGGATTTTGAGTCGAGTTGTGGGTGCCTATATTGTGTATAATGAAACATAAATTACTATTAGTTGCTATGAGTTTTAAAGAAATAAAACAAAATAATTTAGTACTATTTTTTGTGTCAAATGTATTGAAAATATACCAACCAACAATTGTCATTAAAAACAACTGATTAGTTTATTTTTTTTGTTTTTACATAAAAAATGTAAAATGTGTTAAAATAAAATACCTTTCAAACTTTAAATACTAAGAACAAAGTTGTCATTCAACATTAGAATTCATAATATTACGAATACTCGTGCCTATCTATTACACGATACAAAAGAAAGAAACTAAGATTACTACAATCGAATATTACACAATACTCATCCCTTCACTAGATAGCCTCCATGCACACATTATTGAAGTTTGATGCCAGAAAAATAATATGTGTTTAGGGGATGTGTTTGAAAGAGATCTAAAATGTGCTTATTTGTGCAAAGATGCATGTAGTTATACATTGAGTAGAGTGTGTTGCAGTTATAAATGAGTGTATATTTAAGGGGTGTTTATTTTTTTTAGCAATCTGAACATTTTCATTACTGAAAAGTCATATGACATCTACACATAGGAAAAGTGATTCTGAAAGTACATACAACCAAGAGCAGGGCTATCCAATCTCCAAAACTCATATTGGAATGATAATAAAATGCTTCTGCATTGATCTCTTTTCCACTAGGCTGGCATAAGCAACTTTTCATAAGAGATTCCTTCAACCTCAGCATAGATCGGAGATGATAAACCTGCAAATGAAAAATATACAGAGTAGTATTTTCCGCCACATGCAGAGTCATAGACCCAGTAGTGAATTCGAATAGAAAAAATCTAGGCCAGCAAGAGCCAAGACTCATAGCTCCCAAATAGATAGAACAACAACGTCGATAAGCAGCGACGACAACACCGACGAGCAGTGAGAAGCGGGCAGAAGAACCTGCCACAAAGAAAACAAGAAAAAAACAGGGAGGCCTGCGAAGAAGCACGGGGGCGGGGGATCTCGACTGTCGTAGGGACTGACGATCAGGGCAAGTCGCCCACTCTCCGCTCCACCCCAGCAAGCCAAAGAACCACCATGGCACGCTGCCCAAACCACCAGTGACACAGCCTCTAGATCGGAGGCCGAGTACCACCGCTGAGAAGGACGGGTCCTAGACAAAAAGCAGGCGAAGGCTCCAATCGTCGAAGCACCTTAAGACAACCGAGGAAGAAGAAGCCCAGGGGGGAGAGGGAACAATGTGCATTGGAAGCAAGCCTCCCCCCGAGCAGGGTCGGCGTAGGGGCAAGCCCTAGATCGCGGGAGCTATTTAAGGGGTGTTTATTGTTATATAAAATTGTTGCCTTCAGTTATGTCTTTGTTGTTGTAAGGATATATAAGATATTCATTGTGTGTCTAATAGAATACCAAGAATGCAAACCTTTTCATTCAGTTCATGTATGAATAGATGCACTGTATGAATAAAATTCTTTTTCTTTATGCACTCTATCAGTTTCCTCTCACTATTTCCATGGTGTTAAGGAAAAAAGTGTCATTTTACAAGAACATTTTGTTTGAGGAAGACACCGCTCCTTCATTTTCTCTTCTTCACTAGTCCATGTTGTCTTTCGTCTTTCATGGATTTGTAATTGTGAAGGATTACATGAACTCCTTTATCCAGTTTACTTCTATCTAGGTAAATACTCTAATACAAGTACCAACATTGTGTCAATCAATGTCTTGTTTGGCACTACTTGGACGTAATTTTAATGATTGCCATAGCATACGTCAAAGACAAGATCTGATCATTGATGCATATTTTTTTGAAGAATTTGTTGCAACATACATCAAGATAACAAGTAAATTTTTGGTGTATTTTTGAAGATGTCAAATATTTGTATGAATTTGTAACATATGTTGATTCTTGTGTTTGCTGGTGACCACAAGTTTTGCAGTATCAAGTATGAAAAAAAAATCTTCTCACTAGAGAATGATAATCTAATAGCGAAAGTTAGAAGGAGAAATCTAGCATTTGAAGCAGACTCATATGACATACGCGAAGGTTCTTGTTGTCTTGAAGCAGGTCGTGACAGACAACATATTTTCAAAGATTATAGATGTTGTCAGATATAGTGAAGCATTATATTTTACAACATGAGTTTTATGAAGACAAAGCGATCACCGTAATGAAGATGCAAATGCTTTAGACATAATTCAAAAATTTCTCTAGGAATGGAGGAAATTCTTCTGGAAAATTTTCTCATGACTTTTTATTATTGTGAACCAGATACACACATATGGTGAGAAAATTTATTACGGAAAAGTTGCTTAAAAGGTGTTGCGATGTTTCACCTCCAAGTAGGAATTTCTTATTTATACAATTATGAAGTCAAAAGACCTTTTTGTATGCTCTCTAAATGAATTGATCAACACTCTCATGTTACAAGATAGGATGAACTAATTTTCCAAAAGTAATGCTAAAAATATTTTTACCAATCTAAGGTTGAATATACGAAAAGGATGGCACATCAATGAGGTAGATTTGATTGAAGAGGTTCATCCGGTAGCAACAATGCAAAGCATAATGTGTTGATGATAAAGATAATGGGGGCGGAACCAAAACTTCATAGTTTTTTTTGGAGGGGTGTGGGGCAATTAAACTTTAGGGCTGATGTTAAAATGTAAAAAATATCATAATAGGTCGGTGTTGAACTTGGAACCTCAACTGAAAGAATCCTAGACAACTTTCATTAATCTGATATACTACTCAAAAATATATGTGACAGATTTAAGTAAATTTGAAGACTAGAAGAGTCAAACCCACACCCCTAGATGGCTAGATTTCATAAGACACTTCTATGTGTGAGGAAGAGAAGGGTGTGACTTTGGCGGGAAAATAAGTTTGAAGCGGGAGATGGACGGACGGTGAATTTGGGGGGCAGTAATATGTGGTTCCAGCAACTGTCGTTCGCGAGTGCGAAGGACGTTCGTGATGGTCAATGCCGGCAGTAATATGGTCTGGACGGACGGTGAATTTGGGGGGCAGTAATATGTGGTTCCAGCAACTGTCGTTCGCGAGTGCGAAGGACGTTCGTGATGGTCAATGCCGGCAGTAATATGGTCTGGACGGACGGTGAATTTGGGGGGCAGTAATATGTGGTTCCAGCAACTGTCGTTCGCGAGTGCGAAGGACGTTCGTGATGGTCAATGCCGGCAGTAATATGGTCTGGACAGCTTTCGGGCGAGTGGGGTAGGTTCCAGGGAAAGCGATGGAGTTTCGAGTTTCATTTATTATATTCTTCAGTTGGTAATGAGTGAGTTGGATGCATCACAAGTGGTGCGGGCTAATGAGATAGCAACAGGGCGCGAGTTGGAAGAACCTTGTCGTCCCGCGGATGTATCTAAAGACGGAAACAAGTCTTCTCACTCGCAGGGACCATTTCCATATATGGACGGTTTCGTGCCTTCCCCCTAGGGGTGAACATAATTTGGTTAATAGCCGATTAATCGAACGGTTAAGTCCGAATGGTTAATTTTATTGGGTCAATTTGGTTAATTCAGTTAATTTGGTTAATTTATTTTGGTTAATCAGTTAAATGGTTAATTTAACGGTTAACGATGTTTTTAGTTTGGTTAACCGAATTAATCGAATAGTCAGAATTTATTCATAAATAATATCCTACACATTCATATATATTGTACTTTTATTTCAAAATACTTCCCAATATATATAGTAATCAAGTTTTTACGAGCCATACAAAATTAAATTTACAACAATACTACTATAATATAACAATATTGTCCCAGATTCTATGACTATTTCAAATAATATTATTACACGAGTGTTATTCGGTTAACCAAATTAAACAACTGAATTAACCATTAACTGATTGGACAATAACCAAGTTAACGGACTCAATTTGGTTAGGTTAATGGTTAAAATCTCAAACTACAAATTAATTGTTTAACCGAACTGAATTAACCGTAACCGACTGAATTAACTGAATGCTCACCCCTATTCCCCCCTGTGCGAATAACTAGGGTGCTTGAAATTGCACAAGAGGACCACACCACGCAACCTATGGGCATAACAAGGAGGGTGCAAAATAGGCCCAAGACTGGAGATACTGAGTTAGGTTAACCTTTTATGGTATTAGGAGAGAGTAGCCCCGACATTCTTTATTTTCTTTTACCCTCTTTCATTGGCCAATAAATGTGATTTGAACCCAACGCATGTGATGCCATTGATGTGCACAAATCATATCATCTTTTGGATCATGTTTGGTTGCATTTTCATATTGTTTTGACTCAATTATCACTCTCGTTCATGCTAGATTCTATATGTTTTGCTATTTTTACTTGTCTCATGGTTTGAATTGTAGGTCTACATTTTACAATGAAATGATGAGGAACATATCCTATTATCACTTATTGGATCACTCCTCAAGTATCTACATATTTTGGGGTTCGAAAGTGCGCAAATACTACTTTTTACAGCATGTAAATCAGACCTACATACTGAAAGTTATGAGCAGAATAAACAACAGCCCAAAACAACCATTGACTCGCCGTGCACCTGACAGTTTCAGCATTTTGAAAAATACGAGTTTTTGTTTAAAATGAAGTGGAAACTTAATGGACGGTTATGCTCGGTCATTTGTGTCAGTTCCCTCATCTCAGAGCAAGCCTAGAGCAGAGGAGGGCGATTTGGAGGAGAAAAGATGTGGTTTCTTGCCAAAGGAGTCTATTTCTTCTTCTCTTCTTCTCCATTTTCTTCTCCGGAGGTGCAACAGAGCTTCTTCACTCTACAAAGCTTCTCGGGAGGGAAGTTTGTCCGGTTTGGAGCAACTGAACAAGTGGGATTTCATCCTCGAGTCGGAATTCTACCTTTCTTTGGTTACACCTTGGGATTGCTTAGCTTTTCCTTCTCTAAACCATGTTAAACTCTAAAATTTCTGCATATTTTCTACTGTACATCATTATGGACGAGTAAACTCTTTTTCTTGGGCATGGGAGAGTAACTCACATGTCATAGCTTGTATGAATATATGAATTTCGTACTAAATGTTAGTCTCTTGCATGTTCCAAGAGTTTTTTCAGATCTGAAATGCTTGTTTGTGTGATTGGCCATCATACTTGCATGCTTTATGCTTTCTTTCATAATCTGAGAAGATGTGTTTAAGAGTATAACGTTACTCTTTTGGCAACTTGTCCTTGACCGCAAGAGTGGCTGAAATTATGTTGAGGAGCAAGGTTTGTGATTTGAAATGAAATACATACATGAGAGTGATGTATGGAGTTAAAATCGTCATCACTTCACCAGGAGGTGAGTGATGACTACAAACCTCTTTTGTAAGTTAATGAACATGTTTAAATTCATATTTTAATATAAGATATGATGTGATAGTGAAATCTCAAGTCTAAAATCCTTCTAAATCTGAATCTTAACCTTTCTTAAGTGATAATTTACTATTTTGTTTTAATTCTATAATTTAGTTGTTCTAATCTAATCATCTTGTGTACAATGATCTAGATTATTGATAATCATAACTCTTGCGCCTAACTAACCAACGCTCCTTGTGTTCGACCTCGACTACAACTACTCTCGTATAATTGCGGGATATAGCTAGTTGAGTAAAAGATCATTCTTATGATTGAAACTCGTTAGCTTAAATAGCCAACAACCATCAACATCATTTACGACCAACTGAGGCGTAGCCATTTATTTGCATTTGAGATTTGGGTGATACATCTATACATGCGGATTGGGCCGGGTTACAAAGTAAAAAAAAGTAAAGAACACACACCGACATGTGCAAATACGTATGTGAGAATGGTGAATACACTAACAATCAATGCTTACTGTTTATTTATTGACTAATGGTACGTGGATACAATTTTGAGAAACCGAAAATGGAACGTTCTCCACCACAGAAAAGAATGAAGTAACAAATATAATAGATTATTTTATTTAAATCTCTCTTTCTTTGATGGATTTCTTTTTGGGCACAAAAATATGTCCATATAGCAAAATCCCTTCTTTCGGTTTCCCACATTGATGTTTCAATTCATAATTACTTCCTAAACCTACTATTCAGTATTGCAGCCAGTACACGACGTCTGGCTGTATTATGTTATCAGCTAGAACGTCAAACACACACAATAAGTGAAGAAGAAGAAGAGGTAATCTTGTTTGATTTATCTAAAGAAGAGTGAATTGCTAGCCTTCAAGAGACACATGATAAGTATATTGAGTGCAAGAAGAAATTAAAAAAATCTAATAAAGCGAATGATGAGTTACATGCTAAACTTCTTGCTCTCACATCTGAAAATGAAAATATGTATGCTAAATTAAATGATCTTGGATTTGAAAAGGATAGTATTATTTCTGAAAATAGTACATTGAAATTATCTTTAAGTGATTGTAAGGTGAAGATTTTTACTCTAGAAACAAATTATGATATTATTTCTCAAGAAACAGTTGGACTGCTTGCAAAGTTAAATAATTTTCAAAAACAACCAATTCTATGCAATCATCTAGATTATGATACTATTGTGAAAGAAAGAGATTCTTTATTATCTAATCTAGATCAAGCAAAGTTAGATATTAAAAGGAGAATGGATGAGATTGCTAAGTTACAACAAGGAGTTAGTAGCTTAAGAAACAATGATGTTCTTGACAAGATCTTAAATGATTCTCGTGGTCAAATTGGAAGGAGAGGACTAGGTTACAAGCCTAAAGGAAAATCCTATCAAAAACCTAGTGGGGGAAGGACTCAAGTGCCAAAGACTCAATATATGTATGTACCTAAAGGCAAGTATACATATGTACCCAAGAACAAGCTAGATCAAACTCGTAAAAAGAGAAATGAGATTGATTCTATATGTTGCCATTACTGTTTTCGTCTTGGTCATTATTCCTTCTCATGTCCTTACAAGAAAAATGATGTTGAGTTGGTATGGGTTCAAAAACCCCCAAACTAGATAGATTAGTTTAAAGTTGAGATATGACCAAAGACTCTAAATTGTATATCTTAATGTCTATCTCAACTTAACATAATGAGATAACAAATTGATTCAAGTAACTAAAATTTCTAACTTGAAAATACACATTTTTATATAGAACCTGCAGAGACACATCTTTAATAACTTGTTTTAGTTTAGGTTCCTAAAGCCTAGAGATTTGAATATGATTAGTTGAGATTTGACTCAAATGTTACTTTGATACTTAAATGTTTTATCTCAACTAAACTGAGTTTTAAATTGCATAGTTGAATTTGAAGTGATCTATGCTTTACTTGCAAATAATTATTGAAAAATGATACAAACACATTCTCGGTCGAGAAAATGTTCGACCGAGAACACTATCGGTCGAGAATTAGTCGACCGAGCAGGTTACTGTTTTTAAGCTTGCAAAAATTTGATAAAACATGTACAAACAACAACATTCTCAGTCGAGAAAATCTTCGACCGAGATAAATTTGATCAAAGAAAAGTTCGACCGAAACTAGTTCTGCTAAATCTGTTTAATTGATCTAGTTTGCTATCAATTTGCTATTAATGATTGAGTTAATATGCAAATCAATATTGAATCTTGGAGAAAATTCTTTAAACATATAACATAAATTGCAAGCTCATTTTTAATTGCTATAATCTCCTACATGGTTTGGCTTAAAACTAAACATTATAAACCATGTTGATCTAATTACTATTTTATAATAATCCGCATGGTTTGTCCTAAGTATTCCTTGGTCTATCCATATAAAAATCATGTGTCTTGAAATTTGTCATAATCATTGTGTTTACTGTTTTATCATGATCATTGTGTTCCATCTTTTACTTGGTTTTCCTAAAATAATCTTTAATCTATACACAAACCATGAATGGATATTATTTTCAGAATGATCATTATGATTCAGCTCATTACATATAAAGATGATGTTATCATTGAAAATGCCATTTTGCATAACAGTAAAACTCTATGGCATAAATGCATCTTGACATCATATATAATGATTATCATGTGCATGGCTTGTATCATCTCATGTAATAAATGAATGATTTTTGCTAGATGACACTATGGCAAGATGGATAGTTTGTTTCTTAGAACAAGAATATTAATGTCTTATCTAGCTATTTGTTCTAAGTAATCAAAAGCAAAATCTTGATTTTAAGAACTTGAGATATAAAACTTGTTCTTAATTTATACTCAAGGATGACTGATTCTAAAGAGTTAATCTAGAAATAAGTTTAAAATAAGAGATTTGTTTAAGATAAGGAGCTATTTAAATGCTACATTTGAAATCTATTATAACCAAAATCAAGAGCAAGGTACTAAAATCTTATATTACTTATAAATAAATATTGAAAGTTGCATTCGTGCTATGATTGAACATGTTGTAGATGTAGCTCAATTACCTTTTTGTAAGAAAAACAATCATATCAAAATTCCTTATTTCATGAAGCACATACATTTTGAAAAACTACTTAAGAAAATCAAGAACAAAGACTTCATTGTGATGCCTATATTAAGTTTTCAATTGATAAAACTTCTTCAAAATAAGTATCACTCAAAGTGCTTCAAATTGATATACCTTTGATGATATTACATAAAGACTTTATGTTTCACATATATAAACATAAATGTGTAATTCAACATGAGTACTTAAACTATAAATGTGTAGAAATTGCCTCTTGGTTGAAATCAAGTTTGACCAAGGGGCGCCATGGTCGAAGTCAGGTCGACCTAAAATAAGCTTGACCAAATGCTTATTTTTAAATCATTTTCTTGCAATCAATCTTAGTATATTGAAAACAAGACTTAGTGCATAGCTCTCATAAAAGGTTAACTTATTATGATCTAATGCTTATTATGACCTTAGAATCCTTAAATTTTCTTGATTATAAGATTAAGAGGGAGTTCACAAAATTTTTTTAAACATCTTAGAAGAAAGTTGAAACAAGTTATGACCTTAGTATCTTTAAAAGCAATTTTGGAGCCTACAATATGAATATAATGGAATTCTATAAACAAATTAGGGCTTAACATCCTGTGTATTTGTTAAGAGATACATTCATGTACTCTAAGGATTCTCATGTCATTTTCAGGGCTTAACATCCCTTGTAAAATGGATGAGAAATCAATATATGGATCCATCATGAGCTTAAACGGGTCTCATGTCATTTTTAGGGCTTAACATCCCTTGTAAAATGGATGAGAAATCAAAACACATATGCCATGAATCTAAAAGGATCTCATATCATTTCTAGGCTTAACATCCTTTGCAAATGATTGAGAAATAAATGGTGGCTAAATTTGACAATAAGTGATTTGCATCCCTTGTTTTTAAAACTGAATATCTTATTAAGGGGGAGTATCTAATTATCAAATTAAGGGGGAGTAATAAAAGTCATATTTAATGATTATATTGGTTATCTTTTTGAAATGACAAAGGGCGAGGAATAATATAAAATAAAGTGAGTTTCATAATCATCCAGCCAACACACACTTGCAAATAAGAGAATGGCTACAAAAGGTAAACTTAATGTATGAAACTCATATGATTTACATTTCCTTATTTTATATTTTAGAAATGTTTGTCATCTTCAAAAAGGGGGAGATTGTTGGATAAATTGGAATTTATTATAGTCCCTTTGTTTTGATGATGACAAACATTTCATTCTTGTGAATCTAACGTACTATTTGAGTGTTGCAGGAATTAGGTGAATGACACAACCTTTGGAAGATCTATATGCTCAAAATGCTTTAATTTCATAATTGTAATAAAATGTAAAAACTTGTACAAGTATATAATGTACAAGTACTTAGATATCATGTAAATCAAGCATTTAGATCTTCCCTAGCCAATCACAACACTTAGATAGGTCATCCCCTAAAATAGTGTCACAACTGCACACTGATACACACACTTAGTACATAGTTTAAAACATTGAAACAAAGTCATTCTCAGTCGACAAACTTCTCGACCGAGACACTCTCGGTCGACAATCTCCTCAACCGAGAATGACCCAAGTAGCCGTTAGACATAGCAGACAAGGTAGTTGGGAGTTGAAATCAAACATTATACACACTTGCTCTAGACTGTCCCTTGGTCGACAAAAACTTTGACCGATAGAGTTCTCGGTGGACAATTCCTCGACCGAGAAGAGCTCTGTCTGCACTTTTTAAAATTAATTAACTAGTCATTGCTAAAGAAATTAGTTGATACCTAACAGCTAGTTAAGCACTAAGAACCCCCTAGAAAGTGTCTAGAACATCCTTAAGCACTCATAGGCCATTCCTATAAATAGGACATGCCTTAGGACACCCAATATACACTTGTGCAATACTTGAGCACACATACTTGCAATTGGCAATCCACTCTTATGAGCAATTGAGCAACTCCAACATTTGTTATTCATTTCCACTGCTCGAAATTCGTTTCCTATAGGCTAGCATCTCCTACCCACATCACTTACACTTTCATATACATTGGTTAGGATATCAAAATGCTTGATCTAGGAAATCAAACCTTGTGCTACAACGGTAATTGTAATTTCCATTTTCCTTCTTGTTCTTTCTTATTGCTTGTACTCTCCTTGCTACTCCTAGGGTTGGAGGCTGTAGATTGGAGAGTGTTTATCTTCTCAGGTGGAGAAGGGTCTTCTTGGTGGAGAAGGAGGACTTTGGACTACTTCAAGAAGGATATCTCAATGGGAAGCTACTTCAAGAGGAAGGCTACTTCAAGGGGGAGCTTAAAGTTACTTTGAGGAAGGCTGCTTCGAGGTTGGTGAGACTACTTCAAGGTGAAGTCTATCCAAAGGGTGGTGAAAGTATTTGTAATTTTATGTAACATCCTTGCGAGGTAATAAAATTTAAATACTTTCAAAATCCCAATTGGAAACAATTGGGTAGTGGACTGACTCCTTTAGTTTTTACTAAAGGTGGAACCACTCTAAACACCTTGCCTCCTTCTTATTATCTCAATTGTGGTTGCTTGAGTTGAATTATTGTTAAAATATTTATAAAACCCTATTCACCCGCCCTCTAGTGGTTTTTCAACCTTTAATTAATCTTGTCTCAAGTTTCTACTAGGAATATATGTGACATATTTATTAAATAAAATTACATTTTAGAACCTAATTAAGTTATTATGTTAATATGTGATGTTTATTATAGAACCTTTTGCCACTTAATATGTTATATTTATTTTCAATCCTAAATATGTAATAGGATATCATTGTGTTATTCATGTTATGTGCATTAAAAATATACAGTAAGGCATAACTTTATCCTTGTTTGGTTGAAGCTAAGGAACCAAGCTTACTAACCTTGTAATCAAAGTATAGGGTAAGATTCTAGATTTTGGTATATTACAATATTTGACCCCTTGAAAGGATTTTGTCCTTGAAATGTAAGCATTCATATATTATCATTAAACTACACTCTATTCCTCAAAAGATTTAACCTAATAAGACAACTCTTATAAATATCAAGGTTACTTATACATCTTTTAATCATGAAGACTTTTTTTGTTATTCATGAATCCAACTAGAAGATCATATACATCTAGGATTGAATTTTAGGTCCTTGTGACTATAACCTAGAAACCATAAGGTTCCCATATAAAAACTAAAGATTCACCTAGTATAATTTCCCACATATTAGAGGGGTAAAGAGGGTAGGTCCACTTAACTTTTTCGTACATGCCATATCTTCCTAGGGTAAACATCCTAAGGCAGATAAGATTGAAATAGCTAAATTAACTGGACACTAATGGATTTGATATCATCTTGTAAGGAGTGGACCTGATAGGGGATCCACTCATCACTTAATTTTAGGAATAAACCCATCTAATCCAAACACCCTGAAAAGGTATGTTGGAATATGTGTATTTTGTTTCTTTTAAAAATATTGGTATACTAGACCAAAGTATAACATCGGAATATAAAATATATAACTATTAAAATGATTTATGTGTAGAATCATCCTTCACCGCGTAGGGTGATACAAAAGGAAACTATAATATAGAATAGGATCAATAGAGGGTTATCTAACCACCTTGAATTAATCTCCCAGAAAGGAACATCTACACATGGAGTTGTCCTATTCAACCTTGGTTAACTCCTCTTTTCTCGCTACCTAAGGGGTCGAAAGAATACCCCACAAGAGAAGACAAAGAAGGAAATTCTCTATATAAAATCCGGTATGAGCATATTATTTGGGGATTGAGCAACATTAGGAAAAAGGACATAAAATATAACAAGGCTTCCAATCCAAAAATAAAACTACCATCCAAGTGGATATCAAAATAATAATAACTTAAATACAATGATAAACAAGATCAACACTTGCCATTAGACAAAAGTAAGATGTTCCACAAAAGTACACATAAATATTTAGGGCACATAACCAATCAATGATGATGAACCTATATGCACATGAGAAAAAAATAGCACTAGCAAAATATTAATAAAAAATGGTCGATATGGCACATAACTCATAACCTGATAGAGTATGTAGTGTCTTTTCCCTAACCTCACAGTATACACACCTAACCAATTGGATTTGATCATTTGCACACACCTTAGAGGCTAGATAAACACACATGTATATTTCTAATTTGTAAGAGGACCTAGTATGACACACTCACTTAAACTAACCACACATTACCCGCAAGCACACGAGGTCATGTTGTAGTATAGGCAAGTAGTAAGAAAAGGGTTGGTCCGCAGAGAGGGGGTACTAGAGCTATGTTAGAGCAGGCTATGCTCCTAATGTAGAGTGTAGGGTTTTTAGGGTTTGATGGTGATTTGGTTGATTATTCTAATGAAGCAAGAAATTTAAAGAAAGAAGGAAAACAAGATTATCAAAAATCCTAAATTACCCTAAACAAGTAGGTGAGATTTATATTGGATTCAACTAATGTAGGTTTCTAGGGTAAGGAGTATCAAGGTAAATGAGAGCTAAGAGTAGGAAGAGAGAGTAGAGATGGGGGTGTTTCGCCCCGATGTTACTCACCATCTAGCCTTTAGAAAACTCTAGGAAATTACATGTTTCCCTCTTACTCTAGAAAATTAAATCTTACACCTAGTTATGGGAGAAGAAAATATTGTGAGGAAGAGATGGAGCTCACAGGGGATCCACTAATAGGACCTAGGAGCAAACTCTTAAATATCTATACACATTTCATTTTCACCTAGAACCTAAGTGTCATCAAACATCACACAACAAGAAAACTACATTAAGAAACAAAAATCAGTAATAAAACAATGGGAAATCAGATATTAGCATGATGTAATTATCCTTAAATAAAAATATGTTCAATACAAGTTACATTTCCTCCAACATGGTGTCATAGTAACATTTTTACCCCCCAAAAAGCCCACCACAAGGGCTTAGTTACACATGATTAAACAAATAAGCAAAAAGGATAGAAGAAAGAGATATAAGGACATGGTAGCTCATGGAAGATCATCCTTCTTCACCTCCTTTCTATTAAAGCTCATGCACCTCCGTCCAATATGGAAAATGGCATGAATGTATATGGTTTGGTGGTGAAAACCCTAGAAAACTAGGGTTTTTGGGTGAAAATGAGGTGGAAATGGAAGATGTAAGGTAGGTGGAGCTCTTCAATGCTAAGGGCAAAAGCAATGAATGCTAAATGTGGCTAATGAGAAGCTAAACTAGTGTTGTGGATGCCACTATGGTATATATAAATGGTGGGGAAACACTAGGATAAGTAGGGGTAAAATGGGTAAAATAGTTTAAAAAACTAGGGTTTAGGTGGCATCACGGCTATGATGGGTAGCACGCCCATGGTGGGTGGATTGTAGCAAGGTAGTGGTGGAAGGGAACGTGTGTGTTGGGAAGAGGAAAATGTTAGGTTCAAAGGTGGTGAAATGAAGGCTAGTAACCGGGCTGTGCTGGGTAGCATGAACATGGGGGGGGGGCTAGGTAGCACGACCATGGTGGGGGCTAGGTAGCACGTCCATGCTGGGTAGCACGTACATGGTGGGAGAGATAGATAGGAAGTCATTCTGCACAAAATGGCCATTTTGATCTTTGGAAACACGACCATGATGGGTAGAACAACCGTTCTGGGGGCTTCTTGGCACGACCGTGCTGGCTAGCACGACCATTCTGGGCAAGTTGTTGTAGCTTGTTGAGTTTTTTATCATCTCTGTGATTGTGGCATGTATCAGCAGAGTCGTTCCTTGGCACCACAGTCGTACTGAGGTCCTTAGTTGTACTTTGAGATTTAATCATCATCATCCATGGACTTATTTTCTTGAGTTGATGCTTGGTCACTAGGGGTAGGCTGAGGAAGCTTTGGGTTCTTCTTTGGAACCCACTATCTATCTCGTCCATACAAGCGTGACCCGAGTACCTGAAAAGCATGCAAAGAACATCCATAAGTGCATTTGACAGAAAAATACATGTTGAGGGAATAATTTGCAATCCAGCAATGTTTATGTAACACCCCTGACCTGGGTTATGACCTAACCCTGGAAGTTTTGCCTAAATATGTAATTAATATACTTGTGAACACTCCCTGGCATGTAATTAAGTTCCTCAGGAACATTTACTTTCAATTTTGCTCCTTTTTGTATAAAGTTGTAGCATTGTGTTGTATGCAGGGACCTATGTGCAAATTACCCAGTTTAAGGGTTGAACTTGCAAAATTCACAAGATAAGATGTTCCTTTGATGTTGAGACATCATGAAGATGTCTATGATGAAGTTTGAGGGATTTCCCAAGCTTGAGCACCAAGGTGCAGCTGTGGAAGCAATCCCCATGCTCAGAAACCCTAATTTGGGGTAAAGTGCAATTTACCCAAATTGAGGGGTCCAACTTGTAATTTTCACCATCTAGAACATCTTTTATGACTCTTGTCATCATTTAGAGTAGAAATGATGAAAGGGATACATCATTTAATAATCAGATGAGAAAAATGATCTTTGTGATAGATATCACCTAAAATGGGTATGAAACCCTTTCATGTATGTACCCTAGTTGAAGGATGGATTCCTTTACCCCTAGATCTTGAGATTTTATGAGATTTGTACAAGGATAGATGAGTTTGGACGTGCCTTTGAGCAAGGAGGGGCCTAGATGTGATTTCCAATCTTGTGAGGTCCTTAGAGTGTAAAAGAGGCTAAAGTATATAAGCCCTTTTCCCTTGCAATTAAGTGAACGAATTTTCTTTCCTTCACTTCTCTTCCTTTCTTGCTCAAACGACCAAGGGTAGCTCTGTAGCTCAGGGGGGGACGACCAACCTGTTCAAGGTAAGAAAACCCCACCTTCTAGCTCGAATTCATGGAGGAATTCACTTTCTAAGGTTGGTTTTATGGTTAGCTTACTTAGTCTTCTTGTTCTAGCCGACCAAAGCAACGTTTCCTTGGAGAATTCACCTCTGACCAAGTTGTGGAAGCTCATGGACGCCATTAAAGCTTGGAGCTTGAAGGCTTGGAGCTCTAAGATCAACCTTTAGGCGGGTTTTATAACTCTAAACTTTTGCTTTATATGCATGCTTAATCCTTGCAATTTACTTGGTAAAATCCCCTTCTACCTCTCTTCTTCCTTGCACGTTTGCAAGCAAATCAGTGGAGGAACCGACCTTGCTAGAGGTTGAAGATGAGGGGCGTGATTCCCTATGTTACTTTTTCAAATGACCTTGGACCCTTTTGGTCCAAACGGTTGCAAACCGTTTGGGTTCAAACGGTTTCAAACCGTTTGCTCTCAAACGGTCTTGCAAGACCGTTTGGATTGAAACGGTCTCAAGACCATTTGAAAGAGTTGACCAAGGGACGAACGTTTGAGGGTCTGTTCCTAATATATTGAATTTCATCTTTGCAAAGAATCAAAGTCTAATTCTTAACCGATTGAGAGTTGAAGGCACTTCAACATGAAACCCTAATCGGGTGGAAAAGTGCTGATTTAACATATAGATCTTGTTGAGTTTTGGGTTGAAGGACCCAAACGGTCTCAAGACCGTTTGGGGATTCCTCCAAACGGTCCTAAGACCGTTTGGGCATAACCCAAGACCGTTTGAAGGTCTAGGGTTGAGTTAATCTAATGGTTTGAGGGTCCAATTGTAGGGAATTGATGAATTGATGAAAATTGCTGATTTTGACCTAATTGGACTTCAACCTTAGTCAAAACGACTTGGATTTTGGTCAAACTTTGGGCAAACGGTCTCAAGACCGTTTGGATGATGTCCAAACGACCTCAAGACCGTTTGGGCCAAGTTTGAGCCCAATTGGAGGTCAATTGATAGGTTCAACCTTGAGTTGATTCATATTGTTGAACATTGATGACCATCCGATTGGAAACCCTAATTGAGAACGATTGAACCCTAATTGGATTGCAATTGAGGGTCAATTTGATGTCTAATAGGCTAAGGCTAACCCTAATTGACTCAATTTATAAGTGGTTAGCATAGCTTTAACCAATTGAGGACTTCAACACACATATCCATGAACATTGGTAACCTTTGAACCACTTTGGAGGTCCAAACGGTTTGAGCCCTCTTTGGACCAAACGGTCTCAAGACCGTTTGAGACCAAACGGTCTCAAGACCGTTTGGGGCCAAACGGTCTCAAGACCGTTTGGGCTCAAACGACCTCAGGATCGTTTGGTCCAATCGATCTCAAGTAATTTTGATCAAATGGTTTCAAACCGATTGAGGCTCCAAACGGTTTGGAAGTCAACCCTTCCAAACGGTCTTCACCTCCAAACGGTCTCAAGACCGTTTGGGTGGTTGAAACCGTTTGAAGGCTGAAACCGTTTGGAGATTGGTGATGGTTTGTACTTAACCATTTGAAGATGTAATTAGTTCAATGGTGATCCAATCTAAACCCTAATGGTAACCTAGGTCATTAAGGGACTATGTGATTAGTGAGTTAACCCATGATGGTGATCATGTGGCAAATTACCAAAATACCCTTGAGGGGTCTAAAGGGGTAAAACCTTGTTCTAATCAAACCCTAAACATATGATGTTGATGATTTGGCTTATGTTAGTCAATGGAAACTTATCTCAACCTGATCTAGAGTGGTGTTGCCACCATCTACTAGTGAGAGGAGAGAGAAAGTATTTCTAGAGAGAGAAAGTATCCTAGAGAGAGAAAGTACCCTTTTTAGGTGGAAACTCTAGTGAGATACTTCAATTACACATGAATGTGCATGATTAGGGAATGACCCACCTATGTGAGGTCATGGAAACCCTAATTATGATATCTAATGGATCGTAATCTTAATTAAGAGCCTTAATGATGATGTTTCTCTTACATGATGATGTAATGAGTACAATTCACCATGGAGTGAATAGTAAACCCTAATTTTAGGGTGATGACTTGAAAGATGAATAGTAAACCCTAATTGTTGAATTGTTTACTATTATCTGTTGAATTAACCATGCAGGTTATTATGAGATGATGGTCACACCCAGGTATGGAATACCATGTTATATTCATTGAAAACATGTTTTAAGCTTTATGAATAGTGAACCATCTTAATGCACTGCTAAGTGACATCTTTTGTGATTTATGGGTTGTAAGAGCCATAAATGTTATCAAGGTCATGCTTGACAGATGACTTGAGATGAAATAATTGATGATTGTGAAGAGTTAGGCCTGCTACATTTTAGTATTCTCATATATAACTGTATTATTGTATGATGATAAGAATACTGAATGTACCTAACTAATCAAGTGAAATGTAGAGCCCTGATCATAGATCCATCATTGTCAGAGTTTAAATGATGGTGAAACAGGTTTTCCTAAGGGAACTCCTGGATCACATATTTTTGAGTATGTGGGGTACATGGATGTGTAGAACCTGACATCCTAGTGTAGGTATTTGATGTAGATTCTTGTAGTCCGTCATACCTTCACTATAAAAGAAAGGGTGAGTGGATGATGTAGATTCTAGTAGTCCATCAGACCCCACCACAAAGTCCTAAGGGTGAGATGTATCTCTACACTCCCTTAAAGACACAAATACCGTATCGGTGAAAGATAAACAAGAAATCTTCCGATAGCGAAGAGAGTACAGAATGCCACTGTAACTCTAAAAATAGCGAAGGACCAGAGTACCCTGGTGAGCTATTACAAAGACATCCCGCCAGATGTCAAACAATCAATCCTCTAACTGATTGAGGAAGATGAGGTCATAAGAATCCGGCTCTTTTAATGACCTATGTATGATACTGATGTGACTTCTTAGTGATCAGTTGGAGTATGAGTGGTATGCCTCATCTCCACAGGGCATAATAATGTTTGAAAAACATAATCAACAGTGTAGTACATCTGTTAGAGTTAACTACGAGTTATTTGATTGATGTTACCTTGAATAGCATAGATGTTCTCATATTTTAATATTGATTGAACTCTTGCTTATCATCAGAACTGCTAGTGAATATCTTGAAGGCTCTTATTGCTTTAGTTATTCCTTGCTTTGCTTATAAAGCCTAGTGGAGAGTTATAACTCTCGCTGGGGCATTTATGTATAATTGTCTCACCCCGTAGACTTTTACCTTTTTAGGTGGTCGTCGAAGACGGAGGAAAAAGAACTCTGGTGACCAATCCCAGCAACAGCAGCATCAGGAGCAGTAACTATCTCAGGTGGAGATCTAGCCTGCTTCATGGTGTAGATAGAGTCGAGTCCTATATGTCCTCTGTACTCTCAGGTCCTGGAGTGTTTTTGAGTATGAACTCTTGAGGATTTTGTATCATGTTGTATATAATTACTCAAGAAGTAATTGTCAGTGATGTAAACAGTTAAATCCTTTTTCTATGGAAAAGGTTTGTGGTCTCAGGCTCTTGTCTCGAAAAGTTTTAATTTCCCGTGATTTTTGTCTTCCGTTGTTTACCGATTGCTTCCGCACATGTTTAACTCGGGATTAATTCGTGGTTTAGAGATCGGAGCCCACAATTAAGTGGTATCAGAGCTCTAGGTTTGCCGAGTCTACAGAGGCATAGGACTTAGGAAGTCGAGTCGATCTTTAGTATTCCTTCCTTATCTAATAGAATCTTCTACTCCTCAGGAGAAGAAGATACTTAAGATGTCAGAGCCACATGATGAGTATGTGGAAGAAAGTAGTGCCAGTGCACCTCAAGGCGGTGCAGGAGTACCAGAGGTGGAACAGCCTGTACCAGAACAACCTAGAGAGCCACCCCAGTTTGGCCCAGCTGATATAGGTAACCCAGCAGTCCAGACAATGTTTGGGCAGTTCATGACTGCCATGACACATATAACCGACAGGTTGCCTATGCCTGCACCTAGGGCACCTGTCCAACCAGAGGCACAAGGTATCGGTAAGACATTCGAACGACTTCGTCGTGTCGGAGCTACCGAGTACCATGGGACCGCTGACCCCGCAGATGCTGATCTGTGGTTGACAGAGCTGGAGAAGGCTTTCAGGATCCTCAACATCCCTGAAGCTGAGAAGGTTAGACATGTTGTCTATCTTCTCAAAGGAAGTGCTGGTCACTGGTGGAACATGGAAGAGCAGAAGAGACCTGGGGTAGAGTTCTCATGGGAAGAGTTTCGTCGGGAATTTATCAATAGATATTTTCCAAAGACCTTCCTAGATGAGAAGATCTCTCAGTTTGAGAGACTGAGACAGGGTATGATGAACATTAGCGAGTACGAAGCTAAGTTCATGGAGCTGTTGCGGTTTTGTCCGCACATGGCTGCCACAGAAGAAGAAAGAATCAGAAGGTTTGAGAAGGGGTTGAATGCTGACATGTCTACCCCAGTGTCTGCCTTAGAGAACCGAGAGAGATTCTCTACCTTCGTTGAGTCAGTCCGAAGGATAGAGAGATCTGTGGTTGAGAAGAGGCAAACACAGAAAAGGTATCCACAGTTCCAGGGTTCTTCATCTATGGACTTTAAGAAGTCTAGATCCTCTGCACCTAACCCTCCACCATCTAGATCTAGTCCTCAGACTCAGTGGTCTCCTAGTAGAGGTAGAGGAAGAGGACAACCACCTCGGGAGACACAGAGTTCTGCATCAATGTCTGCTACCGGACCACAAAGACCACAAGAAAGAAGATGCTACAACTGCGGTAAGGTGGGACATTTGATGAAGGACTGCCGATCTAGGCCTGTCAGTGTGACACAGCCTCCAAGACAAGGACAACAGGGATCACAGGGAGGAAAATCTCAAGGAACAGGTCGAGGACGCGGGCAAGCGTCTCAAGCTGGATCATCAACACCACCTCAACAACAGGCTACGGCGAGGTTCTATGCTATGAACCCACCAGAGGCAGTGGTCAATCCACAAGTAGTGACAGGTCAGATGGAACTTTTATATTCTGATATGTCTAAATCTTGTGTAGTATCTGTTTTGATTGACCCGGGTGCTACACACTCTTTCATCACTCGAAGAGTGATTCGTAACGGCAATATGATAACTAGTCATAGGGCAGATAAGTTGTTGTTGGAGACTCCGTTGAGTGGGTCTGTTGTTCTGCAAGAAGTATGCTCTCCTTGTGTACTTTTCTTTTCTAAGCATCGCATTCAAGTGGATCTCATACCGCTTGATATGCAAGGATTTGATATAATCCTAGGGATGGATACCTTGGAAAGGTATCGAGTTGTCTTGGATTGTGAGTCCAAGCTGGCTGTGTTTGCTGATGAAAGCAACACATGGATCTTTCAAGGTGAAAGAAAGATTCTACCCACCTATCTTGTATCAGCTATGGTTGCTGATAAGTTGATGAGGCAAGGATGCTATGCATTCTTGGCCCATGTGGTAGATGTTACCAAGGAGAGTTCCAACCCTGCTGAAATTCCAATAGTTAGGGAATTCGAGGATGTGTTTCCCGAAGAACTTCCTGGTATACCACCACCCCGGGAAATTGATTTTGAAATCAATTTGGTCCCAGATACGAAACCCATAGCCCAGACTCCGTATAGGATGGCGCCTGCTGAGATGGCAGAACTCAAGAAACAGCTTCAAGAGTTACTTGAGAAGGGTTTCATCCGACCAAGTACCTCACCTTGGGGTGCTCCGGTTTTGTTTGTTAAAAAGAAAGATGGATCGATGCGGTTGTGCATTGATTATAGACAACTCAATAAAGTAACAATAAAGAATAAGTATCCTTTGCTGAGGATTGATGATCTCTTCGACCAGTTGCATGGTGCAACAGTCTTTTCCAAGATAGACTTAAGGTCTGGATATCATCAAATCCGCATTAAGGACAGTGACATATCCAAGTCTGCCTTTAGGACAAGATATGGTCACTATGAGTTCACGGTTATGTCGTTTGGACTAACCAATGCACCAGCTGCATTCATGGAACTCATGAATAGAGTCTTTTGACCTTTTCTTGATCAGTGTGTTGTCGTCTTCATAGATGACATACTGATTTATAGTAAGGATGCTCAGCAGCATGAGCAACACCTTCGCCAGACTTTGACCTTGCTAAGGGAACATAAGCTATACGCTAAGTTTAGCAAGTGTGAGTTCTGGTTATCTGAAGTATCCTTCCTTGGACATGTGGTATCTGCCTCGGGAATTCGTGTTGACCCTGCAAAAATAGAATTTGTTCTGCAGTGGGAACAACCGAAGACACCGACGGAGATTAGAAGTTTCTTGGGGTTAGCTGGTTATTATCGAAGGTTTATTAAGAATTTCAGTTCTATAGCCTTACCTTTGACCAAGTTAACCCGAAAGGATGTTCCTTTTGCTTGGAGTGATAAGTGTCAACAGTCTTTTCAGCTGTTGAAGGAGAGGTTAACGAGTGCACATGTGCTTGTGTTACCTGAGCAAGGAAAGGAATATATAATCTTTTGTGATGCCTCTAAGAATGGACTTGGATGTGTGTTGATGCAGGATAAACAAGTGATTTCTTTTGCTTCCCGACAGCTTAAGAAACACGAGGAGAATTATCCGACACACGATCTAGAGTTAGCTGTTGTGGTCCATGCTTTGAAAATCTGGAGACATTATCTCTACGGAGAAACTTTCCAGATTTTCACAGACCACAAGAACCTTAAATACATCTTCACTCAGCATGAGCTTAATATGAGGCAACGTCGCTGGATGGAGTTAATCAAGGACTACGATTGTACAATTGATTACCACCCGGGCAAAGCCAATGTGGTTGCTGATGCCTTGAGTAGGAAATCAGCAACATCAACCATGGATAGGGCACAACTAAGTTCCTTAGTATGCTCTAGAAGAGATATGCTTATCTCTTTAAGGCGAGACAATGTGCAGTTGAAGGCATCATTGTTAGCTGGTCTGTTAGCTGAGATGCAGATTAAACCTACCTTAAGAGAGCAGATAAAGGAGGCACAACAAGTAGATGCTTTTGTACAACAGATTAGATCTGGGTTGGGTGATGAGAAGCGAGAAGGATTTCATGAGTCAGATGACCAGGTGGCATGCTATAATGGAAGAATGATAGTGCCAGATGTGGACAACCTGAGGAAGTTAGTCCTGGAAGAAGCTCATTCTTCAATGTATGCTATGCATCCAGGGAGCACCAAGATGTATCGAAACTTGAAGGATATGTATTGGTGGCCTGGGATGAAGAAGGATGTAGCTGAGTTTGTTCTGAGGTGTCCTGTGTGTCAGCAGGTCAAAGCTGAACACCAGAAACTTGCAGGGACAATGCAACCCTTACCCATACCACAGTGGAAGTGGGACCATGTGACCATGGACTTTGTTGTTGGCCTACCCAAGACAAACAAAGGACATGATTCCATTTGGGTAATTGTTGATAGGTTGACAAAGACATCACATTTCTTACCTATCAAAACAACCTATTCTGCTGAAAGGTTATCCCAGTTATATGTTCAAGAGATAGTGCGTTTGCACGGAGTCCCTGTCACTATAGTTTCTGACAGAGGTCCCCAGTTTACAAGTCACTTTTGGGAACAGTTACACAGAGCCCTAGGCACCAAGCTAAGGTTTAGTACAACCTTTCATCCCCAGACTGATGGACAGTCAGAAAGGACTACACATACCTTAGAAGATCTGTTGAGAGCATGTGTTCTCCAGTTTACCGGGAGTTGGGATCTACATCTAAGCTTGATAGAGTTTGCCTATAACAATAGCTATCGACATAGCATTGATATGGCACCATATGAAGCCTTATATGGTAGACGTTGTAGATCACCATTGTGTTGGTATGAAACTGGTGAGCACCAGTTGTTAGGCCCTGATCTTGTGCAGCAAACTACAGAAAAGATTAAAGTTATACAACAACAGCTTAAGACTGCACAAGATAGGCAGAAGTCGTATGCCGATAAACGTCGTAGACCCCTAGAGTTCCAGGCTGGAGACAGAGTGTATCTCAAGGTCTCACCTTGGAAAGGAGTCCTTCATTTTGGGAAGAAAGGAAAGTTAGCTCCTAGATTTATGGGACCTTATCCAATTGTTGAAAAAGTTGGAAAGGTGGCCTATAGACTAGAGTTACCTCAGGAGTTGCAGAAGCTGCACCCTGTGTTTCACATTTCCATGCTGAGGAAATGTCATCCAGATACCGAGTCAGTTCTACAACCTATGGAAGTAGAATTGAATGAAGATATAACGTACGAGGAGGGACCAGTGTCAATCCTCGATAACAGAACTAAAAAGTTAAAGAAGAAGGATATAAGCCTTGTAAAATTCCTCTAGAACCATCGTGGTGTTGAAGAAGCCACTTGGGAACTAGAAGATGAAATGAGAAGAAAATATCCTGCTCTTTTCTTATAATATGCTTTATCGATTTCGGGGACGAAATCCTTTTGAAGGGGTAAAGAATTTGTAACACCCCTGACCTGGGTTATGACCTAACCCTGGAAGTTTTGCCTAAATATGTAATTAATATACTTGTGAACACTCCCTGGCATGTAATTAAGTTCCTCAGGAACATTTACTTTCAATTTTGCTCCTTTTTGTATAAAGTTGTAGCATTGTGTTGTATGCAGGGACCTATGTGCAAATTACCCAGTTTAAGGGTTGAACTTGAAACATTCACAAGATAAGATGTTCCTTTGATGTTGAGACATCATGAAGATGTCTATGATGAAGTTTGAGGGATTTCCCAAGCTTGAGCACCAAGGTGCAGCTGTGGAAGCAATCCCCATGCTCAGAAACCCTAATTTGGGGTAAAGTGCAATTTACCCAAATTGAGGGGTCCAACTTGTAATTTTCACCATCTAGAACATCTTTTATGACTCTTGTCATCATTTAGAGTAGAAATGATGAAAGGGATACATCATTTAATAATCATATGAGAAAAATGATCTTTGTGATAGAAATCACCTAAAATGGGTATGAAACCCTTTCATGTATGTACCCTAGTTGAAGGATGGATTCCTTTACCCCTAGATCTTGAGATTTTATGAGATTTGTACAAGGATAGATGAGTTTGGACGTGCCTTTGAGCAAGGAGGGGCCTAGATGTGATTTCCAATCTTGTGAGGTCCTTAGAGTGTAAAAGAGGCTAAAGTATATAAGCCCTTTTCCCTTGCAATTAAGTGAACGAATTTTCTTTCCTTCACTTCTCTTCCTTTCTTGCTCAAACGACCAAGGGTAGCTCTGGAGCTCAGGGGGGGACGACCAACCTGTTCAAGGTAAGAAAACCCCACCTTCTAGCTCGAATTCATGGAGGAATTCACTTTCTAAGGTTGGTTTTATGGTTAGCTTACTTAGTCTTCTTGTTCTAGCCGACCAAAGAAATGTTTCCTTGGAGAATTCACCTCTGACCAAGTTGTGGAAGCTCAAGGACGCCATTAAAGCTTGGAGCTTGAAGGCTTGGAGCTCTAAGATCAACCTTTAGGCGGGTTTTATAACTCTAAACTTTTGCTTTATATGTATGCTTAATCCTTGCAATTTACTTGGTAAAATCCCCTTCTACCTCTCTTCTTCCTTGCACGTTTGCAAGCAAATCAGTGGAGGAACCGACCTTGCTAGAGGTTGAAGATGAGGGGCATGATTCCCTATGTTACTTTTTCAAACGACCTTGGACCCTTTTGGTCCAAACGGTTGCAAACCGTTTGGGTTCAAACGGTTTCAAACCGTTTGCTCTCAAACGGTCTTGCAAGACCGTTTGGATTGAAACGGTCTCAAGACCGTTTCAAAGAGTTGACCAAGGGACGACCGTTTGAGGGTCTGTTCCTAATATATTGAATTTCATCTCTGCAAAGAATCAAAGTCTAATTCTTAACCGATTGAGAGTTGAAGGCACTTCAACATGAAACCCTAATCGGGTGGAAAAGTGCTGATTTAACATATAGATCTTGTTGAGTTTTGGGTTGAAGGACCCAAACGGTCTCAAGACCGTTTGGGGATTCCTCCAAACGGTCCTAAGACCTTTTGGGCATAACCCAAGACCGTTTGAAGGTCTAGGGTTGAGTTAATCTAATGGTTTGAGGGTCCAATTGTAGGGAATTGATGAATTGATGAAAATTGCTGATTTTGACCTAATTGGACTTCAACCTTAGTCAAAACGACTTGGATTTTGGTCAAACTTTGGGGAAACGGTCTCAAGACCGTTTGGATGATGTCCAAACGACCTCAAGACCGTTTGGGCCAAGTTTGAGCCCAATTGGAGGTCAATTGATAGGTTCAACCTTGAGTTGATTCATATTGTTGAACATTGATGACCATCCGATTGGAAACCCTAATTGAGAACGATTGAACCCTAATTGGATTGCAATTGAGGGTCAATTTGATGTCTAATAGGCTAAGGCTAACCCTAATTGACTCAATTTATAAGTGGTTAGCATAGCTTTAACCAATTGAGGACTTCAACACACATATCCATGAACATTGGTAACCTTTGAACCACTTTGGAGGTCCAAACGGTTTGAGCCCTCTTTGGACCAAACGGTCTCAAGACCGTTTGGATCCAAACGGTCTCAAGACCGTTTGAGACCAAACGGTCTCAAGACCGTTTGAGACCAAACGGTCTCAAGACCGTTTGGGGCCAAACGGTCTAAAGACCGTTTGGGCTCAAACGACCTCAGGATCGTTTGGTCCAATCGATCTCAAGTAATTTTGATCAAACGGTTTCAAACCGATTGAAGCTCCAAACGGTTTGGAAGTCAACCCTTCCAAACGGTCTTCACCTGCAAACGGTCTCAAGACCGTTTGGGTGGTTGAAACCGTTTGAAGGCTGAAACTGTTTGGAGATTGGTGATGGTTTGTACTTAACCATTTGAAGATGTAATTAGTTCAATGGTGATCCAATCTAAACCCTAATGGTAACCTAGGTCATTAAGGGACTATGTGATTAGTGAGTTAACCCATGATGGTGATCATGTGGCAAATTACCAAAATACCCTTGAGGGGTCTAAAGGGGTAAAACCTTGTTCTAATCAAACCCTAAACATATGATGTTGATGTTTTGGCTTATGTTAGTCAATGGAAACTTATCTCAACCTGATCTAGAGTGGTGTTGCCACCATCTACTAGTGAGAGGAGAGAGAAAGTATTTCTAGAGAGAGAAAGTATCCTAGAGAGAGAAAGTACCCTTTTTTGGTGGAAACTCTAGTGAGATACTTCAATTACACATGAATGTGCATGATTAGGGAATGACCCACCTATGTGAGGTCATGGAAACCCTAATTATGATATCTAATGGATCTTAATCTTAATTAAGAGCCTTAATGATGATGTTTCTCTTACATGATGATGTAATGAGTACAATTCACCATGGAGTGAATAGTAAACCCTAATTTTAGGGTGATGACTTGAAAGATGAATAGTAAACCCTAATTGTTGAATTGTTTACTATTATCTGTTGAATTAACCATGCAGGTTATTATGAGATGATGGTCACACCCAGGTATGGAATACCATGTTATATTCATTGAAAACATGTTTTAAGCTTTATGAATAGTGAACCATCTTAATGCACTGCTAAGTGACATCTTTTGTGATTTATGGGTTGTAAGAGCCATAAATGTTATCAAGGTCATGCTTGACAGATGACTTGAGATGAAATAATTGATGATTGTGAAGAGTTAGGCCTGCTACATTTTAGTATTCTCATATATAACTGTATTATTGTATGATGATAAGAATACTGAATGTACCTAACTAATCAAGTGAAATGTAGAGCCCTGATCATAGATCCATCATTGTCAGAGTTTAAATGATGGTGAAACAGGTTTTCCTAAGGGAACTCCTGGATCACATATTTTTGAGTATGTGGGGTACATGGATGTGTAGAACCTGACATCCTAGTGTAGGTATTTGATGTAGATTCTTGTAGTCCGTCATACCTTCACTATAAAAGAAAGGGTGAGTGGATGATGTAGATTCTAGTAGTCCATCAGACCCCACCACAAAGTCCTAAGGGTGAGATGTATCTCTACACTCCCTTAAAGACACAAATACCGTATCGGTGAAAGATAAACAAGAAATCTTCCGATAGCGAAGAGAGTACAGAATGCCACTGTAACTCTAAAAATAGCGAAGGACCAGAGTACCCTGGTGAGCTATTACAAAGACATCCCGCCAGATGTCAAACAATCAATCCTCTAACTGATTGAGGAAGATGAGGTCATAAGAATCCGGCTCTTTTAATGACCTATGTATGATACTGATGTGACTTCTTAGTGATCAGTTGGAGTATGAGTGGTATGCCTCATCTCCACAGGGCATAATAATGTTTGAAAAACATAATCAACAGTGTAGTACATCTGTTAGAGTTAACTACGAGTTATTTGATTGATGTTACCTTGAATAGCATAGATGTTCTCATATTTTAATATTGATTGAACTCTTGCTTATCATCAGAACTGCTAGTGAATATCTTGAAGGCTCTTATTGCTTTAGTTATTCCTTGCTTTGCTTATAAAGCCTAGTGGAGAGTTATAACTCTCGCTGGGGCATTTATGTATAATTGTCTCACCCCGTAGACTTTTACCTTTTTAGGTGGTCGTCGAAGACGGAGGAAAAAGAACTCTGGTGACCAATCCCAGCAACAGCAGCATCAGGAGCAGTAACTATCTCAGGTGGAGATCTAGCCTGCTTCATGGTGTAGATAGAGTCGAGTCCTATATGTCCTCTGTACTCTCAGGTCCTGGAGTGTTTTTGAGTATGAACTCTTGAGGATTTTGTATCATGTTGTATATAATTACTCAAGAAGTAATTGTCAGTGATGTAAACAGTTAAATCCTTTTTCTATGGAAAAGGTTTGTGGTCTCAGGCTCTTGTCTCGAAAAGTTTTAATTTCCCGTGATTTTTGTCTTCCGTTGTTTACCGATTGCTTCCGCACATGTTTAACTCGGGATTAATTCGTGGTTTAGAGATCGGAGCCCACAATTTATATGTAATTTGTAAAATGGGGTTGCATCAATAAAGAACATAAACAAACTTCAATATATAATGTGGGCAGAAAACCCAAGTATGGGGCACATAACCTTCATCCCAAAATAACATGGGCACATAAATCAGGTATGTGGGACATAATATACATCCTAAACATAAAGGACACATAACCCCATAAAACCAAAGCACTTATTTGTCTCTAGAGATATTGTATCACAAAGCTTGCAAAATGTAGAGGCAAGTGAAAGCTCATTCTTATAAATAGAATTAATATGATTTCCATCACATAAGTGGACAATATGACACCACATAAGTGGCATAATTAGAGTTCACAATGAGGAACAACATGGTTTGAATTTCAATAATTGTGATTTCATCATGATTTGAAGTATAGTTCTCGAGTCCAATATGAAATATAGATAGTTCAAGAACATTATGAATTCAAATTCATCAACATTAGACCAAGATAGGCCATCAAGTCCATAAAGATAATATTGATTAACAAATATTTCAAAGAGGCTCAAGAGAGAGATAAATAGGATTATATTCTCGATATGTGGAGATGCATAATACCTCAAGGATGTTTGTCAACTTGTCAAATTACAAACCCTAGATCCAAGTCAGGGTTCTTTTTCACCTAAAATAGATTGTTATATACAAACCATTAATTAGTATTAATATTATAATCCCAATATTATATACTCTTATTACATTTATATTTGGGTTATGAAATATATTTATTTAGATAGAGTAAAGTTTCCAGATTCCAATGAGTATTTTTGTGTAATTTTACAATGACTAGAGAATAAGGTATGGATTTTCAAATATTTACTAATTACTAATTTATTTAAAAGCAAATTGAATTTGCAAAAGATTTTTTTATTGTGGGGGGAAACCCAACCCCCCATGTGGAGGCCCATATAGAAGGGATGTAAAGATTGAAATGCCCTAGCATAAAAATCTAAAACATAGGATCATGACAGGGTATTACGGTCAAGATAACATGCGAGGGAAATTTTGATTCAACCAAAACATGATACAAAAGTACAACTTTACTCTTCTGAGGAAATCACAAATATGTTGTGCATAAAGGGAAAATTTAAGAAATCGATAAGGAGGATTATCCTCCTTTATCGGACTTGCCATGGTTGTAAGCAGTAAGATAGAAGTTTGAGATCTGGAACTGGGAAAAATAGGCTAGATCTTCTTTCTGCAAAAACAACTAGCTGCAATGGAAGAGGGCATCCTGTAGTACCTTGATCTCGGGGCAATATGATAGAAGGTGAAGATAATCTTTGACAGAGAGGGGTTTTGTAATGGCTAGGTGATGGCAAAACACTCAAGATAGGATGAAATTGATGTGAGATGAAAGTCACTCATGGTGACGTGAACACATAGGGTATGATACAATATATTGGTGTTGGGAGAAAATCACTCAATTCAAAGAGGGCCTGAGAAGAGAGAGAGAGAAAAAAAATTAGGCCAATCACATCAAGAGGAAATTAGGGATTGAGTTAATGCCCAATATGTGCGAAATCATCTCATGAATTTAATGCACTTAATTTCATGTCGTTTTGTGACTTATTGAGCGAAGAATCCTCAGAATACCAGGCCAAGCGGTCGTTGTTACTATTCACAATTTGAGAACATCTCCTACCTGAGGTAGGAGATGACATGTGTGTTATCATACCCCAATCAGTGCGTGCATAGGATGTAAGAAATTGAAAAGGTGCATGAAAAGGGAATAAATACTACACTTAAGAAAATTGAAACCAAAAACCAAAAATTCAAATTGTTTATATATAGTATTATTAAGTCTACTTTTGCAAATCACTTAAGGCTCAAACAAGCTCAAAATAGTACCAAATTAGGTACCTAAATCAACTAGGACATGTAGAATTCATTTTGGCATTAGTTTTCCCTTTTAGGATGGTTACTATTTTTTTATTGTTGACCTTTAGTTATATTCTCTTTCCTTAGTAGAGTTAAGATAGATAATACTATTCAATTAATGTGAAAATTAACACATAGACCAACTACGGTATGTAGAAACTGAATTTGGGACTTGTTTGCACTTTTGAGGACATATAATAATTAATGTAATATGTTTGGTCTTATCTCATATTTTCTTTTCCAAATGAGATTGGAATAGTTGTTATTGTTCAAATAATGTAAAATTTGGCCTCAAGATTACTAGAACCCGAGGAACATGTTTTTTTACCACTATGTTTGGGTTTTGAAGATTCCTTTCATGAATTTTAATACAATTAGAGATGTGGGCTCATCACCATTATATCCTTATAAAATTACATCATTTCCATAATTAGTTGTTTATTTAGAGTCTCATTATCTTCACATTGTTACCAAAAGAGTTACCATATATTATTGTGTATGAGTTTTTATTTTTTATTATTTATCTTATTAAGTCCTTTAATTCAATATTTATTTAGATAATGAAACATTATTCATATTTATGGTCATGGAAACACCAATTGTTATTTCGAAGCATATTATACCTCTTATTAAACATATTTTAGCCATTATGTGAATATATAGTTAGCAAAAGAAATATATTGACATGTTAATTGAATTTACTTACATGTTAGCATCTAATTAAATCATTATGTTAATATGAGATGTTGATTATAGAACCATATTCCAGTTAATGTGTTATATTTGTTTTCAATCCTAAATATGTAATGTGTTATTATTAATGTGACATCCCGCTATCACACAGACAATGAAATGCCACGTGAAAATGTGAGGAACTACCATAAACCACATATTATCAAAAACACAATTAAATTAAAACCGATTGCAGAAAGCATATGAAAGAGAGCCATTACATCCAATTTCTTCTCCTGTAAGGAAACATGTTATATAAACATACACAAGCCTTGATACAAGTTCATAGATTATAGGTATGTGTTGTCCTGTCAGCACAAGAGTTCACCACCTATTTATACATATATTATAGGCCACGTCAGGCCAACAACACGATATACAAAATTACAACAGCTAGTCATCGTGAAATGTCGTCAAAACACCTCCGAGGACCTGAGAGTACATGGATGACTCTAGGACTCTACTACAAAACCACCAAAATAGCAGCATGTCCATCTCTTGCCTTCTAATGCTCTTCCTCTTACTGCTCGGCCGCAACCTTGCGACCACCACCACATCTAGCGTGATCACCTAAAAAGGTTGTAAACCAGTGGGGTGAGACACACAGTCCTACTGAGAAACATAAGTCCCCACCAAAACTATAAAACCTCAAAAGGTTTAAAGAAGATAAAGAAGATAGCTGGTAAAGACATTAAGAGCAGCATACTGAGCAAGACTATTATTACCATCAATCTTACCAAGATATTCATGAGGCCTATATCCAGATTTCCTTTATGGAACATGATTGACAAGATAAGCTTTATGATAACTTATCACAAGATATCAAGATCGTACAAGTAACTATAAGAGATAAATGGATCATCTACATAAGCAGGGCCTCAACCAATGTTCCATGTTTTTCTCTAAGCAGTAGATACTTATTCGGCTGGATTACGTTTTATTATGCCCTGAGGAAGTGAGTTGTCCCTGCTCAAATCCAACCTTCGGCTACGAAGCCCAAAACTGGTGCCATACAAGGTCAATGGGAGAGTCGGACTCCATGACCTCACCTCCTCATGGTCAGTGCATGAAAACCAAAGCAGGACCGCAGTCTCATGCTTATATGGCCTCAACCTCATGGTTAGCTCTACAAGCTACCCATATCTCTAGCTCACCTTGGCACAGGTGCTAGTACACTTTTGAGCCACAGGCCTGATCATCATGCTCTTGAGCCATGAACTCATCCATGCTCTAACTCATTGAGTCATGGGCATGTTCACCATGTTCTTTACCATACAGAGACTACAACTGCAATTGTACTCTAATCCTCCTTATTTTTGGCTAGGAGAAACCCTACATATTCAACAATATGCGCTCCAGGTAATCCAACAGAATAAACCTATTTCACCATCACCAAATTCTGACGATGATGGATCAATGGCTAGGGCAAACTACATGATATGTTCCACTGTAATTAATTAGTATATTTTAAGTGAGTTGTTGAGGCAACCAAGTTACACAACATCGAGTTACATTATCACTGTCACTATAATGAGATCTCAATCCCTCCTCACAGATTGCTACTGCCTCTCAAGGCATCAACATCCTGTATCAACATCCTGGGATAGCTATCCCTTATCTCATCATTAGACGATAACACCTCAACTAGGAACTCAGCCTTTATCAGGTCCTCAGACCTATCTCATCATACTGGTGATGCATGTTATCTCATCAACAAGGATTATTATCATTTAGTGTTATTCAAAGCACATATACCTCATAGCTCTTACCTGGATACGAATCCATTTAATATACCTGCATGGTTAGTATACATATCAAGAGATATAATCTTAAATCACTAAACATAGATATTTATGATTATCACGCTATCATGTTAGGAACAACATCCATGCTTATATGAAGCATAAGCTGTATCAATCATATTATTGTTATCAAACCATGAGCATACACTATGCCCTATTCTTGTGAACATAACCATGTATCTTATCATCTTATGTAGCAACATCTTAGCTTCCCAACATACCCTGGTTCACGACCTACCATCATATCCCATTCCTAACATGGATGCGGGTTCAAGGTGATTAGTCCATTTATCGACAAGTATCATATCGACCATGAGCACGGCGCCCAAGACACCCTATTGCCCAACCATCAAACCATGTCATCCAAGGGACCCTCATGTCAGCCAAGGCACTCTATCGCCCAAAGCATCATGTCGTCCATGGGCAAGGTGGCCACTAAGACAACATATCGGCTAACTCAACTTAGGGTGTGTCGTGCAAACACAAACCCCATGCCCGACACAAGGTTTACCCATCTTACTCATATCGTTCAAGGAAGAGGCTAGGGTGTCGCCCACCTATAACAAACAATACTAAGGCACCACAAGAAGGCCTATCATCCAACTAGGTCAAGCACCTTATACCGGCCACCACTAAGACACCTATTAGGGTTTCACCATGCAAACACCATATCGGGCAACTCGAGACCAAACCATGTCACCCAAAATAGAGATAACTTACCAGCCACCATGTCGACCAAGGGGACATCCAAAGCAAGGGATAATCTCAGACAAAGCATATCATATAAGGATACTAACAAGGTGAAAGGGGTCATATCGGGCACAACGCCAAAATGGCTCAACTGAACATATCGACCAAGCTAAAACCCACAAAAGGGTGTATCATGGAAGGGCACAAGAACCTCACCAAGATGGTCATATTCAACCTCAAACTCTTTAGCAACAAACCCTAATTGATCAAGATAGTTGTCTCACCTCTCAACAACCAAGTGAGAGGGGTTTTGCACAACCTCCATCACAAATTGGGAAAAATGATGGATCATCTCCAACTTAGGTCATCACTCATCCAAAGGCTCACCTCTCAAATCCATGGTGAGAGGAGGGTGTTTCCCAAGAAACTAGAGCATACACTCACCTCTCAATGACTAAGGAAGAGAGGGGTTTTGCCTAAACCACTAGAGCTCAAACTCACTTCTCAAAACCAAGGAGAGAAAGGGGTATTGCCCCAAAGGAAACCCTAATCTATGGGTTCGGCCAACTAGGTCCAAAGGTACACAATAAACAACAAAATCATCAACATCATGATCACTATATCCACAAAATTAAAGGTACATGCTAGAGCAAGAAACACATCTAACAACATGCATGGCCAATCATGATCATATATGAACATGCAACATAAAAGAAGGTGGTATAGTTAGGGTTAGAAGTTATGTAACCTACCTTAAGCAAGCTCATCAAGCTCCAAATCTCCAAGCTTTAAGCTCCTAGCTCCAAGCCACACCACCTTCGGCCACCTCAAGGAAAGGAACAAAGCTCATAACCACCATGGCCAAAGAGAAAGCAAGAAGGAGAAGGAGATGCTAAGGGGAGAGGGAAGATGCTTACCAAGGAAGCAAGACTCAACTATGGTTCGACCACCAAGCTAGAGGAAGAAGAAGAGAACTCCTTCAAATGGATTGGCCACCAAGCACACCAAGGTAAGGTGTATCGTGCGCCAAGGAAGAGGGAGGCAACAAAGAACTAAAGGGATCCTAAGGAAGTGAAAGGGAAGGTATATATAGAAGAGGATGAACGGGGAACCAAGGCAAGGTTTCATCCCACTTAGGGAAACTTGCCCAACGTCTTGCCACCTTGCAAACCACATGTGCATGTCATGCCACACACTATCAAAGGATAGCCACTTGTCTAAGGTATGGTGACACAACCAAAGATAGGTCACATGGGTGACACACCCATACTGGACGATACACTCCTAGGCGACACAGCTCATGGCTGATACACCATGGACGACACAAGCACCCAACACACCCTTGCCCGATACAAGGCTCATCAAGGCAAGACAAAGCCCAAACAAGGAAAAACAAAGCCCAAGGCTACTCAAGAAACGAGCCCAACCCATCCTATCAACTCTAAAGGATGCAAGGAGAGAGAGAAACATCTCTCAAGGTGACAAACTTGCTCATCAACCCTAAAACTTGGGTTATTTGCAAGTAGCACTTCCAACTCTCAACAAAGCACAGACAAACCCTAATCACCACTTGAGGTGATTAGAAAGCAACTAAACACCAGGGTTAGGCAAAGAAAACAGGATAAGCCCAAAACATAGGTCAGGGTCCTTACAAGCCATAAACCTCTACAATGGGATTTCGTCCCCGAAATCCAAAGAAAAAAGTGAGGGATACTTCCTCCTCATCTCTTCCTCAAGATCTCATGTCGTTTCCTCAACACCACAATGATCCCAAAGAAATTTCACAAGAACCAAGTCTTTCCTTTTTAAATTCTTTACTCTTTTTTCAAGGATCATCACTGGACCTTCCTCGTAGGTCACATCTTCATCGATCTCAACCTCAATTGGTTGTATCACTGTCCTTGTGTCTGGATGACTTTTCTTTAGCATGCTGACATGGAACACCGGATGTAACATGTGCAACTCTGGTGACAGATCTAACTTATAAGCTACCTTGCCAACACGTGCTATTACCGGGTATGGCCCCATATACATGGGTGCCAGTTTGCCTTTCCAGCCAAACCTCGGCACACCTTTCCAAGGTGAGACCTTTATATACACTTTGTCTCCCACCAGGAACTCTAAAGGTCATCGGTGATTATCTACGTATGACTTTTATCTGTCATGTGCCACTTTCAACTTTTGTTGTATCACTCTGATCTTCTCTGTTGTCTGCTACACTAACTCAGAACCCAAAAGCTGATACTCACCGGACTCATACCAACATAGAGGAGATCTGCACTTCCATCCATATAGAGCCTCATAAGGAGCCATGTCGATGCTCCGCTGGGAACTATTGTTGTAGGCGAACTCTATCAAACTGAGATGTACATCCCATCTTCCTAGAAATTGCAAAACACATGCTCGGAGAAGATCCTCCAAAGTCTAAATATTCCTTTCAGACTGCCCATCTGTCTGTGGGGGGAAAGCAGTACTGAACCTCAAATGCGTTCCCAATGCTTTGTGTAGTTGTTCCCAAAAATGACTCATGAGCTGAGGACCTCTGTCGGAAACTATCGTTGTTGGTACACCATGCAAACACACTATCTCATCCCCATATCCGAGCAAGCTTCTCTGCTGTATATGTTGTCTTCATGGGTATGAAATGAGCAGACTTTGTCAATCTATCCACTATAACCCAAATGGAATCATGATTCCTAGTTGTCCTTGGCTAACCAACTACGAAATCCATGGTTATATGATCCCATTTCCACTACGGTATTGGCATGGGTTGTAACATACCTTTCGGCTTCTGATGCTTAGCCTTAACTTGCTGGCATACTGCACACCTAGCCACAAACTCAGCTACATACTTCTTTAAACCAGGCCACCAATACAGGTCCTTTAGGTTATGATACATCTTGGTAACTCCTAGATGCATAGCATACATTGATGTGTGTGCTACCTCGAGTACTAGCTTTCTTGGATTATCAACATCATAGACCACCATCATATCATGATAACAAACCAGTCCATCCTTAGACTCATGGAACCCATCACGCTTCTCGCTGCCAAACTCTGATCTGATCGACTGAACTGAAGCATTGGTCTGTTTTACATCCTTGATCTGCTGCCTCAACGTAGGCTTTACTTGCATCTCTGCTAACAATCCTACCAACAAGAAGACTTCCATCTGTACATTCATCTTCTGCAAAGAGACAAGCATATTCCACCTATGGCATACCAAGGAACTCAACTGTTCCTTCTTTGTGGAAAGAGAAGAAGACTTCATGCTAAGAGCATCAGCTACCACGTTTGCCTTACCAGGATGATACTCAATGGTGCAATCATAATCATTGATTAGCTCCATCCAGCGACATTGTCACATGTTCAGCTCACTCTGTGAGAAGATGTACTTTAAGTTCTTATGATCTTTAGAGATCTGACACACTTCCCCATAAAGATAGTGTCTCCAAATCTTCACAACTGATCGAACAAATTTTCTATCCTCGGTAGTAGGTACTTGTTCTTGATCGTAACTTTGTTCAACTGCCGGTAATCTATGCACAACCACATCGACCCATCTTTCTTTTTTACGAATAGGACCGGATCACTCCACGACGATGTGCTCGGCCTGATGAAACCTTTATCCAACAACTCTTGTAACTGCTTCTTCAGTTTTGCCATCTCATCTGGAGACATCTTGTACGGTGTCTGGACAACTGGCTGTGTTCCTGGCACCAGATTGATCTCAAAGTCAATATCTCGAGGTGGGGGACACCAGGAAACTCCTCCGGAAACACATATGCAAACTCTCGGACAACAAGCACCTCCTCAAGACTAGGACCTTTTGCCTTGGTATCCACAACTTGAGCTAGGAACACCTTACATCCTTATCACAACAAATTTTCTGCCACCATCGCTGATACTAAACACGTCGGAAAAATCTTCCTATCTCCTTGGAAGATCCACTTCTTACCACAGCCATCAAACACTGCCTGCTTGGAACCACAGTCCAACACAACCTTATACTTCTCTGAGGTATCCATCCCAAGGATCACATCGAATCCATGCATCTCAAGTGGTATAAGATCCACTTGTATACTGTGTCTCAGAAAAGATAAAACACAAGATGGGCACTCCTCTCGAAGCATCGAGGAACCATCAAGAGGGGTTTCTAGCAACAGGCTATCTTTCTTACAAATAACAGGTAAAAGACAGTTTTCAAGCATAGTTCGTGCGATAAAAGAGTGTGTAGCACCCGTGTCAACCAGAATAGATATAAAGTAAGAAGAAGACAAATCAAAATGAAATAACTCCATCAGACCTGCCACCACTTGCGGGTTGACTATTGCCTCCAGCTGACTCATTGCATAGAATCGAGCCATTGCTTGCTATCGTCCGCATCATCTGCTTCCTTGAGCAGATGATCCCTCTTGTGATGCTTGACCACGTCCTCTCCCTCTACTACTACTGGGTTGCTGTCTATCTGACCCTTGCTGGTTCTGCCTCGGCTGTTGTGTCACTTCAACATCTCTCTTTGGGCAATTTGACCTCAAGTGCCCAGTCTGTCCACAGTGGTAACATGACTTGCCTTCTATCTGCGGCCTATATGCCCCTGTCATTGTTACCGAAGTTGTACTATGAGCTTTGGATGGCAAAAATCCATGCCCTCTTCCCTTACTCGGAGACCACAGAGATGGTGCACGAGAACTCTGCATCGCGGAAGGTGCCGAATACCTTAGATTCTTGAACCCATAAAACCTCTATCTTTGAAACTAAGCCGACCTTTTCCTGTTCATGGACTCCCTTTTCTCCCTGACAGACCATTCAATCCTACGGATGGACTCCATGAACGTGGCAAACTGCTCCTGATTTTCCAAGGAAGCAGCAGGTGTTGACAGCTCAGCACTCAAACCGTCTGATTCGCTCATCATCTGTCGCTTCCATGTGAGGACAAAACCTCAGCAAGTACATGAACTTGGCTTCACACTCAGTGACACTCATCTGTCCTTGGTGCATATGCTGGAACTGGTTGATCTTCTCATCCAGATACGTCTCTGGGAAGTATTGGCTGAAGAACTTCCATCAGAAAACCTTCCAACAGATCACCTCACTAGGTCGCTTCTCCTCCTCGATGGCCTACCAGTGGCCAACACTACCTTTCAGAAGGTAGATAGTGTGCTTTACTTTTTCTGCTTCGAGGATGTCGAGGATCCAAAAGGCCTTCTCGAGACTTGTCATCCACAGATCTGCATCCTCTGGATCAGCCGTTCCAACGTAATCCGAAGCTTTGACTCGGCAAAGCTGCTCAAAGTTCTTCCCAATGTCTGATGGTTCACCATAGGGAGCATGTGCTCTTAGCGGAGGCACTGAAACTCTTTCCACCATGTGATTCATCGTATCCATTAACTGTCCCATAAGGTGCTGATAGGAAGGGCTTTTAAGAATGGTTGGGTCAAGTTGGGGGACCTCAGGCACCCGATTTTCATGTTCCTGCACTCTTGCTCCATCAACTGATGCAGCATCGCTGCTCTTGGAAGCATCTTCTTCATGGTTTCCAGACATCTTTAAGCTTTATCTTCCACTAAGGGCAGAAGGTTATTGTAAGCAAATCTAGAAAATCACAAGAATAGACACAAACCTAGTCCTAGATCCCTGTAGACTCAGAGAACCTAAAGCTCTGATACCAAGCTTATTGTGACATCCCGCTATCACACAGACAATGAAATGCCACATGAAAATGTGCAGAACTACCATAAACCACATATTATCAAAAACACAGGTTAATTAAAACTGATTGTAGAAAGCATATGAAAGAGAACCATTACATCTGATTTCTTCTCCTGCAAGGAAACATGTTATATAAACATACACAAGCCTTGATATAAGTTCATATCTTATAGGTATTTGTTGTCCTGTCAGCACAAGAGTTCAACACCAGTTTATACATATATTATAGGCCACGTCAGGCCAACAACAGGATATACAAAATTACAACAGCTAGTCATCGTGAAACATTGTCAAAACACCTCTGAGGACTTGAGTGTATAGGGATGACTCTAGGACTCTACTACAAAACCACAAAAATAGCAGCATGTCCATCTCTTGCCTTCTAATGCTCTTCCTCTTACTGTTCGGCCACAACCTCGCAACCACCACCACGTCTAGTGTGATCACCTAAAAAGCTTGTAAACCAGCAGGGTGAGACACATAGTCCCAACAAGAAACATAACTCCCCGCCAAAACTATAAACCTCAAAAGGTTTAAAGCAGATAGCTGGTAAAGACATATAATAAGAGTAGCATACTGAGCAAGACTATTATTACCATCAATCTTACCAAGATATTCATGAGGGCTATATCCTGATTTCCTTTATGGAACATGATTGACAAGATAAGCTTTATGAGAACTTATCACAAGATATCAAGATCATACAAGTAACTGTAAGAGATGACTAGATCATCTACATAAGCAAGGACTCAACCAATGTTATGTGTTTTGCTCTAAGTAGTATATACTTATTCAGCTGGATTACATTTTATTATGCCCTATGGAAGTGAGTTGTCCCTGCTCAAATCCAACCTTCAGATGTGAAGCCCAAAACCGGTGCCATACAAGGTCAATGGGAGAGCTGACTCCATGACCTCACCTCCTCATGGTCAGTGCATGAAAACCAAACTAGGACTGAAATCTCATGCTTATATGGCCTCAGCCTCAGGGTTAGCTCCGCAAGCTACCCATATCTCTAGTTCACCTTGACACAGGTGCTAGTATACTTTTGAGCCACGGGCCTGATCACCGTGCTCTTGATCCATGAACACATTCATGCTCTAACTCATTGAGTCATGGGCATGTTCACCATGCTCTTTACCATACAAGGTCTACAACTGCAGTTGTACTCTAATCCTCATTATTTTAAGCTAAGAGAAACCCTGCATATTCAACAATATGTGCTCCAGGTAATCCCGTAGGATAAACCTATTTCACCATCACCAAATTCTAACAATGATGGATCTATGGCCAAGGAAAACTACATGATTTGTTCCACTATAATTAATTAGTATATTTTAAGTGAGTTGTTGAGGCAACCAAGTTATACAACATCGAGTTACACTATCGCTATCACTATCATGGGATCTCAATCCCTCCTCACAGATTGCTACTGCCTCTCAAGGCATCAACATCCTGGGATAGCAATCCCTTATCTCATCACCAGAGGATAACACCTCAACTAGGCACTAAGCCTTTATCAGGTCCTTAGACCTATGTCATCATACTGGTGATGCATGTTATCTCATCAAAAGGGATTATTATCACTTAGTGTTATTCAAAGCACATATACCTCATAGCTCTTTCCTGGCTATGAATCCATTTAATATACCTGCATGGTTAGCATACATATCAAGAGATATAATATTAAATCACTAAACATGGATCTTTATGATTATCATGCTATCATGTTTGGAACAACATCCATGATTATATGAATAATAAGTTGTATCAATCATATTATTGTTATCAAACCATGAGAATACACTATTCCCTATTCTTGTGAACATAACCATGTATCTTATCATCTTATGTAGCAGCATCTTAGATTCCCAACATACCCCAGTTCACAACCTACCATCATATCCCATTAATAACATAGATGCAGGTTCAAGGTGATTAATCCATTTATTAGGATTTCTGAGTTAAACATAACCTTCACCAAAGATTCCAACTTCCCTCAGTATAAGTGTGGTGGGTAGCGCCACCCTCACCAAAAGAATAGTGGGCAAGATCTTATCCCTCATTATAGCCTATCGGCTAGGGTTTTCAAACCCTAAAGCACTTATGTCACCATATCGTCCATCAACACTTCACCCTATCGTGCACTAGAGAGCAACCAGGATTGAGTTGTGTCATGCAGCTTGAACTAGAGGTGTGTATAGTGCACAAGTAGCTAGGGTAAAATAACTTATCCTATCGACTAAGAACCCTATCGTTTACTAGGGTTAGGGTTTCTATCGGCCAATCCTCTCAACAAGGATCATATCGACCAGGAGCATGGCGTCCAAGACACCCTATCACCCAACCATCAAACCATGTCATCCAAGGGACCCTCATGTCGGCCAAGGCACTCTATCGCCCAAAGCATCATGTCATCCATGGGCAAGGTGGCCACTAAGGCATCATATCGGCTAACTGAACTTAGGGTGTGTCGTGCAAACACAAACCCCATGCCCGACACAAGGTTTACCCATCTTACTCATATCATTCAAGGAAGAGGCTAGGGTGTCGCCCACCCATAACAAACAATACTAAGGCACCACAAGAAGGCCTATCATCTAACTAGGTCAAGCACCTTATATCTGTCACCACTAAGGCACCTATTAGGGTTTCACCATGCAAACACAATATCAGGAAACTTAAGAACAAACGAAGTCGCCCAAAATAGAGATAACTTACCAACCACCATGTAGACCAAGGGGAAATCCAAAGCAAGGGATCATCTCGGCCAAAGCATATCGTCTAAGGATACTAACAAGGTGAAAGGGGTCATATCGGGCACAAAGCCAACATGGCTCAACTGAACATATCGACCAAGCTAAAACCCACAAAAGGGCGTATTGTGCAAGACCACAAGAACCTCACCAAGATGGTCATCTTCAACCTCAAACTCTTTAGCAACAAACCCTAATTGATCAAGATAGTTGGCTCACCTCTCAACAACCAAGTGAGAGGGGTTTTGCACAACCTCCATCACAAATTGGGCAATATGATGGATCATATCCAACTTAGGTCATCACTCATCCAAAGGCTCACCTGTCAAATCCATGGTGAGAGGAGGGTGTTGCCCAAGCAACTAGAGCATAGACTCACCTGTCAATGACTAAGGAAGAGAGGGGGTTTTCCTACACCACTAGAGCTCAAACTCACTTCTTAAAACTAAGGAGAGAAAGGGGTATTTCCCTAAAGGAAACCCTAATCGATGGGTTTAGCCAACTAGGTCCAAAGGTACACAATAAACAACAACATCATCAACAACATGATAACTATATCCATAAGATTAAAGGTACATGCTAGAGCAAGAAACACATCTAACAACATGCATGGCAGGTCATGATCATATATGAACATGAAACATAAAAGAAGGTAGTATAGTTAGGGTTAGAAGTTATGTAACCCGCCTTAAGCAAGCTCCTCAAGCTGCAAAGCTCCAAGCTTTAAGCTCCTAGCTCCAAGGCACACCACCTTCGGCCACCTCAAGGAAAGGAACAAAGCTCATAACCACCATGGCCGAAGAGCAAGAAAGAAGGAGAAGGAGATGCTATGGGGAGAGGGAAGATGCTTACCAAGGAAGCAAGACTCACCTATGGTTCGGCCACCAAGCTAGAGGAAGAAGAAGAGAACTCCTTCAAAGGGATCGGCCACAAAGCACACCAAGGGAAGGTGTATTGTGCACCAAGGAAGAGGGAGGCAACAAATAACTAAAGGGATCCTAAGCAAGTGAAAGGGAAGGTATATATAGAAGAGGATGAAGGGGGGACCAAGGCAAGGTGTTGTCCCACTTAGGGACACTTGCCCAATGTCTTGCCACCTTGCAAACCACATGTGCATGTCATGCCACCCACTATCAAAGGATAACCACTTGTCCAAGGTATGGTGACACAACCAAAGCTAGGTCACATGGGCGACACACCCATACTGGACGATACAACTCATGGTTGATACACCATGGCTGACACAAGCACCCAACACACCCTTGCCTGATACAAGGCTCATAAAGGCAAGACAAAGCCAAAACAAGGCCCAAGTCTACTCAAGCAACGAGCCCAACCCATCCTCTCAACTCTATAGGATGCAAGGAGAGAGAGAAACATCTCTCAAGGTGACAAACTTGCTCATCAACCCTAAAACTTGGGTTATTTGCAAGTAGCACCTCCAACTGTCAACAAAGCACAAACAAACCCTAATCACCACTTCAGGTGATTAGCAAGCAACTAAACACCAGGGTTAGGCAAAGCAAATAGGATAAACCCAAAACAAAGGTCGGGGTCCTTACAGTTAAGTTACTCATGCTATGTTCAATAACGACATACATTAAGGTATAATTTTATCATTGTTTGGTCAAATCTAAGGATCTGAGCTTACTAACCTTCTAAACAAGGTATAGAGTAAGATTCAAGGTTTTTGTATGTTACAACATCCACTTAATAGATGTAAATATTTGTGTTTTTCCTCTCTCAATCCTGATTAATTCAATTTCATGGTTTCAATAAGCTCGTCAGCTTTAGCAGAATTCTTGCTCAGAAAGCATCCAATGGATCTCACATCTACTAAGGTACTCACATCATCACCCAACCCGATATAGAAAATATATGTTCACTTCCACTCTGATAGATTTTCTTGAGGACACTTTTGCAACAACTCCTTAAATTGTGTTGATCCTTCACTAACATGTCTCTATCAAATTATTTTAAGCTTGTTATTTGATTTAAAACTCCTGCTACTTTTTTTTGGTGGGAAGAAGTGATTTAGGAATGTTTCAAGAAGTGTGCCTCACATGGTGACAAGCCATTGGCATGGAAACAAGGCAAATATGCATCACATCATCTTCTACTGTCACCACACTCCCTAGAAATGGAAAACTTGGAGATTGGAGCATTTGGATGCTAGGCCTAAAAATTGATTTGGTTGTATTAATTTGATCATACTTGGGTCCCAAAAAAAGTGATATACTACAATTGATAATCTAAACATGGTCTAATTTGGAGCTTTATGTGGTTATAACATGGGGTAGCAAGCCGAAGATTTCTCTGTTGTTGTTCAAATGATTTGAACTTGGGGTAATAACAACTCATATGAAGGATTATGTCTCTTCCTTATTGTGTTGTCTCTACTAGAGTGCACTGATTCTATGTTCTTCAAAAAATGAATCAAGACATCAATATTGAACCCTAATCCAACCATTTACTAGTCCTTGATGGAGGAGATATGGATTTGTTAACAAAAAATAATGCAAACTAAAATTAATAAATGTAGCACTTACCACCCAAGTTAACCTCATTAACCCAAATGAAAAGGCTAGAAGGAGACCAACCATCTCCTATTTTTAAATTGTGATAAAACTATAATGATAAGCAAAACACATAATCATAAGCAATAGAATATATAGCATCTAAATAAATAAAAAAATAAAGATAGTGATATTTTTAGAGGTTCTAGCTTATATGGAAATTGTAGGGTTTTCGAAACCCTAATTTTAGTTTTTTGCCTTGCTAGTTGCCTCTCGTGATTTTTTCTCTTAATTAATGCTTTAATATAGTTGAAATATATAATGTATCCAAGTCCAAAAGTATTTTTTGATTTAGTTGAAATTATATATGGTTTTGATAACTCAAATATAAGCATTCATGAAAAATATAAGATTTTTTGAATAATTTTATGACTTGTTTTTGGCCAAGTTTTCCCAGGTCAAACTCAGCTGACCATGTATTCAAACTGAAATATAGTAGTGTGGTATTTGAAATTTATCTTTTCATTCGTACATCCAGTTGATATGAATTTTAACTAATATTAAGAAATTACATTATAAATATTTTTTTAAAATTTGCATAATGTTTTGATGACGTTTGATCTCTATAGAGACGAGTGTCGATCAAGTTTCCCTAAAATAAACTCGGCTGACCATGCATTTTGGCTGAAAAATAGGAATCTAGTATTTGATTTTATTTATTTATTGGTAACTTCGATCGATTAGAAAACTTTTTTGGAGCTCTAAAATGTAATTTCAGACGACATGCTAATTTTCCAGTAGAAATTTTTTCTGGAGCTCTAAAATGATATTTGACCTATTCAGTAGACACTTTTTAGTAACATATTTTTTATAAAAAAATCTGTTGAAATAATAGAAAGTGTAAGTTGGGTCCATTTGCAATTTACCCAAGCACCTTCATTGATCTATATGATTAACCTAGGACCCAAGGATCACTCATATTTAGTGATACATTTCACAGAAACGAAATCCTAGAGAGAGAGGAGAGCTAGGGTTTTGAGAGGAGAAAATGGTGGAGATGTTGACCTAGGGTTTAACTATTTAAAATATGATGAAATCAAGTAAGTTTAGCTACTTTTCATATACTTTAATGGTGAATTTTCTATAACATGTCAAGATATGTCCCTCCTCTAATTTGATTCGAAATGATTTCAAATCTCCCTCTTTTCTCACCATTTCTCTCCTATGCATGATTCTAGGGTTTCTGAGTTGAGAGGATGAAGAAATGGATTTAGTTGCTAGAGTTTGATTAGATTTCTAAAACTTCAGAGTTTGACCAATGTTTTTAAGGTACTTTCAACCTTAGGTGAGTGCTTTTCTCCCTCTTAAGTTATGTATTCCTGTTGAAAGCCTAATTCTATCTGGCTAAAATAATCAGAAAACTTGCTTGTATGTGTATGTGATTGGGTACAAATTTGGAAAGATATTAGGGAATGAAATTCCACTGATTTTGATTATTTCTAATTGAATTGAACTTTCTTAGTTCCTGATATATTGATGGATATTCATGTTAAAAACTATGGATAGATGACTTTTCTATTTCATGTGAACATTGCCTATAAATCAGCTCAATGTCTGATATGCTTGGGAATTGAATTGATATCTATATAATCATACTTGACTTGTATTAGAATGAATTATAAAGTGTATTTTCAAATATTACTAAAATCAAATATGATATACACATAAGGATCAATATGAGATGGTGATATTCCCTACTTAGGGTTTATGTTGATGGATTGAATCAAATAAGTCAATTAATTAATGTATACTTAAGACTAATGAATGAAATATGTGGAAATGGAAAATGGGGTTTCCATGTGTGTGAATAGCCCTAATGAATCGATGTGCGTCATTATGGAATTACTAAATGATGTGATTCTTATGATTTGTTGAACTAAGGATGACTTCTTGAATATGCTAGAAGTTCAGTATTAAGATGAGTACGAGTAATAAAGGTAGAACTTCTACATAACACCGTAAATGTGATGAAATGATAAAACTGCATACTAATACTTCAGTTGAAGATGATAACTCTAATAAGTATGATCTAAGCCTAATTCATCTATTTTAACATATTCATGGAATTAGATATGAATGTGAGTCTTTTATACAAGTTACATAACAATGAATTATGAAGCATGATTAGAGATTATGTTGTAATAAGATGCCACCCTAATTCATTTTTTTTACCTAAAGTGAGTAGTATAATTAGGAATGATCATTGTTGATTATGGAAATTCCATTTGAAGTCAATGACATGGTATACTTATCTAAATATAAAAAATGATACGAACAAAAATTTATTGAATGGTAATGGCAAGTTAAAGGTGAAACTAATTGAGTTATTATGATGAAGCTTTAATTTTATTTTAATTACATGTGGATTAACCAAAACTGAATGAAATATATTAAAATTGGACTTTGATGCATGTTAATGAGGAGATAAGTATTGTATATCAAGTGAATTATGAATGATTGTTTCCAAAAACTGTAATGAACATGAAATGAAAGAAGCTGATACTAATGAATATAAACTAATGGAAAATGATGAGAATTAATAGATGAATTTAAGAACCTAAACCCTAAAATGATGATTTCGATAATGCTAATGAATAATGATATCAAATGAGGGATTAAGGAATGCATGTAACTATAGTTGAATTCAATTAAAAGATGAGGCTCAAGCATTTAAATTGATTTATAAGAATGTGTTCTTGGATTGTGATTGGTTGATAGAATACTTGTAATATGAGGATGGAAAACTTGATGGACTTCAAATGATAATTGACATGTGTTGATTGGTAACCCTAATTGATGAGTGTGAAATAAAAGAAGAGGAGAACTAAGTGTGTTATGCATGTTTATGCAAGAAATTTATTTGCATCTATTGAAATTGGATGGAATAAATATATGTTGTATGAAAAATCTATTTTGATTATGATGAATGATATAATATATCTATATGCTTTTATTGTTTCTAGTTACAATGTCTTTGTGAATATTTGTTGAGAACTGTATTATAGAATGAACTGATAAGAAATATGTTGAGATTGAATTTAACATGAACTGATTACATTTGAGAAACCCAAATGAGGGTAAATACTAGACAATAAGATTATGTCTTGGGATGAAAGCCCATTGATGATGATGAAACCTTGATGGGGTAAATTCTAGGCAATGAGATTATGCTTCAGACTGAAAGCCCATTGATGATGAAAACTATGAGATGATGTAGAAATTGGAAATAATCATATGTGTGGAAAACTAAATATTTGTTGTGCTTCTTACTTTAATCATCGTTCTTTTTTTAAGCTTGATATGTTTCATGTTATTCTAGTTACACGAGAACACACAACATATGATATATGATGTTTTGATATCTTTTAAGATGATAAATGAGATTAATAACAAGTGGAATGATGAAGCATCTAGTTAGGTTCCCCGAACACCATGAGTTTCCCTCGAGGAACACACTTGGAAAATAAAACAAATTTCCTTGCAGTAATCGGTGAATTATGAGAAGCCTTTCCAGAGTGTGGATTGAGACCTTAAAGGTTAGACCACTAGCATTTAGGAGTGAGTCATCTGGAGTGGCTCTGGCCCTAGATCCCTACTGTGAAAGTCCATGTGGAATAGAGTCTAGAAAAATGAAATATATGAAATATGAAAATATGAGAAATGGTGTGATATGTGATATACTATTTTGTTGATTCCTATCTTGTGTACCTGAGATGAGGATGTGAGCCTCTTTAGTCAACCATGAGGTGCCCAGGGTCTGTTTTTGATATCAAAGGTTGTCCAGATAAACATTAAGATAGTGATGGCGAGTCATTGACACAAAAATCATGTGTGGTGACTTCTACTTGGTGAGGTACACATCAAGTAGTTTCAGGGCGAATGAATAGAAGATGACAAGTCGTGTAGAATATGATTTGAATGTTTGTTACATTCCTTGTACTTCTAGATGATGATTTTCTATTGTTGATTATGTTTATTGTTGTATAATATAATCATTCTATTATAGAAATTATCTATTTCATATTCTGATCTGTCTTGCTAGTAAATATTGGAATTTGTATATACTCTAAAGATGATTTTCATTGATAATATTGTATGGTAGACATGTTCTATGTGTACTTCAACTTCAAGATTATAGGATGTGTTCCTGATCCGGCTGGTGAGGTGTCACAAAGTTGATGGTAATGTTATATGTTGATTCAAAATGTTTAGATCTTGACTTGTTACTCATACCGAAGGATTGTTAATCTGAAGTAAGATGTATCTGCGGAATTGTTCTTAGACATGCTCTAAAAGATGTTTTTAGAGTTGGATTTGGTTTAAGTGATTACCTTATTTGTTTGATTAGATTACCATTGTAAACAAGATTTTAGCAGATGCTAGAACTATCTGCTAGACCTTTCAATATTCTGCAAGTTTCTTTTGTGTTCATTATACTTAATTTGATGATGATGCATGTACCTAGATTGAGTGGGAGGCAACCACTAACTGGGGCTCTATATCAGTCTTATGAGATTGTTTCAAATGTTTTTAGGTATAATTCTATCCACCAAAAAGGGAATGAAAAATAAGACTTATAAAATAATCTAAATAAATTAGAATGTCCCTGTACACTCTCTTTTTTGAGATGGGTAGTATATTGGGTTTGTTGTTTCATGTACATGTAATTGATGTAAACTGAAATATATGTGAGCAATAAGGTTTGATTTTGGATTTCATAGATTTGAATATGATTTGTGATATCTTAATGTGATGTTTGTGATGTGACATTGTTTTAGAAGGTTTTATGAGAAAGAAAAAGGAAAAGATTACATGTGATTTACATATACTATTTTAATCACCTTGTTGAGAATTCATTGTTTTGCTTCATTATCAGGATTTGGTTTAGGGATTCTCTCTAATGGTTGGAAATTATGCTAATCAAAAGAGAGGTCCCAACAACATGACTTTAGAGCCAGGCTAGATGAGTCTGCAGGGACAATAGGATCTAGGACTTAATGATAATGAGGATGTTGAATATAACCTGAATGATGTGCATATTGACTAAACTCAGTACCCAGATACTCTGGTCAAGTATTTTGAGGTTGAGATAAGATAGCATGGAACTGCCAACTAACTTTTTCTAGATTCCATGACCAAGTATCTGGATGACTACAGTTTGGGAGTATAATAAGCTGCAAGATGATAATAAATAAAAAGAATGGTGATAAAATGGTACAAGAGAAAGGATTTTCTAATTCAATATGGAACCTATGACAATCAAGAAATTCATATAGGAAAGATGAAAGCCTAATGGATTTTGAAGATAATTCCTAATGTGTTTGATATGAAAATTGTAAGAAAAAGCTAAGAGCAAAGAATGATGCACACTAAATAATCTCCTCTGTGAAGGAAAATGATGAATGAGGATGATAATATAGAATGAGTCATAATCTTGATCCATGATATACATAATCAAAATTTAAAAGATTATGAAAGGTGATGTGAATTACATCTTGATAAGTGATGTATTACTAAGATTTTTGAAGTCAATGTTTGTAATACTCAAAGAGAGATATGATGATAACCAAGGATGATATATCCATCTAATGCTAAAAAATGATGAGACACGAAAGGAAGATAAAATAGAAATTATCTAACTTGATGTCGAGATAGATGAAGGATTAAATGATATGATATTCTTCCAAATATTTTCAAAATTTTAGGAAAAAATCCTAAAAGGAGGGGAGAATTTGTAACGACTCATTTTCATATTAACCATTTATTTAGAGTTTACTTGGATGAATGTATGCTTAACTACATCGATCATTGTTTAAAGCTTGATTAATGATGGTAGTTCAATTATGATGTTCAAACATAATGAGAAGCTTTAATTATACTTTGATTCATGTAATTAAGGTTTGAAAATTGAAAACCCTAATCGGACAAATTAGGGTTATGGTAACGTATGAATACAAAATTTGATAAGTATAATGCGTGCTAAAAGATTTTTAGAATTTTATATACAACTTATATTTAGTTGAAATTTGGATAATGGTTTAAATATTCAAATGCAAGAATTATTGAAAAATATCAGAACTTCTGAATAATTTTATGACCTATTTGTTGGCCAAGTTTTCCCAGGACAAACTCAGTCAGCCATGTGTTCAAACTGAAATATAGAAGTATGGTATTTGAATTTTATCTTTTTATTGGTATAAATAATTGATATGAAATTTTAAGTGATGTTTTGAAACTCTATTATAGATATTACATTAAATATTCATAATTTTTGGATGAGTTTTGATTTCTACAGAGAGGGGTGTTTCCCCAGAATAAACTCGATCGACCATGCATTCCGCCTAAAAAACAATAGTCTAGTATTTGATTTTATTTATTTAATGGTAATTTAAATTGATTAGAAGATTTTATTGGAGCTTTGAAATGTTATTTTAGAGAACATTGTAATTTTTCATAATTTTTAGAGAATATTTGACCTATTCAGTAAATGATTTTTAGTAACATATTTCATGATAGAAAAATCCATTAAAATAAAAGCAAGTGTAAGTTGGGTCAATTTGCAATTGACCCAAGCACCTTAATTGATCTATATGAGAAACCTAGCAACCAAGGAGCTTTCGTAGTCCATTCTAGAGAAAGAGAATTCTAGAGAGAGAGAGGAGAGATGGGGTTTTGAGAGGAGAAAGTGGTGGAGATGTTGACCTAGGGTTTCACTATCCGAGATAGATGAAATCAAGTAGGTTTAGCTCATTTGCATATACCTTCATGGTGAATATTCTCTTAGATGTCAAGATTCCATCCATCCTCTGATTTGATTGGAAATGATATCAAATCTCCTTCTTTTCTCACCATTGCTATTCTATTAACCATTTCTAGGGTTTCCGAGTTGAGAGGAGGAAGAAATGAATTCAGTTGCTAGAGTTTAATTGGATTTCTAAAAATTCAAATATTGACCTACGTTTGTAAGATGCTTGCCACCTTAGGTGAGTGCTTTTCTCCCTCTTAAGCTTTGTATTCATGTTTAAAGCCTAATTCAATCTGGCTAAAATAATCAAAAATTATGATTATATCTGTATGTGATTGGATACTGATTTGGAAAGATATTAAGGAATCAATTCTACTAAGTTTGATTATTTCTCATTGAATTGAATTTGCTTAGTTCCTGATATATTGATCGACATTCCGTGGATAATTTTATGGATAGATGACTTTGCTATTTCATGTGAACATTGTCCAAACATCACCTCAATCCCCAATATGCTTGGGAATTGAATTGATACGTATAGAATCATACTTGAATTGTATTACAATGATTTATACAAGCATATTGTTGAATCTTACCAAAATTGAATATGATACATACATAAGGATCAGTAAGAGGTGGCGCTATTCCCTATTTAGGGTTTGTGTTGAGGGATTGAATCAATTGAGTCAACTAATTAATGTATACTTATGACTGATGAATGAAATGTGTTGAAATGGAAAGTAGAGTTTTCATGTGTGTGAATATCCCTAATGAACCGATGTGCATCATGATGGGATTAATGAATGATATGATTCTTATCATATGTTGATCTAAGGATGACTTCTTGAAAACCCTAGAAGTTTAGTATTAAGACGAGCATGAGTAATAAATCTAGAATTTGTATATAACATTGTAAATGTGATGAAATGATGAAATGTTTGTATTAATACTTCAATTGAAGATGATAAGTCTGATCAGTATGATCTAAGAATTATTCATCTACTTAGCATAATTTATGGAATTAGATATGAGTCTGAGTCTTTTATACAAGTTACATAACAATGAATTTTGAAGGATGATTAGAGTATCTTGTATCTTTATTTAGGATTATGTGGGAGCTATTGATGGGAGGCATGTTCATGCTTCCAACTTATTGGTTGAATTCAAGGGTAGATTTTGGGGCTAAAAAGAGTTCCCTACTCAGAATGTGCCCACTACAGTGAACTTTAATCTCACATTTTAATATGAAGGAGTTGTTCAATCTGTGTCATTCATCTATTTGATCAATAGTGGAGGGATCCTTCAGTCTCCTAAAGGGTCATTTCGGACTCTTGGATACCAAGATTCAGTTTCCATTTAAGACACAAGTTGATTTAGTTCTTGTGTGCTGCATTTTGCATAATTTTAGAGCATGCATGACCCGGAGGATTTAGGTAAGAATGCATGGATGATAGTGCAAAATCAGTTGAAAATCCTAGACCTCATCAGTTTTGAACACGTGCACTTGAAAGAGAGAACAACCTGGAGTGGTGTGCAATGATAGACACTATTGCTCAAGATATGTTGCTTGCAAGATCATCTTCATATTAGATGTTTAACATTAGATGTTTAACATTAGATGTTTTCATTACTATTTATTCTACATTTAAAATATCATGTATTTTAATATCATGTATTTTGGTTTTGATTAATGATATATTCTAGGATCTATTAACTTGTGAACATCATGCATTTGGGCTTAAAATATCATGCATCTCGATAACATGAATTTGGGTTTTGCATTAGATGTTATTTTCATATTTTGTGTTACATGTATTAAATTTTTAGGATAATGGTTGATTCAAAGGCCAAAGTTTTAGGTAAAAGTGAGAAGAATGATAAAAAAATTTAAGTGGTCCAAGAGCGTGTCTCAATTTTTAATAGAGACACTAGTTGGGCAAGTAAAAAGGGAAACAAAGTTGATAAGGGATTTAAGCGCAAGGCTTACACTACCGTTGCTCAGGTTGTGAGTGATAAGTTTAATGTGGCATGTCAGGAGAGCAATGTGGAGAACCATTTTAGGAGTCTTAAGAGAAATTAGCAGAAAGTTGTGAAATGAAGGGGCTTGAGTGGTTGCTGTTTTGACAATGTCTCAAAGACTATTGGATTGGATAAAGACACAATTGCTTCCTATTCTTTGTAAAATCTATTAATTTGTCTCTAGTAGTGCTATATAAAGAGAGGCATCCAAGTTGAGTCATAATTATAAATATTAAAACTCATTAATTGCTTAAAAATACTTCTTCCATAAATTGAAGGAAGGGGATGAAAATACGTTTAGTTACTATTATTTTTATCTACTTGCTAAAACATTGACTACAAATCAATGAATAAACTTTTAGGTCCTAAAGAGAAGATGTCCGTACCTCAACTTCAGCTATGCATACAAGGACTAAGTATGTGGATCTCAAATGTTTAAAAGTGTCTCGTAGCTCATGTATTTAGGGTCACCAAGACGATATTTGTCAATGAGTTTAGTGAATTTGTTTTGATATAATAATCAAATACGTAGAGTGTTACTATGATATTTTTTTGGGGAACTTGTTTAGTATTCCATAATTGAATTTTGTAAATGACTTATGGGAAATTTTAGTGATTAATCTATATGTCAAATTTTAAACATGAATGTTATGTTGAATCTAAATATAATATTGATATTAAAGTAATATTTTGATGTTCATCAGTTTACATGTTAGTCTGTTGTTGATCAACTGTATGGATTTTGTATGGATTTTCACTTAATTGTAATTTTGGAATTAGTTCTTGTTGCAAAATTTGATACCACCTCTAATAATCATGGTGTGGTTGGTTATTAGGAGTGGCACTTGACAACTTGGTATCAAATCTTAGATTGTCTCAATATTATAAATTTTGGCGAGTTTATGTCACCTTCTTAGACACAATGATATATATAGATCTATTATGAGAAATGATTAAGGAAAATACTATAGCCTCATATATAGTTATACCTTCAAAGGTTGAGAAGAATCTATTAGTTACATGAAAATAATAAGCCAAATAAGTAATCAAATATGACATTAATTACTAATACATATTTGAACCACATAATTGATTATGAAAGATCAAATAAGTGGAGTATCGAGCGACTAATACTCAAGTACCTAGGCCATTTATTTAAGTAACAGAGGAGCTTAGTATTATACTATCTAGCTAGACATGTCCTGATTGCCCTAGCTATGTAGCCGATACAACTGGCTAAGAATCTGATTACATGAGAGAAAAAATGATGAATAAAATAAGAGGCAATAACTTGATGGGTACATGTAGCAGTGGATGGGGTAATTAAGGATATAATAATATAATGAATGACCATACGACATGTGAAAATAAGCAAATAATGCAAATTACAGTGACTAGAATGGCAAAGAAAGATCGAGATAAAAAAATATTAGGGTAAGAAGGAGATAAATGATGACAGTGAATACAAAGCAAGAACAAGACTAGATGTAATAACAATGTCGAAAGGAGATCACATGAGTGTGGGAATGATGAAACTTATGATTGTAAACTCTAAAAGCTAAGTGTAAAAGAGTGAGACAAAGGTACACATTTATATAAGATACCTTTGTAAAAAAAAACAACCCTTAGAAACTTTTGGAAAATAAAAATAAGCAATACTTAAGCATAAAATAAGAAAGGACAAAAAGAATTCAATGCCTTGCAGCTTATACAAAGAGGAAAGATAGGACAATGAAATGTTGGAGAAAGGGATAATGGTGAGATTTATTAACTTTTGCGATACGAAAACCCTAGGTTATAACCCTAAACAATTGAGTATAAGTGTCCAGAGTAAATGGAAAAGGGCCTTGATAAGATGAGATATGGACAAGAAGTGTGGTTCTTGAACCTCATGTCAAGATATGGACTTAATTTAAGTGGTAATTTATTTGTTTTCTAAACCTAATTATTGTGATTAGTAGTCGAGTTAAATTAGCTAATTTTCATTATGCATGAATTAAGTATTAGTTGTTTGTACGTTGCACCAAAAAGAGATAACTAGAACATCTTAAAAGGGGTCTTATATGGATAAATAAAATGGTATGTAAATTTTAGGAGATAAGTCCTAATATTGGGGATGGATATGGTTTGAATAGAAAGTAATGTATATGAAAATGAAAATTGGAATATGAATAACTATGTCCCAATTGAATTGGAAGGAATGAGAGGAGATGAGATGACCACCTATTTACATGTTATGTTCTGCTTTGTGTAAGATTTATGAGAACTTCTGAAAAATGAGAAATTGGTACCATAATGTAAGTCCCTTACATGAAATTGTGAATATGAGTGATGCATTGAGAAATATATCATGTTCCTTGCTTGTTTATGGCTAATGTTGAGTATTTATGGAAATAAATGACACTTGGTTTAGATGATAATCCATAGGGACAACACTAAGAAAGCATGGTAGTTTCTAGAGGTATGTGGCCAAATAGTGAATACAATGAATGATGAGAAATGCAAGAGACTATATGGCTATTGTAAGTGACTTTTTCTATTTCATATTCATACAACTTACTACCTAGTTTTTCTTTATATCTTGTATTGTGTTGTATATTACAATACATAAAATTTGTATTGATACATCCTCCCCGTTGGAATGTTGTGAAGACAAAATTGGAAAAAGGAAAACAATTACATGAAGCCCATATGTTAACACTTGAAATTTAAATGGTTATTTCTTGTGTCCTTATTGTGGAAACGATCCATGTTTAATAGCAATACAAGAATATGAGCAAGATATTGTTATATGTGAAAGGATAGTATTTCACTTCCCTTGTATCCTAATGGAAAATAAAGGGCTAGTAAATCTTGTTAAAAACACAAATTGTGTACACTAAGATATATAATATTTTTGAAATGGGGGTAGAATGATAAAATGATTCCTCCTCTCTATGAATATCCATTATAATGACCCTTCTTTTGTTGATGCTCTTACAATATGAATGCATCAATTTAATGAAAGTGGAATCTTGATGCGTGCAAAATATATGATGTTACATTGATTATATCAATTTAAATGTTGGATTGTGTTTTTATTATCTCAACTTAGGAAAAAAATTAGGTTTTCTACAAATTTGGGACTTATCAATTTCTATATTATGAAATACGTGTCAGACATGGATCAAATCAAATAGTTGAATTCAATAAAGGAATTGTGCATCCACAACATCTCTATAGGTTTCATGGACCCTCCATAGTGATTGTTTGAGGGTGGTGGAATTGAGAGATGAATGCTCTATATATTTAATTAATGTAGATTACCGATGTGTGATAAATTTATGATTTTGAACTGATTAAATTTCCCAAATATAAGATTGGATTGTGCTTTTCTTATATAAATTTACATAAAAAGTTAGTTTTTACTCATTTTGGACTTATCTAGCTCTATATTATGAAATCCAGTCCAAATAGGGCTCCAATCAAAGAATTGAACTCAGTCTGGGAAATGTGCATCCTCAACCTCCCTGTAGGGTTCCTAGACACTCTAGAATATTGGTTTGGGGGTGGGTTGCTTTCCACCCATAAATTCACTAAAAATCCACAAGAAGAACAATGCATAGAAATAATTTACTGCCTAGATGATCCACTAGAAAACCAGTTGATCATTCGGTCACTCATAAGGCTTGTTTAATAAGAAGACTAAAGACATCAATCATTTGAATCTAGAAATAGTCAATTGACTAATGACATATTGCTCCCCAAGAAAAGCACCCCCAATCTACAGGTTGAACCCTAGTTGATCGATTGATTGGGGCAAAAACATTGAAGATATTAGTAGTTTTTCAACAAATTCACCTTTGAGCTGTGGAATATGTGTAGTTGGTCATCACCAAATGACATATGTATATGATTTTGTAATGACCCCGCCATCCAGTAACCCCCAATTAAAGAAGACCAAGACGTCAGAGTCGTTATCCAAATTTCCCAGATCAAAGGTTCGACAAATAATCAGTAATAATTATAAAATTCTACGATGACTATATTGAAAGCTGGAATAAAATAAAACTTTGCATACCTTTTTCAAAAACGTGGATATCTACTACTATCCACATCTGGACTCTATTCTAACTAATCCTCCTTGCACTTTATTTCTTAATTTCACAATATGCCACTTTACTATTTGTCCTTTTCAATTTGTACCTAAAACGTCGACAAACAAAATGTCAGTCAACATAAATGAATATGTTGGTATGTGGCGACAACCAAAATTGTGCAACTATGGTAACAATGTAAGCAACCAAATATCATTTAACAATCAAGGTTACATTTTAAGCAATACTACTCAATCCATACCTATCCCCTATCTCTATGTTGTCCTTGCAGTGGAATTGGATACTACCTCTCTCATATAGTAGATCCTTACCCCCATGGACCTACCTCACATGTAGCCATTAATTAGGGTTGTGGAGTTGCATGGCCCTACCCAAAGGTAGCCCAATCTCTGACTCATGGTGACTTGATGGACCTACCCCATAGGTAACCATGTACTAAGTCATCCAATGACCTGATGGACCTACCCCATGGGTAGCCATGTACTAGGTCAATATATCAAGCTACAGAGAGGACTAGGATCTGAGCTAGTAAGCATATATCTTAGGTGATAGTCATATCCACATTATAGTATGCATGAATTAAATTCATCAAACAGTTTAATTCAAGCCACCGATGAAAATTTCAAAAATCCTTGAAAAACTAATTCGGGATATTCATAAGTGTAACCACATACCTGATCCATAGGAACTTGATGTCAAAGCAATAATATTCAAGAACAATCAAACAAGCAATCAACCATATCCTGAAATTAATGCATAACATCCAAGTATCATTATTTTATCCAAAACATTCTCAAGATCGACTTGGATTCCACGTTAGGATTTCTAGGTCAACTTTAGAGTTTTATTAGGTTTTTATCCTCCATAATGCATTTATCACTTTTAATTCTCTTTTAGTTCACAAACCCTAATTTCAATATCATAGGCACAATTGAATGTCAATAAATCTGTTATTTCTAGGAAAAATGTCGTCCGTTAGATTGATGATCCGCTGGACCGGGCTGGATCCAATGATCTGTGATCGCACACCCCACCCGTGATTGAAAAGAAGAAAAAGGCAGATATGCCCTTACTTGGTAAAAGTAAGCATGAGGGCAAAGGGGTCTTTTACCCCTTATCTTCTTCAACCTCGGGCTGGCTCGTGAGAAGCCTAGTCGAGTCAACTCAGGGGTTGACTCCAGGCATCTGTGCGTCTGCAATCAAGCTGATCAGCCCAACAACTTCACCTGCCCCTTGTGAATCTTCTCGACCCTTCAATTGCAGGTTGGCTATGTTCCTCCACCGCCAGCAAGAAGTCGCTGCTCCGACGATGGTGACAGCTTGTTGAGGGGGAAGAATAGGTTGTCGGTCCAATTGAGGGAACGAGACTACTCGTCACACTGCTCTGAACTCGAGGGTAGGGTTCACGCAATCCCTCGTGAAGCCCAAACCCTTACCCTTATATTGGACTTCCTTGTAGGTGTTCCAGGATTTGGGGACTTCTCCAATCCTCCACGAAACTACCCATAAATTGGGTCGAGAAACTTCAGAAAAGACTCCCGAAGGTGATGGACTCATCCACACCTCAGCTTATTGCATCAAACGCAATAAAATATGATTCTTTCCACTCTACCTTTCCTTATATAACTTGGGCTAGATGATGCACAACCATCATTGGATCCGTGGTCCCCTGGACCACACGGGGATCTGATGGCTTTCATCATTCCCTTGTTTCCTTTTTTTCTTTTAAAACAAGGAAATTATGTTTTATTCAAAGGAAACTTGTAAAATTTATATCTCTCTCATCGTTTAATATTTTTCACTCAATTTTTAGAGGAGACTCTATCTTGGCATTATCTACTCGTGTATTAAATTTGAAACCCAAATTCCAAAGAAAAAGGGTGTTTCCTTCATATGCAAGTTATTTATTAATAAAATCAAATTAATGGATATTTCCTCTTTCTTTTTCCATTATCTTATCATATTGGATCCCTTGGACCTCAATGAACAATAAAGGCATGAAATCCCATCTTGGGGAAATAATCCTTTGCTTTTTCTTTTATCCTTTATCCCTTTCTTACTTATTCCTTTTATTAGATAAATTTCTTTTCTTTTATTTTTCTTTTTCTTATAATTGAGCTCAATAGCCAATAAAGCTCACAAAGCAACCAACAATGCTATTTTAAATGAAATTTATTCAATTTTAGCCATTAATGCCAATTTATAGAGATTTCCAAATATTTTTCACAAATATTTTGCTTAATTTCCATTATCTTGTATCTTTCTCCATTATTTGGACTTTTCTTCTTTTCTTCTCTTTTATATCCATTATTGGATTAACATAATAATAGGAATCATGAAATTCCTATCCAAAGGGATATTTGCAAAGAAATCCATCCTTTGAAGCAAAGCATACAACATTTTCAATTAAGTCCAAATTCATAAAATCAATACATTTCAATTATGAAAACATATGCAGAATTGAGATTGTAACATCCTTCTCCTCTTATAAGAATTGTGTCCTCAAAATTCCATCAAGCATTCAAACAATTTAGGATAAGACTTTTCCATGTCCATCATTGACCCCTATGTGGCTTTACCCTATCCATGGCGTATCCAAAGAACCGTTATCATCACATATTCTTTTCTCTGAGTTCTTTCACCTTGGCATCTATAATCCTCATAGGTGACTCAGGACATTTTAGCCTCCCTTGGGGCTCACTAGGTTCATTGCTCAGCGCATGGCTCAGGTACCTCACATAGTGCTCTAAATTGGACACATGGAACTCGTCACACATCACATTATCTTGAGGGGTAAGGTCAAACATAAATAACTCCACCAATCCATCTCAATTGGACCCATGTATCAGGGACTCAGCTTTCTCATTTATAGCTCAGAGGGGTCGGATTTTCATATCATATATTCTCTCACAGTGAACTGTATGTCAGTCTGCTTTGCATCATCTTACAACTCATGTCGTCCCTGGGCTCTTTTCAGCCATTGCAATATCAAAGTGACTTCATTTGCACACATTGTGGTCTTTTTCTGACCTTTGCGAGATCCGTTCACCACATCATCTTAATGAAGTGGTGACCGACACAACCTCCCTTACAGAGCTTCTTTATATCCCGATACTAGCTACGGTGGTGATCATCACATCTTACATAGGACAAGAACTGTCTCCACGTATCACCCTGAATGAGCACACATGCTCTCATCAGACCCTCTAGTCTGGATCATACTAACCATTAGTTAGGGGTGATAAACTGTACTAATATCGAGTTCTTCATGTATCTACTTCCACCTCATGGAAGTGTATCCTTAGGTCATATTCAAGAATTTTTGAACTTGCATCATGGTGTAGTTGAACCATCTCTCTTGCATGTAATTCAACCAGATCCATCCCTTGACAATACTCTATCTTTCTCTTAGACTATGTCATCTAGGTAAGGCGATCTACCATAACCCATATTGTACCTTGACCTTCTTCGGTTCATGGGAGACTTACCACGGCATCCATAGTGATGAACTCCCATTCCCTCTCAAGGACTCTTATTCTCCATATCAACTCAATGGGTTATTGGCGTTCACCCTTCACCTCTTGGCATGCATGGCGACAAGCCACATGCAACTTCATCTTAGGTACCCAAAGTACTACCGCAACTTACTATCTTAGTACCACGGTGCATGGTGAACTTAAAATCATGGTGAACTTACTTATCTTAGTAGTACCACGGTGCATGGTGAACTTAAAATCATGATCTCATGTTTGTCATGATTCCTTAAGGTCGATTCGTCAGAAACCCTAAAATACTCTAGTCAGGGTTTCATCACCTCCTATACCATAGAAGTGCATCTGAGGTTCTACAACCATCCTTCCATCATGACAAGCCCTAGGCTGGATAACTAGGCAACCACTAACTCGGTCGACAGATCTCGTTACATCTGAGTGTTAGCCAAACATATCTCACAAACTTAGGGTTCACCTAACCCCCTCTTCATCCTGTCCACTAGCTAAAATAGATAGTTGCCTATCAACAAGAGCATCCATTACCACTTCACATCCTTGTGTTAGGTAAGGTTGAAGGCATACACTTCCATGTATTCCACTTACTATCTCATCTCAGAATCTAAGTCTATCTTCATCAAGAAAACTCATAGCTCATCCTCTTGGTTATCAAACTCAACCTTGTATAGACCATAAATTCCACATAGCTCATGATAAGAACATCCTCATAAGATGACTACCTTAGTATTCTTGGTGTTTGTAAACCCTCCACACATTGTACACTCCACAAAGGTACTCTATTATCTCTATCCTCATACATCATAGCAATGTTTCCACTCACATCATCTTTATCCTTGGTGTATGGCATGCATATTGCCCTATATCTCACCCCCATAATGAGAGGAAATAAGCATTTGGTTGCAATACAAATAAAAAGTTCTTCCCGTTCTAAGAGTAGAGATGGTGCATCCCACATTGTCGGTACACCTTCCAGTCTAGGTTGAAATGTGCAACACATGTTCCTCAATCATGCACATCTTGATATCAAGGTTACTTCTATGGAAAACTAGTCTCGAACCCGCTTGGGTCACCATACAATTCTTGGTCATATCCTCTAGGTCTATAGGGTGTCGACACTTTTAGGGTCACGCCTCTTCCCTTATGCATCCAGAGAGTTCCCTCCTCATCTACCCTTTGGGTCCCATGAGTTCATGAAGGTGATCAATCTCCTAACCCATGGCCCTCAGGCAACGATAGTTGTTACCTCCCGACCCTATGGTCATGTGCAACTAGGGAATTAGGCAACTCCTACTCCCATCGGTCTTATCCCTACCTGACCCTAGGTTAGACTTAGGATTCTAACATATTACATATCCAGCGTGAAACCTTACCCAAGTATCCATCATCTCTCTTAGCATTTGTGGTCTGACTTGCATCCTTTCATAGGGGTCATGGTGACCTACCTACCTTGGTCAGGCCCCATATCGGTAACCTCCATGGTAACACATCCACATGCACTTAGAGATGATTATCTATGGGTCTATAGGTTTATTCTCATACTATGTACTTTCCACTTAGCTTCTCAAGATCCTATGAGACCTCTTTAGGTTACCTCAAACCCAACAAAAGTTGATCCATACCCTACAGAAGGGTCCCTTCACAGGATGGGAGGAAAACTATCTCTCGATAACAACAAAGGTCACCAACGTCCTCACGTCTATGGTTTACCTTCACATGAGAATGCTTAGCCCTAGAAAGCCACTAAGGCACATAGCTAACAAACAGGCCACCTACTAAACCATGCTAGGTCTCCATGATAGGTTATACTTGTTCTCATTCCTTCATATTGGACCATCATCATACATACATATGTCACCAACCTATAAGTAGGAGGTTCATCAAACATATACCTTAATTCAAGGGGTTCCCATTCCTCTAAACATGATGAGTGCCATGCTCAAATCTATAGAAACTCAAATCTCATCATGAGCATCAGGTACACTACTTCCCCTCTTAGGTCTAGAACCCTAGGTTCACTTTTCTAATGTCCAACTGCATGCTCAACCTTTTAACCATGAACCAAGAATGTACAAGGAATGGCATGCACGTCCTATTATCCTTCTACTTGAGCAACACCTTAGAGTTGAGTCCTCCTATAGGACAACCAACTAGGTATAAGGCCTCACAACTTGTTACTAAACCTCCTCAGGGTCTAAGGAACTCTTCTTCCTATCCTTAGAAGATAAGCACCTATATCATCTTCACATAGGTACTAGAAGCCTCATCCTTCTTCTAGGGTTTAGTTCTTCTAAAGATAACCCAGATACCACAAGGACCCTGCACAACCATCCACTTAGGTCATAACATACTCAACTTCTAATGGTTCCTCATGTCTCGAAGTCTAAGCTTCCTACCTTCTTACATGGGTCTTGCTCTTTCTATCTAGAGATAACCCTACAAACAACCTTACTACTAGAGGTTCTCTCTCTAAGGTGGATCAAGCTCACATGCAAACACCTATATGGGTGAAATGTATGATCAAACCTATGTTTGCTCAAGATTATCCATAGCTCTTTATGATTATCTCATAAGCTATCCAACATGCCCTTCTGGCTTGGGTTTTGAATTACTTCCAGCACTACTGACGTACTCAAGGTGAATACTATGCCATGCTCGTATCAGCCCATAGGGTTTCTATAGGGTCATCACTAACCTCATCAATGAAGGAGTTATCCTTCACCCTAACATGTCCGACCCTTCCCGGGTTGGGTCACCAAAAGGTACTAGGTCAGCCAACCTCACATAGCTCATACTTCTCATAGGTATCCAAAACTAAAAGCATGTCAACCCACACACATGGTCGACCATGACATCTAAATCATCATGCCATCTCTCTCTCTAACCTCCACTTAGGGTTAGGGTTAGCATCATCCTCAGAGGATGTGCCAGGTCTCTACCTTTAATGGAGGTTTCTTCCTCTGAGACCAACTCTCCACTTCATCCTCTTGACAAGAAGGTCTAACCTCAGGTCTCTCCTGAGGGCATGACAACACATGTCATACGACCTAAGCATGCAACCATTCTTTAGTTTACGCTTAAACTATTAGGCTTATGTCCATGACATCTTATTAACATGCTTTTAATTAATTTGGTGGAGGATTCCTTAGCCTTATCATACATACCCTTACCTCAAGAGGGTGAGGAAGAGAGAGAAAACCCTAAACCTTAGAATCTAAATAGAATTAGGGTTGAGAAGGGACAAAAATAGATGAGAGAGTCCTAAAGGTATCTTATTTCGAGTCAGATCCTAAGACATTGGTCAGGCAGTCACACAGATCCGGGAGTCCTCATATTCTGACTAGCGGTATAGAGGAAAATATTTCCAGCCCCCAGACGTGACCCTTTTCGAGACACATTTGTCTTTCAAAAAATCCTCTAATAACTCCTTCAGTTCTATGAATTTATAAAATTTAATAATTACTAAATATTAAATGAGGAACCAATGCTCTGATACCAAATATAACGACCCCACCTCCCAGTAACCCCCAATTAAGGGAGACCAAGAGGTCAGAGTCGTTATCCCAATTTCCTAGATCAAAGGTTCGACAAATAATCAGTAATAGTTAGAAAATTCTACCATAACTATACTGAAAGTTGGAATAAAATAAAACTTTGCATACCTTTTTCAAAAACTTGGATATCTACTTCTATCCACAGCTGGACTCTATTATAACTAATCCTCCTTTCATTTGATTTCTTAATTTCACAATATGCCACTTTACTGTTTATTCTTTTCATTTTGTACCTAAAACACCGACAAACATAACGTCCACTAGTACATAAGTGGCCTTTAGTGTCGGTTATTTAAGGCCTTTAGTGTTGGTTTTTAAGCGACACCTATGTGGGCGCTGCTAAAAGCCCAAACGTTATGTGTCAATTCTCAAACTGACACCACAACCCTTCGCATGCCACCGAAAATGTGCCAGCAGGGTGGTATAGGCGTTAGTTATTAGCTTTGAAACTGATGCCATATACCTTCGCGCCATAGAAAGGGTGCCATCTGGGGCACTATCGACGTTGGTTTATTAGTGTTAACCGACGCCATCTCACCCGCTGCCATGGCCGTGCTGGCCAACACGGCCGTGGTGTCTGGCCCGCTACAACGGCCGTGGTGTCTGGCCTCATTAGGGAAATCGACGTCGGTTATGCCACATCACATGCATTAGGCATTGTTTTTAATTATTTATCTGACGATGTAACAATTTGTCATCGGTTTTATACAAATAATGGACGCCTATTTTATGTTTTTTTTTCTATCAGTCTGCAGACCTGCTATGGCTGGTCGTAGGATGAAAAACCTACAATTCAGTAATGAACTACAGGTTTTACGATATCCATTGATATCAGCCAACAACAGGCCACAAACCTATAAAATTAACAACATAAATATTCACACATTTAGCAACCTGCAGTTCCATTCGATTTTCACACATGTAGAAACATTCATGTAGCAATCTGTAGTTCCATTTATTTTCACATTCACACATGTAGAAACATTTATGTAGCAACCAACACTTTCATTCATTTTCACTCAAAAACATGTATAAACATTCAGACACATGTAGAAACATTCACACATATTATAATTTAGAAATTCATTTACAAAATATCTTTCTTTAGTCATTATTCGCTATCAACATCCCAATTATATGTTAAAACCCCCACTACTTGTATGGTTGTTGCCCATTCTTCTCTTACTTCATTTAATTCTCCCGTCATATAGGGAGCATGTACATTTGGTAAGGCCTTTCCTGTAGTGTGGTCAGTTTTAAACACCTACAAAGAGAATGATATATATATATATAATTAATGAGCTATAAATAAGATTAGTATATTTCATATTATCTAATGAGACTATATATAATACCCCAAGAATGGTATCGATGTCCACTGCAGCATATTTGATAATCATGTGCATAAATCACATCACATAGTATGCACATGCCCATTCGTTGTCTTGTGTAGCACACTATAAATTGAAACATACAAATTATTACAAAATACAACTAATTAAGCATTTTCACATAAATAATATATACGTTGCAGTGGGAACTTACTTCCACGTTCTTCCAAGTTATTTGCTGGTTCTTTTATCCTGGGGACCTTTCCTCCAGCCTTTTTGAACTCATCTAAACCCCTACATGTTAATGTAACACAGTACATTGCATAATTAAATAGTAATTTAATAATATATGTTAACGAATATGAAAATGAAATATTTCTCACCGGAATAATGCCATTTTCATTTTGTGTCCATATTCTGAATTCAATTTAGTCCCCTTAGGATCTAGATAATAGACAGTGAACGTCTCGGGGACAATAACTAGTAACTCCCAATGCATACCACTAGAGGTAAAAAGGTTAAAAATTAATAACTCAAAATCCACAATAAAAATGTAATTTTCTTTAGTCCAAATTATAATAACCAAAGTAAACTTACTCCACATTGAATGGAGCTATTATCAACGTCTTCTTATTTTGAGCCAAATTTGTAAAAGCATCACAGTAGTATTGTTGAACTGACGGAGGGTCTTTAGCTACTAGACTAATCAAAAATGGAATCAAAAATCCTACATGTTCGAATGAAAAATCTGCACATATCTTGGCTAAGTCGCTGCAAAACATATATTACGTATGCATTAATATATAAGAAATCAGATCACCAGATCATACACAAGGTATATGGATGTATAAATAAGATCTCACCTTATCCATAGCTCTATCACAGATGTATTCAGCCAATCATATCATAACAATTCCAAAATATCTTATATAAATAGATTGCTTTTGTATGATTGACCTGCAACATCCACATCTATAGAAACAGTTATAGGGAAATTTACATCATGTTCGCCTAACCATATTGCTATACCCCTACAATTAGGACCTAACGGGACATGTAGGTCTTTTGGAACCCAACTTCGTAATGTAGGAGTTGGAGGTGGAGGCCTAGATGCTCTGGGTGTCTTCTTTTTAACCTATATATATATATATATATATATATATATATAATTTCAGATCAATTGACATCATATACACACACTAACAATTTAACATAATGTAAATTTACCATACAGTTTCAGTGACATCCACTTTTGGCCACAATATCACTCCGCCTTCTGCCTCACCAAGTGTTTCACAATCTGGGTGGGCATATGGCAATGGAAGATCCATCTAGTTGTGGAATATACGTAGCGGGCTCACACGAACCCAACCAACTGGTAATGGAGACCCATGAAACATTTCCCCTGGTAGGGATGGGTATGTCGATGCCTCTACAATGACATATTCTTTCTTTTTTAGATGACATGGCTTCAACCCCTACAAATTTGTGTAAAGAATGTTATATACATATCACCTTGAAAACATATCATCTTGAAAAGACTAGTTATTATGTCATAAAAATACTTACAGTGGATGTACTAGGTGGTGGGTCTATAGGATTACTCCCAACCTCTACAGTAGGAGTAGAGTGGGACGCCATAAGTACTGTCTATTGAGTGGCAGTCTGAGATGCCTGCCACTTGCTCAGTGCTTCTTCGAGTTTCCTATCAACTATCTTATCTAAATATACATGGATAAAAGAAACATTAGCTTCTGATTATTGAATTCTCTTTTATAGTAACATTATAAAGAAAGAATATGTTACCTCTTCTTGTGAAAGTCCTGCTTTTGGGACATGTTTACGCTGGGATGGCCCAAAGAACTCTTTGTAGCCCACACCAGCGCCTGCAGCCCTAACACGTCCAGGATGCTCTGGGTTACCCAGAGCAACTGTCAATTCATCCCTTATGCCCTCAGGGATGAACTTGCCTTATTTCCTCAGCTCGTGCAGCTCCCGCTAATCGCCAAAACAAAAATTTGTAATTTAGTAAACACCACAAATAATCAATATTCAAACGATTACTGTAATGGTTATATTTTACCATATTTGCAGTCGCCTCAACAGTTGCAGGCTTCCTTATTTCTCCCTTGTTATTTTGCCTCCCAACTATCCAGACATCATGGCGAGGAAGAGGTGTGCTACCTATAGTAGAGGATTCCTGAGTAGCAGCAGACTGAGCAGTAGCCTCAGACTGTAGTCTTTGGCGAATGCCTGCATACCCCTTTGGACCCATTGTGTGGTCATGCACATTCAGTGCACGCCTTGCTTTTTGCGCCTCACTGAGGGCCTAGTTAGTATGCACATTAATGATTTGGTTAGTAACACTAAATGTTAATCTTTAATAGGTGAATATAATGTATATTAACTAAATTGGGGGTGACGCCTAATACCTTGAATTCATCAGTTTGTCTTAAAGTAACAAATGCGTCCCATTCTTCTTGTTCCAGGAAGTTCCACTATTTTGTGGCTATCTTCTTCCTCTTGTCACCTTCTTTTATGTATTCTCGGGTGAGATTTGTCCTATAGATCCTTAGGACTCTCCCACAACATTGCATCATACATTTACGATGCAACTTTTCATCCAATTCAAATATACTCTGCAAAATAGAATTGCTATTAACTAGTATCCAACAAATTAGTAATCTAACAAATAGAATTGCAAATTAATAATAACTCATGCATAAATCCTTCCATATTACATCTTTCTTCTCCTTAGGAAACTTTATGCCAAGAATCTATCTTACAATCGCAATGTCTATGAGTAACATACCCAAGATATGAAACAAACGAATTGCGATTCACTCCAAATGCATTTCATGCATTATCAAAATCCACAACAAGTTTGGGTCCATTGCGCCTTTGCTCTATTAACTTCTTCATCATAGTGATGTCCCTTCTCTTGTCAACTTTTTGGTGTTGCTCATCAAGTGCCTCAAGTGCTTCAGAGGGTACATTTGCATCATCAACCTAAAATTTGACAAAATAAACACACTTACAGGATATAACTAGAAATGGACATATAGATATAAATATATGATATATATTTTTAAAACTTACATTGTGAGGTGGCGCATTGATGTCCTCACCCTCACGATAATCATCAGCACAGTCATCAAGAGAATGCTCAGCCATCTGAAAGTTCACATTCACATTGTAAAGTAGTTCATATTGTAAAGCTCACATTGTAAAGTTCACATTCACATTGTAAAGTAATTCACATTGTAAAATTTGCATTGTAAAGTTCACATTCACATTGTAAAGTACTTAACATTGTAAAGTTCACATTGTAAAGTAATTCACATTGTAAACCTCACATTGTAAAGTTCACATTCACATGGTAAAGTAATTCACATTGTAAAGTTCACATTCACATTGTAAAGTAATTCACATTGTAAATTTCACATTCAGAAAAATAAAACATATAAAAAAATATAAACATGCCTCTAATATTGCAATTTTTTATCAATTAACAATCCTTCATTGTGATCTCCGCGCACATACAAGTCATCATTAGCTTTAATATTTGCTGGTGTTGGCAACCCAACTGAGAATGGACTAGAGTCATCATACTTATCATAGTACTCTTCTTCATCTATAGGATCTTCAATGAACTGTCTTTTACCATGAAGAACAGCTGACCATTTATCATTTGCAGGATCATCGATATAAAATACTTGTTTCGCCTGTGATGCCAATATGAATGGTTCACCCTTCTCGCCAATCTTTTCAAAGTTCACTAAACTGAAACCCAATTCATCCACTATAACTCCTTTGGTGTTATCAACCCAATTACATTTGAAGAGTGGAATTCTGAAATCTATGTAGTCAAACTCCCATATATCTTCAATGACACCGTAATATGACATTTTAGCTTCACATGGACTCTTATCCTTTGCACTTGCAAAAAGCATAGTCGACGCTTGAAGGGTGACCCCACTATTTTGGACGACGCTCTTATCTTCTTGGCTCTTTGTGTAATATGTGAATCCATTAATGTCATACCCTTCATAAGACATAACATTGAATTTCGGTTTAAAGGCGAGGCATTTGATAGTTTTAGTAATATCATCTGGTGTTTGAGATAGTTGATGTAAGACTTTATCTTCGAACCACTTAATAAATGTCTTGTTATGCTCTCTAGCAAGCCACATTGTATTGGCTTGAGGATATTGTCTCTTGATGAAATTGGTATGCTCCTCGATATAAACACTCACTTCGTCCAGCATCACATCAACGATGTCTACTGGAACTGGTTCATTCACATCTACATCATCGGAGGTAATTTCTTCTTCCACACAAGCACTGCTATCAATATCCACTGGTTTTGAGTTTGAAATCTCTCCATGCCAGTGCCATTCTGTATAGCCTTGTATAATCCCATTGCACATGACATGACTTTTGATTTCGTCACCAGTGCTGACTTTCAAGTTGTTACCGCAATGCCTACATGGACAGTATGACCTATCTCCAGGTTGTTTCCTATGTTCCTTGGCAAATCTAATAAATTGGTTAAGACCAGATATAAACTCGAGGGTGAAGCGATTGTGAATGGACATCCATGATCTATCCATTCTATGATCAAGGAGAAAACAAGTATATATTACAACAAGATTATGGTCTAGGGTTAACAGATTAGAGTTTTTGCATGGTTAAAAATTTAGGCCAACAAATACATGTGTTGTCATTCTTATATATAATACATGTGTACCACCTATCCCATTCTTGAACACCTAATCTCACTAGTAAGTGTATAATGTGTATTGGGTTTTCAAGAAAATTTTGGCAGCATTTCCCCGTTGTTCTCCAAGTACATATGTACTTAGAGAACAATAAGGGAAATGCTGCCGAAATTTCTTGATAACCCAATACACATTATACACTTACATCCTAAGTGAGATTAGGTGTTCAAGAACAGTCCCAAACCGGGGACTATCTAAGATTTACTCCTAATGAGTAAATCTTGGATGGGTTTCTCGGCCAACAAATACATGTGATGTCATTCTTATATATAATAAATGTGTACCACCTATCCCATTCTTGAACACCTAATCTCACTAGTAAGTTTATAATGTGTATTGGGTTTTCAAGAAAATTTCGGCAGCATTTCCCCGCTGTTCTCCAAGTACATATGTACTTAGAGAACAAACGGGAAAATGCAACCAAAATTTTCTTGAAAATCGAATACACATTATACACTTACATCCTAAGTGAGATTAGGTGTTCAAGAACAGTCCCAAACCGGGGACTATCCAAGATTTACTCCTAATGAGTAAATCTTGAATGGGTTTCTAGGCTAATGAGTACATATCTACTACATGTATTTGCTCACTTACATTGCATCACTCACAATTAGAGCATTATTAAATAATAAATCAAGAATTCAACAGTTTCAAACATGCAATAATTCACAATTAGAGTGATAAGATTCACTTAGTACAAACATACATGGCATAATTCAGGCACAATAGCATGTGTTCATTGACTCAATTCAACATTATAAAAATAATTTTAGAAGAGTAATAATATTTCCTAATTGAGAGTATATGAATTGTCCAACAATTGGAACAAGAGCAAGGTATTGTAAAAATTGCCTCATTATGGGAAAAATTAGTCATAATAATGCCCAACCATGTTTAAATCAAAAAAAATATCACCTGGGTTTGAGCAAACATTAATATCTCAAAGATTAATATCACCTACACATGAGATTATGCTAGAGTTAATATTATGTCTTCTGCAGTCATTTAATCTAAAAAACCACTCCTTTTAAAAAATCAGCCACACAAATACACACAAATGTAGATGCATGTTCATCATCAAGATAATCATTACACACAAATGTAGCTATCCGATTATAACTGAGCAATATAGCACAAAATCAGCCAACACGGTCGTGATATGCATCATGGTCGTGCTACCAACACCGTCGTGCCAACCTACTATTTCACACGATCGCGGAGCAGGTACCTGAAATTTAGCTTAAAGGCAATTCTGTATACAAAACTTAACTTTAAATTTAACTTCTATATCTACAATTTCATCAACAAAAAATCCCAAACTTAATTTTTTTAAATGCAAGTACAAACGAATGACTAACACTTAGATTTGAATGAAATCTTTAAACTATATATTTCTTTAAAATTATCAGAGGCAAAATTTATGACACAACTTCATATCCAAACATTTTGCAATCACAAAAACAAACGGAAACAAAATTTTATTGCCACTTCTCCACGATAACTAAATATCAATTCCATTAAAAAAATTCTTTTCAAACACATTCAACCATAAAATTTTTAAAATAGAAGTGCATTAACATTTACTTAACAACATTCAACAACCATGTTTTAGGGACATCAACCATACAAAGGACATAAAATCAAGTTCAACAACCATGTTTCAAGATAACTCACACGAAGGACATAAACAAAATTCAATAGCAATGTTTGAAGGGCATCAACCTCCACTAAGGACATCAAACACATTCAACATCCGATAGCCATGTTTCAAACATTCATGAGTCATTAATGTTTACATAACATATAACATGGTCTTTCCACTAGTCGACATACCCTTTCCCACTTGCTACACTAGCTGCAGCTAAAGCACCTTTGGAAGATACAACCTGAGACACAAAATAAATATAAGAAACTTATGAAAAAAAAATCAACAAGCATCTTCGGTTTATTATTCTTGTGAGCATGCATAAAAAGTAAAGACTACATTTATAAGAGACGAGTAGCCTAAACACTGTTGAGCATGAAACTAAAAATGCTTGTTAAACAAATTTAATCGAATGATGCCCATACATCAAAAGAAGATTTAAAAAAATGTGTAGAGACCAACATCAAATGATGTCACAGTATCCACCATATAAAGCAAAATTATATGTTATGATTGAGAGATTAACATATAACCAGTATAAAGGAAAAGATTTTCTAAGTAATTGTTTTCTATTTTTTCATTTCAGAGCATATAAATAGTTTAGAGCTAAGGTTGTTTGATGTTATTTTTCAAATATTTTATGCACGGGAGCGGGAATCATGTTAAAAGGTAATTTTCCAACTGTGTTTAACTAAACATGGTCCAATTTGGTGCATTTTTGACCTCATATTATAGACAAACTGGTACTTTAGTTTCTAATATTTGTAAACTGAACTAATTGGACTCAAATAATAAGTAGAAAATGACCACTTGTGAAATATGGGGGAATAATTAATCACTGAAGTTAGAGTTGTGGAGTTGGAAACCAAGAAGGAAACAAATCTCCTAAAATTCTGAGACATACATTACAAGATTAATCAGTTTCAATCCTTGATCATAACTTCGTTGTAGATTTGTAGAGCTACTACCTAGGAAGTTATTCTATTCTAGATTAAGAGATCTTGAAGTGGAACTATAGAGTTTACCTTTGAAACCTCTTCATTATACAAATCAGCAAGTTGGCCCTGTAAGTCACAATTTATAACAAAAATTATAAATAGAAAAATGCATATTAAGCCACAAATAAAACTCCAAAAATTGAACAATCCCATAAAAAATGTAAGGCTGAATTTAATCCTATACGCTTCCAAGAGCTCCTCTCTTAGGTTCTCACGTTCTCTTTTGCATGTTGTTGTTTTATTTTTCAAGTTATCAATCTCCTACTCCATCCCAGCAATCCTGGTAAAGATTTGTTTATCCTGGAACCCTCAAACCTCCATTCCCTCCTCAACTCACAACCCAGCCAACTCACAACCCAGCCAAATCACAACCCAACCAGTAGAACCCTCCTCAACCTCCTCAATCTAAATTATATAACAGTAGTTGACTAGCCAAGAAATATACATCAATAGTGACAAACAAAAAGAAATTTAGTATAAATCGATACCTCATAAGTCAAAATTATCACAGAAGAACTTCCTGAGCCATATTGAGAAATAATTATCACTACTCTGCATGAAGACTCTGGAATCTCCTAGATTCATAAAAAGGAATATGTATGCACTAAGAAAATGATCTTCGGTGAATTCCATCTGACCTAGAGTTGGTTTCAAGCTCATAACCCTTTGATAGATCTTATCATTGAGTTCTTCTTCTTAATTGTGACCCATATCATTCACCATTTCCCTCAACTTAACCACTAATATAGTCAGATCATCTTTTTATTGATCCCCACGAGGATTTTTTCCTTTTCCCTTAGACCCAGTTGAAGAGACATCACCCTCTTTTGGTTTATCAATTTCTTCATAATCCTCAACAGATATTGATATGATGTGGTACTTTGGACACCTGAGATAGTGTCACCTTTTTCAACATGGAGTGACTCATCACTCCCTCTAGAAAATACGCCAGTTGCATAATCATTTCCACATATCAAATTCAGCTCATCATACATCTAGATTGACTTGTTGATGTAGGTTTCATCTTTTGGATGAGCCTATATTGATTATGGACAAGATAATATGTCAATTAGAAGTCAATTACATGATACACTTATCTAAATATAAGAAATGATATGAATAAAAATGTATTGACTGGTGATGGGAAGTTTAAGGTGAAAATAATGAAGTTATTATGATGAAGTCTTTAATATTTAATTTAATTACATGTGGCTTAACCCAAATTGAATGAAATATATTTAAATTGAATTTTTATGGATGTTTATGAGGAGAGAAGCATTTATATCAAATGAATTAATCATGATTGGTTTCAATAATGTAATGAACATGAAATGAAAGAAGTTGAGACTAATGAATATAAAATGAAGGAAAAAGATGGGATTAGTAGATTAATCTAAGTACCTAACTCTAACCCTAAAATGGCGGTTTAGATAATGGTACTAAATAATAATCTAAAACGAGGGATTAAGGAATGCACATAACTATAGTTTAATTCCATTAAAATATGAGGTTCAATCATTTGAATTGATTTACAATAAGAATATGTCTTGGACTGAAAGCCCACTGAGGATGATGAAACCCTGATTGGATACATGCTAGACAATGAGATTATGTCTTAGGATGAAAGTCCATTGATGATGACTGCTATGAGATGGTGTAGAAAATAGAAAGAACTATATGTGTTGCAAACTATAGATTTGTTGTGCTTCTTGCTTTAATCATTGTTTTTTTGTTAAGCTTAATCTATTCATGATATTCTAGTTACATGAGAATACACACATATGATATATGATGTTTTGAATTCTTTTAATATGAATAAAAGAGATTAATAACAAGTGGACTGGTGAAACATCTAGTTAGGTTCCATGAGCATCGTGAGTTTCCGTCGAGGACCACATTGGGGAACAAAATAGATCTCCTTGTAGTAATTGATGAATTATGAGAAGGATTTCTGGAGTTTAGATTGAGACCTTAAAGGTTAGACCACCAAGATTTAAGAGTGAGTCATCTGAAGTGTCTATGGACCTAAATCCTTGCCATGAAAGTCTATGTCCATGAGGAATAGATTCTGATGAAATGATATATGTGAAATATGGGATTAAGAGAGAAAGATCCCCCCTCTCCCACACTCGTGGCGGAGGCCGAACGCCCGGGAGGGTGGTAAATCAAAGCAGGAACTGGAATTTGAACCTAGGTCCCTTTGTTAGGAGACACCGTGCTTGACCACTTGAGCCACTCCTTATCGGTGAAATTTGAGAAATGTTGTGATATGTGATATATTGTTTTATTGGTTCTTATCTCATGTATCCGAGATGAGGATGTGAGCCTCTTTAGGCAACCTTGAGGTAGACAGGGTCTATTGTTGATATCTTAGGGTGGACGACTAAACCTTAAGATAGTGATGGTGAGTTGTTGACATGAGAATCAGGCGTGGTAACTTCTACTTGCTGAGGTACAAGCCAAGTAGTTTCAAGGCAAATGAATAAAAAATGACAAGCCGCGTAGAATATGATTTTAATGTTTGTTACATTCCTTGTACTACTAGATGATGATTTTCTATTGTTGATTATGTTTCTTATTGTGGAAAATAATCATTCTATTATTGATCATGTTTCTTCTAGAGAAGTATTAAATGTTGGAATTTATATCCACTCTGAAGATGATTTGGATTGCTTGTCATTTAATAGTATTGTTTGGTAGACATGTTTTATGTGCATTTCAACTTCAAGACGACAGGATGTGTTCTTGGTCCGACTGGTGAGGTGTCACAAAGTTGATGGTAATGTTACATATTGATTCAAAATGTTTAGACCTTGACTTGTTACTCATACTAAAGGATTGCTAATATAAAGTAAGAGGTATCTATTGATTTGTTCTTAGACATTTTCTATAAGATGTATTTTAAAGTTGGATTTGGTTTAAGTGATTACCTTATCTATTTGATTAGATTACCATTGTAAACTAGATCTGATTAGATTCTAGAAATATCTTCTAGGCCTTTCAATATTTGCAAGTTTCTTTTGAGTTCGTTATACTTAATCTAATGATGATGCATGTACCTAGCTTGAGTTGGAGGTATCCACTCACTGGGACTCTATATGAGTCTCATGAGGTTGTTTCAAATGTTTTTAGGTATACTTCTATCCAGCAGAGAGGGTGTGACAAAGAAGACATAAATAGAATAATCTAGATAGATTATAATGTTCATGTACACTCTCTTTCCCAGGATGGGTAGTATGCTAGTTTGTTGTTTGGTGTACATGTAAGTGGTGTAAATTGAACTACATGTGAGAAGTAAGATTTGATTTTGGATTTCATGTATTTGAATATGATTTGTGATATCTGAATGTGATATATGTAATGTGACATTATTTTAGAAGGTTTTATGAGAAAGAAAAAGGGAAAAATTACATGTGATTTCCTTATACATTTTTATTTGTCTTTGTTGAGAATTTGTTGTTTTGCTTCATAATCGAGATTAGGTTTAGGGATTATATCTAATGTTTGGTAGTTATGCTAATAAAAAGAGAGGTTCCGACATAAAAAATGGCATACAAAGTTTGAACTGTAAATCATCTTTTGGCTTTAATAATTTTAGTAAGTGTGTTACTGCAAGATGTGATAAAATTGTCATCTTATGCTTTTATGTAGATGGAATTCTACTTTTTGGTTATGATATGAAAGTATTAAATGAGATAAAATTATTCTTATATAGCAAGTTTGGGATGAAGATATGGGCATCACTGATGTGATTTTAGGGCTCAAACTCACTAGGCCTACTGATATTATTATATTCTCTCAGTCTCAGTATGTTGAGAAGATACTGGAGAGTTTCGAATACACATCACATAAACTTATTAACACTTCATATGAGTTGTGATGATTTGATATCAAATCAAACCATCACCAGTGATTAATTGCAGAATAACCATAAGCAGCGGATTAAAAAAATTACTAAAAATTAAAACCATTTTGCAAAGAGATCCTCTTCCAAGAAACTCTTATTGAAAGAACCAAAACTTTATATACATCACAGTTCACATTGTACATACATTGTACCATCTCATGTCGAGGATAATAGATAACAGTTGCTTTGTCAAAACATATACTGAAACAACATAAAACCTCGAGGCATAAAAGCCAAAAACTCCGATTGTTTATAAAACCTTTACGTACTGATTCCAAGGACTTAAGAGTACAAAGACGACACATAAGACTTCTGTCTACAAGATACGACAGCCAGTATACTCAACCTGAGTTATTACTGATGTCCCTACTACTGTTGTTGTACCTCTACAGTATGGTCTCTACCTCCTCATCTGCGTCCACCTAAAAGTGTTGGTGACCAACGGGGTGAGACCCATGTCCCAACGAGAGATATAACTCTCCACCAACAATATTATTATTATAGTTAAATAGTATAAAATTGGGTAGAGGATTCTTTTACATTAATAAGCATGATTTAATCATTGTTTAAGAAGAATAGAGCAATATCATCTTCTGAAGCTTTGCATCTATATATGATAAAGTAGTAAATCATATATTCATTTTATAAGGAATATGAAGAACATGTATAACATCTATCTGTTTAAGATGTATAAAAGAAATGTAACATCAACCAGTATTTTTCATATTCAATACTTAAGCAAATATGCTACATGGCTGATTTCATATTTACAATCAAACTTATGCCCTAAGTAGATGAGGTATACCTCTCATACTCCAACCGACCATGGCTACGTAAAGCATCTGTAACATACAAGGTCAATGGAAGAGTTGGCTGCCATGACCTCTTCCGTCTCGATCAGTGCGAGACCACAAGCAGGACATCTCATGTCAACTACAACTAGCTTACTAGGGTATATTGGTATCTTCCCTATAGATCTACAACTACAACATGCACTCTCTTCAGCGAGATTTTAGTTATCCATCCCCAACATTAAAAGAATAAGGAAGATTACACATCAATTCCTTAACTATTCGAGAGAATCACATTTCAATCCTGATCCACACAGAATGAAATTCTACGCATCAATTTCTCATTTGGTCAGGAGATTCACATCATCCCGTGATAAATAAGAAAGGTGCGACATCAGTTATTCATTGGGATGTCTGGATTTAATTCGTCCATCACCCCCGCATATTCAAAAATATGCGCTTCAGAAAATCCTGTGGGAAAACCTAGTTCACCATTCAGCAGCTATTGACGTTGATGGATCTATGGTCAGGGCACTACATGATGAGATTCCACTTGATTAATTAGGTGCATTATAGTATCTTTTAGCATCAACCAAGTTTCAAACATGAATTATTATAACAGATGCTATAAGAAAGGGTAATACTTTTAAGATCTTTGGAACATTTTGAAAGTATATCACTTTGGATCTCAGTCCCTTATCACATCACTGGGAATTCTCATCCCTTCACATCATCATCATCATGATTACAAGATCTGGGTATTCAAACCCTTAGATCACCACATAGCATTGTTACCTCTGTAACAGGTAACTATTACCTCTAGGTCCTCAGACCAAGGTATTCATCTCACTTGTAGTACAAGTATTCCACATAGCTCACATGGTTCATTAATCATTTTGTCACCTCTCACTAGGCAATGACTATTCACATGGCTCACAAGGCCATTAAACATCTTGTCACCTCTCACTAGGAAACAACTATTCACATGGCCTATAAGGCCCATTAAACATCTTGTCACCTATCACTAGGAAATAAATATCTATTAGGTCATCAGACCACATAAACATTATACTTGTTATACAAGTATTTAACAGGCCTCACAAGGCTTATGTAATAAGAGAAATATATCCTTCCCTTTATTACAGTTAGGGTTTCCCTTTATAAACGAATAGGGTTTCAAGTTCATATTATCAATCCAAACCCTAATTCATTGCTCCACACATCTAGGATCATACATTGATATCATAAGTATTCAATCACACTTATTTATTGTCATCATTTATCATTAAATTATTAACAACACAAAGTATGTGTTTCTCTCTCATCCTCACTAGGATATTGATTATATCATACTTTATTAACTTGGCTTAACCCTTTCTCAAGGTACGTTAGCCTACACTTATCAAAGTGCATTAATCTCATTACATCTTAATGTAACAATTGACATGACATACTTCATGTGTTACTCATCCAAGTATATTGGATTTAAGGTGCATCAAGGTGTATCAACCTTGAGATGTTGAATGTGATATTTATCATACCTTGGTGTATCACTTCCTTCATTACTTTTAACTTAAGTTCATCAACTTATGTTGTATTAGAGTATTTCCCATCCTAATACTTTATGCACTAACTCATCACATTTATCATGTAGTGTATTGGCCATAAGTCACACACTTCAATTACCCAACTACCATCAAGTGATATGGACTCATCTCAGGTTAAGGCATTATTGATATAGGGTTGACCATTATCAACCACTATAGGTGTTTCACCTATCAAGGTATTAGCCACACCATTACTTGGTGTTACACTCATCACTCCTAAGAGTGTTTTACCCTCACCTTTTTACAAGGTGTATCATGTTTAATCATGTATGTCAAGTTGAACACATGTATTGGGTTAGGTGTATATTAAGATAGACATCATCATATCCCTCATACCCTTACCCATCAAGATATCAATCTTACCAATCATATTGTGACGTCCGTCTCACGAAAACAAGATTAATTAATGTGGAAGCGTTCACCAAGAAGCGGATTAGCAAAAATCAGTAAAAATTAAAACCATTTGCAAAGAGATCCATTCACAGGAAAACTCTTTCATTCAGAACCAAAGTAAAACTTTACATCCTGGTTCATATATACATCACATGTACTATTGCTTCTCGAGGAATACAAACATCAACTACTCTGTCTTAACTGTACACATGTAGTATAAAACCCTCGAGGCTTAAAGCCAAAATCTCAAATCGAATCTTCAAAACATTACTCCTAGGACCCGAGAGTACAGAGATGACTCATAGGACTATCTATATACAACTTGACAGCTCATATCCCCACCTGGGATTTAGTGTTGTCCCTGCTACTGCTGCTGCTGCTCTTCCTCTGTAATAGGTTCTTTGCCTTTTCGTCGGCGGTTACCCAAAAATGTTGATCCCACGGGGGTGAGACAATATGTAAATCGCCCCAGCGAAAGATATAACTCTCTGCCGAAAACATTGTTATTGCAGTTTAATGGAAATAAACTGAACAATGGAATCATATGTAATCAACAGCACATAACTCAATATCTATGTAGTTTAGAGCAACATTCTTATGCAAGAATATCAATTATAACTTGATTAAGAAGCATGTCTCTATTCAATAAAGAATTGAATAACACAGATAACATTTATGCATTTAGATCATGCTAAGCAGGATAACATCAACCAGTAATTCTTGTATTTCAAAACTTATGCAAATACGCTACTCGGCTGATTACATTTTACAAACATAACTTCAGCTCTGAGGAGATGAGGTATACCGCTCATACTCCAACCGACCACTACTAGGAGTCGAAATCAGTACCATACAAGATCATTGGAAGAGCCGGCTTCCATGACCTCTCACGTCCCGGTCAGTGCGAGACCACATGCAGGACATCTCATGTCTCTGCTAAAATAGCTTTCCAGGGTATACTGGCAACTTCGCTATAGAGTTACAGCCGCAACTGTACTCTCGTCGGCAGTCGAGAGATTTCATGTTTATCTCTGTCGACGCAACATAATTTGGGGGAATAGTGAAACATCCAACCCAACGTCAGGAGACTCGTGATACATCCAACCTGACAACGTGAGTAATTGAGAGGTTTGTTATTAACCTTTCCTCAATTCCCTCACACGGACGTAAGGATATTTTTGCCTATTTACCCCCGTATATTCAAAAATATACGAATTCCAGGAGATCCCTTAGGAAAACCTGTTTCACCATCACCTGCTTCTGACGATGATGGATCTATGGTCAGAGCACTACATGAATATATTTCACTTGATTAATTAAGTACATTATCATATTCTTTTAGCATCAGTCAAGTTTTCAATCATAACTTATTAACACAACGCTGTAAAGAACATGTACTTATTTTCAGCAATATACTTCTTAATCTCTGTAAGACATTGGGATCTTAATCCCTCTTTTCAACACAATAACAATGTAATCCTGGGTATTCAAACCCTTAGCTCATTACCTGAGCACTGTTACCTTTTTCTCAGGTAACTAACACCTTTAGGTCATCTGACCAAGGTAAGTATGATACTTGCTACACAAGCATCCATCATGGCACTTGAGGCACATTAACTCTCTTGCTACCTCTTACCAGGCAACAAGGTATATTATGGCACACAAGGCCCAATAAACAATTTAATTTAATAACACATCATAGCTCATACCTGGCTATGCCCATCATCTCATGATACCTGCATGGTTAGCACATATGATAGCAGTACATCAATTATCTATCAACACCATGCAAAACAAATGTATCATTATTTCAAGGGTATCACCCTTATTCCTTTACCAGGATTAGGGTTTCCTATCACATATCTCATGTATCCTTCATCCAATTGTATTGGACTTATAACACATCAAGGTATACGACCATATTAGGTCACTTTCAAATCATCTCTAAGTCAATTATAGAGCACCACGACCGTGCAACCAGAAACGGTCGTGCAAAGAAAGTCACCACGGCCGTGCTACCTTGCACGGTTGTGCAAAGTGAATCCACCACGGCTGTGCTACCTTACACAGTCGTGCTACAGAAGTTCACCTCATGAATCATATTCAAGTATGGATTTTATTCTTTCATTAGGGATTAGGGTTTCACATACCATCTCCCTTCTTTAGAATAGGGATTGCATATAGCATCACCCTTCATTAGGGTTTCATATCATGTTGCCCATAATTAGGGTTTACTAATCATTCCCAATTAGGGTTTCTCATGAAATCACCCTCAATCAGGGTTTCACATGGATACATACTCAGTTAGGATTTCACATGGATACACCCTCAACTCGGGTTTCACATGGATGCATCCTCAACTAGGGTTTACTATTCATCCTAATTAGTGATTTCACATGTAGACAACCTCTTATTAGGGTTATACATGGAATCTGCCTCAATTAGGGTTTACATCATGTATTGGATACATGAATTTGTTATGCATTATTGATTAGTACCATTAAGGGTATCTCTCACCTAATTACATTAGGTTTCCAAAGAGGTTTGATCAATTGGACCTTCAATAACATGAGGTATCCGATTGAATTAGGGTTTCCAGTGTTGATTCCTTCAATTATTGAATTCATGGAACCAATCATCAATTGGACCTATGCTCATACTTTAATTGAGTTAAATAGGTCAACCTTCAACTTATTTGACCCTCAATTGACCCTCAATTAGTCATCAATTAGGGTTTGAATCAATTGACTTAGGGTTTGGAATCGATGATCCTTCAATACTAATCAATGTAAGACTAGTTTCTTTGAAACCATTGAACCATCAACCAAATTGGTTATGACCTGACCCCAAACGGTCTTGAGGTCGTTTGGATGACCTCCAAACGGTCTTGAGACCGTTTTCCCATCATATCACTCAAATCCAAGCCATCCAATTAAGGTTTGGATCATTGAATTGATCACCAAATCAACAATTTGATTACACTTCAACTTAGTGACATTGGATCTTCAATTGCTTAACCATACTCAACCCTAGACCTCCAAACGGTCTTGGGTGACCCCCAAACGGTCTGAAGACCGTTTGGATGAGTCCCAAACGGTATTGAGACCGTTTGCCTCATCCAAACCTTGGATTCTAGTGAAAAATCATCAAGGTTTGGTCTATCGAGTTGATCAACAAATCAGCACTTAATTGCAATATGATTTGGTACCTTTAGACCTTCAATTGGTCAACTATACTTGACCCCAGACCTCCAAACGGTCTTGGGGTGACCCCAAAACGGTCTTGAGACCGTTTGGGTGATCCCCAAATGGTCTTGAAACCGTTTGGGCTAATCAACCCAAAATCTCAACTTAACTCATTGGAATTGCAGCACTGTTTTCAATTAGGGTTTGCCAAATTGATTAGCCTTCAACGCATGATTATTTTGGAGTTAACCCCTCAAATTTGGAGGGTCATTAACCAACATCATTAGGAACAGGAATCTCAAACGGCAACGCTTGTTCAACTCCACCAAATGGTCTTGAAACCGTTTTCCCAAAAAGGTCAAGTTAATCGGGTTGAAAATCAGCACTTAATCCAATTAGGTTTCCCTAATTGATTAGGCTTCAACTCACGATTCCCTTGAAGTTAACCCCTCAAATTTGGAGGGTTATTAAAAAACATCATTAGGGACTCGAATCGCAAACGGTCAACGCTTGGTCAACCATATCAAACGGTTTTGAAACCGTTTGCCCAAACAGGTCCAGTTAATCAGATTGAAAATCAGCATTTAATTCAATTTGATTTGCCTAATTGATTGGCCTTCAACTCACGATTCCTTTGGAGTTAACCCCTAAAATTTGGAGGGTCATTAGTCTATACAATTAGGAACAAGATTACCTAACGGTCAACGCTTGGTAAACCATCTCAAACGGTCTTGAAACCGTTTTCTCGCAAACGGTTTCAAACCGTTTTCCCTTAAACGGTTTGCTGAAACCGCATAGCCAATCAAATTAAAACGATTTGGAATAGCTATCAAAACCATTTGGCTTGGTAATTTTCTTTGTATAAGCATATAGGATTATGTCATCATCCCCTTCCTTCGAACAACCAAGAACAGCATCCGTTCTTGATAGAAATTGCAGCAAGAAACAAGAGTATATCAAATTGAAGAAATCAATCAATAAAGCATAGAGGATTGATGCAATAGCAATGATTAAGGGTTTGAGTATAAAACCCGCCTCCAATTGAGCTCCAAAGCTCCAAGCTCACGCCATTAATGGTGGATGAAGCTTCTCCAACTATTCCAAGGCTCAACTTCAAGATTTGGAGTGAAATGATCGGCTAGAATTGAAGATTGAGTGAAGAAATGAAGGAATTACACATTGTTTTATGATTTTCACCATGAAATCATGAAGAACGAAGATCAAAGGCTTACCAACAGGTTGGGGACGTGCTGCCTGCTGTTCTTAGCCTCCTTTGTCGGTTTTGCAAGCAAGGGAAGAAAGGAAATCCGAAAAAGACCCTTAGGTGGGTTGGAAATGGCACTTTTATAAAGAAATTGATGAGAGAGTAAATGTTTAATTAAAATTCAATTAATTCCAAAAATAGTTCCACCTCTTCTTCCTTGTTTTGCTTGCATGAAAAGGCAACTCAAAGCCACCGAATTCCTCTCCATTATCCATGGATTAAGGGAAAAGAAAATAAGCACCTTAATCCATTATAATATTAATATATCTTTTTGAGTGGAAAATTCTTTTCCTTATAATAAGGTGAGTGGAATTTCACCTACTTAGGATATTTTCGTTCCTTATCTTGGCAAAGGAACGTCCATCCTTATTAAAAATCAACCAATAACATTTTAGTTGAAGGCCCTTTAATTAATACATTCATTTTTTCCCTAAATTGAATTAGGGTTTCACTTAAGATTAAATCTTGATTATTTTAATATCAGGATTCTCTCTCCTCCAACTTAATTCAAATGAGATGCCCTCTCATTTTATTTGCTCTACATGATGCCAAGAAGCATTAAGGACCTTTTTGAAGTGGTAAATTGCATATTGAACCTTTGGTTTTGGGTAAATTGCACATTACACCAAAACTAGGTTTTTATGCACAAACATTGCTTTATCAGCTCTTTCTTGGTACTCAGGCTATCACAAGCCATTCCTCTGCATCATATTCATTCTTATGATGTCTCAACATCATAGGAACATCTTATCATGCAACATTTGCAATTTAACCCCTGGCTAAATTGCACTTTAGTCCAAAACAAGCAAACATTGCTTCAATATTGTTCAAACATAACCAAAATTGAAACATAAGTTCCTCTTGAGCCTTAATTGTTTTTCACAAACTAAAAATTAAGGATCTAATGAACTTTGCTTAAGCAAAACCCCTAGGGTTATAGCTTAACCCAGGTCAGGGATGTTACAAATTATCCACCCCTTACAAGGATTTCGTCCCCAAAATCACTTAAGAGAAAAGAGAAGGATATTTCTTTCTCTTCTCTTCCTCTAGCTCCCACATATCTTTCTAATTCTTCAATCAAGAACCAACACAGGTTCTTCAACATAAGATATGTCATCATTAAGCTCAACCTCCATAGGTTGCAACATTGACTCAGTGTCAAGATGACACTTCCTCAGCATAGAGATATGGAACACTAGGTGCAATCTATGCAACTCAGGGGGCAACTCTAGCTTATAGGCTACCTTTCCAATCCTCTCAATGATTGGGTAAGGCTCCATAAATATAGTAGCTAACTTGCCCTTCTTTCCAAATCTCGGAAAAGGAAGATTGCAAGAAGAACACTCTTTCTATAGTACAACAAATCCCAACAAGGGTGTTTCTAGCAGCAAACTGTCTACTCTATGACTGACAATTAAATTACAGTCATGAATCACTTCTCAAGTGATAAAAGAGTGCATAGCACCAAGGTTAATTAACACAAATACGAACCAGGATGTAGACTAATCAGAATAAAATAACTCCATCTGACATGTCACAACCCGAGGGTTGACTACTGCTTCACGCTGATTCATAGCATAGAATCTAGCCGTTGCTTGTTGACATTGGGCCTGATTGTTGAGTACGGACGATCCAGCTTGGGACGCTTGTCCACGTCCTCTTGTGTCACTTGGAAACTGTCGTGTCTGCGAGCCTTGTTGACTCTGCCTCGGTGGTTGAGTCACATTACTTACTCTGTCAGGGCAATCTCTCTTCAGATGTCCTGCCCTTCCACATTTGCAGCAGTTAAAATTTTCTAAACTCTGTCTAAGTGGTCCTATCACCGATGTCGATGTTGTGCTAGGAGATCTCCTCGGTGGTAAACCACGATCTCTACCCTTACTTGATGTCCACTGCGTCTGGGTATTAAACCTTGGTGGTGGTGTAGGCACAGAATACCTCGGTTTCTTAAAACTTCCGGAACTTTGTTCTTGGAACTGTGGGTACTCTTTCTTACCCTTGGTCTGTCTTTTCTCAATCACAGACTTCTCTATTCGTCTTATCGACTCTACAAAGGTAGCAAACCTCTCCCGGTTCTCCAAAGCAGACACCGGAGTGGTCAATTCAGCGTTCAACCCTTTCTCAAAGTGTCGAATCCTCTCCTCATCTGTAGATGCCATATGCGGACAAAAGCACAATAACTCCATGACCTTAGCCTCATACTCACTAATGTTCATTAAACCTTGCCTAATTCTCTCAAATTGAGAGATCTTCTCATCTAGATACGTTTTTGGAAAGTATCTAGTGACAAATTCCCGTCGGAATTTACCCCATCCGACCTCAATTCCAGGTCTCTTGCCTTCTTCAATGGTCCACCAGTGCCCGACACTCCCTTTTAATAGATAAACAGCATGTCTCACCTTCTCATCTTCAGGAATCATAAGGATTCTGAAGGCTTTCTCCAGCTCAGTCAGCCACATGTCAGCATCTGCTGGGTCAGCTATACCAGCATATTCTGTGGCTCCTACCCTTCTAAGTCGTTCAAAGGTCTTTCCAGCTCCATGTCTTTCATCATGGACTGGTGCTCTTGGTGCAGGCATTGGCATTCTATCTGTCATATGGGTCATGGCAGCCATGAATTGTCCAAACATGGTCTTAAAGGCTAGGTTCCCCATGTCAGCTGGGTTGAACTGGGGTTGTTCAGCTACAGGTTCCTCCCTATCCTGACCCCTTGCACCTTCTCTTGGTGCAGGTATGCTACTTTCAGCAGCATGTTCATCATGTTGTCTAGACATCTTTAAGTTCTCCTCCTCCTATATGAGCAGAAGATACTTATCAGATAAACTGGAAAGCACTAGAACAAACTCAACAACCTAAATCCTATGTCTCTGTAGACTCAACGAACCTAGCGCTCTGATACCACTAAATTGTGACGTACACCCGTCATCATTTAAGATAACAATTGTCATTAACAATAATAAAACATGCGGAAGCAAATCAGTTGCAGCGGATTAGCGAAAATCAGTAAAAATTAAAACCATTTGCAAAGAGATCCATTCACTAGAAAACTCTTTCATTCAGAACCAAAGTAAAACTTTACATCCTGGTTCATATATACATCTCATGTACTATTGCTTCTCGAGGAATACAAACATCAACTACTCTGTCTTAACTGTACACAGGTAGTATAAAACCCTCGAGGCTTAAAGCCAAAATCTCAGATCGAATCTTCAAAACATTACTCCTAGGACTCGAGAGTACAGAGACGACTCATAGGATTATCTATATACAACTTGACAACTCATATCCCCACCTGGGATTTACTGCTGTCCCTGCTACTACTACTGCTACTCTTCCTCTGTAATAGGTTCTTTGCCTTTTCGTCGGCGGTTACCTAAAAATGTTGATCCCACGGGGGTGAGACAATATGTAAATTGCCCCAGCGAGAGATATAACTCTCCACTGAAAACATTGTTATTGCAGTTTAATGGAAATAAACTGAACAATGGAATCATATGTAATCAACAACAGATAACTCAATATCTATGCAGTTTAGAGCAACATTCTTATGTAAGAATATCAATTATAACTTGATTAAGCAGCATGTCTCTATTCAATAAAGAATTGAATAACACAGATAACATTTATGCATTTAGATCATGCTAAGCAGGATAACATCAACTGGTGATTCTCGTATTTCAAAACTTCTGCAAATACACTACTCGGCTGATTACGTTTTACAAACATAACTTAAGCTTTGAGGAGATGAGGTATACCTCTCATACTCCAACCGACCACTACTAGGAGTCAAAATCGGTACCATACAAGATCATTGGAAGAGCAGGCTTCCATGACCTCTCACGTCCCGGTCATTGTGAGACCACATGCAGGACATCTCATGTCTCTGCTAAAATAGCTTTTCAGGGTATACTGGCAACTTCTCTATAGAGTTACAGCCGCAACTTTACTCTCGTCGGCGGTCGAGAGATTTCATGTTTATCTCTGTCGACCCAACATAATTTGGGGGAATAGTGAAACATCCAACCCAACGTCAGGAGACTCGTGATACATCCAACCTGACAACGTGAGTAATTGAGAGGTTTGTTATTAACCTTTCCTCAATTCCCTCACACGGACGTAAGGATATTTTTTCCTATTTACCCCCATATATTCAAAAATATACAAATTCTAGGAGATCCCTTAGGAAAACTTGTTTCACCATCACCTGCTTCTGACGATGATGGATCTATGGTCAGAGCACTACATGAATAGATTTCACTTGATTAATTAAGTACATTATCATATTCTTTTAGCATCAGTCAAGTTTTCAATCATAACTTATTAACACAATGTTGTAAAGAACATGTACTTATTTTCAGCAATATACTTCTTAATCTCTGTAAGACATTGGGATCTTAATCCCTCTTTTCAACACAATAACCATGTAATCCTGGGTATTCAAACCCTTAGCTCATTACCTGAGCACTGTTACCTTTTTCTCAGGTAACTAACACCTTTAGGTCATCTGACCAAGGTAAGTATGATACTTGCTACACAAGAATCCATCATGGCACTTGAGGCACATTAACTCTCTTGCTACCTCTTACCAGGCAACAAGGTATATTATGGCACACAAGGCCCAATAAACAATTTAATTTAATAACACATCATAGCTCATACCTAGCTATGCCCATCATCTCATGGTACCTGCATGGTTAGCACATATGATAGCAGTACATCAATTATATATCAACACCATGCAAAACAAATGTATCATTATTTCAAGGGTATCACCCTTATTCCTTTACCAGGATTAGTGTTTCCTATCACATATCTCATGTATCCTTCATCCAATTGTATTGGACTTATAACACATCAAGGTATACGACCATATTAGGTCACTTTCAAATCATCTCTAAGTCAATTATAGAGCACCACGACCGTGCAACCAGAAACGGTCGTGCAAAGAAAGTCACCACGGTCGTGCAAAGTGAATCCACCACGGCCGTGCTACCTTACACGGTCATGCTACAGAAGTTCACCTCATGAATCATATTCAAGTATGAATTTTATTCTTTCATTAGGGATTTGGGTTTCACATACCATCTCCCTTCTTTAGAATAGGGATTGCATATAGCATCACCCTTCATTAGGGTTTCATATCACGTTTCCCATAATTAGGGTTTACTAATCATTCCCAATTAGGGTTTCTCATGAAATCACCCTCAATCAGGGTTTCACATGGATACATCCTCAGTTAGGATTTCACATGGATACACCCTCAACTCGGGTTTCACATGGATGCATCCTCAACTAGGGTTTACTATTCATCCTAATTAGTGATTTCACATGTAGACAACCTCTTATTAGGGTTATACATGGAATCTGCCTCAATTAGGGTTTACATCATGTATTGGATCCATGCATTTGTTATGCATTATTGATTAGTACCGTTAAGGGTATCTCTCACCTAATTACATTAGGTTTCCAAAAAGGTTTGATCAATTGGACCTTCAATAACATGAGGTATCCGATTGAATTAGGGTTTCCAGTGTTGATTCCTTCAATTATTGAATTCATGGAACCAATCATCAATTGGACCTATGCTCATACTTTAATTGAGTTAAATAGGTCAACCTTCAACTGATTTGACCCTCAATTGGTCATCAATTAGGGTTTGAATCAATTGACTTAGGGTTTGGAATTGATGATCCTTCAATACTAATCAATGTAAGACTAGTTTCTTTGAAACCATTGAACCATCAACCAAATTGGTTATGACCTGACCCCAAACGGTCTTGCGGTCGTTTGGATGACCTCCAAACGGTCTTGAGACCGTTTTCCCATCATATCACTCATATCCAAGCCATCCAATTAAGGTTTGGATCATTGAATTGATCACCAAATCAGCAATTTGATTACACTTCAACTTAGTGACATTGGATCTTCAATTGCTTAACCATACTCAACCCTAGACCTACAAACGGTCTTTGGTGACCCCCAAACGGTCTTAAGACCGTTTGGATGAGTCCCAAACGGTCTTGAGACCGTTTGGCTCATCCAAACCTTGGATTCTAGTGAAAAATCATCAAGGTTTGGTCTATCGAGTTGATCAACAAATCAGCACTTAATTGCAATATGATTTGGTACCTTTAGACCTTCAATTGGTCAACTATACTTGACCCCAGACCTCCAAACGGTCTTGGGGTGACCCCCAAATGGTCTTGAAACCGTTTGGGATAATCAACCCAAAATCTCAACTTAACTCATTGGAATTGCAGCACTGTTTTCAATTAGGGTTTGCCTAATTGATTAGCCTTCAATTCATGATTATTTTGGAGTTAACCCCTCAAATTTGGAGGGTCATTAACCAACATCATTAGGAACAGGAATCTCAAACGGTCAACGCTTGGTCAACTCCACCAAACGGTCTTGAAACCGTTTTCCCAAAAAGGTCAAGTTAATCAGGTTGAAAATCAGCACTTAATCCAATTAGGTTTCCCTAATTGATTAGGCTTCAACTCACGATTCCTTTGGAGTTAACCTCTCAAATGTGGAGGGTTATTAACTAACATCATTAGGAACTGGAATCGCAAACGGTCAACGCTTGGTCAACCATCTCAAACGGTTTTGAAACCGTTTGCCCAAACAGGTCCAGTTAATCAGATTGAAAATCAGAATTTAATTCAATATGATTTGCCTAATCAATTGGCCTTCAACTCACGATTCCTTTGGAGTTAACCCCTAATATTTTGAGGGTCATTAGTATATACAATTAGGAACAAGATTCCCTAACGGTCAACGCTTTGTCAACCATCTCAAACGGTCTTGAAACCGTTTTTTCTCAAACGGTTTCAAACCGTTTGCCCTTAAACGGTTTGCTGAAACCGCATAGCCAATCAAATTAAAACGATTTGGAATAGCTATCAAAACCATTTGGCTTGGTAATTTTCTTTGGATAACCATCTAGGATTATGTCATCATCCCATTCCTTCGAACAACCAAGAACAGCATCCGTTCTTGATAGAAATTGCAGCAAGAAACAAGAGTATATCAAATTGAAGAAATCAATCAACAAAGCATAGAGGATTGATGCAATAGCAATGATTAAGGGTTTGAGTTATAAAACCCGCCTCCAATTGAGCTCCAAAGCTCCAAGCTCACGCCATTAATGGTGGATGAAGCTTCTCCAACTATTCCAAGGCTCAACTTCAAGATTTGGAGTGAAATGATCGGCTAGAATTGAAGATTGAGTGAAGAAATGAAGGAATTACACATTGTTTTATGATTTTCACCATAAAATCATGAAAAACGAAGATCAAGGGCTTACCAACAGGTTGGTGACGTGATGCCTGCTGTTCTTAGCCTCCTTGGTCGGTTTTGCAAGCAATGGAAGAAAGGAAATCCGAAAAAGACCCTTAGGTGGGTTGGAAATGACACTTTTATAAAGAAATTGATGAGAGAGAAAATGTTTAATTAAAATTCAATTAATTCCAAAAATAGTTTCACCTCTTCTTCCTTGTTTTGCTTGCATGCAAAGGCAACTCAAAGCCACCGAATTCATCTCCATTATCCATGGATTAAGGGAAAAAAAATAAGCACCTTAATCCATTATAATATTAATATATCTTTTTGAGTGGAAAATTCTTTTCCTTATAATAAGGTGAGTGGAATTTCACCTACTTAGGATATTTTCGTTCCTTATCTTGGCAAAGGAACGTCCATCCTTATTAAAAATCAACCAATAACATTTTAGTTGAAGGCCCTTTAATTAATACATTCATTTTTTCCCTAAATTGAATTAGGGTTTCACTTAAGATTAAATCTTGATTATTTTAATATCAAGATTCTCTCTCCTCCAACTTAATTCAAATGAGATGCCCCTCTCATTTTCTTTGTTCTACATGATTCCAAGAAGCATTAAGGACCCTTTTGAAGTGGTAAATTGCATATTGAACCTTTGGTTTTGGGTAAATTGCACATTACACCAAAACTAGGTTTTTATGCACAAACATTGCTTTATCAGCTCTTTCTTGGTACTCAGGCTATCACAAGCCATTCCTATGCATCATATTCATTCTTATGATGTATCAACATCAGAGGAACAACTTATCATGCAAAATTTTCAATTTAACCCCTCAACTTGGGTAAATTGCACTTTAGTCCAAAACAAGCAAACATTGCTTCAATATTGTTCAAACATAACCAAAATTGAAACATAAGTTCCTCTTGAGCCTTAATTGTTTTTCACAAACTAAAAATTAAGGATCTAATGAACTTTGCTTAAGAAAAACCCCTAGGGTTACAGCTTAACCCAGGTCAGGGATGTTACACATATGGTGTATCACCTGCCAATCATATGGTGTATCACCTTCACCATACATAGTTGTAACATCCTCACCTCACTTGAGGTTATTGGCCACACCATACTTTAGTGTATTGGCCATCACATGTTCTAGGGTATTAACCACCTTACCAGTTTTGTCATCTAGTGTATTGGGTTACCCACCATATTGTTTTATAGATGTGTACTCAACACCATGTCGTCCAAGAGGTGTATGCTTAACCCAATATAGGTTTAGAGGTGTATGCTTTCTACCCATATCAATTTAGAGGTGTATGTTTGCTTACCATATCGGGCAAGAGGTGTATGCTTGCTACCCATATCACTTTAGAGGTGTATATGTGCTTACCATATCACCTTAGAGGTGTATGTGTGCTTCACACCATATAGGGCAAAGAGGGGTGTGTGTGTGCTTCACACCATATTGGGCAAAGAGGTGTGTGTGTTCTTCACACCATATCAGACAAGGAGGTTTGTGTGTGCTTCACACCATATCGGGCAAGGAGGTTTGTGTGTGCTTCACACCATATCGGGCAAGGAGGTGTGTGTGTTTCACACCATATCGGACAAAGAGGTGTGTGTGCTTCACACCATATTGGGCAAAGAGGTTTCTGTGTGCTTCACACCATATCGGGCAAAGAGTTGTATGTGTGCTTCACACCATATCGGGCAAAGAGATGTATCCTTCAACACCATATCGGGTTAGAGATGTGTATGTGCTTGACATCATATTGTGCCTAAGGGTTATATTTGACCTCATATCGTCCTAGAGTTTTATACTACATTACCATATCGTGCAAGGAAGTATAAACTCATATCCATATCATTTTATTGGTGTAAGTGCATCACCATATCGGGTTAGAGGTGCTTGCTTATGTGCTTGAACCTGATATCACTTTATAAGGTGATACCACCATCTTCAAGCTCTAGACCTTCATTATACTTGTTCTAGTACAATGATAATAGGTCTAAGAAACTACTAGAACTCATAGATATATCAAGTATTCAAGAAAATTTTGGAATTTAAAGTAGATCATCAAATATAGAAAGAAAGATGGTGAGTAATAACATGTTTGGGTTCAAGTTATATAACCCGCCTCAAAAAAAACGTCAAAGCTCCAAGCTCCAAAGCTTCACGTTCCTAAGGTTGAAGATGAATTATCAAAAGTCCAAGGCTCGTTCACAACTCCTTCATATACAAAGAATCACCATAGTTAAGAACTTGGTGAAGAAGAAAAGAAAGGAAGATCGTAACCCTAGATCCATGCTTCAATCCAAGGTTGAAGATGATCATGGCCTTACCTTAGGGTTAATATTTGGGCTCCTATTTATCCTTAATACCTTGCATGATACATCACTACTCATGCATGATATGCCCTCACTTGTGGCCGATAACCCCTTCACTTGTGGCCAATATCACTTCACTTGGCCGATATCAACTTGCTATGGCTGATATCAACATGCTATGGCTGATATCACTTGGTATGGCCGATACCCAAGCCCTATGCACGATACCACTTCACCTATGCATGATAACAAGACTATATGCACGATATATAAGAGAAAGGATGTGGTAGGATTCGAAAAATTTCACTAAGGGGTGAAAGGAAGGGTATATATACTTGAGGTTCATGGGAGAGAGTGTAAGAGGTGTCATCGCCTTACTACTAGTAGGTGCCACATGGCCATGCATGGATTGACACATATACTTGCATGAATTCCATCTTTATATTACCATGCAAAATAAAAACTTGAGGGTAATGCAAGGGATAAGGGTCGGTCCCCTTTGGTTATCTTGTAGGATAAGCCACTTCCACTCATATTATTATTATATTCACAATTTAATGCAACCTTTCCCAAGGAAAGTTGCAAGCTGATATCCATTTCTTTATTGAGGTTCTTAGCTCATTTTTTCAACGTCAAATAGTTACCAACATGATATGGGGGTCTCCTCTTTGGCTCCTTGGCTGACAGGGACTCCCATTTAACACTACAACCTGATACACTCAATACAAGCTCAAATTAGGGTTTCCATTCAACCCCTTTCTTGGTCTTTTCATCACCAAGAATACCATCACTCAATTATGATTCAATCATGGTGTCTTTGTAAAGAGTTGAGATCACCTCCTTACTAGAATATGGTAAACAAAACACATTGGAAAGCAGCGGAATAAAAAAAAATTTGACTAAATCAATTTCATAAAAGATTGTACAAGATACATAAAAAATATCCCTTTTAGGGTTACATCATCATACAAAACTAGGATCCAGATATAGGGAAGTCTATACTACTCCACTTTTGTCTCCAAGCAACATATCCATCAGCTAAGCCCATGCCAAAGCTAAGATCTTCATGCCTTATCCATCACCTTGTTCCACATCTGGGTGGTTGGGAAGGCACCCAACAAAAAGGGAAAGGGAAGAAAAGTATGTGTCACAAAAACTATTCTAAGATGGAAAGATAAGAAAAGCATGTAAAAGTAGGCTAGGGTTCATCATAAGATGAATACAATCAAGAGAATGAGGCTAAATATACAAGAAGCTTTCAATAGATGCTTATCACAAATAAGATATAATAAAAGAATTGCATGCATGATTAATATTGACTATCTTAACTAAGTAGGGTTGAGGCACCTACCGGACCTTCAACCAAAGGGTGAGGGGAGAGTGACACATTCCCAATCACCTACACATAATTAATGTGGGGAGGGGAGTAACACGTTCCCCAGGGGATAAATAACACATTCCCCAACTATGGGTGGTTATACATAAGTACCGCTGCTATAGCTAGTTATTCTAATAAAATCATCATGATAGAATCAATGGCAAGTAATAGAATCATTTAAATAAAACATGGAAAAGGGGTACCAAGACCCAAGAATAATATTCCAAAACTGATTATGTGGCAAGTATAGAAAAAGAATCAAGAGCATAGGATGCATGGTTCAAATAAAGCCCCATCAAAGGAAATTAGGTCAAGGCACAAATATTCCCAACTTAGGTGTAAGATGCACATAAATAAATAGGGATTGCACATACATAGCACATACCTTTCATTATGATTCATATTACCCACTTTCATCACTTGATTGAGTCCATGATCAATTTTTCCTATTTTCAACTCATATACATGTATTAGAATGATATATATGCATTAAGGTAGAGAAAACCCATATTTTTACTTTTTATAGAAAAACCTCAATTTATACTATGAAAACATCACCATAGAATTAGTTAGGTTCTTCTGATTAAGAAAACATATAATTTTGCATATTTTGGAGTTATGATAATTAGAGTGTATTTTTGGTGATGTTTAAGTGATTAAATCATTTTCTAGAAAACCACCATCGACAAAACTCAAAACCAAATCTTGGAAATATTATTATTGAAAATAAAATGTTTTTCTGAGTTTAGGACGTATTTTACTTTAGTTTTTGGACAAAGGAATCAAAAGTTATGAATTATTGAAATTCGGCCAATAAAAAACCGACACATCATCAAACCAAACGAGATACGCAAAGAGAGAGAGAGAGAGGGAGGGAAAACATCATTCAACCTAATATCATGGTTTTAGATTAATAGTTATCCAAACTATATCTTCTAGAGAAGGTAAATCAGTAAGAAACCAAAACCCTAGATGAACATGGTAAACAGAGATGGAAATCATCGATTTTAAACATAGATGCATGAATTTTAAGCATGTAGAAAGCAATATATGAGAAGTGGGTTATGAAACTCACCTCTAGGGAAGATAAGGAGGTCCAAACAGCAAGGATCCGAGATTAGAAGGTCTGGTTGCTCCAATCCTATCTCCTTTCTTGGACAAAGATCACCTTCTCAACTTAGAGGTGATAAACCCTAGCAAAAGAGCATAGAGATGAGGTGTTTTAGGGTTCTAGGTGGGGTTTCACCATAGAATTCCATGGTTACGACATGTAATAGGGTGTAAGGAAGACTAACAGTATGAAAATAGGGAAGGAAGGGAGGATACTTACTAGTTTTGGTCGAAATTACCAAGGAGGAGCTTTCGAAACCCTAATAGAGCAATTTGGAAGCCCTAGGAGCCTTCTTCACCAAGGTAGGCTCCCTCTATTACCTTGTGACAACAACTTCGTGGCCAAGTATAGAAGGAACTATTATCTAAGCTTGAGGAAAGAAAAGGAGAGCAAGAGATTTCGAATTGTGAGTTGGGAAGGGGTATACATGGCTATATAAAGAGAGAGGTGAAGCATGAAGTGTCTTAAGGGACTTTCCATGTGTCTTTAGCCTAAGGATTGATGGCTATGCAAGAGGACAGCTCATAGAGGCTTCATGCATATCAAAAGTCGGTCCTAAGAGCCCATAGATCCTTCTAGTCCATCCCCACCATTTTTCAAGAAAGATATAACCTCATTGGTTGATAGCTTTTAAGGATAAGCATCTTTATAAAGAGGGTAATTCCTATAATGCCCTTGAAAAGAAATACCATCAACCCAAGGTGAAAATAGGTTCTCCAATGGTTTAAAATCTCGTTAATGGTAAGGGAATATCTAAGGATTAAAATTCAGTTGATAATTTGCAAAGAAAACCTCCCAATTGGGTAAATTGCATAAAAGTCCAGAATGTACCTAAAATTGCATAACTTGCACAAACAACATCCAAATCGAACCAAATTTGAAACTTAGGATCATTTTATGTTTTAAAATCATATAAAAAAGTTAGATTAAGGTTTAGAGCACTTAATTATGGTAATTAAGCTTTCAATGAGGTATTTGTGCATAAACCCTTATATTGGTACAATTAGTGAATAAATGTTCACTAAACCACTATAAATTCGACTAATTAAATAGAAAGTCCAATAAGGATAGAAATGAAAGGAAAAGATGGGAAAGAGGGACAAAAGACAAAATTTCAAAATTTAGTATGTTACAGTCTCCTTCTTTATCTCTCCTCTAAATGATACATAGAGGAAGTAGGAACACTCTATAGGTGGTAATTTGCATATCAACCCTACATTTTGGGTAAATTACAATTTGTACCAAAATTGGTGCACAAGGTACTAGTAGTATTCAAACCAGTTCAAACTTGGCATTTAGGCTTTCCACAAGCCACCACTTAGCATCATTCTCTCTATTATGATGCTAAAACACTTAAGGCACATTCAACACGTGACATTTTGCAATATAACCTCCCAACTTGGGTAAATTGCACTTTGGTCCAAAACAAAGGAACATTGCTCAAACAACATTCAATCAGGACCAAACTTGAAACATAAGTGTGTCACATGATAAAAAAACACCTTAGAGGATTATATTAAAGTTCTAAGAAACTTACTTAGCCAAAAAAATAGGGTTAACTCATAAACTAGGTCAGGGTCATTACATGAGTTATCTAAGCCCTTGTTCAAAAATGATTTTGGTGTTTCTGTGTGTCAATTATGATATTGTCAGATTATGATAAGTTTGATGTATCATATGAACTACAAGACTAGACATTGCGTTTGCTGTGATCAAATTGTCTTGAAAAGACCCATTGAGAAGCTCTTGACAAAGTGTTTAGGTATATCAAGAGAACTAGTTCTCTTGGGCCGCATTATGGCAGTTATGTTGTAGTTTCAATGGATATAGTGATGCAAGATGGATTTCCATGAACTCTGGGAGCAATGGTGTCTCAGGATATGTAATCTTGTTGGGAGGAGGTGATGCTGCCTGAGAACTAAGATATATGCCATATTATCTTGGTCCACCTTTGAGATTGAGTTGTATCCTTTAGATGAAACTGGATTGGAAGCTATATGGATACATGAACTCATCTAATTTACATTTGGTAAAGAAGTCACTTCCTACAATTTCATTTCATTGTGATATCACAACAACTATGGCCCAAATAAGGAGTTTCAAGTACAATAAAAACAAGGGTAGACACATCCAAGTCACACTCAATTCTGTAAGAGAGTTGGTGTCTAATGGGGTGTGGTTGTGGACTACATATCTACAAAAGATAATACAATTGCTCCTTTAACTAAAGGTATTACCTTGTCCTTAGTTAAGAAATCCAGATTGGGGGTGGGACTGGAAACCCTTGTGATTTGCAAATAGTAGAAACCCAACCCAAAAGAGTCGAGATCTCATAAATTGGGTTCAATGAGGTATAACAATCTTTCAGGTGAATTGTTCGACACTATGTAATTTACTTGATGCTTTTAGCATCTTTGTGTTTGTCTCCTGAAAACATGTTTGTTTCATGATTGCAAATTAGTAAGAGATCAGACTCTAAATGGTGTCAAATCCTAGGACACAATGCTAACAGTATATACTTGGAGACTCCAAACAAATAATTGATGTGTATAGGCCACAACATGGTAATAGGGTTGTTCCCTAGTATAAATCATTTTTTTTATTTGGATGCATGACCTCTAATGCATTATTTTATATTTTTTGCCATTGTATGTACTGTATTGTTATGAACCAACACTCTTGCACCAAAGGTTCAGGTTCAAGACATTAATTCACCTAGTTCTTGGGGGTCTATATTGAACAACTCAAGCATGGTACCTATAGAAGGCACAATATGAAGAACTGAGTGATAGAACACATTACACATTGGACTTTATGGGGGACAATTAGCTATATTAGCTTTGGATAATAGACTATTAGCTATATTATCTTTGGATAATACTAGATGGAATGGGTTCGGACCAATGTAGGCGCAACTAGAACATATGGTATGTGGAAGATAAATTAGTTTTTAACTTAATGGAAATTTGGAATAGGATTGGAAAATTGTTTTTCGTATTCCTTCTCCTTTATACACAATAGGGTAATTAATTGATTTATTCTTTCCTAATTATAAAGGCACCCTTTCTATTCCTTATGATTTGAAAAGACACACCTCATATTCTTTTTACATGTACAAGAGTGGTTGTGTGATTGTGTCAAATCAAGAATAGAATTGAGTGTGGAAATGTTATAAACATGACCCATAGGCTTATCACCAATTTCAAATCTATAATCTCATAAATCTAAGACACAAGTTTCTCATTCATGTTTTGTAAAACTATCTCCTATCACCTAATGTATCTACCACCATTCCTATGATTTCTCTCATGTAGTTCATCTTCTACGTGAGAAAATTCCTTCTCTGTCCCCTTTTCCTTGACACAATTTGTTGGGTGGTGGTACCAAACAACCAGTGAGCAACATCTGTGGTGTTTATGTTTGTCATCTTCATGTGAGAAAGTGGATTGATTTCTATATGTGTTGGTATGTATGCCCAGAGAGCCAATCATTTGATGATTGTGATGGTATATTACATAAATGATTTTGTTAATTATAAAGGCAAGCTTCCAACTCATTTCGTTTCCCTCAGTTATGAGATAATGAGGAAACATAATGAATCTATAAAAATGACACTAATCAATGACATATGTCTTCAAGTATGTGACTTGAATAATGAGATCATATGGATGTTAAAAGTATGTACATTATTGTTATGTTCATGGTCGGATGTTACTATGGAAGAAATATAGAAAACAATAAAACTAAAAACAAGAGTTTGTGTTGGTTGATGATAGAATCCCATCAGTCATGATATATGTGATATCAAACCAAGAACATTGACACTTGTTAGGAACAGTGTATCAGACAGACACACCTTGATAATGACACATGGAAACCATAATTGGTGGTCATAATCATATCTCATAGTGAAGGTGGTGATTGTGGTTCTTAGACCTAAAGTCACTACACTCATCACATGTCATTTGATATGTTTTGAAATCATCCAACATGATCCATGACAAGGGTTTCCATAAAGGTGATGATCAGATGTACTATGACACATGGGGATGACTATGAGTGATGTAGATGGGATTTGTCCCTCCTACTGGAGTTTGATATCCATGCCACTTGATAAGGGAGACTAAGGAAATCATACACATGCACATGTGAGTCAATATATGATATTGAGCTCACATATATCTCAAACAGTCTGCTCTGGATCAAGGAATATGGATTTAACATAGAGAGGATGATGATTCCATGTCTTGAGTTTATTCTACATATTAGAGACAAAGGAATTAGACAATCACTACAACACCTGACACAGATAGTAGGTTGAAGTTATTCTCCAACTTTCTTGATTATTTGGGTAGAATGATGTGTGACTAGGCACCACTCTTTGCTTTTGATGTCATAAGTTATGGACATTCACTGCCAACATAAATAGGAACACACATAGGATACATCTAGAAGAGGAGTTTAATCATGAATGATAATCAAAATGATTACTATAGTGTTTAGGAATTCAATTTAAGCAAAAAATCAACTGGCTGGACTCCCAAGTGAATGGTTCAAGTGTTGAAATGATCGGTTGGAGTGTCAGGTTGATTGGAAATTGCATTAGCCAAGTACTGCATGAACTGGGGTGCGAACCGATCGGTTAACCTAGTAAACTGATTGGTTTAAGGATGTGAGACAACTAGCTCACTGGACGAGAGACCCAATCTATAGAGCAATTTGATTACATCAAGGATTAGTTTTGGCATCATGTCATGTCTTCGTTGGACTAGAATTGCCAATACAATTGTGATTGGGAAACATGATGAAATGACCGGTTCACTGGGTGAACCGATCAAGTCACATGCCAACTGATTAGTTCACTTGTGAACTGATCGTTTTGCCTCTTTCTATTGCAAACATTCATGAAATTTCGGTCCCTTCCGCTCCCACATAGTCTGGGAACCCTGACCCTTCTATAAATAGAGGGGTGATGGGGGCTTATTAGACATAACAACTCAATTACCTCTGATAAATGTTTTCCTCTTTGGTTGTGGTAACCAATATTAGAGAGTCCGAGCAAGTCCTACCAGATAAAGGGTGGGATAGCAAAGGAAAACAATTGTCAAAGAGCAAGTTGGTGACTAGTTCACCAACAGGAGGGACAACTCATTCATGTTTGTTCTAGCAGAACTACAGGAGTTATAGGCCTTCTGTGTGGACTACCATAGAGGCATGGATACCTTTCCTGCTAGGAGGACAAGATCAACCTAGTGTCTTTGGTGGAGACCAGGAGCTGATGTAGATGTTGTCCGAGTGCAACTAGAAGAGAGTCATGCTACTACAATGAGGAATAATCACTGGACTTGCTCCAAGACTAGGTATGAACTCATTAAACCATCCTTCCTGTTACATAGTTGTTGATGTAATCTTCTATTTATAAGGAATATGACATACACATTTTTATTTCTTCTACCTTATTCTGACGTCGTATTTCCCTACAATGATATCATAGCCACGTCAATTTACTATGTTTTGGGATAATTGATATGATTCAATTTTTTATTTTTGTCATTTATTTATTGCATACGATGCAAATAATTAAATTGATTAATGTGCATATTTGATTAAAGACTACATACAATTCCAAACTATATATATATATATATATATATATAATTTATACACGTCATCCTAAATCTAGTTTTGATGGTACATGTGTAGCATAGTTATGGCCAGTAACCCAAATATCTATGTATGGTTGAATGGTTCATTTTGTTCCTGTTATATCTTGATTTGCAAACTGAACATCTACCTTCTTCTTCCCAATGTAAAAGTATTATTCTTTCCTACCTTTGCCCCCCTCGAATGTAACTTGAGGTTTCTCATACCATGTAATAAGTTTAATAGCAATAATATAGTTTCTTTTCCCGCAATGATGAAGATGATGATCAACATCAGGTGAGTTGACTGTTTCACGTGATGAACCGACTGGGTGGTGGATCCAACCAACTGTTAGGAGGTGTCCATACATCGGTTGGATAGGTAGCTAGACAATCATTTCAGGCAACCAACCGACCAGCCAAGAGGCGAGCCAACCGGTTCAAGGGTTGAACCGATCAACCCAAATTGGCAAGTGCAGATCTACACCAACAACAAGTTTGCACATGAGATGTAAACCTAGGTGGTATTAATTCCTTGTGGCTCCAAGGAATTATAGTATTATGGACATAACCATTGCTAATGTTTTATATTAAATGTTTATGTTGTGGGACATAGCATGTATATGGTATGTACTATATATATGTGGTGATTGGATAAAGTATATGTACATATAAATACAAACTCCCTCAATTAAATATTAAAGTTTAGATGCTTTCCATAAGAAATACAAATGAAAATCTTGATTGACTAAGCATGGGAACCCCAAGGGTGGTGTGTTGTATATCTCGTGAAAGTGTGATTGTAATAATGTAGGTCTGCCAAGTGGGGTGCATTATTATCATGTTGGATTTTGGGTCAGGCTTAAGTATGTGTACTTAATGAGATTAAGCACCAAAATCATGAGATTGCAAATTCTTTTGTCAAATCAAATGGCAACACACAACAACACCTTTTCTCTTCTATAAGTCCTTTAAAAGGACAAGTTAAATGGGAATAAATTCAATGACTGGTTTAGGGTGTCGAGAATTGTTCTCACATAGGAGCGCAAGATCTATGTCCTAGATACACCAGATCTAGATGAACCTCTTCCCACTGCACCTAAGGCTGACATGGATGTTTACAAGAAGAACACTAAAGATGTCATTGATGTCAAGTGTCTGATATTATGCTCTATGAAATATGAGCTACAAAGACAACATGAGAGCATGGAGATAATTGAGATGATCACACGTCTTACAAACATGTTCTAAGACCAGGCAAGATAATAGAGATATGATGTCTCCAAGACTCTATTCAAATGTAACATGGTAGAAGAAGATACAGTAGGTCCTCATGTGCTTAAGCTCATTGGGTATGTGTCGAACCTTTATAGACTAGAATTACCCTTGCATCAAGATTTGTTTACTGATGTGATTCTACAATCTCTTCCAGAGTCATACAGTAAGTTTGTCATGAGCTACAACATGAATGATTTTCACAAACCATTGATAGAGTTACTAGGCATGTTGAGAACAACTAAGGAAGAAATGAAGAAAGTCAAGCCCAAGTCTATGATGATGATAAAAAAGAAAAAGGTAAAGTCTAAGGGCAAAGGCAAAGATAATAAGAGTTCTATAGCTGGTCAAAATCTCAAGTCTTTAGATCTCAAGGAAAAAGTAGGAGTAAAGAAGGGAGACAAGTGTTTCCATTGTCACCAGGCTAGACACTGGAAGAGGAATTGCCCCCTCTACCTAGAGGAACTAAAGAAGGAGGAGGAGATAGGTATCTACACTTTGTGTATATACATTATGGTGATACTAGATGTTGATCTGACATATGTTTGATATGCATGTTCTAACAAAAAGTAAACCTTTTATGAAAGGGAAATGATGGACTACATAAGAAAGAGCTACTAAATCTAAATTCTAAATTAATGCAAGTCTTATATATGAGCAACATGACAACCGCTTCTCACTAGGTGTAGTGGGAGAATAAACATTCTATAAGGACATGTACAAAACGATGTACAAAGATCTTGGAATAAATACAAGAGATAATTATTTGCACTTCATTATGTTTATATGTATTTAGTAAAATACAAATCTCTTAAGTGTTCAAGGTGATTACATGTATTAAGTACACAACTTCCTTAAAGGCACTAAGATACTTTGATATGATCAAATATTAAAATACTTTACAGGAATAGTCTGAGGATCTTATGGAGAGCATCTGATATTGTAAGAGAGTGAAATCACCCCTTTACTAAAAATTTGAAGAATTGACATCCCCTCCAAACACTCTCAGAGGTATGATCGAATAGGCATAAATTTTACAAATTTATTAAACATTGGTATACAAAAGACCATTAGAAATCAACTGTATAAAAAAATAACTGACTATATTCAATTTCATAAAAGGTTTACAAAAATACATCAAATTGTCCCATTAGGGTTTACAACAAGATACAACAAAAAGGATCTAGATAGAGGGAAGTCTAAACTACTACAATCTTGTATCCAAGCAACATCTCCATCAAATGAGTCCAAGCCAAAAGCTAAGATCTTCGTTGTCTTATTTATCACCTTGTTCAATACTTGGGTGGTTGGGAAGGCACCCAACAAAAATGGAAAGGGAAGAAAAGTATGTGTTATAAAACTAGTCTAGGATAACAAGATAAGTAAAGCAAATAATAACATGCTAGGGATCATCATAAGATGAAGATAACAATAGTATGAGGCTATATTCAAATGAAACTTGCCATTAACAATTATATCAAAAAGGATTTGCATGTAAGATAATTATGTCTACCTAACTAAGTAGGGTTGAGGCACCTACCGGACCTCTAACCTTAGGTGAGGGGAGAATAAGACATTCATAGTCACCTACAATATTATGGGGAGAATAAGACATTCCCCAGGGCAATTATTTACATGCCCTCTATGGGTGGTTGTACATAAGTACCACTACTTTAAATTAAATAGAACATAAATCCACATGCTAGAAAAAGTAGTCATGGAAAGAATAAGCATATGAATCAATAACCATGGAAGTGGGGTACCAAGACTCAAGAATAATGTTCCAAAACTGATTTATGAGGCAAGTATAGCAAAAGATTCAAGAGTATATGATACAGGGTTTAATAAAGCCTCATTATAGAAAAATATGCTAAGGCACAATTATTCCCAAATTAAAGTGTAAATGCACATACATAAAGATGGATTGCACATACCTCTCTTACTGATATAAATTACTAACTTTAACCACTTTAATTGAGTCCAAGTTCCACTTTGCCTATTTTCAATGTATTAACATGTATTAGAGTACATAGTGCATATTAATGTATAGAAACCCTAATTTTAGAACTTTTTATAAAAACTCGGATTTAGACTCTTAAAACATCACCAATAAACTTATTAAGTTCTCCTAATCAAGAAAATATATTTTTATGTTAATTTTGGAGTTATGATGATTAAGATGTAATTTTTATGGATTTTATGCATTAAATTCATTTTACAAAAATCACCCTTCGTCAAACCATGAAATAATACCTTGAAAATATTTTTATTATATATAGAATAATTTTCTAATTCCAAAACATATTTATTTGTCAAATTTGGATAAGCAGTTTAGAAGATATGAATTTTTCAATACTGACCAATAGGAAATTATCACATCATCAAACCGATCGAGATAATTGAAGAGAGAGGCAGAGGGAGAAAACATAATTTTACCCAAGATCAGGTTTGAAGTTGCATATGTAACCAAACTATAGCTTCTAGATAAGGTAAAACAGCAAGAAACCAAAATCCTAGAAGAACATGGTAAAAAAGAGATGGAAATCATTGATTTTAAACATAGAAACATGAGTTTTAAGCATGTATTAAGCAATATATGAGAAGGGGGTTAGAAAACTTACCTCTAGGAAGGTAAGAAGGTTCAAACAGAAAGTATTCTGAGATTAGAAGGTCTGGTTGCTCCAAGCCAAGCTCCTTTCTTGAGCAAAGATCACCTTCTCCACTTTAGAGGTGCAAACCCTAGCAAAAGAGCATGGAGATGAGATGTTTTAGGGTTCTTAGGTGGAGTTTTACCATGGAAAGTCATAGTCCGACCTGGAAGAATGTGGGAGGAATAATAAAAAAATGAAAATATGGAATTAAAGGAGGACTCTTACTCTTTTTGGTCAAAATCACCAAGGAGGAGCTTAAGAAATCCAAAATAGAGAAATTTGGAACCCTAGGAGCCTTCTTCACCAAGGTAGGCACCTTCTTTTACCTTGGGATAGAAACTTCACGGCCAAACATAGAAGGGACGATGCTATAATCTATAAGAAAGATAAGGATAGGATTTCTCCTTGGATTGGGAGATGGGAAGGGGTAGGCATGGCTTTATAAAGAAGGGGACAAGCATGAGGTGTCCATGTGACTTTCCATGTGTCCTTAGGCTAGGGCTTCACGGCCATGCAATAAGACAGCTCATGGAATCTTATTGCATATCAAAAGTCAGTCCTAAGATCCCCTAGAGCCTTCTAGGCCATCCCCACCGTCCTTCCAAGAAAGAAATAACCCCATTGGTTGATAGCTTTTTAAAGATGAGCACATTTATAAAGAGGGTAATCCATATAATGCGCTTGGAAAGTAACACCTTCAAACCAAGGTGCAACCAGGTGCCCCATGGTTAAAAATCTCGTGAATGGTAAGGGAATATATAAGGATTAAAATTGAGGTGATAATTTACAAATAAAACCTCTCAATTGGGTAAATTGCATAAAAGTCCAGAATGTGCATATAATTGTATAACCTACACAAACAACATCCAAATTGGACCAAACTTCGTCCACAATTTATCTTTGATGTGTAGAATATTAATTTTCCATTATTTCCATATTTAGGAGTTATATAATCACATTTTTAATTACTTATGCCTTTTAGTGATTTTCTCTCTCCTAAACTTATCCTAATATTTCAAGGTTGTCCAAATTAGATGAAATATGACATGAAGGCTAATTTTGATATGTAGATTTCGAATTTGAAGTATGTTTAATCTTTTGAGACTTATTTTTATGAGATATGTCATATGGCCCATTAATGGTCCATTATCTAAATTGTTCATCCAATTAAGTTTCTTATCTTCATATTATCACTAAAATGAGTTATGTGGCATATTTTATGTTTTCAAATAACATAAAAAAGTTAGATTAAGGTTTAGAGCACTTAATTATGGTAATTTATCTTTCACTGAGGTATTTATGCATAAACCCTTCCATTCGTATAATTCATTAATAAATGTTCACTAAACCACTATAAATTCCACTAATTAAATAGAAAGGCCAATAAGGATAGAAATGAAAGGAAAAGATGGGAAAGAGGGTCAAAAGACAAAATTTCAGAGTTCGGTATGTTACAACACTCCACCCCTTAAAGAAGATTTTGTCACTGAAATCACAAGCAAGAAGGGAAGGGTGAGTGTGCAACATCTCATCACAAAACTTCAGTTTATTTCTCCAACCTTAACTTCCACCAAACAATGCATCAACATATACTCCACAAGCATCACAACATAGTTTAGGTTCTCAAGGATCACCTAGGTTCCATTATTTAGATATTCGTTTTAGGAGATTTAATGTTATTTACATTTTTGTCTCATTAACATTATATTCATTAAAATATCACATTATCAACATTCTTTTAATTATGTCATGTCATAATCAATTTATTACCAAGGAAGTTATATTTCATTATCATCCATGAAACATCGTATATATATATATATACATATATATATATATCTCATTTATCTTACTAAACATTTTATCAAAATTATTGGCTACTCAATTCCCTCAATATACTTGATCAGTATCCTTAATATTTTGAACTTTGACTTCATTATCCTTATACTATCACCACATTAACTTATAACGAATTATTTTTCATGAAATATTTAATTTATCATTAAATCTTCATTCAATCCAATTTATGTCACATCAATTACATATATTTATATTAAACGTTCTCTCATTACCACATTATCTTTATTGTTCACATTAATGTCATCGTTAATAATTTTCTCATATTTATTTATATTATTGATTTGCACATTTATGTGAATTGAATCACTTCATATTCATATTGAAGCCATTCCATGTATTTTAATGATCAAGGTGAGGCATATTACAAATTGATTCACATTAAGTGACTAATCGTGTGTGTATTAGATAACACAGTAACATATCATGCATTTCATATTGATGACTTGATTAATATGTGATTAGATGATTATATATATAATTTATGTGTATCAAAGTATGTTAACTGATTATGGCACCTAATGTCATTAATGTATCATGAAAGGAATTAAGGATGTATATGTTAAGGTCAAATGATTACAACTTAGGGTTTAGGTTAATATGATCACTATATTTTACTTAGCATTTATTAAGTCCAAAATTAGGTTACAATTATCTTACTTGTCATTTCATTAGGGTTTATTGGTTTATGACATGGGCAACACCATGCATATCCATTAGGATTAATATGTGAGTTACTCATATTATGTGCATTAGGTATTCATTAGGGTTTGAACACATAAATTATTCCTCAAATGATCATTATATGTTCATTAATATATAAACAAGCACGTTAGGCTATAACTATAACTTGTTTGGACCCCACTAAGGTTTCAAGCACAACAACCTCGTAAGTATGGGGTTAGGGTTTCTAAAGATAGTGTAGATAGATTTCAAGATGTCATAGGGATCCATCCCCCTAAAGAGAATTTCATCCTCAAAATCTAACCACCCAACATCGTCAAACTAACTATACTCCACCCCTTAAAGGGTTCAACCTATCAAGCCAAACTACACTAGGGTTAAAGGATGAGTCTAACTTAACCATGTACAAGATCCATCACACTTCCACTGCACACTTTGATAGCTCACTTAACCCTAAACTTCAAAGTCTAGGTTCTAGGGATAACTATCCAAACATGTGGTCCTATGGGTCATAAGGAAACTAGTCTTGTATCCTCGAACAAGTCACCATACACCTAAAACTTAGGGTTCCCAAAGATATACAACATAGATGTCTAAGGTCACTATTTCCTAAAAGAAAACTATTTTGGACAATCCATTTCAGCTTAGGCCATGTCGGTATCATATGGATCTGGGAGTCCTCGTCAACCAAGAAAGTGGTGTGGAGAAAAATATTTCCAGCCCCTAGAACCTGATCCTTTCTAGACACCTTTGCTTCAACTTCATCCCTAATAATTTCCTAAAGGTAAACCTAAACAACATTAAGTTATGCATATATTAGTTATGAGTATTTTAGGGTTTTATTCATCATGATACTAATGTGGAACTATAGGGTCCTAAATCAACATTTCATCATTTATAGATCAACTCTAGGGCAACCATGTCACCTAAAGGAACTATGTAAGGCAGGGATTCTACTTAGGGAGACAAAATTAAAATAGAAGATTCCGACTACCATGGGCTCTGATACCATGTTGTAAGAGAATGAAATCACCCCTTTACTAAATATTTGACGAATTGACATCCATTCCTAACACTCTCAGAGGTATGATCGAATAGGCATAAATTTTCCAAATTTATTAAACATAGGTATACAAAAGACCATTAGAAATCTGTCTGTCGGTAGAGTCTGCACTTTTTGTGGGTATGCATATTGACAGTGGAGCTCCTCTACTCTGCAGGGTGATGTTCCTATCAGTTTTTGTCTGTGTGAATGCTCTTGTGTTGTCTTCTGTATCAGAGTTTTCTGGCTTTGTATCTGGTCCTCTGTGTAAGACCGTAGCTTTTTCTTTTTGTGTTTGTCTTGGTAATCCTCTTCGGAGGGTTAAGGGGTGCACATTTGATGTACCTAAAGTTTTGGTATCACAATAGCAACATTTTTTTTTGACCAAAAAAAAGACTATTAGAAATCAACTGTAAAAAAATAGCTGACTATATTCAATTTCATAAAAGGTTTACAAAAATACATCAAATTCTCCCATTTGGGTTTACAACAAGATACAAAAAAATGATCTATATAGAGGTAAGTCTAAACTACTACAATCTTTTCTCCAAGCAACATCTCCATCAACCGAGTCCAAGCCAAAAGCTAAGATCTTCCTTGTCTTATCCATCACCTTGTTCAACACCTGGGTGGTTGGGAAGGCACCCAGCAAAAAGGGAAAAGGAAGAAAAGTATGTGTCACAAAACTAGTCTAGGATAACAAGATAAGTAAAGCAAATAAGAACAGGCTAGGGATCATCATAAGATGAAGATAACAATAGTATGAGCTATATTCAAATGAAACTTGCCATTAACAATTATATCAAAAAAGATTTGCATGTAAGATAATTATGTCTACCTAACTAAGTAGGGTTGAGGCACCTACCAGACCTCTAACCTTAGATGAGGGGAGAATAAGAAATTCTCAGTCACCTAAAATATTATGGGGAGAATTAGACATTCCCCAGGGCGATTATTTACATGCCCTATATGGGTGGTTGTACATAAGTACCGCTGCTTTAAATTAAATAGAAAGTAAATCCACAAGCTAGAAAAAGTAGTCATAGAAAGAATAATCATATGAATCAATAACCATGGTAGTGGGGTACCAAGACCCAATAATAATGTTCCAAAACTGATTTATGAGGCAAGTATAGCAAAAGATTCAAGAGTATATGAAATAGGGTTTAATAAAGCCTCATTATAGAAAAATAGGTTAAGGCACAATTATTTCCAACTTAAGGTGTAAATGCACATACATAAAGAGGTATTTCACATACCTCTCTTACTAATATCAATTACTAACTTTCACCATTTAAATTGTGTCCAAGTTCCACTTTTCCTATTTTCAATGTATTAACATGTATTAGAGTACATAGTGCACAACCTTTTTAGAAAAACTCAGATTTAGACTCTTAAAACATCACTAATAAACTTATTAAGTTCTCCTAATCAAGAAAACATATTTTTATTTTAATTTTGGAGTTATGATGATTAAGATGTAATTTTTATGGATTTTATACAGTAGTACTTTGGATGCCTAAGAGGAAGTTGCATGTGTCTTGTCGCCATGCATGTCAGGAGGTATTCATTTTCCAAAAATCACCCGTAATCAAACCATGAAATCATAACTTGAAAATATTATTATTAGATAGAGATTAATTTTCCAATTCCAAAACATATTTAATTGTCAAATTTGGATAAGCGGTTTAGAAGATATAAATTTTTCAATACTGACAAATAGGAAATTGCCACATCATCAAACCAATCGAGATAATTGAAGAGAGAGGGAGAGGGAGAAAACATCATTAATTGGACCCAAGATCAGGTTTGAAGTGGCATAGATAACCAAACAAGAGCTTCTAGAGAAAGTAACAGCAAGAAACCAAAATCCTAGAAGAACATGGTAAAAAAGAGATGGAAATCATTGATTTTAAACATAGAAGCATGAGTTTTAAGCATGTATTAAGCAATATATGAGAAGGGGTTTAACAAAACTTGCCTATAGGAAGGTAAGAAGGTTCAAACAGAAAGTATTCCAAGATTAGAAGGTCTGGTTGCTCCAAGCCAAGCTCCTTTCTTGAGCAAAGATCACCTTCTCCACTTTAGAGGTGCAAACCCTAGCAAAAGAACATGGAGATGAGATGTTTTAGGATTTTTAGGTGGAGTTTTACCATGGAAGGTCATGGTTCCGACCTGGAAGAAGGTGGAAGTAATAATAAAAATATGAAAATAGGGAAGAAAAGGCAGATTCTTACTAGTTTTTGTCAAAATCACCAAGGAGGAGCTTAAGAAATCCTAAATAGAGAAATTTGGAACCCTATGAGCTTTTTTCACCAAGGTAGGCACCTTCTTTTACCTTGGGACAGAAAAATCGTGGCCAAACATAGAAGGGAAGATGACCTAATCTATAAGAAAGAGAAGGATATGATTTCTTCTTGGATTGGGAGGTGGGAAGGGGTAGGCATGGCTTTATAAAGAAGGGGGCAAGCATGAGGTGTCCATGTGACTTTCCATGTGTCCTTAGGCTAGGGCTTCATGGCCATGCAAGAGGACAACTCATGGACTCTTCTGGCATATCAAAATTCAGTCCCAAGATCCCCTAGAGACTTCTAGGCCATCCCCACCATCCTTCAAAGAACGAAATAACCCCATTGGTTGATAGCTTTTTAAAGATAAGCACATTTATAAAGAGGGTAATCCCTATAATGCCCTTGGAAAGTAACACCTTCAAACCAAGGTGAAACCAGGTGCCGCATGGTTAAAAATATCCTGAATGGTAAGGGAATATCTAAGGATTAAAATTGAGGTGATAATTTGCAAAGAAAACCTCTCAATAGGGTAAATTGCATAAAAGTCCAGAATGTGCATATAATTGCATAACCTGCACAAACAACATCCAAATTGGACCAAACTTCATCCACAAGTTATATTTGATGTGTAGAATATGAATTTTCCATTATTTCCATATTTTGAAGTTATATAATCACATTATTAATTACTTATGCCTTTTACTATATTTCTCTCTCCTAAACTTATCATAATAATCAAGGTTGTCCAAATTAGATGAAATTTGACATGTAGTCTAATTTTGATGTGTAGATTTCGATTTTGAAGTTTGTTTCCTCTTTTGAGACTTTGTTTTATGAGATATGTCATATGGCCCATTAACGGCCCATTATCTAAATTGTTCATCCAATTAAGTTTCTTATCTTCATATTACCACTAAAATGAGTTATGTGGCATATTTTATGTTTTCAAATCACATCAAAAAGTTAGATTAAGGTTTAGAGAACTTAATTATGGTAATTAATCTTTCACTGAGGTATTTGTGCATAAATCCTTCCATTCGTATAATTAGTGAATAAATGTTCACTAAACCACTATAAATTCCACTAATTAAATAGAAAGGCCAATAAGGATAGAAATGAAAGGAAAAGATGGGAAAGAGGGTCAAAAGACAAAATTTCAGAATTCGGTATGTTACAAATACTATATCATGATCAACTCCCCGGAAATGTGACAACATGATGCCACAAAAGCAAGATAACTCATAACAAAAGTGCAATTAATAGTGAAACAAGCACATTACCACAAAACAAGGTAAATTACAATTGATCTTGTAATCACCCTGACCTGGGTTATGAGGTAACCCTGTTTGTTTTGGCTAAGTAAGTTGCTTATAACTTTAGTATAATCCTCTAAGGAGTTTTTTTATCAGGTAACAAACTTATGTTTCAAATTTGGTCCTCTTTGAATAATGTTTGAGCAACGTTCTCATGTTTTGGACCAAAATGCAATTTACCCAATATAAGGGGTTATATTGCAATATTTCATATGTTGAACATACCTCATGTGTTTTAGAATCATTATAGAGAGAATTATGTAGGGTGGTGTCTTGTGAAAAGCATAAATTCCAAGTTTGAACTTGTTTGAATAATGTTGGTGACTTGTGTACCAATTTTGGTGCAAGTTGTAATTTACCCAAAATATAGGGTTGATATGCAAACTACCACCTCTAGAGTGTCCCTATTCCATCCTAGTATCTTTTAGAGGATATATAAAGAAGTAGGCACCATGTTTGAATCATATTTGAGTATGATATTCTTGGTAATGAAAAGACCAAGAAAGGGTTGAATGTGAAACACTAATTTGTGCTTGCATTGGGTTGTAAGTCCATATGGGAATGCCTATCGGCCAAGGAGCCATAGAGGGGATGCCATATCGGTTTTTGGACTCTTGGCCTTGTCCATGATGGGCAAATCACCCCAAGGAGGTGATCCATTTCGAGTTAGAAGCTCCTTGCAAAAGTTGTATCAGTTTGCTTAATTTATGAGATAAAGATGAGATATCTTATCAAACAAGATAACTAATGGCTGAAATATCATGTCTAGATTATCCTCTATTTTTTGCATGTCAAGATAAATGTGATTTAATGCAAGGACAGGTGTCAACCATGCATGGACATGTTGCACCTAGTAGCTTAAAATGGTGACACCTCATATACACACTCTTTCATGAACCTCAAGTATATATACCCTTACTTTCACCCATAAGTAGATTTTTTCAAAATCTATCACCCCCTTGCTCTTAGATATCGTGAATAGAGTCTAGATATCATGCAAGGGTGAAGGATTATCGTGCATATAGATTTGGTATCACCCATAGCAAAGTGATATCACCCATTTCAAAGTGATATCGGCCAAGTGATGGATATCGGCCATAAGTGATGGATATCGGCCACAAGTGGTGAGGTATCATGCATAGGGTTGAGGAGCTCAAGTCTTGTACCTTTTAGAAGCTCACCTTCAAACTTGGAAATGTGAAGGTTTGGATCTTGGATCTTTGAAGTTGCTCTTGAGGCGGGTTATATAACTTGAACTCAATTATGTTTTTATTTATCATCAATCTTGCCTTAGTTAATTGATTTACTTTCAAATAAATTTTTCTTGCATAATTGATGAATCCATGAGCTCTAGTAGTAACCTAGGACTGTTTTCCATGAACTAGAACAAGTAGAACGAAGGTCTAGAGCTTGAATATGATGGTATCACTTTAGAAAGTGATCGGGTTCAAGCACATAAGCAAGCACCTCTAACCTGATATGGTGATGCACCTACACCACTAAAACAATATGGATATGAGTTTTTACTTCCTTCCATGATATGGTAATGTAGTATACACCTCTTGGACGATATGAGGTCAAGCACAAACCTCTTTTCCCAATATGGAGCGAAGCACACACACACCTCTTTGCCCGATATGGTGTGAAGCACAAACACACCTCTTTACTCGATATGGTGTGAAGCACACACACACACCTCTTTGAACGATATGGTGTGAAGAACACACACACCTCTTTGCCCGATATGGTGTGAAGAACACACACCTTTTTGCTCGATATGGTGTTAAGCACACATACACCTCTAAAGTGATATGGAAGCAAGCATACACCTCAAACCCGAGATGGTAAGCACACATACACCTCAAGGGTGATATGGTAAGAACACATACACCTCATACCTGATATGGTAAGCACACATACACCTCTAAAGTGATATGGGTAGAAAGCAGACACCTCATACCCGATATGGTGGAAGCACCTCAAAACCCATATGAAGGAAAGCACCTTAGATACAATGTACTTCATGGAGTAACACATGAAGTGTCTTATATCAAGTAATCACCATATGACAAGGCCTGACATATTTTTAGTATAGCATCAATAGAGGTTACCAACTATTCAATACATGAACACCAACTTTCCATATTTGGGAACTTTGTCTTTAAATATATGTGCAATTGCTTTGTGGCTAGGCTTTATGTATGTATGTATATATATATATATATATATATATATATATATACATATAAACATTAAGAGGTATGGAGTTTAATGATTATTGATTAAGTAGACTAATGTACATTGAAGGAAAGGTTGAGCCAACTTAATAAAGTATGAAGTAATCAATATCCTAGTAAGGATTAGAGAGAAAGTTATACCTATTTGATACTCATGTAATGAGTATACATTGATACTCCTAATATGGGTGGAGACTGAATTAGGTTTTGATTCTTGATGAATGCACTTGAAAACCCTAGATGGTTTTATAAGGGAAACCTTAACCCTAATGAAGGGTAATGATATGATTTGAAACTATAATTGGTTAATAAAGGGGAAACTTTAACCATATTAAAACCATGATGATAGCATGAGATAATGATCATAGATAAGTATGATCTATGATGTTTCATATAATGCCAATTATATGGGCCTTGTGAGCCATTTGGTTAGTTGTTGCCTAGTGATAGGTAACAAGATGTTTAATGAGCCTTACGAGCCATGTGATTAGTTGTTGCCTAGTGAGAGGTAACAAGATGTTTAATGGGACTTGTGAGCCATGATAGTAGTTGTTTCCTAGTGAGAGGTAACAAGATGTTTATAAAAGTCTCATGTAAGAAATGATAATGTTCAAAATAAACTAGGAAATGGAAACTTAGTAACATTATAATAATATTAAATGGATACAATAATAATAACGAAATCTTGATCATACATGCTTTATGCTTATGGACAAATAAGGGATATAGTGTTTTGAATATGTTTAAAGGAAATATGAGGAATACTTTTATTATATAAAGGATGTGAATAAGTATGATGGCTTGGCCAAGGTATAATGCCTAGAAAAGGTGATGTGGTATTTAGTGATGAGTTGCACATGATTGGCATAGTCCAATACCTAGAATAGATGCACATGATTGGTAATAACCCAATGCTTGGAATAATTTCACAGGATTGGTCATAACCCAATACTTAGAATAATGTCACAGGATTGGTCATAACCCAATACCTGGAATAATTATACAGGATTGGTAATAACCCAATGCCTGGAATAATGTCACAGGATTGGTCGTAGCCCAATACCTAGAATAATTGCACAAGATTGGTAATAACCCAATTCCTGGAATAATGTCACAGGATTGGTCATAACCCAATACCTGGAATAATTGCATAGGATTGATAATAACCCAATGCCTGGAATAATGTCATGGGATTGTTCATAACCCTATACCTGGAAATATTGCATATGATCGGTAATAACACAATGCCTAGAATAATGTCACAAGATTGGTCATAACCCAATACCTAAAATAATTGTACGGGATTGGTAATAACCCAATGCCTAAAATAATGTCACAGGATTGGTCATAACCTAATACCTAGAATAATTGCATAGGATTGGTAATAACACAATGCCTGGAATAATGTCACATGATTGGTCATAACCCAATACATGGAATAATTGCACATGATTGGTAATAACCCAATGCCTAGAATAATGTCACATGATTGGTCATAACCCAATACCTGGAATAATTGTACAAGATTGGTAATAACCCAATTCTTGGAATAATTTCATAGGATTGGTCATAACCCAATACCTAGAATAATTTCACAGGATTGGTAATAACTCAATGCCTAAAATAATGTCATAGGATTGGTAATAACCCAATGCCAGGAATAATGTCAAAGGATTGGTCATAACCCAATACCTGGAGTAATTGTACAGGATTGGTAATAACCCAATGCCTGGAATAATGTCACAGGATTGGTTATATCTCAATACCTGGAATAATTACACAGGATTGGTAATAACCTAATGCTTGGAATAATGTCACATGATTGGTCATAACCCAATACCTAGAATAGTTGCATAGGATTGGCATAGTCCAATACCTAGAATAGTTGCACAGGATTGGCATAGTCCAATGCCTGGAATAGTTGCACATGATTGGCATAGTCCAATGTTTGGACAAATATGATGATGTATACTCACATGACTGGTACAATTCAATATCTGGCTAACAGATTGGCAAGGGTCAACAGATAGAAATGAGAATGATTCATGGATGACATACCATGATAATGAGTATCACAGGATAAGCTTGAGATGTTGATATAGTATGATGGGAAAATGATATACATGTTCTGCATATTCCTTATAAAGTGAATATATGATTTACGGCTCTATCATAGATAGTTGCAATTCTTTAAAAGATGAGAATGTTCTAAACTATTTATCCTCTACTCAGTTTAATACTATTTACCTATAATAATAACATTGTTGGCAGAGAGTTATATCTCTCGCTGGGACAATTGTCTCACCCAGTGGGATCCACATTTTTTTTAGGTGGACGTGCACGAGGGGGTTGAGATCGTACTGCAGAAGGAGAACAATAGCAACATGGACAACAGTACTACCTCAGGTTGAGTATACCATATGTCGTGTCTTGTTGATAGAAGTCTTATGTGTCATCTCTGTACTCTCAGGTCCTCGGATTTAGTACATGATGGTTTTATGAACAATCTGAGGTTCTGGCTAGTATGCCTTGAGGTTTTATGTTGCTTCAATATATGTTTTAACAAAGCAACTGTTATATGTTATCCTCGAGAATAGATGGTACAATGTATGTACAATGTGAACCCCGATGTATATAACGTTTCAAAGTGGATCTCTTTGCAAAATGGTTTTAATTTTTAGTGATTTTTGTTAATCCATTTCTTATGATTATTCTGCATAATTAGTAACGATTTGGCTATCAATTTGGTGGCAGTTATTACAAGTTTGGTATCAGAGCTTATGGTTCGCAGAGTCTACATAGACATAGGACTAAGGTGTTGAGTCTATTCTAGTGTCCTCCAATATATCCTATAGTGACTTCTGCTTATACAGAAGAAAGGGTGAAGTTTAAAAATGACGGGAGAACATGAGGAACATGTTGCTGAGAGCAATGTTGTTGCACCAGGAGAAGGTGCAAGGGATCGGGCAAGCGAAGAATGAGTGCCTGAGAATTTCCATCTTGACCCAATCAGGATAGAGAATCCTATGTTTATGCTCTTGTTGGGCCGGTTAGGACAATAGTGAAGAATATATAGGACTAGATACTAACAAAACAACCTAGGTTACCATCCCTCAATGCAAAAACTTTGGGTTCTGAAAGGGTTCCTGAATGACATAGTCATGTTGGAATGGTGGAAAATGTGGGAAGGATTAACATATGGTAAGAAAATAGACTTTTCCATAAGTATAGATATATAGTACATATGTGATGGCAATGCTAAGGAGGGGCAATAAGCTGAGAATTAAGGAAAGGTCTCTATAATGCTAGATACATTTGCCTAGTTATTCTAAAAAGCCAACATTTTGGTACCACCAGTGCAATAAATGCCTAGTGCACCAGGGCAGTAGTCACTAAGTAAAGGCAAAAGTCCTAACTTTCCACCTGTAAGAACTCCTAACTTAGCTACTATATCGGTAATTAGACCGATAAGACTATGGTACGAGGATAAGAATGGTTACAGATATAGACATGTTGAGCATACTAAACCCTTTTGTTCAAAAAGAAGGGAGGAAATGACCCAACAATTGAGGCATACTCGGTAGGGCTTACAAAAGTTACAACCCAATAGAGTAAAAAGGCAAAAGAAACAACATGAAACAACTTGACTCTATGTTTGAGTCAACCTGAAGTGGTAGATGACCATGAGGGGTGACAGTCAGATAGAGCTTTTTCATTCTGATATATCTTCACTTGACTTAATCTGATAATCATAAGAAGGTAGTTATTGTAGAGCTTCCTTTAATTAGTCCTATGAGGACATGAGGAAGATATAAGAAGAATGAGAAATTATATTCAATCCAATATTCTCTTATATGTTTTGAAATCTTTCTCTTCATGTTGAAAGGGATGAGATGTAAAAGAAACACCTAGAGAAAATTGAGATATTAAGTAATAAAACTTAAAGAGATGAAACATAATATAAAACAAATGCCACTACCTAATTTCAGTTCTTGAATACCCTGGCTAGGTATTCATCTATTGAAGGCAAGGTAAGTATGATACTCTTAGATTGCTATCTTTCTAATTACTCTGATCAAGTAGTCATTTTGAGACAATCTAAAGATCATAATGAAGTAAAAGATGTGTCATGGATATTTCTACCACATCCTAATTGATATATGAAGAAATCTGAGTTAATCATAGATCAACTTATAAATAAAATAACATGTTTAGTATAATGTATACCTTGGTCTGAGGACATAGAGGTAACAATTACCTGATGAGAGGTAACAATGTTCAATGATGAACTGAGGGTTTGAATACTCAGATCTAGTAATCATGATGATGATAATACTGAGAGGTGGTGACATATAATAATCTCTATATTTCCTATGTTGAAGGCAAGGAGCCTAAGAGGAAATAAGATTGAATGACACATGAACAATTGAAAGTTCATATATTACTCGAAGAAGGTGATAATCACTTTTCTTTAATAAACAACCATGGGTGATGATGGGGTGATAAGAGGAATATGTTTCTTTGTGTTCTTTCCTTTCAAGGACATGGAAATCAAGTGAGTCTTATGACACTTGATGTGCATGAGTTAGAAGTGTTCTATTTATGGATACTTTGAAAAGTATCATCTAGTCTTGGATTTTAGTTCCAAGAAAAAGTATGTGTTAAGTAATGTCCCAAGATTAAAGAAAGGCCCTATTATATGTTTAGTTTTGGTAATAATAACAAAGGATGGAAATGATGATGATGATGTGATATGTTTTTGGCACATATAATGGATACCAAGGTAAAGAATCCTAGTATCTAAGAACTTTCAATGATATAAGAAAATGGGAACATGACTCCTGATAAGATGAATAATGCTTGGTTACATAGAAGGGCCAACTTTGAGATTTGTCTATTTACATACTATAGTATGGATACCATATGTTAGGGGTATATGATACGCATAAACATGACATCAAAAAGGATGTATGAGTTGAAGGAACAATTGTAGAATCATTGTGGGAAAAGTTTATCAAGCTAAAACAATTTCTTAGAATATCCCTATCTAGATCTGTTGAGGCAACTTATACATAATATCTAGAGATACCTTCGAGATAAGTTCTTCTTTGACAAGTAGCCTCTCCTTATGATAAGAAAATAAAAAACTAGCGGGATAGTTGATACAAGTCATAAGAAAGTTAGTGTTGAACCAACAAGATTAGACTGGCACAACAGAAGTATGATAAGACTTGTAGTCTCAAATGAATAATAGAATGTAACTCTAGTCTGGGAAGGATAGTTGAGTGTCACACCCACATCCCACTATTTCCACTAATCATGAGATTAAGGCATGACTATGAGGATTACACTTAATATAAAGTTCACTCTCAACTTTTTCCTTTTTATTTCAAACTCTTTGTTTTCTCGCATTCATTCACATAAACAAAAATTACAAGAGAATTAAACTATTATTACTCTTATATGATCTCAACATTAATGATACACATTCATATATTCATTCTGTTTCTCACACTTCCATGTACATATGACATGATAATTAGATACATTCTCTCTTATCAAGGAAACAAAGATAACAAGCATCATTTACAACTCTCTCACATATATACAAGGACCTAGAGTGATAGGGACCGATTGAACTTGGCTAATCTCATACCTAACTCATGTGGTAGATCTACTCTCATGATTTGACCTTCTTCAAGTCCATGTGGTTTCCCAAAAATTTGAGTAGAGGGGTGAGCCTACTCGCTCAATGAATGAGAACTTCAAAGAAATAGTCTAAAGCACCGATATAATTATAGTTATACCTTGGAGCAACGGATATCAATTATAACAACAGCAATTACTACATTAAGCAGATCTAAAACAATACAGTTAAAATAATAGAGAATGTAAATATTGCATTTAAAGAACAACTACTATGAAACTATATTCAAATCATTCTTAACTCTTTTTACTTATAAGAAACTCTTTAAACCTATATGATCATATTTTAGCTTATGCCCTGATCATATGCAGTGCACTCTACATATGACATTTGTAGTGCACTACGATAACACCGTACAAGACTTAGCCGACACACCCGGGAATACTAAGTCTGACTATGTCACTGGTCTGCAACAGTGTAATGGCACTTTAATCTCTAGATTCCTCATCTAACCTGAGCACACAGGCGGATAGTCAAGCCACCTATTGGTTTTTTTGTACTCTTGTACCACCAAGACTTCTGGTTGATGTTGGACACACTTTTCTATACTCTAGTGCCACCAGGACTTCTGGTTGATGTTGGACACTGTAAACTATAATTTAAGGAGACTTCCACTAGGGCTTCGTCCCCCCCGTGCCACCTGATAGCACATTCCAACCCCCATATACTGGACACTGCCAGGGTTAGCTCATTTCACCCCTAAGGCACAGACCTCACAGAGGGGTTCTACGGTGTGCAGGGCCCCTAAGTCTATTATAACTTGATTATATCTTTCTCTTAGACTGATTTCATTTTACTCTGTGTTTTACTGGCTACTCAGACTACTGAACTAAATTCACTAAAAATACTGACTTGAATGCTTAACATATTGTTCACCCTTTTCTTAGAATTTCTCCTTACTCAAGCACATATAGCATTTCTCATGTATTCAAACATATATCATGTCTACTATAGAAGTATTCTCATTCAACATTTGACACATATATGCATGGCATCAATAACATCCCAATCTAGGGCATGTCATATCCCTCTGCTTGCAATAGCATAATAACTTATCATTTCATGACAAGTTTTTGAATTAGAGAATCCAAATCTCATAAACAAATCATACATGCATATAAGATAATATTCAGCTAAAAACTCACAATATCACATTACTTATTTATTGAACACCCTATCCTTAGGGTTTCATTTACCTTATTCACTTAATTGAACACCCTATCCTTAGGGTTTCATTTACCTCATTCACTTATCTCATGTCTCTCATAAGGATTTAATACGACATAACATTCACTGAATAAAGACAGCTTTCAACAAATCATATACAATCAATATATGTATGAAACTTTAGAACTGAGCTGAATTTAGGTTTTCATGCCATTCACTAAGATATCATTCATCAAGAATAAAATTAAATAAATAAAGTCTATCATGTCAAGAAAATCCCTTCAACTGAATTTCACGATAACTATTCATAAACCAACTTTCCTCGCATCAAGGGTTTCACCCTCTTTACTGAGATATCAAACAAATAATATTCTCCTTAAATGAAATCCAAGATAGTATCTGACATAGGTATACTATGAATTCATATAAAAAATTATTCATAACCAAGGGAATTCAGATAAACAAATTTCTCTATTTAATTATACAACAATTTCAGTCATAGACAAATTCCCTATATTTCAATTTACTCTTGTATCATATGTGAATACTAAGGGAATTCTCATTAGGATGTATTTTATACATTTATAATATGATTTTATCATCGAAGATTCATTCAAACAGAGGAAGATTCCATTTCATATCATTTTGCAACAACTTAGATCAAACAGACAATTCAGGGTTTGTAGTCGCATACTAGGCAATTAAAGATTATGGATGAATTAACCAAATTTCGTGCAATGTACTGTTTAAAGGAAGTTCCCACTCACCCTAAGGTGTAAAAACACCTTAAAAACGAAGCTCATCCCTGAAAATCTCAAAGTCATATCAAATCCCTAGCAATTCACCGAATTCTTCTTCCTTTCAACTCAGAAACCCTAAAAATGAGGAATTATGAAGAAAGAGTGAGAAAAGGGGAAGTTTTGATACCATTTTATATCAAATCAGGGGATTGACGTAATCTTGACATGTGAGAGAAGATTCACCATAAAAGGCTATGCAAAGAAGCTAAACTTACTTGATTTCATAATATCTCAGATTGAGAAACCCTAATTCAGCAATTCCACCACTTTCTTCTCTCAAATCCTAACTCTCCCTCTCTCTCTAGGATTTCGTTTCTTTGGAATGAATTATGAATTATGAGAGCTTCTAGGGTGTTAGGTTGACCATATAGAGCAATTGAGCTGCTTGGGTCAATTGCACATTGACCCCTCACTATACTTTTTCTTATTTTAGTAGATTTTTCTTTTATAAAAAAGTTACTGTAATTCATTTATTTCAGAGATCAAAACTCCTCTAAAAATTATGAGAATTTATAATTTTGTGTATAATTTTTTTGCAAAGCTTCATTTAAAATTTTATATCATTCCATGCTTCCATTAAATAACTAAAAATCGAATAGTGCACTTCTATCCAGAATTTTGTAGAAATGTCAGTTCCTGTAATTCATCTACTGATAAGATTTAAACACATAAAAAAATTATGAAAATTTTACATGTTGTTTAAAATTGCTTTTAAATTCTCCAGCTAAAATTTCAGATCATTTGGAGTTATAAATAAATAACTAAAAATAAAACCCTATACTACTAAAAAGTACTCTGTCAGCATTTTGGTCGAAGTATAATTCGACCGAGAACCATATTCAAAGAATACTCAAATATTCTGAAATTTTTCTAAAATATGAATGATTGAGTTATCCATATCATATCAAAAATTCATTTAAATATAAAATTTTTAGAAAATATGAAAAATCATTTACCACACTGCTATCCTGATCAAATTCTATACTCATGTACCATCAAAACCCTAATTTCAGCCAACTAGGGTTTGTATTTCTCAAACCCTAATTTCTCAAAAAATAGAACACTTAACATTCTTATTAGGTTTAAAACATCATAATTGAATTATCATCATTAATTAGATTTAAGCAATGATCAATCCTATTAAGCATATAATCATCCAGGTAAACCCTAGTTTAGCAATTAAGCTCAGATGCGGTCATAACAATTCTTCCCCCTCCCCTAAAAAGGTTTCATCCCCGAAACATAAAGAAGCAAGTAAAGTACATTGAAGGTTTATTTTAAGATTGTGAAATCTTACATGTCATTATATTCATGTGTTTCATACTTGAATGCAGTTTTCAACATTAAGTCCTTTATTCCTTTACTAAATCACAACATGTTTGAAATAGTTCTCAATGATAACAAACAAATTCTCTATACCACAATCAATCATAGGATAGAGAGAGAAACAACCATTTCAAAATTTTCATACTCTTGAGGTGTTACTTCAACATTGACAATCTGATCCAACTATTTTAATTCATACGGCTCAATATGTACTATTGTTCTGTATTACCTCTAAACCACAAAAGAGAGTTCACCATGTTGTTTTGAATTTTACTATTGTGCTACTCAAATAGCAAAATAGTCTTGAATTGAAAGACTAGATTCAACAACAATTGTACAATGTTACAAATGGCATCCCCATTGAATCATGGATGCATAAGGTGAAGCATCACCATCACATTCCATACTATTCTCAAGTATAAACCCACACATAATTCAAGGTGTAACCATCAAGTTATAGCATACTAGGGTATCAACAATAGTAACCGAGTACTCCATGATTGTATTAGTCATTCAAGGATTGTTCATACCCAATTACTATCACTTAGTTATATTAAAGCTAGGTATAATGAGCTATACCTCATTAGGGTTACATATCAATACAATATGGTTATCATCCCTTCTATTCATATGAGTGAATAGGTAAGACTACCTTATTCAAGGTAACCCTCCATTTGTTCCATCATCATTCAACCCATATCACCATACCACAATTGTACAATACTAAGATGGATTACTGGTATGAATGACTACAACTATCAGACACCTCTAGTTAACATATTGTTTACACATGTACACTGAAATCATACGTAGAACCAATTTACATCCCTTAATATACCTTCAACATATTATACTTCTAACAACAAATTCACATATTACTAAAAGCCATTGGTTTCTCTTATCTCTCTCTTCATTCATTTCTACTTAGTTTTTGCTACTTATCCTTCTCATTCTAATCATGTATATTAAACATCCTTAAAATTGAAACATACAAAGTATGAATAAATTATTCATCATTCTTTCTATCACTGCAAGAATTTATTTCATTTCACACTTCACTCATATTGTATTTCTCCTTTTGTTCAAAACACACTTCTTATATTTCAAATCTATTTCTTATCCATTACTCTGAATCATTTCCATATTGTTTATCTACCTTTCAGATTAACTACCTTTAAAACATGGATTACCATCAATGCTAGTTTACCTCTCATAGTGCAAATTTCATGATCTTATTTTATAGAGATGCTAGTATTCAAGGTCAAATCACTAGTGACGTCCCTTAAACTGCTACAAGTCTAAACATTCTAGGGTTTGGTCCTTATCAGTAGCATGACGTTATTGTGATGTGACTTTATTCTCTTAATTTGAAATTCAAACTTTGGATCTCACAAGTTTTAATAAAGTCTTCCTTATATTATCAATTGAATTTCCTTTATCTTAGTTAGCCATTCAAATAGATTACATTCTCAATTTACCCTACTAGGGTTTCATCATCATATTGTGTGTCACTATTACATTCACTAGATGTCCCTACCATGGTGGTTATGCATCATATATGATTCATTTTCTTATCGTTTCATTCCCACCTTGCTCTCATTAATGAATATATGAAAGAGAAGATGATTATGAGACTTAGAATTCTTATATTCATACATTCCTTGAATACATTTATCGTATGTAGGTTTAATTAGTTATCAATAGGGATACTTGACTAATTAGCACTTGCTTGAATCTCACAACCTCTTTCTTTTTTTAATCTATAATACTTCATCATGTTTCAAACCCTTCCTTACTTTCCATAATCCTCTTACCATATACTACTCTTCCACCTGTCATCTTTAACTTCTAATTTTCTCTTATGACCATGTTGCTTATTTATGTGTATGATCATGTATACCATGTTGCACATATTTATTTTTATCCTTCTACAAATGTGAAGTTAAAATTCTAAATCAATATTATTTCTACTAGTTTCAACTCATGTTTAATACATGACATATCCTTCATTTTAAATCAAATGGATTATGAATGGGTCAAACTTAGTTTTCTCTTTCAATTAAGTTTTCTCCTTCCTGAATATAGTCTACCTTTGTATGACTTATTCATTGGTTAAGCTACACTTTTGTTCTTCTTTTAGAACTAGTTTGTTGTTCTATAGAGACTTCAAAATCCAAAGTTAATAAGAATGAATGTATTAAGCTTTATAATAAATGTATACATTCTATGCTATCAATTATATCATAACGCTCATTCCTTAATCAAGCTCATCATTTTTACATTACTCTTTGTTTCAACTAAGTTTGTTGTTCTAGTCTTATGATTTACATGTTCATCCAATTCTCTTTACTTTAACTCTTCTAAAGACTCCTCACTTCTATGTACTTATTGTATACTCAACTCTTTTCTTCTATTTTGCCTTTGCTTTGGAGTACATAAAAGAATTATACTCGATTATATGATCCATTCCTCATGATTGATTCTTACTATCTTGGCCCTTACATACCTTTCTCATATCTTTTTCATATTTCATATTTAAAGTTCATATAATACTAATAGTTAAACTTAATCTGAACCTTATGTCATGTTCCTTTATTCCCAATTAAGGGTTTCTCATGTGAGGCCCCAAAGTTGAATCTCAGATATCAGTTATAATGGATTCTTAGCAATTCTAATCTTTCCCATATGTTTCAACATCTTAGTGTATGTACATTCTCACTATGATGTGTGTCTAATTTATCCAGAGTCTACTCTTATTATATTTTCAATAGGAGTCATTAGATCCCAGTAACACATCCTGCCAGCCAAACTAGGACGAACCTGTAGTCCTGAAGCCAAGAGCTACTCAAGATTAACCAACTCCTATTAATATCAAACATGTGGATAGAATATCCACTTAAGGCAAACTCATTTAAACAAAACTTCTGGTCTACTTGATACAAAGAATATAAACAATAACTGAATCACTTCATGATACACAAGAATATAAAAGAATCATATATATTCTGCAAATTGATAATCTAAATTCATACATATAAGAACATTTCTATTGATCTCCAATCAAAGAAGAAATATAAATGAAGAATTGTATCACGCTCTATCTTTAAGAATTTCTTCATTACATTTGGTCTCCTAACCCTAATATTTCTAGGGTTTCTCTCTAGCCTATCCTTCCTTTGCATACCTGGCCAGGGCATCCAGAGATTATTAGATAGAGTAGCTTAATAATGGTCAATCTAAGTTTTCAGATACCTGGCTAGGGCATCCAAATACTCAGACTTCCCAGAGCTATTAACAAATTAACTCCTAATACCACACTTATGACTCTAACTTTCTATCCTAATGGTCCCTAACGACTCAACCTAAGCTCTGATACCAAGTCGTCACACCCACATCCCATGATTTCCACTAATCATGAGATTAGGGCATGACTATGAGGATTACACTTAAGACAAAGTTCACTCCCGACTTTTTCCTTTTTATTTCAAACTCTTTGTTTTTTCGCATTCATTCACATAAACAAAATTTACAAGAGAATTAAACTATTATTACTCTAATATGATCTCAACATTAATGATACACATTCATATATTCATTATGTTTCTCACACTTCCATGTACATACGACATTATAATCAGATACATTCTCTCTTATCAAGGAAACATAGATAATAAACATCATTTATAACTCTCTCACATCTATACAAGGACCTAGAGTGACAGGGATCGACTGAACTTAACTAATCTCATACTTAACTCATGTGGTAGATCTACTCTGATGCTTTGACCTTCGTCAATTCCATGTGGTTTCCCTAAAAATTTTGAGTAGAGGGATGAGCCTACTCGCTCAGTGAATGAGAACTTCAAAGAAATAGTATAAAGCGCTGATATAATTATAGTTATACCTTTGAGAAACTGATATCAATTATAACAACAGTAATTACTACATTAAGCAGATCTAAAACAATATAGTTAAAATAATATAGAATTTAAATATTGCATTTAAAGAACAACTACTATGAAACTGTATTCAAATCATTCTTAACTCTATTTACTTATAAGAAACTCTTTAAACCTATATGATCATATTTTAGCTTATGCCCTGATCATATGCAGTGTACTCTACATATGAGACTCGTAGTGCACTATGATCACACCGTACAAGACTTAGCCAACACATCCAGGAATGCTAAGTCTGACTACGTCACTGGTCTGCAATAGTGTAATGGCACTCTTCCCTCTGGACTCCTCCTCTAACCTGAGCACATAGGTGGAGAGTCAAGCCACCTATTGGCTTTTATGTACTCTAGTGCCACCAGGACTTGTGGTTGATGTTGGACACACTATTCTGTATTCTAGTGCCACCAGGACTTTTGGTTGATGTTGGACACTGCAAACTATAATTTAAGGAGACTTCCACTAGGGCTTCACCCCCCCGTGCCACCGGATAGCAAGTTCCGACCCCCATATACTGGACGCTGCCAGGTTTAGGTCATTTCACCCCTAAGGCACAGACCTCACAGAGGGGTTCTACGGTGCTCAGGGCCCCTAAGTCTATTATAACTTGATTATATATTTCTCTTAGACTGATTTCTTTTACTCTGTATCTTACTGGCTACTCAGACTACTGAACTGAATTCACTAAAAATACTGAACTGAATGCTTAACATATTCTTTACCCTTTTCTTAGGGTTTCTCCTTACTTGAGCACTTATAGCATTTTTCATGTATTCAAACATATATCATGACTATTAAACAAGTATTCTCATTCAACATTTCATACATATATGCATGGCATCAATAAAATCCCAATATAGGGCATGTCATATCCCTCTTCTTGCAATAGCATAATAACTTATCATTTCATGACAATTATTTGAATTAGAGAATTCAAATCTCATAAACAAATCATACATGCATATAAGATAATATTAAGCTAAAAACTCACAAATCACATTACTTATTCATTGAAAACCCTATCCTTAGGGTTTCATTTACCTCATTCACTTAATTGAACACCCTATGCTTAGGTTTTCATTTACCTCATTCACTTATCTCATGGCTCTCATAAGGATTTCATACGACGTAACATTCACTGAATAAAGACTACTTTCAACAAATCATATACAATCAATATATGTATGAAACTTTAGAACTGAGCTGAATTTAGGTTTTCATGCCATCCACTAATATATCATGCATCACTAATAAAATTAAATAAGTAAAGTCTATCATGTCAAGAAAATCCCTTCAACTAAATTCACGATAACTCTTCATAAATATCCAACTTTCCTCGCATCTAGGGTTTCACCCTCTTTACTGAGATATCAAACAATCACTATTCTCCTTAAATGAAATCAAAGATAGTATCTGACATAGGTGTACTATGAATTTAGATAAACAATCATTCATAACCAAGAGAATTCAGATAAACAAATTTCTCTATTTAATTATACAGCAATTTCAGTCATAGACAAATTCCCAATATATTCGTTTTCTTTTGTAAGCTATGTGAATACTAAGGGAATTCTCATTAGGATGTATTGTATACATTTCTAATATGATTTTATCATCTAAAATTCATTCAAATAGTGGAAGATTCCATTTCATATCATTTTGCAACAACTTAGATCAAACAGACAATTCAGGGTTTGTAGTCACATACTAAGCAATTAAAGATTATGGATGAATTAACCAAATTTCGTGCAATATATTATTTAAAGAAAGTTCCCACTCACCCTAAGGTAAGAAAACACCTTAAAAACGAAGCTCATCCCTAAAAATCTCAAAGTCATATCAAATCCCTAGCAATTCACCCAATTCTTCTTCCTTTCAACTCACAAACCCTAAAAATGAGGAATTATGAAGAAAGAGTGAGAAAAGGGGAAGTTTTGATACCATTTTGGATCAAATCAGGGGAGTAACTTGACATATGAGTGAAGATTCACCATAAAAGGCTATGCAAAGAAGCTAAACTTACTTAATTTCATCATATCTCGAATAGAGAAACCCTAATTCAGCAATTCCACCACTTTCTTCTCTCAAACCCTAACTCTCCCTTTCTCTCTAGGATTTCGTTTCTCTGGAATGAATTAAAAATTATGAGAGCTTCTAGGGTGTTAGGTTGACCATATAGAGATATTGAGCTTCTTGGGTCAATTGCACATTGACCCCTCACTATACTTTCTCTTATTTCAGCAGATTTTACTATTATAAAAAACGTTACAGTAATTCGTTTATTTTAGAGATCAAACCTTCTCCAAAAATTATGAGAATTTATCATTTAGTGTATAATTTAGTTAAAAATCTTCAGTTGAAATTTGAGATTTCAATTGCTGTAATTCATCTACTAATAAATAAAAATAGAATAGTGCACTGCTATCCAAAATTCTACAGAAATGTCAACTACTATAATTCATCTACTAATAAGGTCTAAACACATCCAAAAATTATGAAAATTTTACATGTTGTTTATGATTGAGTTTCATGTCTCCATTTAAAATTTCTGATTATTTGGAGTTACTGATAAATAAGTAAAAATAAAAAACTACACTTCTAAAAAGCACTCTGTCAATATTTTGGTCAAAGTATAGTTCGACCGAGAACTACATTCAATGAATACTCAAATATTCTGAAAGTTTTCTAAAATATGCATGATTGAGTTATACATGTCATATACAAAATTCAGTAAAATATACAATTTGTAGAAAATATGAAAAATCATTTACCACATTGCTATCCTGGTCAAATTCCATACTCATGTACCATCAAAACCCTAATTTCAGCCAACTAGGGTTTATATTTCTCAAACCCTAATTTCTCAAACAATAGAACACTTAATGCTCTTATTAGGTTTAAAACATAATAATTGAATTATCATCATTAATTATATTTAAGAAATGATCAATCCAATTAAGCATATAATCATCTAGGTAAACCCTAGTTTACTAATTAAGCTCAGATGTGGTGATAACATTGAGTATGACAGATTATATGATAACCCTGTGTGAAAGAATTTGTGTTGTTCAAAGTTCTATAGAATCTCCATGACATCAAGATGTTATGTGGAGACTTGATTATATGATGAATGAATAATATTTGTCTCCCTTTACCTGGGATTTCGGGGATGAAACCCTTGTTAGGGGTTTATAACTTGTAATGACCCTGATTTGGGTTATGAGGTAACCCTATTTGTTTTGTCTAAGTAAGTTTCTTATAACTTTAATATAAGCCTGTAAGTAGTTTTTTTATTAGGTAACAAACTTATGTTTCAAATTTGGTCATGTTTGAATAATGTTGAGCAACGTTCTCATGTTTTGGACCAAAATGCAATTTACCCAAGATAAGGGGTTATAGTGCAATATGTCATATGTTGAACATACCTAATGTGTTTTTGCATAATTATATAGAAAATGATGTAGGGTGGTGGCTTGCGGAAAGCCTAAATTCCAAGTTTGAACTTGTTTGAATAATGTTGGTGACTTGTGTACCAATGTTGGTGCAAGTTGTAATTTACCCAAAATATAGGGTTGATATGAAAACTACTACCTCTATAGTGTCCCTACTCCCTCCTAGTATCTTTTAGAGGAGAGAGAAAGAAGGATTCACCATGTTTGAATCATATTTGAGTATGATATTCTTGGTAATGAAAAGACCAAGAAAGGGTTGAATGTGAAACCCTAATTTGAGCGTGTATCGGGTTGTAGAGTCCATATGGGAGTGCCTATTGGCCAAGGAGACATAGAGGGGATCCCATATTGGTTTATGGACTCTTGGACTTGTCCATGATGGGAAAAGAACCTCAAGGAGGTGATCCTTGTCGAGTTAGAAGCTCCTTGCAAAAGTTGTATCCGTTTGCTTAATTTATGAGATAAAGAAGAGATATCTTATCAAACAAGATAACTAATGGACAAAATATCATCTCTAGATTATCCTCTAATGTTTTTCATGTCAAGATAAATATGAGTGCATTCAAGGACAGGTGTCAACCATGCATGAACACGTGAAACCTAGTAGCTAAACATGGTGACACCTCATATACACACTCTTTCATGAACCTCAAGTATATATACCCTTCCTTTCACCCATAAGTGGAATGTTTCAAAATATATCACCCCCTTTCTCTTAGATATCATGCATAGAGTCTAGATATCGTGTAAGGGTGAAGGAGTATCGTGCATAGAGCTTTGGTATCACCCATAGAAAAGTGACATCGCCCATTGCAAAGTGACATCGGCCAAGTGAGGGATATCAACCATAAGTGAGGGATATCAACCACAAGTGGTGAGGTATCGTGCATAGTGTTGAGGAGGTCAAGTATTGGACCTTTGATAAGATCACCTTCAACCTTGGAAACGTGAAGCTTTGGATCTTAGAGCTTTGAAGTTGCTCTTGAGGTGGGTTATATAACTTGAACTCAATTATGTTATTTTTTATCATCAATCTTGCCTTAGTTAAATGATTTACTTTATAATAGAATTTTCTTGCATAATTGATGAATCCATGAGCTTTAGTAGTAACCTAGGACTGTTTTATATGAACTATAATAAGTAGAACGAAGGTCTAGTGCTTTAAGATGATGATATCACCTTATAAATTGATATCGGGTTCAAGCACATAAGCAAGCACCTCTAACCCGATATGGTGATGCACCTACACCACTAAAACAATATCGATATGAGTTTATACTTCCTTTCATGATATCGTAATGTAGTATACACCTCTTAGACTATATGAGGTCAAGCACAAACCTCTTTTCCCGATATGGTGTGAAGCACACACACACCTCTTTGCCCAATATGGTGTGAAGCACACACACCTCTTTGCCTGATATGGTGTGAAGCACGCATACACCTATAAAGTGATATGGAAGCAAGCATACACCTCAACCCCAAGATGTTCAGCACACATACACCTCATACCCGATATGGTGATCACACATACACATCTAAAGTGATATGGGTAGCAAGCACACACCTCATACCCGATATGATGGAAGCACCTCAAAACCCATATGAGGGAAAGCACCTTAGATGCAGTGTACTTGATGTAGTAACACATGAAGTATCTTATATCAAGTCATGCATTAAGAGGTATGGAGTTTAATGAATATTGATTAAGTAGGTTAATGTAACTTGAAGGAAAGGTTGAGCCAAGTTAATAAAGTATGAAGTAATCAATATCCTAGTAAAGATGAGAGAGAAACTTATACTTGTTTAATAGTCATGTAATGAGTATACATTGATACTCCTAATATGTGTGGAGACTGAATTACGATTTGATTCTTGATGAATGTACTTGAACACCCTAGATGGTTTTATAAGGGAAACCTTAACCCAAATGAAGGGTAATGATATTGAAACATCCCTGACCTGGGTTATGCTTTAACCCTAGATTTTTTGTTTAATAAAGTTGATTATATGTTTGTTCATATTCCTTGGAAAGTAATTAAGGCTCAAGAGGAACTTATATTTCAATTTTAGTCCTTTTTGAATAATGCTAAAACATTGTTTGGTTAATTTTCGACTAAAGTGCAAATTACCCAAGTTGAGGGGTTAACTTGTAAATTTTACATGATAAAATGTTCCACATGCGTTGAAGCATCAAGAGAATGAGAATGATGCAGTGATATGGTTTTCACAAGCTTGAGCACCAAGATAGAGCTTGCTGAGCAATCCTTGTGCATTAAAACCTAGTTTTGATATGTGTAATTTACCCAAAACCTAGGGTTCAACATGCAAAATACCACTTCTAGAGGGTCCCCTGTGTTTCTTGGCATCATGTAGAGAAACGAAAATGAGAGGGGCGCCTCATTTGAATTATTTTGTAGGAGAGAGAATCTTAATATTAAAATAATCAAGATTTAAGCATAAAAGGAACTTTACTTCAATTTAATGCAAAAAGATATAAATTAATTGAAAAGCCCTTCAACCAAAAGGTGAGGGATGAATTTGCAAAGGTTTGGGCGAGCTTGTGCCTTACAAAGGCACGAAAATATCTTGAGTGTGTGGAGAGCCTACTCACATTAAGTTAATAAAAAGTAATATCCACTAAAAAGGGGATATTAGTATAATATGATTAAGGTGATTAATTTATTTTCTTTTAATTCTTGGATAATGAAGAAGTTTTGCATGGAGGAGAAGGTGGCTTTGTGGCCAAGGATTTGAGGGGGGAGAGGCGTCACTAATTTTGTAATTAAAAGATTTTTATAAGGCATTTTCTCTCTCATTGATTTTCTTATAAAAACACCTTTTACAACTCAAATCAAAGGTTTTTTCAAATCCACTTCTTCTCTTTGTTTGAAAACCAACCAAGGGAGCTTTAGAGGATCAGGAGGACGACCCCCAACTTGCAGGTGGAAATCAAAAATCAAGGCTTGATTTCTTGTTTTCTCCATTCGATTTTCAACTCTAGCCAATCCTTTCACCCAAAAGCTTTAGAACAGACCTTGGGAAGTTGTCAAAGCTTCATCCACCATTGGCGGCATGGAGCTTGAAGCTTGGTTTCAGATTTTAAGGCGAGTTATATAACTGAAACCCTTAAATTTTGTTATTGCATTCGATTCTCCATTATTTGTTGAACGTTTTGTTCTATTTGAAATTCCCTTGATCTATTGCTGTAATTACCATGAAAACGACAGTAGTTTTTGAATGAATGAAGGTAGATGATGATGACATCATCTTAGGCACATATTCCAACAAGTTTCCCTTGCAAATGATTTTAAGACCTTGGTCCAAACGGTTTCACCACACCGTTTAGAGTTTGGAATCCCAAACCATTTAGAAAGGTTGACCGTTTGAGGTCAGGACCCTAGTACTTGTTGGATGAGGATCTAATGGTTCCAATTGATTGAATCAATATATGAACAATCATCCAATTAGAAACCCTAATCAGGTTGAGTGCAGATTTTGTTATTGATTGACTTAAATCTTTGGGTTGATTAACCCAAACGGTCTCCAGACCGTTTGGGGGTCAACCAAGACCATTTGTAGGTCTAGGGTTGAGTATGGTTGAGTAGTTTAAGATCCAAAGATATCAAACTGAAATGCAATCAATAGCTAGTTTGATGAGTAATCCAATGATGCAAACCCTATTTGAACTTCACAAATTTTAATGATGGATGGGGCAAGTGGTCTCAAGACCATTTGTAGGTTATCCAAATGACCTCAAGACCATTTGGAGGTCATCCAAATGACCTCAAGAACGTTTGAGGTCATGTCATGCCTAATTTGAATTATGGTCTAATGATTTCAAAACAATAAGTTCCACAATGACTAACATTGAAGGTTCATCGATTCAAACTCTAATCCAATTGGGTTGAAATCCCTAATTGATGATCAATTGAAAGTTTAATCAATTGAAGGATGATTTACTGAGCCCAATGGAAGTATGGGGCTTAGGTTAAATTGATGAGTAATTGCATGGATTCAATTGATGAGGGAATTAATCTTGGAAACCCTAAATCAATATGAGTGGTTGAGACCATTTTTGGTCCAATCGGTTTTGAGGAGGTTTGGACCAAACGGTCTCAAGACCGTTTGAGTCCAAATGATCTCAAGACCTTTTGGGACCAAACAGTCTCAAGATCGTTTGGGACCAAACGATCCCAAACCAATTGAGACTCAAACGATCTGAAGTATTTTTGCACTAAATAGTTTCATGCATCAACCTTGCTAAACAGTTTCAAACTGTTAGACCAAGACCGTTTGGAGGTCTAAACGGCCTTAGACAGTTTGGAGGTCATTCAAGCAAGTCCGTTTGAGGTATGGTTGGTCAACACCGTTTGGGGTCTAAGTGACTAAGCCCGTTTAGGGAAGTAATTAACCAAAACCATATGGACACTTAAGGTGATTAAAGATCAATTGTTTAATTGAACATTATAGGATGTGAACCAAAGGTGATCATAGTGATTGTACCCTTAATAAGATAGGGTGATTAGTACCTTTTAAATGGTTAATATTTGATGAGTATCGAAGTAATGACACAATACATGGTGTCAAATCTTCAATCAAGTTGAGTTGACCTAATCCAATCAAGTCTGATGTAAATATCATTCTATAAAGGATGAGAGAGAGGACTTCCTACATGAATGATAATCATGTATTGGTTAAGTCTCAACAATTTCAACATGAATGCATGTGTATTTAGGGTATGATCCTTGATAAAGAGATCATGAACCCTAATTGAGTAGGTTAATGTACCCTAACTCTAATTGAGGGCAATGATAAGTGAAACCCTAATCTATTGTAATGGTATGACCGTAATTTAGGTTAATGACATGAGAAACCCTAATTTAGGGCATTTTGATAATAAACCTTGAGTGAATATGAATAGTAAACCCTAATTGAGGATGATGTTATAAGAAACCCTAATCATGGTTAAAGCCATATGAAACCCTAAGTGAGGATGATGTCATGTGGAACCCTAGACGAGGGTAAGGTCAAAATGAAACCTTAATGCAATCATGCGATGTAAAACCTGATTGAAGGTGATATTATGTACTGGTATGTGATACTTTGATATGAAATCCTACACCGATATAGGATAAAGATATGTGGAGCCCTAATCTTGGGTTATAGGATATGAAACCCTAATTTTGGGCAATATGATGATAAATCATAACCCAAATTTGGGAAATGAGATAAAGTATTCCTAATTGACATAAATTGGAAATCCTAACTCAAATGAGGAAATAGTGATGTTACTTTTACAATGCATAGTGCTGATTTGTAATTGATATAATTGTTATCATGTGCACTAATTATGCAGGTTTCATGAGATGGTGGACATAGCCAGGTATGAGCTATGATGTTTCACTATTGAAATTGCTTTATGGGCTTTATGAACCAGAACATGCAGTGTTGCCTAGTGAGAGGTAACAAGATGAATTATAGGGCTTTAAGAGCCATGTGAAATACTTGCATTGCAAATATTATGTTTACATTGGTCAGACAACCTAAAGGCATTAAGATACCTGATAAATTGGTAACAAGTGTTTTGATGAATTGAGGGTTTGAACACGCATGCTTCATATTCATGATGATGAGATGATAAGGGATGAGAATACCCCGATGTGATAAGGAATTGAGATCCCAATGATTAATAAAGCTTTGAAAAGAACTTGATAGAAACATTATTCATTCTTTTGTAGCAATTGTTATAATGGTTTATGTTTGAAAACATGCTTGATGCTAAAAGAATATTGTAATGTACTTAATTAATCAAGTGAAATGGTATCACGTAGATCCCTGACCATAGATCCATCATCGTTAGTAGTTTGGTGATGGTGAAATAGGCTTTCCTACATGAACTCCTGGAGGGCATACTTTTGAGTATGTGGGGGTTATGGGTGTGAATATCCTTATGCCCTAATGAATGAATTGATGTGAGGTAAACATTAAATCTCTCAATCCTTCATTATTTATGCCGGGATGGATGTATCATTAATCTCCCAATGTTCTTAACACCAGATCGATGTGAGATAAATATAATGTCTCTCGACTGTGAAGAGAGTACATCATGCCACTGTAACTCTAATAACGAAGTTTCCAGTATACCCTGGACAACTATTTAGCAAAGACACAAGATGTCCTGCAGTTGGTCCTCACACTGACTGAGGAAGATGAGGTCATGGAAATCCAGCTCTTCTATTGACCTATGTATGGTACTGATTTTGAGTTTGCAATGGTCGGTTGGAGTATGAGAGGTATACCTCATCTCCTCAGGGCTAAAAGTATGATTGTAAAATGTAATCAGCCGTGTAGCATATTCGCTTAAGGTTGAAATATGAGAATCAATGATTGATGTTGCTTTGCTTAGCATGTCTTAATATGGATGAATGTTATTTATTCTCTTCAATTCCTTATTGGACAAGTAACATGCTGCTTCATCAATTTATAAGTGAAATGCTTTGAGTAAAGAATAATGCTCTAATCTACTTATACATTGATTTATCTACTATTGAATACTTAGGATTATTATGCTCAGTTTTATACCATTAATTGCAATAATAATGTTTCTGGCAAAGAGTTATATCTCTCGCTGGGAAAGAATTTCAAATTGTCTCACCCCGTGGGATCCAATTTTTTAGGTAGACACCGAAGAAGAGGCAGAAACCCTACAATAAGGGAAGAACAACAGCAGCAACAACAACAAGGACAACAATGAATTCTCAGGTGGAGACATTAGTTGTCATGTCTTGTAAATAGAGAGTCCTATGTGTCGTCTATGTACTCTCAAGTCCTAGGAGTCAGTAGTTAGTTTAATATCGACATGAGATTTTGGCTTGATGCCTTGAGATTTTTATACTGCCTATGTATAGACTGACATGGCAGTTGATGTTTGTAATTATTGAGAAGAAATGGTACAAGAGAGGTACTAGTAAACCAAAATGTATTTGAGATACTTTGGTCCTTTATGAAAGAGATTCTCAACTTATGGATCTCTTTGTAAAAAAATTTAATTTTTAGTGATTTTCAGTAATTCCGCTGCTAATGAATGCTTCCGCTTAAGTAAATCATGTTTTATAAGTTGGATGCCACAATTTAGTGGTATCAGAGCTCTAGGTTCGCTGAGTCTACAGAGACATAGGATTAAGGTTGTTGAGTCTGATCTAGTGTCTTCCAGTTTATTTGATAGTGTCTTCTGCTCATATAGGAGGAGAAGAAAAACTAAAGATATCTGGATCACACGATGAACATGCTGCTGAGAGCAGCGTTGCTGCACCAGGAGGAGGTGCAAGAGACCAAGATAGGGAAGAGCCCATACCTGAACAACCCCAGTTTAATCAAACAGATATGGGGAACCCAGCCTTCCAAGCCATGTTTGGACAGTTTATGGCGGCCATGACTCATATGATCGATAGGATGCCACTACCTGCACCTAGGGCACCAGCTCACCAAGAAGGACAGGGAATCGACAAGACATTTGAACTACTTTTCCGGGTTGGGGCCACAGAGTATGTTGGTACAGCTGATCCAGTAGACACAGACATGTGGTTGATCGAACTTGAGAAGGCCTTTAGAATCCTTAACATCCCAGAAGCTGAGAAGGTTAGACACGCAGTGTACCTTCTTAAAGGGAGTGCTGGTCATTGGTGGACCACAGAAGAAGGCAAGAGGTCGGGTGTGGAGATTGAATGGGAAGTATTCCGATGAGAATTCGTTAATAGATACTTTCCTAAAACGTTCCTAGGTGAGAAGATCTCTCATTTTGAGAGATTAAGGCAAGGACCAATGAACATTAGTGAGTATGAGGCCAAGTTCATGGAGATTTTGTGGTTCTGTCCGCATATGGCAGCTACCGAAGAAGAAAGGATTCGACATTTTGAGAAAAGGTTGAACACTAATTTGACCACTGATGTGTCTGCTTTAGAGAACAGGGAGAGGTTTACTAATTTTGTGGAGTCTGTAAGATGGATAGAGAGGTCTGTGACTGAGAAGTGATAGACTAAGAGTAATAAAGTGTATCCTCGGTTTCATGGACAAGGGTCCAGAAGTTTTAAGAAACCGAGGTTTTATGCACCAATAGCTCCACCAAGGTTTAATACCCAGACGCAATGGACGTATAATAGGGGTAGAGACCATAGTTTACCACTAGAAGGAACCCACAACTCAGCATCGATGTCGGTAACATGACCATCTAGACCATAGCCAGGGAACATAGGTTGTTTTATATGTAGAAAGATGGGGCATCTGATGAAGGATTGTTGAGCCAGAGAAGCAAGTGTGACTCAACCTCATAGGAAGAATCAGTAAGGCTCTCGAAGGTGACAATTTCCAAGTGGAGCTAGAGGACGTGGACAAGTGTCCCAAGCTGGATCGTCGACACCCAGTAATCGAGCACCGAGTCAACCGCAGGCGACGACGAGATTCTATGCGATGAATCGGCCTGATGCAGTAGTCAACCCCAGGGTTGTGACAGGTCAGATGGAACTATTTTATTCTAATATGTCTACATCCTGCATCGTATCTATTTTAATTGATCCGAGTGCTACACATTCTTTCATCACTAGAAGAGTGATTCTTGACTGCAATATGACAGTTGGTCATAGGGAAGATAGTTTGAAGTTAGAAACTCCTTTAATGGAATTTGCAGTGTTGCGGGAGGTGTGTTCTTCCTGCACTCTTTTCTTTTTTGAACATCACATTCAAGTGGATCTTATACCACTTGAGTTGCCAGGGTTTGATATAATTCTTGGGATGGACACCCTGGAAAAGTACAAGGTTGTCTTGGATTGTGAGTCCCAGCAAGTGTGTTCACAGATGATAGTGACACATGTATCTTTTGACGAGATAGAAAGATTCTTCCAACATGTCTTGTGTCAGCTATGGTAGCTGAGAAGTTGATGAGGCAAGGATGTTTTGCATTCTTGGCACATGTGGTCGATACCACCATGGAGATTTTTAATCCTTCTGAAGTTCTAATAGTCAGGGAATTTGAAGATGTGTTTCCTGAGGAACTTCCAGGTGTACCTCCACCCCGAGAGATTGATTTTGAGATTAATCTAATTCCCGGCATGCAACCAATAGCATAAACACCGTATAGAATGGCACTTGCTGAAATGGAAGAGCTTAAGAAACAACTGTAGGAGTTGCTTGAAAAAGGTTTTATTTGACTAAGTACTTCACCATGGGGTGCGTCGGTCCTCTTTGTTAAGAAGAAAGACGGATCGATGTGGTTATGCATTGATTACAGGAAGTTGAATAAAGTAACTATAAAGAACAAGTATCCTCTGCCAAGAATAGATGACTTGTTTGATCAGTTGTGTGGTGCAACTATCTTTTCTAAGATAGATCTAAGATCGCAATATCATCATTTGTGTATCAAGGAAAGTGACATACCTAAGTCTGCCTTTAGGATAAGGTATGGTCACTATGAGTTCATAGTTATGTCGTTTGGACTATCTAATGCACCAGCTACATTCATGGAACTCATGAATAGAATCTTTCGACCTTTCCTTGATCAGTGCATAATAGTCTTCATAGATGACATCTTAATCTACAGCAGAGATGCTCAACAGCATGAGCAGCACCTCCGTCAGGCTTTGACTTTGCTAGGAGAGCATAAGTTGTATGCTAAGTTTAGAAAATGTGAGTTCTGGTTACCAGAAGTTTCTTTTCTAGGACACGTAATATCTGCCTCAGGTATTCGTGTTGATTTTAAGAAGGTAGAATTTACCCTGCAATGGGAACAGCCAAAAACACCAACAGAGATACATAGTTTCTTAGGGTTTGAAGGATATTACAGGAGGTTCATTAAGAACTTCAGTTCTATAGCTTTACCCCTAACCAAGTTTACCAGAAAGGAGGTTCCTTTTGTCTGGAATGACAAGTGTCAACATTCTTTTCAGTTGTTGAAAGAAAGGTTGACAAGTGCACCTGTGCTGGTGTTACCTGAGCAGGGAAAAGGGTACATAGTTTTCTGTGATGCATCTAAGAATGGTCTAGGATGTGTGTTGATGCCGAATAAGCAAGTGATTTCTTTCGCTTCTCGACAGCTTAAGAAACACGAGGAGAATTATCCAACACATGATCTAGAGCTAGTTGTTGTGGTCCCTGCTTTGAAGATCTAGAGACATTATCTCTACGGAGAGACATTCCAGATTTTCACAGACCATAAGAACCTAAAGTATATCTTCTCACAACATGAGCTGAACATGAGGCAATGCCACTGGATGGAGTTAATCAATGACTACAATTGTACAATTGATTATCATCCAGGGAAGGCCAACGTAGTAGCTGATGCACTAAGTAGAAAATCAGCAACACCAGCCTTAAATAAAACTTTAGGAATGCAGTTAAGGTTTAGTACAACCTTTCACCCCCATACAGATGGACAATCTAAAAGGATGATACAAACTTTGGAGGATTTGCTTAGGGCATGTGTCCTTCAATTTGTAGGAAGTTGGGATCTACACCTAAGCTTGATAGAATTTTCTTATAATAATTGCTATCATCACAGTATTGACATGGCACCATATGAAGTGTTATATGGTAGATGATGATGATGAAAATCTCCTTTATGTTGGTATGAAACTGGAGAAAATCAACTTTTGGGTCCTGAGGTAGTGCAACAGACAACTGAGAAGATTAAAGTAATACAACAATAGTTAAAGACTACACATGATAGATAGAAATCATACGCCAACAAACGGAGAAGACCTTTAGAATTCGAAGTTGGAGATAGAATTTATCTCAAGGTCTCACCTCGGAAAGGATTTCTTAGATTTGGAAGGAAGGGAAAGTTAGCTCCTAGATTTTTGGGGCCTTATTCAATCATTGAATGGATTGGAAAGGTAGCTTATAAGCTGGAGTTACCACCTGGGTTGCATAAGTTACATCCAGTGTTTCACATCTCCATGTTGAGGAAGTGTCATCCTAACACAGAATTAGTTCTACAACCTATGGAGATAGAATTAAATGATGATATATCATATGTTGAAGGACTTGTGACGATCCTTGATAAAAGAATTAAAAAGCTGAAAAAGAAAGACATTTGTCTTGTAAAAGTCCCCTGGAATAACCGTGGTATGGAAGAAGCTACATGGGAACTAGAGGAAGAGATGAGGAGGAAATACCCTACTATTTTCTCTTAAATGTTTTTGTTGATGATTTCGGGGACGAAATCCTTGTAAGGGGTGGATAATTTGTAACATCCCTAACATGGGTTATGCTTTAACCCTAGTTATTTTGTTTATTAAAGTTCATTAGATGTTTGTTCATATTCCTTAGAAAGTAATTAAGGCTCAAGAAGAACTTATATTTCAATTTTAGTCCTTTTTGAATAATGCTAATATATTGTTTGGTTAATTTTGGACTAAAGTGCAAATTACCCAAGTTGAGGGGTTAAATTGTAAATTGTACATGATAAAATGTTCCTCAAGCGTTGAATCATCAAGGGAATGAGAATGATGCAGTGATATGGTTTCCACAATCTTGAGCACCAAGATAGAGCTTGTTGAGCAATCCTTGTGCATTAAAACCTAGTTTTGATGTAATGTGCAATTTACTGAAAACCTAGGGTTCAACATGCAAAATAACACTTCTAGAGGGTCCCCCATGTTTTTTGGCATCATTTTTAGATAAAAAAATGAGAGGGGCACCTCATTTGAATTATTTTGGAGGAGAGAGAATCTTGACATTAAAATAATCAAGATTTAAGCATAAAAGGAACTTTACTTCAATTTGATGCAAAAAGATATATATTAATTGAAAACCCTTTCAACCAAAAGGTGAGGGATGAATTTTCAAAGGGTTTTACGAGCTTTTTCCTTAAAAAGGCACAAAAATATCTTGAGTGAGTGGAGAGCCCACTCACATTATTAATAAAAAGTAATATCCACTAAAAAGGGGATATTAGTATAATATGATTAAGGTGCTTAATTTCTTTTCTTTTAATTCTTGGATAATGAAGAAGTTTTGCAAGGGGGATAAGGTGGCTTCGTGGCCAAGTATTTGAGGGGGGGGGAGGCATCACTAATTTTGTAATTAAAAGATTTTTATAAGGCATTTTCTCTCTCATTGAGTTTCTTATAAAAACACCTTTTACAACTCAAATCAAAGGTTTTTTCGAATCCACTTCTTCTCTTTGTTTGCAAACCGACCAAGGGAGCTTTGGAGGATCATGAGGTCGACCCCCAACCTGTAGGTAAGCTCCATGGTCTTCTTTCACCTTGATTTCATAGTGGAAATCAAAAATCAAGGCTTGATTTCTTATTTTCTCCATTCGATTTTCAACTCTAGCCAATCCTTTCACCCCACAAGCTTGAGAACGAACCTTGAGCAGTTGTCCAAGCTTCATCCACCATTGGAGGCGTGGAGATTGAAGCTTTGTTTCATATTTGAAGGCGGGTTATATAACTTAAACCCTTAAATGTTGTTATTGCATTCAATTCTCCATTATTTGTTGAACGTTTTGTTCTATTTGAAATTCCCTTGATCCATTGTTGTAATTACCATGAAAAAAGTAGTCGTTTTTTAATGAATGAAGGTATATGATGATGACATCATCTTAGGCACCTATTCCAACAAGTTTCCCTTGAAAACGATTTTAAGACCTTGGTCCAAACGGTTTCACCAAACCGTTTGGAGTTTGGAATCCCAAACCGTTTAGAAAGGTTGACCGTTTGAGGTCTGGACTTGTTGGATGAGGATCTAGTGGTTCCAATTGATTGAATCAATATATGAACAATCATCCAATTAGAAACCCTAATCGGGTTGAGTGCAGATTTTGCAATTGATTGACTTAAATCATTGGGTTGATTAACTCAAACGGTTTCAAGACCGTTTGGAGATCACCCAAACGGTCTCAAGACCGTTTGGGGGTCAACCAAGATTGTTTGGAGGTCTAGGATTGAGTATGGTTGAGTAGTTGAAGATCCAAAGATATCAAACTGAAATGCAATCAATAGCTAGTTTGATGAGCAATCCAATGATGCAAACCCTAATTGTACTTCACAAATTTTAATGATGGATGGGTCAAACGGTCTCAAGACCATTTGGAGTTTATCCAAACGACCTCAAGACCATTTGGAGGTCATCGAAACGACCTCAAGACCGTTTGAGGTCAGTTCATGCCTAATTTGAATGATGGTCTAATGATTTCAAAACAATTAGTTCCACAATGACTAACATTGAAGGTTCATCGATTCAAACTCTAATCCAATTTGGTTTAAAACCCTAATTGATGATGAATTGAAAGTTTAATCAATTGAAGTATGATTTACTAAGCTCAATGGAAGTATGGGGCTTAGGTTCAATTGATGAGTAATTGCATGGATTCAATTGATGAGGGAATTAATCTTGGAAACCCTTAATTAATATAAGTGGTTGAGACCATTTTTGGTCCAATCGGTTTTGAGGAGGTTTGGACCAAACGATCTCAATACCGTTTGAGTCCAAACGATCTCAAGACTGTTTGGGACCAAACGGTCTCAAGACGAGACTCAAACAATCTCAAGTATTTTTGCACTAAACGGTTTCAAGCATCAACCTTGCTAAACAATTTCAAACCGTTAGACCAAGACCTTTTGGATGTCTAAATGGTCTTAAACCATTTGGAGGTCATTCAAGCAAGACCATTTGAGGTCTGGTTGGTCAAGACCGTTTGGGGTCTAAGTGACCCAGACCGTTTGGGAAAGTAATTAACCAAAACCATATGGACACTTAAGGTGATTAAAGATCAATTGTTTAATTGAACATTATAGGATGTGAACCAAAGGTGATCATAGTGATTGTAACCTTAATAAGATAGGGTGATTAGTACCTTTTGAATGATTAATATGTGATGATTATCAAAGTATTGACACAATACATGGTGTCAACTCTTCAATCAAGTTGAGTTGACCTAATCCAATCAAGTCTGATGTAAATATCATTCTATAAAGTATGAGAGAGAGAGAGGACTTCCTACATGAATGATAATCATGTAGTGGTTAAGTCTCAACACTTTCAACATGAATGAATGTGTATTTAGGGTATGATCCTTGATAAAGAGATCATGAACCCTAATTAAGAAGGTTAATGTACCCTAACTCTAATTGAGGGCAATGATAAGTGAAACCCTAATCTATTGTAATGGTATGACCCTAATTTAGGGTAATGACATGAGAAACCATATTTCAGGGCATTTTAATAATAAACCTTGAGTGAATGTGAATAGTAAACCCTAATTGAGTATGATGTTATAAGAAACCCTAATCATGGGTAAATCCATATGAAACCCTAAGTGAGGATGATGCCATGTGGAACCATAGATGAGGGTAAGGTCAAAATGAAACCTTAATGCAATGATGTGATGTAAAACCTGATTCTAGGTGATATTATGTACTGGTATGTGATACTTTGATATGAAATCCTACACTGATATAGGATAAAGATATGTGGAGCCCTAATCTTTGGTTATAGGATATGAAACCCTAATTTTGGGCAATATGATGATAAATCATAACCCAAATCTGGGAAATGAGATAAATTATTCCTAATTGACATAAATTGGGAAATCCTAACTCAAATGAGGAAATAGTGATGTTACTTTTACAATGCATAGTGCTGATTTGTAATTGATATAATTGTTATCATATGCACTAATTATGTAGGTTTCATGAGATGGTGAACATAGCCAGGTATGAGCTATGATGTTTTACTATTGAAATTGATTTATGGGTTTATGAGCCATAACATGATGTGTTGCCTAGTGAGAGGTAACAAGATGCATTATTGGTCTTTAAGAGCCATGTGAAATACTTGCATTGCAAATATTATGTTTACATTGGTCAGACAACCTGGAGGCATTAAGTTACCTGATAAATTGTTAACAAGTGTTTTGATTAATTGAGGGTTTGAACACCCATGTTTCATATTCATGATGATGAGATGATAAGGGATGAGAATACTCCGATGTGATAAGGAATTGAGATCCCAATGATTAATAAAGCTTTGATAAGAACTTGATAGAAACATTATTCATTCTTTTGTAGCAATTGTTATAATGTTTTATGTTTGAAAACATGCTTGATGATAAAAGAATATTGTAATGTAATTAATTAATCAAGTGAAATGGTATCACGTAGAGCCCTGACCATAGATCCATCATCATCAGTAGTTTGGTGATGGTGAAACAGGCTTTCCTAAAAGAACTCCTGGAGGGCATACTTTTGAGTATGTGGGGGTTATGGGCGCGAATATCCTTACGCCCTAATGAAGGAATTGATGTGAGGTAAACATTAAATCTCTCATTCCTTCATTATTTATGTCAGGATGGATCTATCATTAATCTCCCGATGTTCTTAATACCAGATCGATGTGAGATAAATATAATGTCTCTCGATTGAGAAGAGAGTACAACATGCCACTGTAACTCTAATAGCAAAGTTGCCTGTATATCCTGGACTACTATTTAGCAGAGACACAAGATGTCCTGCAGTTGGTCCTCACACGGACTGAGGAAGATGAGGTCATGGGAATCCAGCTCTTCTATTGACCTATGTATGGTACCGATTTCAATTTTGCAATGGTCAGTTGGAGTATGAGTGGTATACCTCATCACCTCAGGGCTAAAAGTATGATTGTAAAATGTAATCAACTGTGTAGCATATTTGCTCAAGGTTGAAATACGAGAATCAATGATTGATGTTGCTTTACTTAGTATGACTTAATATGGATGAATGTTATTTATGCTCTTCAATTCCTTATTGGACAAGTAACATGCTGCTTCATCAATTTATAAGTGAAATGCTTTGAGTAAAGAATAATGCTCTAATCTATTTATACATTGATATATCTGTTGTTGAATACTTAGGATTATTCTTCTCAGTTTTATACCATTAATTGCAATAATAATGTTTCTGTAAGAGAGTTATATCTCTCGCTGGGACAATTTTTCAAATTGTCTCACCCCTGTGGGATCCAACTTTTTAGGTAGACACCGAAAAAGAGGCAGAAACCCTACAACAAGGGAAGAACAACAGCAACAACAACAACAAGGACAATAGTGAATTATCAGGTGGAGACACTGGTTCTCATGTCCTATAAATAGAGAGTCCTATGTGTCGTCTTTGTACTCTCTGGTCCTAGGAGCCAGTAGTTAGTTTAATATCGATCTGAGATTTTGGCTTGATGCCTCGAGATTTTTAAACTGCCTATGTATAGACTAACATGGCAGTTGATGTTTGTATTTCTCGAGAAGAAATGGTACAAGAGAGGTACTAGTAAACAAGAATGTATTTGAGATACTTTGGTCCTTTATGAAAGAGTTTCTCAGCTTATGGATCTCTTTGTAAAAAGTTTTAATTTTTAGTGATTTTCAGTAATTCCTCTACTAATGAATGCTTCCGCTTAAGTAAATCATGTTTTATAAGTTTGACACCACAATTTAGTAGTATCAGAGCTCTAGGTTTGCTGAGTCTACAGAGACATAGGATTAAGGTTGTTGAGTATGTTCTAGTGTCTTCTAGTTTATCTGATAGTGTCTTCTGCTCATATAGGAGGAGAAGAAAAACTAAAGATGTCTAGATCACACGATGAACATGCTGCTGAGAGCAGCGGTGCTACACCAGGAGGAGGTGTAAGAGACCAAGATAGGGAAGAGCCCGTACATGAACAACCGCAGTTCAATCAAGCAGATATGGGGAACCCATCCTTCCAAGACATGTTTGGACAGTTTATGGCGGCCATGACTCATATCACAGATAGGATGCCACTACCTACACCTAGGGCACCATCTCACCAAGAAGGACATGTAGCCAGCAAGACATTTGAACGACTTCATCGGGTTGCGACCACAGAGTATGCTGGTACAACTGACCCAGCAGATGTAGACATGTGGCTAACCAAACTTGAGAAGGCCTTTAGAATCCTTAAAGGGAGTGCTGATCATTGGTGGACCATAGAAAAAGGCAAGAGGTCGGGTGTGGAGATTGAATGGGAAGTATTCCGACGAGAATTCGTCAATAGATACTTTCCTAAAACATTCCTAGTTGAGAAGATCTCTCAGTTTGAGAGATTAAGGCAATGACCAATGAACATTAGCGAGTATGAGGCCAACTTCATGGATCTTTTGTGGTTCTATTCGCATATGGAAGCTACCGACGAAGAAAGGATTCGACGTTTTGAGAAAGGGTTGAATGTTGATTTGACCACTCCTGTGTCTGCTTTAGAGAACAGGGAGAGGTTTGCTACTTTTGTGGAGCTATCATACGGATATAGAGGTTTGTGACTAAGAAGCGACAGACTAAGAGTAAGAAAGTGTATCCTCAATTTCATGGACAAGGGTCCAAAAGTTTTAAGAAACCAAGGTTTTATGCACCAATAGCACCACCAAGGTTTAATACCCAGACACAATGGACATCTAATAGGGATAGAGGTTGTAGCTTACCACTAGAAGGAGCCTACAACTCATCATCAATGTCTGTAATAGGACCATCCAGACCACAACCAGGGAACAAAGGTTGTTTTATATGTGGAAAGATGGGGCATCTGATGAAGGATTGTCAAGCCAGAGAAGCAAGTGTGACTCAACCTCAGAGGCAGAGTCAGCAAGGATCTCAGAGGTGACAATTTCCAAGTGGAGTTAGAGGATGTGGAAAAGCATCCCAAGATGGATCGTCGACACCCAGTAATCGAACACCGAGTCAACCGTAGGCGACGATGAGATTCTATGTGATGAATCATCCTGATGTAGTATTCAACCCCAGGGTTGTGACAAGTTAGATGGAACTATTTTATTATGATATGTATACATCCTACATCGTATCTATTTTAATTGATCCAGGTGCTACACATTCTTTCATCACTAAAATAGTGATTCTTCACTGCAATATGACGGTTGGTCATAGGGCAGAGAGTTTGAAGTTAGAAACTCCTTTAATGGAATCTGTAGTGTTGTGGGGGGGTGTTCTTCCTACACTCTTTTCTTTTCTGAACAATAAATTCAAGTGGATCTTATACCACTTGAGATGCATGGGTTTGATATAATTCTTGGGAAGGACACCCTACAACAGTACAAGGTTGTCTTGGATTGTGAGTCCAAGCAAGCTGTGTTCACAGATGATAGTGACACATGGATCTTTCGAGGAGATAGAAAGATTCTTCCAACCTGTCTTGTATCAGCTATGGTAGCTGAGAAGTTGATGAGGCAAGGATGTTTTGCATTCTTGGCACATGTGGTAGATACCACCATGGAGAGTTTTAATCCTTCTAAAGTTCCGATAGTCAGGGAATTTAAAGATGTGTTTTCTGAGGAACTTCCAGGTGTACCTCCGCCCCGAGAGATTGATTTTGAGATTAATCTAATTCCGGGCATGCAACAAATAGCACAAACACCATATAGAATGGCACCTGCTGAAATGGCAGAGCTCAAGAAACAACTACAAGAGTTGCTTGAAAAAGGTTTTATTTGACCAAGTACTTCACCATGGGGTGCTCCGGTCCTCTTTGTTAAGAAGAAAGACGAATCGATGTAGTTATGCATTGCTTACAGGCAGTTGAATAAAGTAACTATAAAGAACAAGTATCCTCTGCCAAGAATAGATGATTTGTTTGATCAGTTGCGTGGTGCAACTATCTTTTCTAAGATAGATCTAAGATCGGGATATCATTAGTTGTGTATCAAGGAAAGTGACATACCTAAGTCTGCCTTTAGGACAAGGTATGGTCACTATGAGTTCATAGTTATGTCGTTTGGACTAACTAATGTGCCATCTACATACATGGAGCTCATGAATAGAATCTTTCAACCTTTCCTTGATCAGTGTGTAGTAGTCTTGATAGATGACATCTTAATCTACAGTAGAGATGCTCAACAGCATGAGCAAGACCTCCGTTAGGCTTTGACTTTGCTAAGAGAGCATAAGTTGTATGCTAAGTTTAGCAAATGTGAGTTTTGGTTACCATAAGTTTCTTTTCTAGGACACGTAATATCTGCCTCAGGTATTCGTGTTGATCCTAAGAAGTTAGAATCTATCATGCAATGGGAACAACCAAAAACACAAATAGAGATACGTAGTTTCTTAGGGTTGGCAGGCTATTATAGGAGGTTCATTAAGAACTTTAGTTCTATAGCTTAACCCCTAACCAACTTGATTAGAAAGGAGGTTCCTTTTGTGTGGAATGACAAGTGTCAACATTCGTTTCAGTTGTTGAAAGAAAGGTTGACAAGTGCACCTTTGTCGGTGTTACCTGAGCAAGGAAAAGGGTACATAGTTTTCTGTGATGCATCTAAGAATGGTCTAGGATGTGTATTGATGCAGGATAAGAAAGTGATTTCTTTCACTTCTTGACAGCTTAAGAAACACGAGGAGAATTATCAAACACATAATCTGTAGCTAGCTGTTGTGGTCCATGCTTTGAAGATCTGGAGACATTATCTCTACGGAGAGACATTCCAGATTTTCACAGACCATAATAACCTAAAGTATATCTTCTCACAGCATGAGCTGAAAATGAGGCAACACCGCTGGATGGAGTTAATCAAGGACTACGATTGTACAATTGATTATCATCCAGGGAAGGCCAACGTAGTAGCTGATGCACTAAGTAGAAAATCAGCAACACCATCCTTAAATAAAGCTTTGGGAACACAGTTAAGTTTTAGTACAACCTTTCACCCACAGACAGATGGACAATCTGAAAGGACCATATAAACTTTGGAGGATTTGCTTAGGGCATGTGTCCTTCAGTTTGTAGGAAGTTGGGATCTACACCTAAGCTTGATAGAATTTGCTTATAATAATAGCTATCAACACAATATTGACATGGCACCATATGAAGCGTTATATGGTAGATAATGCATATCTCCTTTATGTTGGTATGAAACTTGAGAAAATCAACTTTTGGGTCCTGAGCTAGTGCACCTGTGGTATCCAACTCATAAAACAAGATTTACTTAAGCAAAAGCGATCATTTGCAACGGATTATTGAAAATCACTAAAAATAAAAATGTTTTTCAAAGAGATCCAATCATAGGAAAACTCTTTCAACGAGAACCAATGTATTAAATTTACATCCTAGTTCATAAGTACATATCTTGTACCATCTCTTCTCGAGATTTACAACAACAACTTCCTTGTTAAAACCTAAACACAGACAACATAAGATCCTCGAGGCATCAAGCCAAAAACTCAAAATGATTCATTGAAAGCATTAAATATTAACTATCAACTCTAAGGACCTGAGAGTACAGAGACGACACATAGGACATCTATCTACAAGACACGACAGACAGTACACTCAACCTGAGCTGTCACTGATGTCCCAACTGCTGCTAAAGTTCTTCCTCTGCAAGATTGTTCTCAAGCTCCTCCGTGCTCGTGCACCTAAAAATGTTGGATCCCACGGGGGTGAGACAATTGAAAATTGCCCCAGTGGGAGATATAACTCTCCGCCAAAAACATTATTATTGTAGTTTAATGATATAAAACTAGGCAGAGGAAAAACAGTTTAGATCATTCTCATCTTTGAATATTGCAACTATCTATAATAGAGCAGTAAATCATCTATTCTCTTTATAAGGAATAGGAAGGACATGTATATCATTTTTTTGTTATATCAACTCAGCATACCATACTTTTCTCATGATATTAATTACTCTGATATGTCACCCATGAGTCTTTCTTGATTCTATTGGTTGGCCTTAGCCAATCTGCTAAACAGATTTTGGTTTATACTGGACATGAGAGTGTACATCATCATGTCTTGTTTAGGCATTGGTCCATACCAATCCTGTATAAATATTCCAGGCATTGGATTATACCAATCATGTGCAACTAGTACAAGCATTGGACTTATATTATTCCTGTATATCCATTCCAGGTATTGGACAATGCCAACATTGTGCATCCAATCCAAGTATGGGACTATGCCAATCATGTGCAACTATTCCAGGTATTGAACTATGCCAATCCTGTGCATCTATTCCAAGAATTGGACTATGCCAATCCTGTGCAACTATTCTAGGTATTGAACTATGCCAATACTATGTATCTATTCCAGGTATTGGACTATGCCAATCATGTGCAACTATTCCAGGTATTGAACTATGTCAATCCTGTGACATTATTCCAGGGATTGGGATTTAACCAATCCTGTGCAGTTATTCCAGGTATTGGGTTATTACCAATCCTGTGCAATTATTCTAGGTATTGGGTTGTTACCAATCCTGTGTAGTTATTCCAGGTATTGGGTTGTTACCAATCTTGTGACATTATTCCTGGTATTGGGATTTAACTAATCTTGTGATATTATTCCAAGTATTGGGTTTTAATCAATCCTGTGATATTATTCCAGGTATTGGGTTTTAACCAATCCTGTGATATTATTCCAGGTATTGAACTATGTCAATCTTGTGACATTATTCCAGGTATTGGGATTTAACCAATCCTGCGATATTATTCCAGGTATTGGGTTTTAACCAATCATTTGATATTATTCCAGGTATTGGGATTTAACCAATCCTGTGATATTATTCCAGGTATTGAACTATGTCAATCCTGTGACATTATTCTAGGTATTGGGATTTAACCAATCATGTGATATTATTCTAGGTATTGGGTTTTAACCAATCCTGTGATATTATTCTAGGTATTGGGATTTAACCAATCCTGTGATATTCTTCCAGGTATTGAACTATGTCAATCCTATGACATTATTCCAGGTATTGAGATTTAACCAATCCTATGCATCTTATCACAGATTACCACATCTTGTCAACTTAGACTAGGCAATAACCATTCTCATGGATCATAGAGCACATTTACTATCTTGTCACATCTCACTAGGTAACAATTAACATCATGGCTCACAAGGCCCATAAAACATCTTGTTACCTCTCACTAGGTAACCATTAGTATCTTTCTTAAAGAGCGGGATGTGATATCTATGATGTCTTGAAGCATTACTTTCCTTATTACTTTTAACTTTCTTAAGTTTATCAACTTGTATTGTATTAAGGTATTTCCCATCTTAATAGTTTTATACTCTAACCTATCACATTTATCATAAAGTTCATAGGTTATAGAACACACATTATAATTGTCCAACCATCTTCAACAATATGGAATCATCTCAGATTAAGGCGTTGCTTGCTATAGAGTTACCTATAATCAATCACTATAGGTATTCCCCTATCAGTGTAGTAGTCACTATTCCATTATTAGGATTAGATCTCCCATATCATCACCCTTTATTAGGGTTTAGGGTTTCACATACTATCATACTTCATTAGGGTTAGGATTTCATATACAATCACCTTTCATTAGGCGTTCACATCTCATTACCAATAATTAGGGTTTACTATTCATTCCAACTAGGGTTTCTCATGGCATCACACTCAATTAGAGTTTCTCATGGAATCAACCTCAATTAGGGTTTCTCATGCAATCAAACTCAATTAGGGTTTCTCATGGAATCACCCTCAATTAGGGTTTCTCATGGAATCAACCTCAATTAGGGTTTCTCATGGAATCAAACTCAATTAGGGTTTCTCATGGAATCACCCTCAATTAGGTTTTCTCATGGAATCAACCTCAATTTGGGTTTCTCATGGAATCAAACTCAATTAGGGTTTCATGATCACTTCATCAAAGATCATACTTTAGAATCTTAATTTATTCATATTGAAGGTATTTGAGGCTTATCCATACATGATTACCCTACATGTATGGATTCCTCTCTGTATCAACCTTTCTAGGATGTTGACTATGTCAAACTTGGATAATTTAGGTCAACCAACCCTTTAATTAAATACATTCAATTAGGGTTGACATACTTGTATTAAAATATTGCTTACTTAAACTTAAGGGATTAACTCATCTAGGGTTACCAATCACTTAGTACCTTAAAGGTACAACCCTAGTGATTATATTTGAGATAAATTAGTAGCAACCATAGGGTCATTTCATCTTTCATCACCTTAGGTTCCCCACTAATTAAATCATATTGAAGCATCCAAACATTATTGACCATTGATTCTCCAAACGGTTTGAAACCGAATGGGCTTGGGTCTCCAAACGGTTTGAGATCGTTTGGTCCCAAATGGTCTTGAGACTGTTTGGACCCAAATGGTCTTGAGACCATTTGGACTCAAATAGTCTTAAGACAGTTTGGTCCAAACCCTCTCAAAACCGAATGGACCAAAAAGTCCTTTCAACACATACATGATTCATGATTTCAATGTATGAACTAATTATCAATTGAGTCCTTAATTTCTTTATCACTTGAACTATTGAATCAACCATCAATTAGAGAATCAATTAGGGTTTTGAACCTAATTGATCTAGGATTTCTACTCAAGAACCTTCAATTAGGGCTTTGAATCTAGTAGCCATCAATGATCAACATTGTGGAATTGGTTCAATTGAAACCAATGAACCATCATCAAAATTTTGACATGACCTGACCCCAAACGGTCTTGAGGTCGTTTGGATAACCTCCAAATGGTCTTGATACCGTTTGCCTGATCCTAAACTTGGAATTTGTAAAATTCCATTAGGGTTTAGGTCATTGGTTGATCATCAAATCATCACTCAATTGCATTTCAATTTGGTATCTCTGGACCTTCAATTACTCAACCATACTTAACCCTATACCTCCAAACGGTCTTGGGTGACCCCCAAACGGTTTTGAGACCATTTGGGTGACCTCCAAATGGTCTTGAGACCGTTTGGGATAATCAACCCAAAAATCTAAGTTAACCAAATTGAATTTCAGCACTTATTTCGATTAGGGTTTGCTAATAGATTAACCTTCAACTGATGAACCCTTTAGAATTAATCAATCAAATTTGGTGGGTCATCAAACAACATCATTAGCATCAAAATTTCCAAACGGTCAACCCTGGTCAACTCTCCCAAAAGGTTTTGAAACCGTTTAGCTTCAATTGGCTTGATGAAACCGTTTGCTTTCAAACGGTTTTGTTGAAACCGAATGAGCAAGTTTGTTGAAACCGAATGACATAGAATTTCTTTGGGAAATGTGTCCAAGATGATGTCATAATCATCTACCTTCGTCCCTGTAGTTCTTAGTACTTCTGATTTCATGGAATTACCCATTTCAACCAACAATTAATCAAGAAGATGAAGGAATCAACGAAATTGCAAGATTAATAGTTGAATAACAATGTAAAGGGGTTCAAGTTATATAACCTGCCTCTAATTGAGCTTCAAAGCTCAAAGATCCACGTCTTTAATGGTGGAAGAATATTTCTCAACTATCCCAAGTTTGTCCTCAAGCTTTTGAGTGAAAAGGAATGGCTAGGATAGAAGATTGCATGGAGAAAAGAAGAAATTCATCATTTATTTTTTATTTCCACCATGAAATCATGGTGAAAGAAGGTCAAGAAGCTTACCAAAAGGTTGGGGGCCATCCTACTATTGCTCCAATCTCCCTTGGTATTTTTTTCAAGCAAGAAGTGAAAGGGGTTTCGAAATTACCCTTTCAACTCATGGATAAAGGAGCATATATGCATTTTATTAAAAATTCATTTTAGGAGAGAGAAAGTAGGGATTATCTCCTCCATTTCCTTGCCACTTTCCCTCTTCCCTTCCTTTGTTACAAGGCTATCCTCTTTGCCTCTTATTCCTCTCAATTATCCATTATTTAAAGAAAAGCAAATTAAGCACCTTAAATCATATAATACTAATATCCATAAGTGAGGGATATTTCTTTTTCTTATAATAATGTGTGTGAGTTATCCACTTGCTTTGGATATTTTCGTGCATTTGCAAGGAACATGGTCGTCCATTCTCTTTCAAACTCATCCCTCACCTTTTGGTTAAAGGGGGCTTTAATTAGTATATTTATTTTTGCATTAAATTGAAGTAAAGTTCCAAGTATGCTTAAATCTTGATTATTTTAATTTCAAGATTCTCTCTCCTCCAAAGAGATACAAATGAGGCACCCCTCTCATTTTATGTGCTGTACATGATTCCAAGAAACATTAGGGACTATTTTGAAATGGTAATTTGCATATTGAACCCTGGGTTTTGGGTAAATTGCACATTACACCAAAACTAGGTTTTAATGCACAAACATTGTTCAACAGGCTCTTTCTTGTTACTCAGGCTACCACAAGCCATAACAATGCATGATTTTCATCCTTATGATGCTTCAACACTTGAGGAATATCCTATCATGCAACATTTTCAATTTAACTCCTCAACTTGGGTAACTTGCACTTTAGTCCAAAACGAGCAAAACATTATTTCAACATTATTCAAAAAGGACTAAAATTGAAACATAAGTTCCTATTGAGACTTAATTACTTTTCAAAAATTAAGAGCAAGCATATAATTAACTTTATTAAGCAAAAAACCTAGGGTTAAGGCATAACCCAGGTCGGGGATGTTACAAATTATAAACCCCTAACAAGGATTTCGTCCCTGAAATCCCAGATAAAGGGAGACAGATATTATTCATATATCATACCATCAAGTGTTCACATAACATCTCAATGTCATGTTTATGCAAGGCATAATCCCCTAACACGTGATGTCCATGCTATATTATGTAACCAATCTGATTCCATAGTTAACCATTCTATGTGGTCAACATGAATTATCTGATACCAGAATTCCTTACCTTGGTATCCATCACATGTGCTGAAAACACATTACATTTTCATCTTTCTTTCATCCTGGGACATTTCTTGTTATACATATCTTTTTCTTGGAACCCAATTCCAAGACAAACTGATATTCTTCTAAGTATCCATCAAATAAACAATTTTAATTTATGCACACCAAGTGTCTTAAGACCCACTTGATTGCCATGTCCCTAAAAGAAAAGAAAACACTGGATCATATTCCTCTTATCACCCTATTATTATCCAGGGTTGTTCATTTATGAGAAGAGATTATCATCTCCTCTAAACTACATGAACCTTCTACTGTTCATGAGTTAATTATTCTTATTTCTTTCTTAGTTCCTTGCCATCAGCATAGGAATTATATAGATGATTACTTGTCATCATTTCTTAATATTATTTTCACCATGATTACTAGATATAGGTACTCAAACCTTTAGTTCATGACTGATTATTGTTACCTTCCATCAGGTAACTATTACCTCTAGGTCTTCAGACCAGGGTATACATTATACTAAACATCTTCTTTTCTTCATCAATTGATTTATAATTAAATCAAATTCCTCTGTATATCAATTAGAATGTGGTAGAAATATCCATGCCACATCTCCTTCTTCATTAGGCTTCTTTGGATTGTTTTAGAATGATTACTTGATCAGAGTAATCATAAAGATAACAATCTAGGTATGTCATACTTACCTTGCCTTCAGTAAATGAATACCTAGCCAGTGTATTCAAGGACTAAAATTAGGTAGTATGCATTTATTTTATTTTATGTTTTCATTTCTTTAAATTTGATATACTGAATATCTCATATTTTCTCTGAGTTACTTTTTCATCTCTTCTCTTTCTTAATGAAGAGAGAGAAATTTCAAAACATACAAGAGAATATTAAACTAAACATAAGTTTTCATTCTACTTATCTCTTCTTTATATTATCAAAGGATTATACAGATGAACTAAACAACAACTACCCTTCTTGTAGTAGAGAGTGCAAGATAATTCAAAATAAAAAGTTCTATCTTGACAAGTCTACCTTTTACAAGTTATCTAACATCTAATCTAACCAAAAACATGTAGTCACTTGTTATATGTTATTGCCTTTGTCCTCTACTACAACAAGTAGATGGACCCAACTATGAAACTTGTCTTCATCCTGCACCTTCTGCTCCACTGGACTGAGGTCCCTATGGGTTTTGCAGATTGTACCCTAACTGTTGGGTCACCTCATTGTTTCTTCTCGGACATTGTTGTCTAAAATTTCCTATCTGTCCATATTTATGACAAGCTCGACCTTGACTTGATGACCTATGCATTGGTGTACTATATTGAGGTTGAACTAGTGAAGATTTTGGTTGTTTAGTACCACTAATCATTGGTCCTTGTGACTGTGTAGACTTTCTTTTGAGGTTTGTCTCATGTTTCTTTATCGTAGACCTTTCTATCCTACGTATAGACTCCACAAATGTGGCAAACCTCTGTCTACTCTCTAGGGCGGATGTCAGGATGGACATCTCAGCATTCAATCCATTTTCAAAATGTTGGATCTTCTCCCCCTCAGTAGCTTCCATTTGAGGACAAAAGTGCAAAAGTTCCATAAACTTAACCTCATATTCATTTATCGACATGGCTCCCTGTCGAATCTTCTCAAACTATGAGATCTTTTCATCTAAGTATGTCTTTGGAAAATACTTATTGATGAATCCTCAATGAAATTCCTCCCAACCAACCTCTTCATCATTCCATTTTATTTCTTCTATAGCCCATTAATGTCCAGCACTACCCTTCAAAAGGTATACATCATGTTTGACTTTGTCAGCATATGGGATACTAAGGATTTTAAAGGCTTTTTCTAACTCACTGAGCCAGAGATCAACATCTGCTAGGTCAGATGTACCAGCATATTCTATGGCTCCTACATGACGTAGTCATTCAAAGATCTTTCCAGATCCATATCCCTCATTGGCAGTTGGTGCCCTAGGTGCTGGTTCTGGCATCCAATCTATCATATGCATCACTGTAGTCATGAATTGCCCAAAAAGTGTAGAAAAAGCTGTGTTTCTCATCATGACTTCATCAACAGGGGGATTCTCAGGCACTGTTTCTTCTCTTACCTTATCCCTGGCACCTTCTACTGGTGCAGCAACATTGTTCTCAGCAACATATTCTTCATGTCCTCCAGACATCTTTGAGTTATACATCTTCTTCTGCATAAGAAGAAGGCACTATAAGATACACTGGGTACACTTAGAACAGACTTGATACCTTAGTCCTATGTCTTTGTAGACTCATCGAACCTAGAGCTCTGATACCACTAAATTGTGGCATCCAACTCACAAAATAAGATTTACTTAAGAGGAAGTGATCATTTGCAACGGATTATTGAAAATCACTAAAAATTAAAACCTTTTTCAAAGAGATAAAATCATAGGAAAACTCTTTCAACGAGAACCAATGTATTACATTTACATCCTAGTTCATAAGTACATATCTGGTACCATCTCTTCTCGAGATTTACAACAAAAACTACCTTGTCAAAAGATAAACACAGATAGCATAAGAGCCTCGAGGCATCAAGCCAAAAACTCAAAACGATTCATTGAAAGCATTAACTATTAACTATCAACTCCGAGGACCTAAGAGTACAGAGAGACACATAGGACATCTATCTACAAGACACGACATACATTACACTCAACCTGAGATGTCACTATTGTCCCTGATACTACTGAAGTTCTTCCTCTGCAAGATTGTTCTCAAGATCCTCCGTGCTCGTCCACCTAAAAAATGTAGGATCCCACGGGGGTGAGACAATGGAAAATTGCCCCAGTGGGAGATATAACTCTCCGCCAAAAACATTATTATTGTAGTTTAATGATATAAAACTAGGAAGAGGATAAGCAATTTAGATCATTCTCATCTTTGAATATTGCAACTATCTATAATAGAGAAGTAAATCATCTATTCTCTTTATAAGGAATAGGAAGGACATGTATATCATTTATCTGTTATATTAACTCAGCATCCCATGCTTTTCTCATGATATTCATTACTATGATATGTCACCCATGAGTCTTTCTTGATTCTATTAGTTGGCCTTAACCAATCTGCTAAATAGATTTTAGTTTATATTGGACATGAGATTGTACATCATCATGTCTTGTTTAGGCATTGGTCCATACCAATCCTGTATAAATATTCCAGGCATTGGATTATACCAATCCTGTGCAACTAGTACAAGCATTGGACTTATATTATTCCTGTATATCCATTCCAGGTATTGGACTATGCCAACCCTGTGCATACATTCCAAGTATGGGACTATGCCAATCCTGTGCAACTATTCCAGGTATTGAACTATGCCAATCTTGTGCATCTATTCCAGGTATTGGACTATGCCAATCCTATGCAACTATTCCAGGCATTGAACTATGCCAATCATGTGCATGCATCTATTCCAGGTATTAGACTATGTGAGTCCAGTGCAACTATTCTAGGTATTGAACTATGCCAATACTGTGACATTATTCCAGGTATTGGGATTTAACCAATCCTGTGTAGTTATTCCAAGTATTGGGTTGTTACCAATCCTATGCAGTTATTCTAGGTATTGGGTTGTTACCAATCCTTTGTAGTTATTCCAGGTATTGGGTTGTTACCAATCCTGTGACATTATTCCAAGTATTGGGATTTAACCAATCCTAAGATATTATTCCACGTATTGGGTTTTAACCAATCCTGTGATATAATTCTAGGTATTGGGTTTTAACCAATCTTGTGATATTATTATAGGTATTGAACTATTTCAATCCTGTGACATTATTCCAGGTATTGGGATTTAACCAATCTTGTGATATTATTCCAGGTATTGGGTTTTAAACAATCATGTGATATTATTCTAGGTATTGGGATTTAACCAATCCTGTGATATTATTGCAGGTATTGAACTATGTCAATCATGTGACATTATTCCAGGTATTGGGATTTAACCAATCCTGTGATATTATTCCAGGTATTGGGTTTTAACCAATCATGTGATATTATTCGAGGTATTGGGATTTAACCAATCCTGTGATATTATTCCAGGTATTGAACTATGTCAATCCTGTGACATTATTCTAGGTTTTGGTATTTAACCAATCCTGTGCATCTTATAACAAATTACCACATCTTGTCACCTCACACTAGGAAATAACCATTCTCATGGATCGTAGAGCACATTTAATATCTTGTCACATCTCACTAGGTAACAATTAACATCATGGCTCACAAGGCCCATAAAACATCTTGTTACCTCTCACTAGGTAACCATTAGTATCTTTCTTAAAGAGCGGATGTGATATCTATGATGTCTTGAAGCATTACTTTCCTTATTACTTTTAACTTACTTAAGTTTATCAACTTGTATTGTATTAAGGTATTTCCCATCTTAATACTTTTATCCACTAACCTATCACCTTTATCATAAAGTGCATAGGTTATAGAACACACATTAAAATTGTCCAACCATCTTCAATAATATGGAATCATCTCAGATTAAGGCATTGCTTGCTATAGGGTTACCTATAATCAATCACTTTAGGTATTTCCCTTATCAGTGTAATAGTCACTACTCCATTATTAGGATTAGATCTCCCTTATCATCACCCTTTATTAGGGTTTAGGGTTTCACATACTATCATACTTCATTAGGGTTTGGATTTCATATACCATCACCTTTCATTAGGCGTTCACATCACATTACCCATAATTAGGGTTTACTATTCATTCCAACTAGGGTTTCCCATGGCATCACCCTCAATTAGAGTTTCTCATGGAATCAACCTCAATTAGGGTTTCTCATGGAATCAAACTCAATAAGGGTTCCTCATGGAATCACCCTCAATTAGGGTTTCTCATGGAATCAACCTCAATTAGGGTTTCTCATGGAATCAAACTCAATTAGGGTTTCTCATGGAATCACCCTCAATTAGGGTTTCTCATGGAATCAACCTCAATTAGGGTTTCTCATGGAATCAAACTCAATTAGGGTTTCTCATGGAATCACCTTCAATTAGGGTTTCTCATGGAATCAACCTCAATTAGGGTTTCTCATGGAATCAAACTCAATTAGGGTTTCATGATCACTTCATCAAAGATCATACTTTAGAATCTTAATTTATTCATATTGAAGGTATTTGAGGGTTATCCATACATGATTACCCTATATGTATGGATTCCTCTCTCTCTCATCCTTTCTAGGATGTTGACTATGTCAAACTTGGATAATTTAGGTTAACCAACCCTTTAATTAAATACATTCAATTAGGGTTGACATGCTTGTATTAAAATATTGCTTACTTATGCTTCAGGGATTAACTCATCTAGGGTTACCAACCACTTATACCTTAAAGGTACAACCCTAGTGATTATCTTTGAAATAAATCAGTAGCAACCATAGGGTCATTTCATATTTCATCACCTTACGTTCCCCACTAATTAAATCATATTGAAGCATCCAAACGTTCTTGACCATTGATGCTCCAAACGGTTTGAAACTGAATGGGCTTGGGTCTCCAAACGGTTTGAGACTGTTTGGTCCAAACCCTCCCAAAACCAAATGGACCAAAAAGTCATTTCAACACATACACGATTCATGATTTCAATGGATGAACCAATTATCAATTGAGTCCTTAATTTCTTTATCACTTGAAATATTGAATCAACCTTCAATTAGACCATCAATTAGGGTTTTGAACCTATTTGATCTAGGATTTATACTCAAGAACCTCCAATTATGGCTTTGAATCTAGTAGCCATCAATGATCAACATTTTGGAATGGGTTCAGTTGAAACCGATGAACCTTCTACCTTTCTTGGGTTACATCCTGGGATTACTTAGCTTTTCCTTCTCTAAATCATGTTGAATTCTGAAAATTCTGCACATTTTCTGCTATACACTATCGTGGACGAGTAGTTTCCTTTTCTTGGATATGGAAGAGTAGCTCCCATGTCATAGCATGTATGGAACATGGTAATTTCATACTAAATACTATGTTGCTTGTTTTTCCACCTTGTGAGTAGTGGCTTCTTCTTTTCTGCATGTATGGCTGGCCACCTTATGTGTATGTTTTATGCTCTTTTGCTTGATCTGAGAAGATAGTTGGGAGAGTAAGGAGGTACTCTCTTGGAAACTCCTTCTTCACCACGAGAGTGGAAGTTGTGGAGTTGAGGAGTACATTTTTGATCCAAAATGAAATTCATACATAGGAATGTTGAATTGAGTTAGAATCGTTGTACTTGCACCAAGAGGTGAAGTGCAACATACAACTCTCCTTTAAAACAAGTGCTTAGTACGTTTAAATTTTGTGCCCTTTTTTCATGCTATGATATTTGGATGAAATCCTAAGTCCAAGATAGTTATATTTTTGAATTTTGTCACAGATGAGTATATCGGGGAAGCCGACTCAGGAGGACGGCAGAGGGGAACGCGACGACGCAGGCGAGGGGGAGAACTCGGGGAAGAAAGCGGACAACCGGAGCGCGGGAAGCACCGGAGGACGAGGGGGAAGCAGGCAAGTACCAAATCGCACTAACACTAGAGGTACGAGGGTATCAGTGCAGGAAATAGGGCTAAACCTAAACTATAAGGGGATGTGAGGTGCAGGCGAGGAAACGATAGACACAGACCAGACGCGCAAAGAAGACACGGCGATGGAGACAGAGACGGAGAGTACGGAAGCGACTGCTGCGTGTGGAGGCAGGGAGAGAAACTACAAGCGAGTTGTGAGTGGCGGGAAGGACAACCCGGAAAGGGATTTTATTGATAGCAGTGTGGCCACGGGTCTCAACCCACAGGACATCAAGTTAATACTGGATAGGGGAATCCCAGAGATCTACATCAATGAGGAAGCAGAGGAAAATCTGAAGATACAGTGGAAGTATTCTGTCATTGTTAAGCTCATTGGAAACGATATCAGATTTATGACTATGGCCGACAGATTAAAGCTGATGTGGCACCCGACAGGAAGAACCAAGCTTTATGAACTAGACAAATCCTATTACGTTGTCTAGTTCTCCACCAAGAAGGACTACGAGCTAGCCCTGGCTGGGGGACCCTGGGCCATCTTCGGATGTTGTCTGATGGTGTGGAGGTGGGATGCCACCTTCCAACCGAGCAACAAACTACCTGAGTCTATTGTAACCTGGGTGAGAGTGCTTAACCTCCCTCTCCATCTGTACGATCAGGTGTTCTTCGAGGCTGTGGGGAATGTGTTGGGACGCCTAGTCAAGGTTGATGAATACACAATGTCGAGGCAAAGGAGTAGATACGCACGCATAGCAGTGGAAATAGACACCACAGTCCTAGTTCTTCCTGCAGTCATCGTCAACGGAGTTGATTACTGCCTTGAATACGAGGTCCCACTGAGCCAGTGTCTCAGTTGTGGTCTGCTGGGACATACTGCTGAGAACTGTAAGAGTGGAGGGGATAAGCAGACAGAGGAGGCTATGACAGGGGAACCTGATAAGGCGGGGGCAAGGTGGTCAGAGGAGGAGGGTAAGTGGCAAAAGGTGTATGGGAAGAGGATTATGACGCAAAGGAGACCTCCTCCGAGAGTTAATGCGGAACATAATAGTGAGGCGAAGAAGGCCACCAATAAGTTCCAAACTCTGGAGAGGACCGCTGAGGAGGAGGCGACTGAGGTAAGTCAAGAGAAGAGCAACACTGAAGCTACCAGGGAGACACCTCAGCCTAAGGTGTGGAAAAAATCTAGAACTGCACAGGTTGATGTAAGCACCGGGAAGGTACTGGACGGTATAGCCAAGAGGAGTAATGAGGGGGTGCTAAAGCACGGAGTTCATGCTACTGTAAAGGAAGGGAGCACGCAAAGTGTGGTCAACCCAAGGGTTAACGAAGTGGTTATGGGGGAGGGAAATGATTTGGGGAGGGAGCACAACACTGGAGAAATAGAGGCAGCTACTAGCTTGACCACGAACGGGATGATTAATTTAGAGGAGGGGTAGGGTAGCGGAAGCCTGGCAGCTGTGCGCCCGCTAGCACAGGACGCTATCCCACCCGACATACATTGCGGGAATGTAACAATCACCAGAAGCATAGCAATGAGGACACTAGATGGGAAGAACGTACCCCCGGACGGGGTCGTTGAGAAGGTCTGAGGAGGTCGCTGTCCTGCTGTTGTTAGAATCATCAAATGAATATAGTGATCTGGAACATACGAGGCGCTGGAGGCGATGAAGCTTGCAGGTTATTAAGAGAATATAAGGAACAGAGAAACATTAAAGTTGCTATGATTTTAGAACCCAAAATCAGCGGCGCAAATGCGGATAAGGCCATTGCCAAGATGGGGTTTGATAGCTTTCATCGGGTGGAGGCAAGGGGCTTCAAGGGGGGCATTTGGCTGCTCTAGAACTCTGGGGTCACGACTGTGCAGATACATTGCAGCCATAGACAATTCCTTCACTGTAAGCCGAACAATAGGCTTACTTGCATGTTCGTGTATGCTAATCCTCATATTAAAGTTAGAAGCCTACTGTGGGAACACCTCGTGGTCCTGAGCAGTAGGACAACGGGACCCTGGCTGGCTACTTGGGACTTTAATACCATGCTTCACCCAACGGAGAAGAAGGGTAGCAATCTGTTTAATCACAATGAAGCATCCGTGTTCGCGGACACACTTATGAGGTCTGGCCTACATGATCTACACTTTGAGGGCAACCCCTTCACCTACAAAAGTGGCAAACTACAGGAGAGACTGGATAGAGCTGTGGCAAATGTGGAATTCAATACTACGTTTAGAAACATGGTAATTGAACACCTACCTAGAGTCCGATCTGATCACTGCCCCCTTCTTGTGAAGGAGATTAACCCGAAACCGAGAATCTCCAGAATCTTTACTAAAGCATCCTGGTCTATGAACACAGACTCCCTGGACATGGTGGATCACAATTGGGACAAAACGCGAGATTTTGGGGAAGCTTGGGAGGCTATGAAACCAAATCTCGTCAGGTGGGAAAAAGAACACGATAGGATGGAGAGGAGGAGGAAACGTCAGCTCATGGACCGGATTGACAAAGCTCAAAGAAGGATGGCCACGAATTACAACCCGGATATGGAGGAACAACTATACAAGATCTGTAGGGAGCTTGAAGACATTCTAAGAATGGAGGAATGTAACTAGAAGCAACGTAGCCACCAGAGCTGGCTTAAATAAGGAGACCACAACACAAAGTTCTACCAGGCATTTGTCAACTAGAGAAACAGAAGAAACACGGTCACTATGCTGAAGGACGAGTCTGGGAACTGGGTTGATGATAAAAGTAAATTGGGGGAAATGGTGAGACTACATTTTTGTAACATTTTTACTTTGTGTAAAAACCCTGACAAACAGGACATAATGAGGTACCCAGGCATGTTTCAATCCCCGGGTAACCAGAAGCTCAAGGAAATTGGAGCGATTGCGGGCGTGGCTGAAATCCACAAAATTTTGGTAGGGTGAGATCCCTACAAAGCTGTAGGTCCAGACGGCATCGACGCCCTGTTCCTCAAAAGAAGCTGGCCGATGATCATCGATTCGGTGGTCAACACCATCAACTACGCCATGGGGGGGAGAGCTTGGACAATAGGCTTTGCGATACCTCTTTGGTGCTCATACCGAAGGTTAAAACACCGGAAAGATGCAGTGACTTCCGTCTGATATCCCTGAACAATGTAGTGATCAAACTCACCTCCAAAGTAGTGACCAGGAGGCTGAAGCCGTTCATGGATCAGTGGGTCTCACCCCTCCAGAGCAGTTTTGTTCCGGGAAGGCGTATTACAGATAATATCATCCTCGTCCAGGAGTTGATACATGGCATGCTTAGGAGGGGGTCTTCACCTTGCATGGCCATTAAAATCGACCCGTCGAAGGCGTACGATAAGATGAATTGGGATTTTGTTAAAGACACTATAGAGAAGGTGCACTGGCCACCTAATATAGTCAATTATGCTATGAACTCTATTACTCAAGGAAGGACGTCCGTTATCTGGGACGACAGTTTGCTCGAGTTGTTCACGGCCAAGAGAGGCCTGAGGCAGGGTGACCCCTTGTCCCCCTACATCTTCTTGTTGTGCTTGGAGAGGCTGAGCTAAGCAATAGGACAAGCGGAATGAGACGGAAGATGGATTGGCGCCAGGCTTCACAAAGGAGGTTGTCCGATCACACATGTTGCTTTCGCTGATGACCTGGTTTTCTTTGCCAAAGCTTCGCTCAATCAAGATGAAACTATTGTGGTGTGTCTGAAGGAGTTCAGCAAAGTATCTGGTCAAGAAGTGGCATATGAAAAGTCTTGCATCTACTTCTCGAAGGGAGTGGACCGTCAGCGGAGGCGGGATATCTGCAACTTCAGTGGTTTTAAGCATACCGAGGACCTGGGTAAACATCTAGGTGTTCCGATCATACACAGGAGGATCACGAAACAGACGTATGCTGCAACACTGGAGAAGATGGAAAACAGAGTAAATGGCTGGACAACGCGCACTCTGTCCCTGGCGGGACGGGTCACTCTCGCCAAGACGACCCTAACGTCGATTCCGAAATACGTTATGCAATCCGCTAAATTGCCCCTCAAGCTCTGTGATAGAATGGATAGTACTATTCGTAAGTTTATATGGGGAGGGGGGCACAAGAAAAACCCCATGTCACTGGTGGCATGGGACGTTGTCACCACAGAGAAGAAGGAGGGGGGCCTGGGAGTGAGATCTATGAGGACTTGGAATAAGGCGTTGCTGTGTAAGAACGTCTGGGAGTTAAAAACAAATAGGCAGACGTCTTGGGTGAGGGGTATAAACGATAAGTATAAAGCTGATTCTGTGAAGCCGGCGGTAAATGAGACTTCCTTATGGAGGGCCATGGTAGAGATGAGGGATTTTGATGACCTCCACTCCCACAAGATGGTGGGGGATGGGAGGAGCACTAGCTTTTGGTTCAACAATTGGTACATGAGTGAAGGTAGGCTGGCGGAGGTGGTAACTAAATTGATTCCTGAGGAGTTAAAAGATCTTCAGGTGGATAGTGTGGTCGACCTAGAAGGAGGGTGGGACAAGAAGTTCTTGGAGGAATACTTTGTGAAACAGACGGAGGCACATATCATAAAGATGGAGGTACCACAGGCGATTAATGGGAGGGACGAATGGATCTGGGATGGCAAAAAGGACGGCGAGTTTTCCACGGCGGCTACCTATAAACTCCTCAAGGAGGACGGGAACGGCAGCAGGGTTGGTTGCTGGGAAAGGCTGTGGCAGGGAAGAAGCCCAGAGAAGGTCAAGATGTTCTTCTGGTTGGCGCATAGAGGTGCCATCCTCATGAACTCAAGAAGACACCAGCGACATCTTACAGAGGAAGCCGCATGCCCAAGATGTGTGGGGGAGAGGGAGTCCACCCTTCATGCCCTCTGGGATTGCCCCACGACTAAAGCGGTGTGGTACAACTGCAGAATAGAAGACTCCATCCCATGCTTTTTCTCTGGTAACCTGGAGGCCTGGATGAGCAGGTGCCTGAAGGCAAAGAAAGGAGGTAAGGAGTGGGTGATGAACATAGCCTGGAACATTTGGAAATCAAGAAACACGAAGGTGTTTGAAGGTAAGGAGATCTCATGCAAGAGTATGATTATGGCCTCCGTCAGTATGACAAGGAGAGACAAAAAGGGGGAAGGCGAGGTGATACAGAGGACCGGCGCATCGATGACTACGCAGTGGTTGAAGCCAAGCGAGGGGTGGATCAAATGTAACACCGATGTTGCTACTAAACGGGGCAGTGTCACCATCGCGGTGGTGACTAGGAACAGCACAGGTAGCTGGATGCAGGGATGGAGTAGATGCAGAGAAGCGATGACGGTCGTTGCCGGAGAACTAGAGGCCATGGAGGCTGCTGTCGAGTTGGCCACCGGGATGGGGGCGACAAAGGTCATCGTGGAAAGCGATAGCGCTACTGCTATCGAGTGGATCAGAAAGGTGAACAAGACGCCCCCGAGGTACCGACACTCCACAATTAGGATTCGCGGGAAGGCTAAGCTGATCGAGGAGATTTTTGAAGAGGGAAGCGAACCAGACTGCTGATAGTCTGGCTAAATTTCTTTAAAAAATTGTAAGGGGTGTGTGGTTCACCAAACACCTCCGGTTCTGTTAGCTCGGCTCGTAGCTAAGGAGGGAGAGATTAGGAACCCGCCTACCGCTTGCGATCCGATGGGTCGGGCGAATAGGGTTTGTATCAACCTTGTGTCGGCCGCAAGTGGAGGGCGGAATGAATAGATGGCCTCTGTTTAGTGTTAAAAAAAATATTTTTGAATTTTAATCTCCTTTAGTAAGCCATGTATTGTTTGTTTAATTATGAAATTTTCTAGTTTAATGAACCAAATCACTTTTAAAACAATCTAGATTTTTGAACCTTAGCACTGCTGTGTTTAATTGATTGTTTAAGATCCTTGTGTTTGATCTTGACTACAACTACTTCCATATACTTGTGGGAATTGGTTAGTTGAGTAAAAGATCTTTCTTAAGATTTAAACTCGTTAGTGTAGTAAACCAATAAGTTTTCGGCACCGTTGTCAGGGAGATACAGTTAATCTAATTAGAGTGACAAGTGCTAACTAGTATTTGAGACTATATCACCATTTCCATTTTTCATTTTCCATATACCTTTTAGCTGTGTTCTCAATTCCTCTTGTTATTTTTTAGGTTGTATGCGTCGCTCGCAAAGAGGTCTTCAAACATCAACGTTGTTAAACCTTGAAATCGAGTGTACTCTTTAAAGCTTAAGAAGAGAAAGGAGAGTAGAGAAACCACTGCTTGAAGATGTTCCATCATCATCACCATCGTCATCTTATTTGCCTTTTGAAGAAGCTACATCAAGTGATCCAACCATGGAGGATGATCGTCCTTTGAAGGATTTCGCAATGCCGGTCGCCACAAACATTTGTGGGGTCATTGATCTTCCTGCACTTGAAGTCAACAATTTCTCTATTGCTCCTTCTATGATGTAGATGATACAACAAAACTTCTTCGGAGGTACAGTCAATGAAAATCCAAATATTCATGTGGCTGAGTTCTTGGAGTATATGAATACTTTCAAAATCAATGGTGTATCCACCTAAGGAGTTAGACAAATATTATTTCCTTTCACCCAAAGAGTTAGAGCCAAGGCGTGGCTTTTGTCTCTTCCAAAGACGTCAATCAAAAGCTGGGACCAACTTCTAAATGCTTTCCTTGCAAAGTATTTCCCGCCGAGTAAGACAACCCAGCTAAGGAATCAACTCACCCACTTCTCTCAAAATGATGGAGAAACTATGTATGATACATGTGAGCGGTTTACAGACCTTCAACACCTTTGCCCTCACCATGGTTTGACCAACTGGATACTACTCCAAATGTTCTATATCGGACTGTTATACAACACCCAGATGAAACTAGATGCCACAGCTAATGGAGCATTGATGACTAAGTCTGACAGGGAGGCTTATGACATCATTGAGGACATAGCGCTCAATCATTGCCAGTGGGGATCAGATAGGAGAGAACAGTCATCCTCTACAACTAGTTCTTCAACTGGGAAGCAAGGAGGGAAGCATACTGTTAATGTCATTGATCTTATTGCTGCTAAACTTGATGTTCTTACACAGAAATTTGAGAAGATGACTACTTTCCAAATCCAGTCAGCCGAAGTGATATGTGAAGCTTGTGGTAATTCATGACACACTTCTTTTTCATGCTTTACTCCTAATGCAAATGAAGGGAGCCTTGAATAATTAAGTACTATAGGGATTCAGGGGAACAAGCAGTATAATCCCTATTCCAACACCTACAATCCGGGATGGAGAGATCAACCTATTTTCTGCTACCTAAACACAAGCAATGCTCAGAACTTCCAACATAGACAACATCAACTGCAGAAACAACAATACTTCAACCGACAAAACAACGGGAATCTGTCGGGCTTCAACAATAATGGGAGTCAACAACAACCCCAAAGTTCTTCCTTGGAGGCCATGATGGAGAAACTTATCTCTACACAGATGCAACAGAATGAAGAGTTAAGGGGGAATGACAAGCTCTTGAAGGACACAATTTCCCAACTCTCTCAAAAAGTAGATAGCATTTCCACTCACACAAGGATGTTGGAAAATCAAATTGCCCAACAAGCCTTGATGCAGCAAAAGAGAAAGATATTGGGTTCTCTTCCAAGCCAACCAGAGGAGAACCCAAGGCAGCAAGCTAATGCTTTCACTTTGAGAAGCGGAGCCAAAATCCACATACCTTCTCCACCCAAGGAGAAGAATATTGAGATTGCCGATGAAGAGAAGCTTGACACCCCTACAGGAGATAAAGGTAAAGGTACAACTGAGGTACCACCTTCTATTAAGGAAAATTCACCATTTTCGCAAAGGTTTGCAAACACGAACGAGGATTCAAAGTTTAGGAAGTTTATGGACATTCTAAATAAACTTCATGTCAACCTTCCATTAGCTGAAGTTATTGCAGAGATGCCTTCATATGCCAAGTTCCTAAAGGACACCCTCAATAAGAGGAGGAAGGTAGACCAAGTGGAGACCATGATGCTTTATGAAAGAATCAGTTCTATCATCCATAATCGACTTCTTGAGAAGTTAGATGACTTGGGAGCCTTCACTCTACCATGCAAGATCAATGACACCACTTTTGACAAAGGTTTTGTAGACCTCAGTGCTAGTATTAGTCTCATATTGTCTACCCTATGGCAAGAGCTAGATCTTGGAGATCTAAAGCCTACAAAGGGCCATTGAGCTGGTCGATCATTCCATCAAATACCCAAAAGGTATAGTGGAAGATGTGCTAGTGCAAATTGCTAAACTCTATATCCCTTGTGATTTTGTAGTGCTCGATATGGTAGAAGTTCCTTCAAACCCCATTCTTTTTGGGAGGCCTTTCCTTAGAACTGTTGGATGCCTTATTGATTTTTGCGAAGGCAAACTCACACTCTATGTTGTAGAGGAAGCCATGGAGTTTTCTATATATGATGCTATGAAAGCACCCTCTCGTGTAGAAGAAATCTATTTTATGGATTCTATTGATTCTGTTGTACAAGAAGATCGTGATGTTACTGATTAGATACTAAATTATTGTGATGATGATGAAGGTATGAATAATGGATCTAAAAATTCTAGGGTATTTTATATTGCTAAACTTGATACTACTAAAGAAGAAACTCCATTTGTTGATGACAAAACCAAAGACAATGCAGTCGGAAGAAAGGTAGAACTTAAAGCCCTTCCACTAGGGCTAAGGTATGCATTTCTCGATTCCAACTCTACTTCTCATGTCATAATCAATAATGAGTTAACCAATGAATAAGAAAATGAATTGCTTGCCGAATTACATTTGTATAAATACGTTATTGGTTACTCTATCGATGATTTGAAAGACATTCATCCCTCCATTTTTATGCATAGAATTAACATGGAGGATGATGTTAAACCCACCATTGAACTGCCTAGATGTTTGTATTAAAATATGCTTGAGTAAAATGGAAATCTTTAAGCTAGTTGATGCCGATACCATTTATCATATAAGTGATAGCCCTTGGGTTAGTGCCATTCACGTGGTCCCTAAGAAGGGGGGTGCAACTGTCATCACGGGAGAAAATGATGAGTTGATACAAACACGTATTGTCACCGGTCGGCGTATGTGTATTGATTACCGAAATTTGAACAAAGTGACCCAAAAAGATCATTTTCTGTTGCCATTTATCGATTTGATTCTTGAACACCTTGCCAAACACTTTATTTTTGTTATTTAGATAGGTATTTTGGGTTTTTCCATATTCCTATCTACCCTCCCGACTAAGAGAAAACCATTTTCACATGCACGTATGGAACTTATGCTTATCGTCGCATGCCTTTTGGCCTTTGCAATGCTCTAGCAATGTTTCAACGATGCATGATGGCTATTTTTTCTGATTTCATTGAAAACATTGTGGAAATTTTTATGGATAATTTTAGCATCTATGGAGATTCATTTCATCAATGTTTATGCAACCTGTCATTAGTATTATCCCATTGTAAAGAGGTAAACCTAGTACTAAACTGGGAGAAGTGCTATTTTATGGTACAATCCGGTGTAGTATTAGGCCATGTTGTATCTAAAAAGGGTATTGAAGTTGATAGGGATAAGGTAGAAGCTATTGAGAAGATGTCTATACCCTCCTCAGTTAAAGACATCCGTAGTTTCCTCAGTCATGTAGGATTCTATAGAAGATTCATTAAAGACTTCTCCAAAATTGCAAATCCCTTATGTTCTCTACTTGAAAGAGATGTTGAATTCATATTCAACGATGACTGCCATACAACCTTCACCAAGCTAAAGGAAGCTCTTATTTCTGCACCAATCATTCAGCCACCGGTCTGGAACACTCTTTTTGAGTTGGTGTGTGACGCAAGCGACTATGCAGTAGGGCAGTTCTAGGATAAAGGAAGGACAAGAAGCTTCATGCCATATATTATGCGAGCAAGACCCTAGATGAAGCACAAATCAATTATACAACCATAGAGAAGGTGATGCTTGCTATAGTGTATGCCTTTGACAAATTTCAACAATATTTGGTAGGATCTAAGGTGATTGTATATACAGAACACACTGCAATAAAGTATTTTCTCAATAAGAAGGATGCAAAACCTCATCTCATCTGCTGGATACTACTTTTGCAAGAGTTTGATCTTGAAATCTGGGATAAGAAGGGGACGGAGAATAATGTTGCTGATCACCTTTCTAGATTGACTACAGATGTTGGAGATTGTTTTCCTATTAAAGACCATTTGCCTATTGAGAAGCTTTATGCACTATCGTCCACCCAAGTGCCATGGTTTGCAGACATTGCACATTTGCGTGCTACAGGACAGCTGCCGCCAGGTTTGACATACCAACAAAAGAAGAAGTTCTTCCATGACGTAAAGTTTTACTATTGGGATGACCCCTTGTTGTTCAAACATGGGAGTGATGGACTTATTCGAAGGTGTGTCACTTAAGAGGAGATTGCTACCATTATTTCTGAATGCATCTAAGATCCTACAAGTTAGTTTCTATTGGCTAACTTTGTTTAAAGATGTCAATCTATTTGTCAAATCTTGTGATAAATGCCAAAGAACCAGAGGAATTTCTAGACGTGATTATATGACTCTTAACTCTATCTTGGAGATTGAGGAATTCAACGTATGGGGAGTTGAATATATAAGACCATTCCCATCCTCATGTGGTTACCAATATATTCTTGTCACTGTCGAGTATGTCTCTAAGTGGATTGAGGCCATCCCAACCCAAGCACCGCATGCTTTTTCAAAAAATCGTCTTCCCTCGCTTTGGAGTTCCAAGAGCTGTAATCTCAGATGGTGATACACATTTTGTCGAGAAACAATTCAATAATATTCTTTCTAAATATGGAGTCACACATAAGGTCTCTACGCCTTATCATCCTCAATCTTCTAGGCAAGTAGAGGCCTCAAACTGGCAGCTAAAAGGCATTCTAGAGAAGACAATATCTAGCTCAAGGAAAGATTGGGCATTGAAGATAGATGACACACTATGGGCATACCAGACGGCTTACAAGACCATCATAGGCACAACCCCATTTAAACTGATATATAGGAAATCTTGTCATCTTCCGCTGGAGCTAGAGCACCGTGCACTATGGGCTATAAAGTTCTGAAACTTTGACATGAAGAAAGCTAGTGATAAGCATCTTTTGCAGCTACAAGATTTGGAAGAGCTATGGCTTGATGCATACGAAAATGCAAGGATCTACAAAGAAAGAACCAAGATGTGGCATGATAAGAGAATCCGGAGGAAGGATTTCAAAGAGGGAGACAAAAGTTTGTTGTTCAACTCAAGACTTAAGCTATTTCCTGAAAAACTAAAATGAAAGTGGTCCAACCCTTTTCTCGTATTGAAGATATTTCCTTATGGAGCTGTTGAATTGCAAGGAAGGATGGAGCATTCAAAGTAAATGGGCAACGTTGCAAGCTATATGCTTCGGGAGACGAATATCACAAGGGAGTTTATTGCTCCCTTCTAGATGCATGAATGACAAATTGAAGAGTCTCACTCTGGACTCTAAATGGAGGACCTTGTGGGGGTTTAACCCACATTAGGATAGATTTATTTTCAAGTATTTTGAGTAAAAAATACTCTTTAGATGATTCTATTGCATATCTGTTATAAATGTTGTGCTGACAAAAGGCTATTTTTTGAAGAAACTATAGAAGACACGACATGTCCTAATTTACACACCTTGTCTCCACTCTCAGAACTCAGCAGAACGAGCTATATCTCCAGGTACACGACATTTCTATATTTAGACACACAATGTCACAATCCATCAGCTACAAATTTTCTCAACTAGAATAAAGAACACGACGTGTCTGATTTTACACACGTTGTGTACTCAAGCAAAAGTGGGAGGAGTAAGAAATCTGGAAAGCAAACACGACATGTCTTTATTTTCATAGGCCGTGTTCCTAATCAAGAAAAGAAACATCAAGTACTCTGAAGATATACCCACTGTGTCCGATTTTATACACGACATGTATCACAACAGAAGGAGAAAGAATAAGATATCTAGAAAAGGTACACATAATGTCCAATTTTACACACGTCGTGTTGCTTATCATGCATATGGGCATTTGAAATTATGGAAAGTCACACAACGTGTACAAAATGGAACACGACGTGTCTTTTATTATAGAAAAGAAGTATTGAAAAGATACACGACATGTCTTTATTTGAACACGCTGTGTCTTTTGTTGAAAAACCAAGTTTTAACCCAGCACATGGCCGCCCTCTCACTTACATTTTCATTCAAGCCAGAGAAGCCGTGTGCCCTAACCCTCTGCTTCTCGGAGCAGTCATGTGCCCTAGCACACATAGCCGCCACTGTCGTGCCATGTTCACGGTCATGTGTTCTCTGAGCAAGCATCCACCATCACCGTGTGTTTCTCTTTACACACGGTGTGTCTACCTCAAGCTCCGACTACTTCCACCATTTCTTTCTCCTGTGGCCGTGTACCCTAGTACAAGGTGGTGCTAGCCCCACCGTCAAGGATGAGCTGCCAACATCTTCTTCTTCTTCAAGCAAGCTGCCATCATCTTCTACCTCGAGCCACAGTCATCTTCTCCAACAAGGTTGTGAGAAAGGGAATCTGCCATCCTCCTCTCCAAGAAGCTCCTCGATGCCAAGGAGGTCAACAAACCTCCCTGACCAAGTCACCTCAACCACGCGAGTGTCAACTTCAAGCAAGATGTCATCTTTTCCCCTCCATTTTACCCGAAATCGGCCGTTTGTGACCTGTATATTTCCACAGAGCTGCAAGTACATGATGTGTACCATGTCGAATACGGCGTGTGCATTATAGTTTGAGCCAAACTCCTATTTTAGACACAGGTGTGTCTGTTTCAACACACGGTGTGTGTTAACCTATCAACAATAGAAATGGCTCCAGTCAAGCAAACTAACAACAGCAAGCACGACACCAGCTCCTCCCAGGCGTCGGGGTACATATCAACTATGTAGTTTCGGGTCACCCCTGAAGAAGACCCGACATACCAGTTCCTGATTGTAGGAAGAGTTCTCCCTTCTTGGTATGCTTGCCAGTAGATGATGACAACTCTGGGCTTCAAGGATGAAGTCCTCATGCGCCTATAAGACATGGGGTTGAGCTACATCTACCTTACATTATCAAACACTTACCCCTATCTTGTATATGAGTTTTTGACAACACTCGTCACTAAGCAAGACCTTCAGAAGAACGTTGATCCTTTTGGTATTACATGTTTTAGGCTTTTGGGTCATCCTTTCAACCTCACATTTTGGCATTTTTGTGAGTTGTTGGAGTGTCACTATGATGGTGATATTAGTTACCTAAACACTTTTCATAGCAATGAGTTCTGGTTTGAGATTTCGGATGAGGAACGCCATGAGGAAAAATCAGCCAGGGCATCCGCTATCCACAACCCTATCTTCTGGTATATTCATTGCCTTCTTAGTATCGAGATTTTTTCCAAGAAGGAAAGACAAGGGGTTGTGGGTAAGAAGGATCTTTTCTTCTTATGGGGCATGATGTATGAGCATGAAATTAATGTTTCTTTCTATATTCTTCAACGTTTCTGTGACATCAAGAAAGTAAAGAAGAGGGGGGTCGACGACATCATGTGTTGTCATTTAATTACCTTGATTGCATAGAAACTTGATGTTGATCTTACAGGTCTTGAGGCTGCACCAGGAAGACACTTGGTAGATATTCAACATCTTCTCTCTGCATGCTTGATCACAAAGATTCCCAACTGCGACAACAAGTTCTGTCAGTTCTTTGATTATGATCAATATATTCACCTTCTAGATCCTGAGCATGCCACCTTGGAGAACAAGGAAAACTAGAAGGTCATGCTGGCCACTGATGAGAAGATAGCAGTAGCCCAAGTTGATGATGATACTGAGGTAGGTCCTTCAGCCCCTTCTACTTCTTCTACTCCACCACCTCCCTCCACCAACACCTAGACGGAGTACTCTTGGGCGATGCCTGACATCAAGCATATCTATGGCTATGTACAACATCAGTTTGATCAGATCGACGACTTCCTAGACCAGATGGACACACAGTATACTGTGATGCATGACATGGTCCACCGCATGGACTCATGGCACATTTCACAGGGCCACTACTGCATCCATGAGTTCGATTGATGTAGTGAGGACACCGTAGATTTCAAGCTTAGTGGGGTACAACCAGCCAGCAATGTAGTTTCTATTTCATTTGCTTTTGCTTTTGTCATTTTCTTTCATCATTTGCTTTTGTTGGTCGTGTCAATCTTCTACTTCAGTCTTTTATTTCAGCATGTTTCATGTTTTTTATTTCCCTTTATGACAAATTTAATATGAAATGAGGCTATTGAAATGGAATGAACTCTTGTATGCTTGAATCATCTTATACCTTGCATTTCTTTGTGCCATATGAAAGAATCAGTAAAGAACATGCATGAATCAAATGGAAAATGAAATCCTCCATGTACATGATCTTGGTTTGTAATTGTAGCCTGAACTCTCAATTTTCACATCTTCGATTACTAAATACATGTAATGGTCAAAAAATTTAGCAAATGAATCAACTCTGAAACACTATTTAGAATACGAGATACTCTTGCCAAACTCTTAGTGCATATACAATTGACTTTTCAGTGAAAAATTTGCAAAATGATGAATGAAATTTTGTTAACTTAACCTTCTAGTTGACTCTCTTGTGTTGTGCAAAAATCTCTTTTATCATTTTCTCACTTTACCCAATAAAAAATGGAAAACAACCCACATATCATGCTATCCTAGTGTGAGTCTGATCCGACAACGATGGTTAGGTGGTATGAAAATCAAAAGAGGGTAAAAATAACACCTGAACCAACACTCCATGTGTGTGTAAGCCTAAATTAGCAGCCGAGTCCTAGAATCCCAAAAATCAATTATAATATCTTTTTGAGAAGAGAGTTCAACTGAGATTGTTAAAGTTAACTAAGGTTTCATCATTTACATCCATAATAGGTGAAAGTTTTGTGTTGTACATCCACTAGTTGATTGGCTTGACCATACAAATCATGTTTAGTGTTGTTTAGATGATTATTTTGCTTAATTTGTGACCACCTTGCTAAACTAAAACTTCTCTATCTTTGATGTTGGAATTGAGACGATGACTACAAAAATAAACCTAAAATATATGGTTGGTTGAGCTTATTACATATCTTCTTTTCATTTAATCCATGCATGGGCTTGAAAATTCCTTCATTTGTTGGGCTATTCTCTTTTTGCTTGAGGACAAGAAATGGTTAAAGCTTAGGGGGATTTATTGTGTGGTTTCCACATAAACTTTTCACTTGTTTTCACACACAAATTCAGTTCATTTTGTTCTCATTTAGCCTCTATTCATATTACTCTTGCCACCATTTTGTTATTTTGCTTATCACATGATGTGTATTGCAGATTTGCATTAAAGGAATCAAATTGGAGGTTTTCCAACTCAATTTCGTCTTATTTAGGATTTCTCCAAGACTTGCAAATATCCAGAACTTTAATTCTACTGAAACAACAATGCACACGACGTATCTTATTTAAGACACGACGTGCATATTTCCAGAAGGCCTATTGTTACAATCACTAAAGAAAAGTACACGACATGTATGTGGGAATTTATAATCGAGTCTAACCTTTCTGGAAATGTACATGGCATGTATTAATTCAAACATGCCATGTGCTTCACACTCAGAAACAACTGTCGAAGAAAGACACGACATGTCCTAATAAAGACACGTCATGTACCTATCCGTTTCAAAAAATTTCAAATATGACTCCTTTCATTTTCAAAGAAGAAACCACTCAAAGGAGCGGTTATCATTGGTCATAATTTGAAACTCTTTCGACCCAGAGCAAGGCTAGAGAAAGGAGGGACATTTTGGAGGTGGAAGAGGGTGGTTTCTTGTAAAAGAACCCCATTTTTCTTCTTTTCTTCTCCAATCTTCTTATCGAAGGTGCAACACAACTTCTTCACTCCACAAAGCTTTTTGGGAGAGAGGTTTGTCCGGTTTGGAGAAGTTGTAAAAGTGGGATTTCATCCTCAAGTCGGAATTCCACCTTTCTTGGGTTACATCTTGGGATTACTTAGCTTTTCCTTCTCTAAATCATGTTGAATTTTGAAAATTTTGCACATTTTCTGCTGTACACTATCATGGATGAGTAGTTCCATTTTCTTGGACATGGGAGAGTATATCCTATGTCATAACATGTATGGAATATAGTAATTTTGTACTAAATACTACTTTGCTTGTTTTTCCACCTTGCGAGTACCGACTTCTTCTTTTCTGCATGTATGGATGGCCACCTTATGTGTATGTTTTATGCTCTTTTGCTTGATCTGAGAAGATAGGTGCGATAGTAAGGCTGTGCTCTCTTGGAAACTCCTTCTTCACCACAAGAGAGGAAGTTATGGAGTTGAGGAGTAAGTTTGTGATCCAAAATAAAATTCATACATGGGAATGTTGAATTGAGTTAGGATCATTGTACTTGCATCGAGAGGTGAAGTGCAACATACAACTCTCCTTTAAAATAAGTGCTACATGCTCTTGTTCTATGCTATGATATGTGGATGAAATCCTAACTCCAAGATACTTCTATTTCTGAATTTTAATCTCCTTTAGTAAGCCATTTATTGTTTGTTTAATTATGAAATTTCCTAGTTTAATCAACCAAATCACTTTTAAAACGGTCTAGATTGTTGAACCTTAGCACTGCTACGTTTAATTGATTGCTTAAGCTCCTTGTGTTCAATCTCGACTACACCTACTTCCGTATACTTGCGGGAATTGGTTAGTTTAGTAAAACATCTTTCTTAAGATTAAAACTCGTTAGTGTAATAAACCAACACATGTCGTATCTTATCCAAGACATGTCGTGTCTTGTCAAAATTCTAAAGAAATGTATTGAACAAGAGACCAGTTATAAAGAGATATACTGATTTTGTTTTTGACTCCATCCTCAAAAAAGACAAGAGGTGAAACTGAGAAGTATTGCACTCTAGAAAAGGTTGAAAGGAAGAAGAATAGGAGTTGAAAAGGGCAGATGTCCTCCTGTTTGGGATAGAGAATCTTCTCATGCAACTCCTTAGTATAGGATTTCTCCTCTACTTGTGTTGTATCACTTTTCTTTCCCTATTCTTTATTTTCCTATAGTCACTCCATGGAAGTAATCAAAAACATGGTTTACAGACCCTCTAGATATGGAGTACATCTTCTTATTCTTGGTGCCTTTTGGCACCTAATGGAAAAAGTTATATTTAATACAAAATTTTATCTTTTTATCTCATTTCTTATTATTGATAATGGGAATATACAAACAAGGTTCTTAACATCCCCAAACTTGTCATATCTAGAAGGGTTATGATTTAGTGGATGATAATTAGAGCTTGCACTGCCTAATACATAGAAGTGAGTAGGAGTTACCACATTTTAGTTTCCTTGTGCAAATACAAAGGTTGATAAATATTTTATTTAGAGAAATTTAAGTGAATATTTCATCATATGCTACATTGTTATTTGGAAGACAACAATTTAGCTACCCATGAGGTTAATAGGAATAAATTATTAATCACAGTATTTCTGAGATATGGAAAAAGAGGGAATGCAATCTATGTTGTGAATCTTCAATATGTGGTTAATAGGTGTCTTCAAACCTAATACATTTTTCCTTAAATTGATTTCTTGAGATACTTTCTATAATTAGCTTTGATCATTAGTGTTGAATCAAATCAAATCAATCCTTTTCTTATTGAATCATGTGGTTAGTTAAAATGGTTTGTATTTGATATGTTTTGGGTTCCTTGGAGACGACCTTAAAGTGTACTATTTATTGACCCATCCTATCGTGGGCCTTGAGTGTGTTATTTAAGTTTTTTATATTAAAAGAATACACCCCTTGTGAGGCAAAATTATACCAAATGAGGTATTTTGTTGGTTTCCTAGAAAATCAGGTTTCACATTGTCCATAATGGGTTTTCATTGAAGATACCTAAGCCATGTCGCCTGTTGGTTTTATTCGTGGAGGTAAGTGAATTGATTATACCACTCTTCTCATTGAATTATATTATAGTACGCCTTCATAACGCGTGTAGGTGATTCAAGCAGATTTAAAAAGAAAAGGACAAGTGTATTCTTAATTGTTTCTTTCGTATGTCACAATATTGGTAGGACATGTGTAATATATTGAAACCTATTTTTTTTTAGTATTTTCCTCTAGGATTGACTTTAATTCCCCTACTTTGAAACTAGGAAGTGACATGTGCTCAATATTGTGCTAGATCCCATACAATATATAATTTATTTCTTTTATACACATATTAATTAAGATTAAATAATAATACATGGATGTGCTGAATAATTCTAAATTGTTGGAAGTTTCCTTAATCATCTAGGTCGATAACAATGGTAATATCATATTTTAAGTAATTATACTTACCTCTAATATTTTACTCTATTAATTACAATTAATACATTAAGGATTCACTTAAATTTATATATAGGACACTTTAACCAACTTCGGCTTACATTCTCAAACATAATTTTGCCTCTAGCATAATTGAGCGCCTTAATCATCCTAAAACCCCAATGTGTTATTTTATTTATGTCATATAATTTCTAATATACTCTCTCTTCAATTTTGGTTGCTAAAACATTCATAAGGAATTAAAAATGTAAGATATGTCTTATGCATGCACGTTTTATAGGTCATGTCATTTAAATATATAAATTCATTTTAATTACACGGAAAAAAAATTATATGGTTATTGAATCTATAGTTTAGTTTGATGAAAATATTAAGTATCGTTAGGTAAGAATAATATATGAAGACCTAATGGCCGCGACCGGCGGAAGGGGTGGAAGAAGAAGACCCCCTCCACAACAAGGAGGTCATCTCCCACATCTAAGAGGTGATCATGTTAGAGTGGCCGATACCACAAAGGAATGGGCAACTGTTTGTAAGGGAACAGTCGGAGATCAGAACACCAGGATCCAGGAAACGGAGCTGGTGCTCGACGAGGATACAATTATCATCCCGCAGCGCAGTGGTGGAACACCGTGGCTGGTTACATCATAGGGTTCCACCCGCATATCCCCACACTTCAAGACCATATAAAACATATGTGGAAGCCAGATGGATCGATCGAAGTCTTTGGGCGTCCCAATGGAAGCTTCATCATCAAGTTCCAATCCGATCAGGACCTGAACAATGCGATCGAGGGTGGACCATGGTTTGTTAAATGGAAACTGATGATTCTGAAGATATGGGAGAAGGGTGAACCACTCGAGAAAGAAAAACTTGAGTCCGTGCCAGTGTGGATCAAACTTCACAATCTTCCATTGGAGCTTTGGAGCGAATTGATGATTGCGAGGATTGCTTCATATTTGGGCAAACTGCAATGTCTTGACAGGCAGAAAAAGGTGAGAGTTAGGGTGGACTATGCTAGGGTCAATGTACTGATGGCAGCGTCTTCCTCCCCCTCCCCCCCCCCCCGTCGTCAAGCTCAGAACAGATAAGGGCCATCCGTATGAAGTCTAGGTTGATTATGAATGGATCCCTGAACGATGCCCGCACTGTGGCAAATTCGGGCATGACAAATCCCTTTGTAAACCAAGGGTGAGTGCTCAACCAAACAAAGATGCTCAGAAGGAGGCACAACCGGTGTCCAACCCCCCTGCACCGCCTGAGCCAACTCCTATTTGTGTTAATTCCGAGTAGGAAAAGGAGGGGAATGCTAAGAAGGCTGACCAACCGAGCACGCTGCCTGACCAGGGGGAACTCCTCAACCTGAGGCTTCTGATGGCTTCGTTCATCCAAAGAAAATAGCTACCCCGCAGAAGAGGCCTACGCGAAACAAGAAAGCAAAAAACAGAGACAAACCAAGCAATAGATATGAAGCCCTGGAAAACTCAGAAGGGACTGGAACGGATGCGGGAGGCAGTTCCTCCCACCATGCTAATGGTTGAACATCCTACTATTCTTGCTTGGAATGTTCGAGGTCTGTCTCATCTAGATAAACTTGAACATGTCTGAGCAGAACTAAGGAGAGCAAAAGCTGATATTGCTCTCCTTTTTGAAGTAAAATTCAAGAACAAGAAGGCTAGAAGGATGCTGCAGCGAAACTGGTCGCAGTGTCAGTGGTTTGCAAACACTGCTAGCTGTAATAAATTAAGGATCATGGTGATCTGGGACAACCTGGATCTTGCTGTCAAATGCCTGTACCAATCGAGACAGTGTATTCACTTCAGATTGTCTTTTGATAACAATGAGCTGGTGATCACCGTTGTCTATGCTGATAACGATGATAATAAAAGATGCAAACTGTGGGAGGATTTAGCCTACATCAAATCCCAAATTACATCTAACTGGATTGTTCTTGGTGATTTCAATGTTGTCAGAAACACCAGTGACAGATTGGGTAGAACCGCTCCTTCTGCTCGATCTATGCTCGACTTTAACCAAGCCATTAGTGACATAAATGTAGTTGAAATCCCTGCTAAGGGGGCTGCATTCACTTGGAACAACCAACAGGAGGGTGTTAACAACACCAGAAGTAAAATCGATTGGGCTTTTTGTCAAATGCAGGTCTTCACTGAATTTCCTCACACGTGGCTTGATCTTATGCCGACTATTTTCAGTGACCACCATATCCAAGTCCTGCACCTTGATGACAGTTTTAGAGTACAAAAATACCCTACTAGATATTTCAATGCTTGGGCTGATTTGCCAGGTTTCTTTGAAACCGTGGAAAAGGCTTGGCAGATAGAAGTAAGAGGCAATCCTATGTATCGCCTGTATCATACGATTAGAAATACAAAAAGACCTTCAATCCTAGAACTGGGAAAAGCAGGGGGACATTACTGATTCTGCCAGAAATAAAGAGAAGGAAGCCCTCCTTGCTATCACCAATTCTGACAGTGATCCGTCAAATGAGTTACTGTGGGAAATCGCTAAGGATAAAAAAGAACATGCTCTTATTGCAAAGAACATTGAAGAATCCTTGATTCACCAAAAGTCAAGAGTTCAGTGGCTTAGGCTTGGGGACGCAAACTCAAAGTTCTTCTATGCTTCCTTAAAGACTAGAAGAATGAGAAACCAGATCAAAGTGATTGAATATAATGATGAGCAAATCAAAGGCGACGACTGTATTAAAGCGTGCTTTCACACACACTGCAACAGGATGTTCAATGCTCCTTCCATGGGGATTGGTAACAATCTAGCAAATTTACCTCGTATCTCTGATTCTTAGAAGACTCAAATGTGCCAGCTCATCACAGATGAGAAGATATACAATACTCTTATGAGTTTCAATGAAGATAAATCACCTAGACCCGATGGGATGAACTCACATTTTTTCAAGAAGTGTTGGGGTGTG